>CAJZCY010000003.1:34075000-35275000 GCA_914969975.1 Anopheles atroparvus
CACTCGAACGATTATAAGCTACGTAAAAGCGGCAGCAAATCCTGATCCGAAGGTCCTCGCTCTTCATTGAAGCAAGTTGAGCGAGGGCGTCCTTCGGAGCAACGGATCTGTTGTTGTGCTGGTGAACCGAGAAAGAACACGATGGAGGGATCCCTGCGAGGGAATCCGTTTCCACCACCGTTTTAGTTCACTTTCGATCTGAAAGAAAACGCAAAAACGCTCGAACGACTCGCAAGAGTACGCCGGCAAAGGAACCGCCGCTGTGCCGAAAATGACCAAACAATACCCTCGGACGCGCACCGAAGGAAGAAATCTTCTTTCTGTGTGTTGTGACTGCTATGTTCCACTATAAGAACAACAACAAAACAAACCTACCACCTCTACAGGTTTCTTTTAAAGCCTAAGTATGTGCGCTTATCATGTACCGACCTTTTCATGAGTTCCGAACGATGAGATGTACAACGACCGGTCTATATCATATCGATTGACAAATAAAGCACGAATGTGTGTAGTAATGCGGAAAGTCATGTTGTACTCATCTCGGAACAGAAGATAGCAAACACAGTATGATGCGTTTTAAATGTGCAGTTGGTTTAAACAAACCTCTAGAATACAGTGCCTACGCCCATAATACATTCGTGTAAACCAGCTACACTACGACTACTACTATATATCTAATATAAATGTGCAGTACGATAACCTATCATTTTCATCGATTGCGATTGCGAACCGCGATTGTGTGGTTCAAGCGAATTGAATCTAATAATGTAACAATCGGAATATAGTGCATAGGAATGGAATATAAAAGCTGCGTTATAATAAATGTGTTCACGGAATCTTTCGAAATAAAATACGCCCGATCCCTTTGTAAAGCGAAATGCGACCTTAATGGAAAGCAAACGAACAGAAAAAAATACGAGCGTACTGTACGCACCTGTAACAACACATCAAAACTCAGCCAGGCAGGGTCAAGAGCTCGGTACCAAAACGTTCGACACTGAACATCGTGAAGAGCCCGTTTGTCGAAGCAAGAGGGACAGCAAGAATGCCAGGAGATATTATGGAAATACAAGAATATGAATATTTTTTTATATGTATTCTTTTGCAATCATTTTATTATCCCTTTCCCTTCCGCCCGTTCGTGTCCAGAGAATTTGGTTTAGTTTTTTTCCTCCCCACCCTTCACCGTTTTTTGTTGGTTTTTTTGCTGGGTTGTTTTTATAAGTCCGGTGTTTTGTTCACTCGTCCGTGTACCGTGGTTCCCTCTGTTCGTGTCCGATAATCATCTTTCTTCCATATCCACTTTGTGTTTTTTTTTTCCTCTTCAATTTATTTGTAGTTGTTGTGTTTCTACTCTCCTATCTATTCTTTTTTTTTGTGTTCGTATCTACCCAGTCCTATTACAATTGTTGATGTCCTCTGTTGATGTCCTGTCGAGGGCATTTTCTTTTTCTTAACGAAGATTTTTTTCAATGTTTACAGTGCTTCCACAGATATGGTTTTTGTTAACAGTGTCATTAATGTATTTTCTTTTATTACTTTATCATCTATTTTATATCGGAATCTAATACTTTTTTTATCTTTTTCTCTGTTCTCTGTGTCTTGCATGTGACGACAAACGTACGAAAACACTCGTAAACTCGGCATTTCAACATCACAGGTTTCGAACGTGGCTGGAAGGTGGCGGACATGGAATCGCTCCCGGCGTCGATGCCGGTCATAATGGAAACCTCCGGTATCAGTGTCAACAGCATCGATGTGGGTCTATTCGCCGGCCACCTGGACGATGCGGAAGAGGCGCGCGAAAACGACGAAGAGCTGGAAGCACTCGAGCAGATGGTGGCGCTTCGTCGTCGCATGAGCAACAACAAGTCGGATTCGCCGGCATACAGCGCTGCATCCGTGTACGGCCGGGACGAAGAAGGAGTGGAATCCATCGGAGAGGACGGTTCACCGAGCCTCCACACATCATCATACCATCCGCAACAGCATCCCATCGATGGCATTTCAATACAGGCCGACGACGAATCGGATCCATCCAACGCCGCATCCGTCGACGGGCCAGACGAAGCGGATCCTCCGCAGTCTAGTGAAACAATCGAATCGTATGAGGCTACAGATGAATAATTACTAAGCAACTCTATTCGGAATCGCGAAACCGCATCAAACCGCATGCCGGAAGCCCGAACCACGAATGAAAGATATACTTTCCCTGCCGGTCAGAATCAGTTATTAGTTTAAGAAAACGCTCGACCCCCCCCATCTCAACCCTTAGATACCTTCACCGATGGTTGTAGATTGCGAGGAAGAGGACCCCCCCAGCGACAGCGGGGGCAAAGCGGAAGACAGATACCAATTACGATGAACAAATACAGAGAAATCCACTCAATACCACCACAATCATGCGCGCCGCGAGCACAGCAGTGTAGTACACTGATTTAGTATCCACCTCGTGTGGGCTCTGGTCGTATCGACGGTAATCCTTAAAATACAAAACGCGAGTCATAAGCTGTGTACAGACATTCTTTCTCACTTGTTTTCGTTTCTGTAGCGTTGCGTATAGGAATATTAGGTTGAAGCAGAAAAGGAAGACATACACAGAACATAACGAAGACGTAAACGATCACAAACACAAGGAATGCGTTTAAAAGGCGATCCCTTAGGGTTCCAAACCAAATTGTGAAAAGGGAGAAAACGGAATCGAAAACGATTAATATTCTACGTACTAAAGTTGCGAGAAAGGAAAAAATACAATGCAAAATATATTATATTAGCAAGCTAAATGGAACCACATTGAAATAGCCGTGTGTGTAGTAGCGTGTACGTGTGTGTGTGTTATGTGCGTATGAATGAATGTTGCCTGAAGAGCAGAAGTGTGTGCTGAACGTGGAAGAAACAATAGTCCTAGCACCAAGTTTCGGTCCTTTACAATATTCACTTGCAAACACCGCATCGGAACAATGGGACGAAGATGTATTCTGTACCATTCCAGTCATCAACGAAAATTTAACTGCCTATCCAAGAAGAATTTAACTACCTTAAAATACTATTTGGTAGTCCTCTCTTTCCTCTTTTGTATGATTTATCTTGCCGACTGAAGCAAAGATCACTGGCACATCTGTTGGAAAACAACGTAAACAAGCACTTTTAAACAAGTATCCTCGAACAAATTGTAAAACCATTTGAACCAATCACATCATGGGAAATGTTCACTAACACCATCTACAACAAAATCTGGCTATAGCAATGAACCTAGTATCGTTATCCCAATATAACAGGTACGGTAGTAGGTGACCCTGACTTGGTGGAGTAGAGGTACACTATCCATAATGACGTGTGTGCATGATTGAAATGAATAGACTTTTTGCTTGCCTCTCTCCGCAAAACGGCCCCCTGCATAGGCCAGCCTGGCAATGCAGAGGCATGAAGCTACTAGAGTAATGAAGGAATGCCACGGGCGGGAACGTGCTAAAATAGAAATGTATTGAATGGTAAAAACGGCGAGAGGCGGCAGTTCTATTGCATTCGAAGAGGGGAAAATGCCGCCGATCGAGAATCCCGACGAACTGAACTGGAAACACTGGACGTGATGTGATAACTCTATTTGTACTAAAAGAAAATTGTGCTAACTCCATGTACCGAACATATAAAATGGCACAATAACAGGGGCAAACCTGGGGATAAGAAGAGGTAGGATACGTTTAGGGCCAAAGGGCAGCAAATGTCCTTTTTATGTACACCTGTCATTTGCATGTTAGCGAACGTCATCGAAGGCGAACTCAGATTGATGCAAACGATCGATTTGAACGTTACATTAATAGTGAGGCAGGAAAACCAACGTATGGGAACGGAAAAAAGCGTACGATAGAATATTGTAGGCTCAACTGTCCGTACCGTTCATGGAGAGGAACGAACATGTACGGAAGCTTGCACTTTTAAAGTGCAACCCGTGCTGGTTACCATCACGAAAAGGGAGAAGAGAGTCCGCGAGGTATTGATACCTTCGCAATAGTGATAATGACCTATTATTGCTGTGTCTTTCTGCTAGTGGTAAGAGGGATGATGAACAAGAACATGTTTATAGTATGCTGAATATACTCTCTCATACTGGCGCGCACGTATATATCAAACACAAACTCGGACTTCAATGTGAAGTTTAACTTCTTCCATCGCACCGTAACACACAAGCATCTTACTGTGCTAAAGGGAGGATAACGTATATTCCTGATCTCTTCGCGATGCTTCCGCCGTTTGTGTCCATTGGATGGCTTTTTTTTTTTCATTGTTTCATCCCCCATGGAAATGTAACGTGCCCATTTGTATGCTGTTTGCGCCATTGGCTGTGCAATACGGTCAGTGCCATGCGAACAGTCAGTTTGGCTAGCTGCTGATGAAAACATAATAAAAAACCGTTTGCACACATTGCTCTTCGTAATGATCATCATCGTTTTGAAGCCGCTTCTTAAAAGGTCACCGGTCAGAACCTTGCGCTTGATTCATCCTTTGATTATAACAAAGTGGTAAGTTGTTTGAATTAAATATAGACATAATATTTGAACAAAATTACAAGTAGGGGTTTAAAACCTCCATCAAAGATACGCCGCTCAGTTGAAGGGGGGTTTCGTGACCATAGCGCACCTAGCCGCAAGCTCATGAGCAAAAGCGTATGATGAACAGTGGTCAATCCAGTACCTTTAGGAACACACTTATATAATTATGAAAATAAACCAAGCCATGGAATCGATGAAGCAAGCAAAAACAACACTTTTTGTCCGAGACGGGTCGGTTGACGAAAACAAAGTTCATAACCATCCGCCTACGGGGGGGAGGACTCATCTAGACTTAAAAGGCAAACGAAACGATTTGTGGGTATTAAAACATTAATTTTAATAAACCAAATAACTACAGAAGCGTGATACAAACAAAAATAAATTGAAAAGACGAAGGATAGCGTAATTGTAAACTGGCGTAAACAAAATATTACCACTATACCCACAGGCAAACAAGAAAAGAACACAACACGTCTCTCGGGAACTCAAACGCAAAACACAACACTGTATAAGAAGTCAAATCTATTCTATAACTATAGCCATTTAAATTACAATTAAAGGAAACGTCAGCTTGCTTTTGAAGCTAATATAGTGAGTGCATGCAGTATAGTTTTCGAAAGAAGTGAAGGATCGTGGAAGAGAACGTTTTGCAGCTACCCTGTAATGAACATCTGAAAGCGTGACTGTGGAGTAAAAGATAAACTTCTTCTTGAATGAAATGGTGGCCAGGAGGGTAGAGAAAGAGCTAAGAGGAAAGAAAACTGTCCGATTGTAAAAGGTTGTAGCTAAGATCTGCTTTGTTCAACTGAGTGGAATTTTTAGACCAGACCCGGTGAGTAATGCGTAATGTTGAGCAGAACATCGCGGCTATGGACTTGGGGGGAAGAAGTGAAGAATTGTGGTATTAAAAGCAAAGGGAAGATAATAAAATAACTGAGAATGGGATATCGCTACGGCATTCGATTGAATGATCATGAACATGGAACGCTGAGTGCTTCTGCTTTAATTCAGTTGTATTTAAAATCAATTGAAAAATCAGTCTCCGTGAATGGGTAAGTATGTTCACATTTTAGGTAAGGCTGTATAATGAATATGCATGCCATCCATTGTCTTATTGCTGTTAAATTTCCCGCACAGGTGTTTAAATTCTTATGCGTACCACGAGGTAGATTTAAAAATTTTCGAAAATACCGAACACCAAGTGCAACATTTCATGCGCCATCGAAAACGATGAGAAATATTTCTGAATTGTCAAATGCCTCTCTCGCTCGCTCACCTTTGCTCTCCCTTGCGCACACTGTGTGTTTGCCTTCTTCGCGAGACGTCACTTGCGTACGTCGGTTCCATCGTGTGATTTCGTAATGCACCGTCGTGCACAGCAGGGACGGGCAGAAAGTAAGAAAATAACAACCAAAGCGTAAAGCGTGGAAAATACTTGGCGGGGGAGTTTTCAGTTCCATCGCGACATCGCTCATCTCGGTCCCGGTGCCCCGGGGGACGCCAGCAGTAGTGGAAAGCCGCGTTAGTCTGCTAGCCAGCCTTTTCTCCGTCAGGGTGTTCTTACCGCCGGGCCCAACGTTTCTTCGAGTGCGGCGCGCGGTGCACCGATGGTGTGTTTTTGTTTGCTATAATTTTCACTATCAATGAAGGGTAGCTATCCATCCCGGTCTGTGCTGTGTGTGCTAAAGAGAATCAATTTGCTTATGCACTTGTGCTTCTGAATGCCAAAAGGATGCTGCGGCAAGTGCATAATTAATTCTCAAGTGAGACGGTGATGATTACGATGCTCCCATACTTCGCCGCCGCCGCCGCCGCCGCCTATGTGCAGCGCAGTTGTCTCGGAGAATCCCCCCCAGTAGTGTAGCTCGTCCGTGGGAAAATAACTGTATTTAGAAACAAAGCGGAGCAACAACGCCTTCTACCCGGTGTTGGCAGAAAACGCTGCTAGAGGTAGCCCAGCAGTAGCGTAAAGTGAATACCATTTTCTGCAATATCAGGCGCACACATTCACCCCAAACTGTGCAGATTCGTTCGCCAATCGATTGTGTAAGATTGCGTTTGCCGAACGTGTGTGCGAGGAAGGTCGTGTCGACGGGTCTTCGCGGTGGCATTAACGCACGCAGCAGCAGTGTCACCGACAACCACGACGACATTCCTTCGAGGTTACGATTACTCATTTTAGCACCGGTAGAAAACACGTACCGTATCGCCGTGCTGCATTACTTCCCGTTCCCGGTCAATGTTGCGATAGTGCGCGAGAAAACCGTCATCTAAGCAAGCCCCCATAGTTTCAGCGATGGTTGCCTGGTCGGTGTCTCACCGGCGACACGTACGCATACTGCTGGTAGGCGACCAGGGTGTGGGCAAAACCTCACTCATCCTGTCGCTGGTCAGCGAAGAGTTCCCGGAAGATGTGCCGCCAAAGGCGGAAGAGATCACCATACCGGCTGACGTGACACCGGAGCAAGTCCCCACAAACATAGTCGACTATTCGGGTGAGTTTCGTAGATGGAAGCGGGAGTGTAGGGGACAAATGTGTTTTTTTAACGGTTCTCTTGCCACCCTTATCTTCCAGCGGCGGAGCAATCGGACGAGGTGCTCGCGGAAGAAATCCGGAAGGCCCATGTCGTCTGCATCGTTTACTCCGTCGAGTGCGAGGAAACGCTCGACGGTATCACCGAGCGGTGGCTCCCGATGGTGCAGAAATGTTCCGAACTTGAGCGAAAGCCGGTGGTGCTCGTGGGCAACAAGATAGATCTCGTCGATTATTCGACCATCGATGTAAGTTACCTCATCGCCAGGATGCAAGGAACAAGTAAACATAATTTAAAACAACGAACGCGCTCCCGTTTCAGCATGTGCTATCCATCATGGAAGACTACCCGGAGGTGGAGAGCTGCGTGGAATGTTCGGCCAAAACCTTGCACAACATCTCGGAAATGTTCTACTACGCGCAGAAGGCGGTACTACATCCTACCGCTCCGTTGTACATCATGGAAGATCAGGATGTAAGAAGGCGAAAGAATAAGTTCGAGGGGCAATGGTAACTTTGATTGATTCGCGTCCATGTTTTCGCGTTGCAGCTTACGGAGGCATGCAAAAAGGCGCTGGTGCGCATCTTCAAAGTGTGTGACATCGATGGTGACGGGCTGCTGAACGACTACGAGCTGAACCACTTCCAGCGGCGCTGCTTCAATGCGCCACTGCAGCCCCAGGTGCTGGACGAGGTGAAGGCGGTACTGATGAAAAACACGCCCGATGGCATCCGGGATGACTCGGTGACGCTGAGCGGGTTCCTCTTCCTGCACTGTCTATTCATCCAGCGAGGGCGCAACGAGACGACCTGGGCCGTGCTGCGGCGCTTCGGTTACAACGAGAGCCTCGAGATGAGCGATGAATATTTGCACCCGCCGGTCAAGATACCGCCCGGCAGCAGCACGGAGCTATCGCACCGTGGCCAACAGTTTCTGATCTCGCTGTTCGAGCGCAGCGACCGTGACGGGGATGGTGCCCTCTCGCCAGCCGAGTTTCAGAAGCTGTTCAGCGCCTGCCCGAGTCCCCCGTTCTCGACCGACATCAAGCGCACGATACCGACGAACGAGAACGGTTGGCCGACACTGCACGGGTGGCTCTGCCGCTGGAGCCTCATGACGCTGGTGGACGTGCACCGGACGCTCGAGTATCTGGCCTACCTGGGCTTCAACGTGCACGAGAACGAGTCGCAGCTGGCGGCGATCCACATCACGCGCGAGCGACGCCTCGATCTGGCCAAGAAGCAGAACAGCCGCTCGGTGTACATGTGCCACGTGATCGGTCCGAAGGACTCAGCCAAGACCACCTTCTGCCGGGCATTCCTGGCGCAGGACATGAAGCGACTGACCGACAGGGACATCCGCCACAGCAACCGGTACGCGATCAACACCGTGCAGGTGTACGGGCAGGAGAAGTACCTGGTGCTGCGGGACGTGGACGCACGGCTGGTGCTCGATCCACTGCAGCCGGGCGAGGTGAACTGCGATGTCGCTTGCCTGGTATACGACGTCGGTAACCCCAAGTCGTTCGAGTACATCGCGCGAATATACATCAAGTACTTTGCCGAGAACAAGATCCCGGTGCTGATCGTCGGCACTAAGGCGGACCGGGAGGAGGTCCGGCAGGAGTATTTGCTGCAGCCGCCCGACTTCTGTCACAAGTACAAACTGCTCCAGCCGCAGTTCTTCAGCGTGAAGCACAATAAAAAGGACGTCTACACCAAGCTGGCGACGATGGCGGCTTTCCCGTGAGTAACCCTTAACCGCTTTCCAAAGCCCCTTTGCAGTTCCCAGGCATTGGATGCCGACACTAACGGATGGATACCGATTCCACCAAAGTTAATATTCCGAGTAACGTTAACTCGTAGCAATTTAACAGTTCTTGTAAAATATAAATCTTTGATTCCAATACTTTTCAGGCCTATGAAAGTCCATTAAAAAAAAAAATTCAACTTTAACGAAACCCCAAACGGGTCAACACGATTAGTTCGACAAGAAAATTGTAACAAGTTTTACAATCGCTATATTTTTCTCTTTTTACCGTTTCTTCCTCTCTTCCAACCTTTTTTTGGTAAACTGTTTTCTGTCCACGTTTTATTTGGTCGTATTCAGTCGATTCCAAGCGGCGTGGATTCTGTTTTATAAGCATAGATTGGTTCAGCTGTGGGAAACAACGTAAGTTTAGTCGTTTGTACAAATATTTTTGCATGCACCTCTGCATATGGGAGAGACTATGTTGGTATCATTTCTAATTTTAAAAACAATCAGTTTTCTAATAGGCATATATCTGCTTGCTTTGTAACAAAGCAACTATTGCGGGAGTTCTGGCTTGATTATGTTTTCTAACCGTTTTTAATTTTGCTTCCCTTTAGCGCTACTAACATTCAAAAACGTCCTCCACATCTTTGTAATATAAATAACAAATTGTTGCTTTATTTTCTTCAACGTTGCATTGCACCTAACAAACAAGAACGAGCACACATTGTATATATTTTTTATTTGTGAATGTTTGTTTTTTTTTTTTCTGTGTGTCATAACTTTCGTCATCTATCTGCTAATTGAAACCTATTCCCCCCACTAACTTCCGTTTGCAGCCACCTAAAACAGTTCGGCATGATGTCGAGCGATCCGCTGCTGTGGTGGAAGGCCGGTCTCGGCATCGCGGCCGCAACGATCGTTGGCTTCTTCGTGGTGAAGGCGTTCCATGGACCGGGCGGGTCTGCACGATGAGAAGGTGGCCCATCATCGCGGTGTCGTCCATCCTGATTTTCTTTTCCCTTTTGCGCAGTGTAAATAGAACGCCTACACCCCAGGCACCTGACCGGGCCAAAACACGAACAGACTGCAAATGGCACAGGTGATACGTAAATCCCCAGAGCGGCGCGCAGTAGCTTACACAACCTTGTACGGAGTTTTGCTGGGACTGCTTTTCTTCTCTAGCAGCAGCCTCCACCTACAACATACATTTAATCGAGCCAAATAGCGTTTGGAAAGTTCTCGTCGCGAATTGGACGGTTCAATTCCGTGAGCCGGCCACCGTACTACAAGTTTTACACAGTTACTGAACAATAATGCTCCCGTGGGCCACGAAATTGTATTAGGGAAAAGCTTCTCCCCTCTTCGGACGCCCAAAGCACATAGGTTTATTGCCTGCCTGCCTGATCAAATCTTCCAATACTTTTTGATACCAAATTCCAAGGCCACGTTATTGTTTTAGATTCGTTTCTATCATTGTCATTTCTCGGGGTAAAATTGCGAGTTGCCACAGGTTCGACTCGACCACTAGGGTGCTCTTTATTCTTAGTTTCCTTATAAACACATCATCTTAAGTCTGACACGATGGTTGGCAATTGCGTTTCGCTGCACCGTTTTGTGAGGAAATAAATACGAACGGCGCGTGTGCCGCCAGTGCTTAACATCCTTTGTCGTTAGTTTTAGAGTGCAACATAACAATCTAGAAAATAAAAAAAATAAAATAAACACGTTTATTATAGCAATATCCCGTTGATGAAACTCCCACTATCTTAACTTTCCGGCGGCTTTGTATAGAAGGGAGCAGGGGTAAACCGTCGTCGAACACGTGCGGCGTTTGAAAGCAAAAAAAAACTATTATTTAAAAAACCCCCATTCCCCCTTTTCCCGGTCTAGTGAGTTAATATCGATGCGGAGAAGATGCAACCAACAAAAATACAATATTGATAATGAAAAAAAACCTACCACACCGACCACGGGTCCTTGAGGATGACAATATCCGAACACAGGTCAGGGGAAAGAAAGATTACGCGGTGGGAAAAATGTTGCATTCAACTTTCACAACTCGAACAAATTAGACATGTGTCAATTAGGAGAAAAAACAGCGTAGTTAATCATATATCAAATGTGCCGATTTATTTTCTACCACCTTCCATTTGTTTGCCGTACACTTACTTCTAAATCGTCGCCAGCTCGCCGGGCAAGAGAAGTTGCTTTAGTAGGGGGTACGTGGAACGATTCACTTTGCATGCGCGAAAAAAGAAGAAGCGAACGGTCATCGGTAGGAAAGGGAACGCTTTAGTTTAACGTCAAAAGCAAACAAAAAAACACTATTACAATTATCATTTGGCCACATCCGCTCCTCACAACATCCGCTGCAGCTTCGTTTGCGTCTCGCGCAGGCCGTCGATCATTGGCTGCGTGTCCGGCTTGGTGTAGAGGACGTTCAGGGCGGCCGAGGTAAGGTCCTGCGATTTGCCCAGCACCTTCCGGCGGCTCTTGAGCGGGACGAGCGTCGGCTGGGCGACGATCAGGCGAAGCAGGGCGGACGTCGACCGGATAAGGTACAGCTCGTCCCTATCCGTCATCCAGATACGTTCATTCATCGACACGAGTCTGTGGAGAAAGTAAAAAAAAAACATGAACACTATTCCTCGACCATACGCCGAACCGGCAACCGACCTCGAGTAAATGTTGATCAGCTCCTCCACATCCAGGTTCATCTCGAGCAGTGCCTCCGGGACGGGCGAGTTGAAGAGGCCCAGCCGGAAGCAACGGATCTCCAGCTCGCGAACGATAAACGCGAGCGGAAAGCAGCAGCCGGAGCTGTCGTACTCCAGCGCTAGACTCTTCACCTTCGCCAGCATCCTCCGGCAGCGCTCGGCCGTGTCCTCCGGTCCCGCCAGCTCCCGGTCGAGGATGTGCGTCCACACGGACTCGATCAGCAGCGGATCGTTGTGGTGTGAGCAGTTCAGGATGGTCAGCTTGCACTCCCACAGTTCGTACTGGTCGGCAAAGTCCGAGTAGAGCTGCGTCAGGTTGTACAGGTTCGTGTCGAGCTGGTGGAGCGCGTCGCGCGTGAAGTCGTTCGCCGGCGTGGTCAGCAGGGCGAGGGCGTCATACACCTGCCGTTGGATCTGCGCCACCTCCAGCTTGTCCTCGAGATCCTTCAGCAGGACGCCGTTGTGCGCGGAGAACCCGACCGATTCGCTGCGCATGCACATGACGGCCCGGGCAAGGTACTCGATGCGCCGTAGCAGATCGATGCTATCCCCGGAGCAGTTGGCCAGCCGGTCCAGGATCTTCGCTGCCGACGCGTGCTGCCCATTACGCTCGTGATACTTCCACAGTAGGTCGGCCAGCTGTAGATTTTCCGGGGTGCGCGTCATCGCACGGCTTAGGAAAATGCCCAGCGAAGGCTCGGTGATTTCCAGCAGTTCCGAATGCAAACCCTTCGATAGCAGCCACTCGTAGATGGCTATGTGCAGCAGCTGATCGGTGTGTCCTAACGCCTGTCCAATGATGGCCTGCACCTCCTGTCGGTTGCCACCGTCGCTGGCCCGCTCGTCCCGTTCGTCCTTCTGCGCTTGCGTCTGCGGATACGGTTCTCCCGCCTCCGACGACCGCCCACTGGTCGGGGCGCCCAAGTCGTAGACGCTGTCGAGCATCGCCTTCACCTCCCGGTAGCACTTGGTGCGGTTCTGGTACGCGATGAAGCCCTCCTGGTTGTCCATCGGCTCGCTGTTTCGGTAGAAGTGCAGCGCGGCCTCGTTCGGATCGGTCTTGGCCGCACACACTGCGCACAGTTCGATCACCCCGGTATAAAACACGCACGCCGTAAACTGCGCGCACAGCTCGCCGAGCGGCAGGTTCGGCACGGCACTCTTGCACAGCTGCAGCGCCGTCCGCAACCGTTCGTCCTTCTTCTCGCGATCGGTGCAGCCGCGCGTCAGCATCAGTATCTCGGTCGCCTTGTGCGACACGGCATCCTCGTGACGGTACAGCGTGGGGCACACCTCGCGCAGCTTGGACGAAATCGAACCGACGCTGGCATTGTCGGCCAGGTACGTGTTGATCAGCGTGACGATCAGCCGGCCACACACGTCGCCCCGCGAGATGATCAGATCACGGAACGTGCACATCTTCAGCAGGTTCTGTTCGTCCTTCGTCAGCCTTTCCACCAACTGATGACACTGGTGCTCGCAGATGACCTTCCACAGGCCGACCACTTCACAGGATTGTTCTGTGTGCGAAAACGGGAACAAACGATTTTAAATGGTAAAACAAAACCAAAAGAGCGACTAGCGACGCTAGGACAATTCTACTCACTTATCAACCTAGCCAGCGCATCTAGTGACTTTTTCTCCTCCAGCAGTGCCTCCTCGATGCACGTTTTCTGCGACACACCCGCACTGCTCGGCACGTACCCTCCGGCACCGGAGAAAGGCTGCGAAAATAGGCCAGCACCGCTACCACCGTACCCACGATCCGTCGCCCCGTTACTCATCGGCGATTGGGATAGAAGCAGCCCGGATTGATTGCCCTGCGCAAATGAACTGCCACTGCCGAGTGTGGCCCGCACGGACGACGTCCCATTGCGACCGCCGACGTACCCCAGCATGCTGCACAGCGGAACGGTTTCCAGGAACCGGCGCAAGGCGTAAAGATCCTCCAGCAAGGCCGCACAGTCCGCCTGGGAAACGGTCGAGTGGAACCGTTCGTCGATGCACGGTCGATTCCAGATACTGCGCATCATGCGACACATGTGCAGATACAGCGCGGTATGCTTGGCCGAGTAGTGAAAGTGCGCCGAGTCGACCACCTGCGGTCCCATCGAGTGGTTGTTGTTGTTAAAGCTTTGATTCGGTGAACCACCGTCCATCGGTGACTGCTGCAGAGGATGCTGCTGGTGCTGCTGGTGCTGCTGGGCCATCATTGGTCCGCGGCCGGGCGTAGAGAAGGGAGTGGAGGCCCACATGCGCCCGGTCGGACCAAAGTTGACACTTTGCTGCGAACCCCCATCGTACCCGAAGCCCTGATTAGCTCCACTAGCGGCGGGCGAATTGTACCCGAGCTGCCGATGCGCTCCTCCTCCTACCGGTGCCCCCCCTCCCGTGCTGGGCAGGAAGGTATCGAAGTACGGCTCTCCGCCGTACAGCAGGAATGCCTGGGCGGCCCATTCTCCCACCTCGGTGCCACGGTACGACTCGAGGCACGCCAGCAGAAGCGCCGTGGCGCACGCCTGCGCTTCCGACTGCATCTGGAAGTACGCCTTGACGGCTTCGTTGTGCGGTCCGCGGCACGCCAGCAGCAGCTGCTGGAGGATGTCGACCGAGCGCAGCAGACTCACGATGTGCACGCCCTGGTTGGTGAGGAGGGCCACCTTGCGCGGATGCTGTGCGATCCGGAGAGGTGTCGCGATCGACAGGCGATCCTTGCGCTTCACCTCGCCGACGGCCCACACCTGCCCGTCGAGCGGCAGCACGGTGGCCGATTCGATGAAGTTCTGCTGCGACCGGAACTGCTCGGAGCTGAGCGACCACAGGAAGTCCTGGTCCTGCTGGGGCGTGGAGACCATCAGCACCGAGCCCTGCGTGACGTGGAGCGAGTGCACGTTCGTCGGCTTGCCGGTGGTCGTGCCGGGCGTGTAGCCCGGTGGAACGCGAACGTGCAGCAGGTAGAGCCCTTGCGCTTTCCCATTGCCCGACTGATCGTTACCGAAGAGAAGCGTCGCGTTTGCCATCGGTGATTGTTGTTGCTGGAAGTTTTCCATTTGGCCCTGCTGGTGCTGCAACTGTTGCTGATGCAGATGCTGCTGCTGCTGCTGCTGCTGCTGCTGCTGGAGGTAGAAGCCGTGCTGGTGGAGCGGAACGGTCGAAAAGTACAGCCGCACCCCGTTCGACGTGACCGCGACCAGGTGCAAGTTGGCCGAATCGTCCAACGTCAGCGGACAGATTGCCGACACGGGCAGGAAAGTGTGCGTATTGAGCGTCTGCAGGATGACCGAGGCGCTCGCCAGGATGTCCTTGTGGGTGAGCCTCGCGATGCGCCTCGTGCTGCCCGCGTCCGTACCCAGGTCCCACGCTTCGAGCGTACCCTTGGACATCAGCACGTACAGCAACCGGCGCGAGTTATCCACCACGATCGTCTTCACCGAGTCCGTTTCGGAGAACATTTTAAACAGCCCCGGGACCAGATGCGAGATCAACCCCTGTGAGTGGTTCACCTTTCGGCAGCGCTTGCCGAACCAGTTCGTCGCCGCCTGGTAGACGATCTCGTACAGGGAGCCGTCGCGCCCACCGAGAAAGATGCGCCCGTCGTCCGTCCCCTGCACGCACATGATGGCCACGTTGTCGGTGTTGAGCAGGAAGATCGGCCCGCTCATCAGCTGCATCTCTTCGGTGCTCTGTGAGGAAAGCGTCCGGTTGGGCGTACCGTTGTTGGCGTCCTTGAACGTAACACCCAGGATCACGATCTCGATCGGCGTGGTGAGGACGAGCAGATGCCTCACGTCCGAAACAAACACACCGGGTTTGGGCGTCACCAGGCCGACGCTTATGATTACCTCCGAGAGCCCATCGAAATAGGCGACGTCACGTACATTTTCATACGTCCAAATCTGTGGCGGGGAAAGAAGAAAGACGGTGAGGCGGATGAATCGCTTTTCCTACCCCCTTCTCTGTTGCAACTTTACTTACGTATAAATCCGTATCAATCGTTAGCCATGCTCGGCCGATCTCAGGGAACAGACCCATCGCACAGTGGCATTTTATATCTATAATTTAAACAGAAAACGCCACATTATTAGCCGGATCAAATGCTATCGAACTATCTACCGACATACGATTGGCCGGTACTAAGGACGACTTACGATTGAAGTGTTCCATGATCTCCGGCGGTATGGGCACTTTGTTGACCGTGGACAGCTGATTGAGGTCCTTCAGGCCCATCGAGAGTGCGATCATTTGCTGGTAATCGCAATCATTCAACCCACTGCCGGTCGGGTTGCCGGTCTGCGATACTCCCGTCACCTACAAGACACAAGTGCGAAAGAGACAAACCGATAACGATGCCGCACGGATAACAACACAAGCGTGGTCGAACAGGGATAGCTCGCGGCGCCGTTTCCACGGAGCCTTAACGCCTTAAAACAAACCTCCAGAAGGCCCGGTGCGGAAGCGTCGACCATGTCATGCCGGTCCAGAATGTTGCCGGATAGTTCCAGGGACTCTAACGAAACTGTCGGTTCGCCCATCTCGATATTGCCTTTTTTCTGCTAGCAGATGCCGGCGTAGGTCTCAAGCTAAGATGCCAAGTCGCACGTTTTCCTCCGGTCCGGTTCACTCTCTCACACACGCGCCCGATTGCTATGGCACACTGGTCGATGTACTTCTCGAACGCTCGGTGCACTCGCCGATCGGAAATTCACTCAACGGCACAATTTCTTGTCTTGGAGATCGCGGCATAAAATGGATCTTCTTTTTGCGCTCGGTTATCTTCCCCCGATGTACGCGAAGCGTCAACGGACATTCGGGCGGGTTGTCAAAAACTCGGTTGACAGTTGACGCGATCGATTGAGTACCTAGTGGTTGATGATTATCTAGGCGGCATGGAAATAAAACCAACCAACCAACAATTTTTTTTTTTTGCATTTCGGATATTAAACCGTGAACATTGTTTCAAAATATAATTTATACCGATTCAGATTGTCTTTCAACGTTTTTTTTTTAATGATAAAATGAACATTACCATTTCATCTGCATCATTAGGCATTCCACACCACACGCGCAGTTCTGCAATCGATGAACATGCATCGTGAAAACATTCCATAACAAAAGATGCTAAGAAAAAGTGTAATTTTCTGATTATCTTATACTCTATTATATCTATACCGAATGTTTGCGAAAGTGAATACTCATCGAAATACCATTGTGCACCAGTGCAGCGTTGCTGAGTGCAAAACGACAACTACCGTCGGAGAAGATTAGTAAGCTTAAGAAAATCATGAGTTTTGCGGATCCGTGGGTAAAACAGGATCGTCTGGCAAGCCTACTACTAAGTGAAACGAGTACCGTCGCCACGCTCGAGTTTGAAGATAACTTCAATCCACCGCAGCTCCCGCCGCTGAACCCGCGGGAACCGCAAGATAATCGTCTTCCGGATTCGGACAACTATTTAGCAGCGTTAGGTAATGCCCGTCGTTGTTGTGAGTACGCTGTGAGAAATTGGTTTCCGTTGTCATCGTTGGTCGGCGGTGGCCTATTTACTGATAAACCCCCGGAACAGTTTGTTCTAATCAGCAACGTACTATTTTGCTTCGATCATCGAACCGTGCCAAGTGACAAACGCCATTGCCTCCGTGTTCTGGGTAGGCAACGGTTTCTTCAATTGTCTCCTTTCTCTCGCTTCTGTTCGCAGAAAAGAGACTCCATCGTCTGAAAACCAATCCCACCGTGCTGCAGCAGCTGGCGGAACGTCGGGAAGCGTGCATGCAGTCGTTGCTCGGCGGAAGCACAACGCTACAGTCGGACGCTGAGCTAATACTGGAGGAACCCATCACGAACATCGAGCTGCTTCGATTCATCCGCCCCGAGCAAGCCCTTTCGCAGGCGGAGATTGTACAGCTCGTGCAGCACGATCATCTGCAGCTGGAGGCGGACGAGCAAGAAGCGGAAGCGCGCGAAGGCGAAGAGAGCGGCACCGAAAGCTCCACATCACGCTAAAACAAGTTAGAAGACGCACTCGCGGATTGGTAAGTGTGAAACAGTAGTGCGTTGGATGCTGTACGCTCCAGCTTTGGCAATCTCATAGCCTTCCCCGCCCGTTTGTGTAATGTTTTCTGTTTTTGTTTCTTCGTGAAACGTCAGAAAGATTTGTCGCTTTGATTGATGCGCTTGTCCCGATAGAGTGGCCCGTATTTTTGTCCGATTTATACGAAGTAAAGTGTCTCCCATTGGCCCAAACGAGTGTTTGCAACCATGTCTTCCGAACCAACGACAGCGACGACGCCATCATCGACCGCCGTCAACCTCGAGCAGGTGACGTACTTTCTCGTGACGGGCGCTTCGCGTGGCATCGGTGCCAAAATGGCCATCGAGACGGCGCGCAAGTTCAAGCCCGGCTCCATCGTGGTGCTGCTGGCTCGCTCCGCGTCCGGCTTGGAGCACACGCGCTCGGAAATACTGTCCGTGAACCCGCACGTCACCGTGGTCACCAGCTCGGTTGACCTGGCAACGGCGTCGAAGGAGGTGCTGGACGATATACTGGACAAATCGATCAGCAAGACGCCGCTCGGGCAGTTTGGGCTGGCCTGCATCATCCACAACGTTGGCACGATCGGGAACGTCGAGCGGAAGGCGATCGAGCTGGACGATCGCGCCGAGTGGGAAGATTACTTCGGCACGAACGTGTTCACCGTGGCCGTGCTGAATAGTTGCTTCCTGCGCAAGTTCGCCGGCGTCGGCTGTCGGAAGGTGGTGGTGAACATCACCTCCAAGGCCTGCCTCGCCCCGTTCCAGAGCATGACGTACTACTGCGCCGGCAAGGCTGCGCGCGAGATGTACTTCCGCGTGCTGGCGGAAGAGGAAGCCGAAGCTGGAGCCGCCGGGGTGACCGTGCTGAACTATTCGCCCGGACCGGTGGAAACGGACATGACGGTGGATATACAGTCGCGCTCGAACGCACCGGTCATCCGGGATTACTTTAAGGGTCTCCGCGACACCACAACCATACTCACGACGGAGCAAACGACGGCCAAATTTTTACAAATTCTCCAGAACGGGCAGTTCAAGACGGGAGACCATGTCGACTACTACGATCACTAGATTATCGATAGCAATGCGTGACAACAGTCGCTATCTCGTAAAACACATTCCTTTTTCGTTGTGCAAATGGCTTAAAGCTTCAAAGGAAATAAAAATACGAATAAATGAAACCATGTTATCAGCAAACTGCGCCTTCTTTGATTTGCTTATCTCTCACCCACTGTTTTTCAGCTGATATTTTGCCTTTATCTTACTGTTCCACCCTTTCCATCCCCAACAGGTTCTCCCGATGCTGCGGTTGCACACAGCCCGGAAGCAACATGCTGCTGGATTCGAACCTCGGTCGCACGTTTCTCTTTCTGAGCAAGCTAGCATGGAAGAATCGGGTCGCGTTGCCGGCTCTCATCATGGTCGGCTACATGGTGTCCAACTTCCGCTGGGAGATTGAAATCAACATCCACGCGGAGCGGATCGCGGTGCAGGATCTGCCCGGTCGACCGTACGGCGCCGCCTTCGACGGGAATGCCATCGACCACCTGGATGACTACTCCGACGAAGCCGACGACGACTTTGACCAGTACTACTACAACGACTACGGCTACGACGAGGAGGATGAAGATGATTTGTACTATTCGTCGACCGACGAGGAGGACGAGGACGGCGAAGAACCAGGCCGGCTCGACACGTTAAACGGAACGATTCGAATCAATCGGTACGCGGTAGTAAATTTTCAACGCCCGTAGGTAGGTTAAGAACAGCGCTTTTGTCCCAGTAGGTAATGGAAATATGTGTTAGATGGATAGTGGCCAAGTTAATGGTGAAAATTTAGTGAATTATGGGTCCGTTTGGAGATGTATATACTAAAATGTTGAAGAATAAATACAAAATAATTATCGGTCTCACTCATTAAACTATAGCAGGTTTTGTTTATGCCTTGCATTGATGACACGTTTCTTTAAAAAAAAGAAAACAAAGTATCTGCCTGATCGTCCTGCCGCAGCGTATCCTAGCAACCACCCACAATCTGTTCAATATCTAGCATTGCATCTTTCCAGCCTGCTCTTCTGCAACCATGTAAAGTAAGAAAACCAAACCAATTAAAACTATATGGAAATGGTGCTCTAGACAGAAAAATGTGTAAGCAACCGCAAGCTACAAGAAAGTGTTTCAAAAAGGATCAAGGACAAGACAGTTATATTAACGAAAGGATCAAATGTAGCTCAGAATCCCCCAAAGTAATCATGATTGCAGGTAGCCTGCAGGAAAAGGACGTATGACAAATTTAAAAGCGATCTCATCGCACATTTCCTGGAAAATCATCGACATGAAATAGTTTAGTTACCCGTTGGAGTATTTATCCTAATTCGCATTGATATTGGGATTATTACAGCTACCTTTGATGGTTGTGTGAGATCTGACTCCACAAGGATTCGTATCGTCCGTAGGTACCTATCATCTTCTCTATGTGTTTCATTTCTTTCTAAAAATTTCATTGTAACATTTGGAGATTATCACATTGGACAAACGTTTGTTTCAGATTTAATACAGAGCGATGGCTGTATAAACGTTTATTTTCCCGATAAATCATATCGCACTGAAGGTGGATCATAATTGTAGTGTTTTTGTTTGTTAAGAATCCTCGATGCAGACGAGTTAGAATGTTTCTTCAGACGCGCAGCAATATGGTCGGTATGGGGTTGAGAAACTATAATACAACTCCATCGCACAACATCCAATCTCCATCAGCCACTTACTTTCACCCTTTTACTTTTCCTCCTGCTTCGAGTAGACAAGCGTCAGGTGACACTTGCCGCAGTAGTGGCGATCCTCGTGGGCGGCCATGAAGATGCCGGCACCGCACGACTCGCTGGTGCACTCACGACGCAGACGATGAATCTTTCCATTCTCGTCGACCTATCGTGGAGGAGAAGAAAAGAAAAGCGCAAAAGCAATTTCGTTACTATCCCACATTCCATGTCGGAGTTTATCAATCCTTATCGTGGATTAGAGGCGCGTTTAGCCTTACCTTGTAGTACTTGAGGACAGCGAGTTTGACCTTCTTCCTCTTGTGCTTCAGCTTCTTCGGGGTGGAGTAATTCTTCTTCTTGCGCTTCTTGGCGCCACCACGCAGGCGCAGCACCAGATGGAGGGTCGACTCCTTCTGAATGTTGTAGTCGGACAGCGTGCGCCCATCCTCTAGCTGCTTGCCGGCGAAGATCAGACGCTGCTGGTCCGGCGGAATGCCCTCCTTGTCCTGGATCTTCGCCTTCACATTCTCGATCGTATCCGAGGGCTCGACCTCAAGGGTAATGGTCTTACCCGTGAGGGTTTTGACGAAGATCTGCATCTTGGGCCGTCTGAGCACGACGAAGAGATTAATCAACAACGGTTCCCATTTTTTGTTATGGTTTTCTCTTCTTCCCCATATTCGCACATTTCTTCGTGAAAAAGTGTAACTTGTTCATCAAAATAAGTTTACCATAGCAAGGGGTTGTCTTTTTTTTCCTAGCACATGTCCAGGGTTCATGGAATTAGAACATTCCTTTTCTTATTGACTTTTTTTTCTTTTTGGTACGCACATCCTTTTCATCATCCCCGCCCTTCCCATACCTCAAATTCACAACTTCGCTTGTCGATACTTATGCAACATTTCCCCCCATCTTAGAAAAGTATCTTAAAAACTAAATACTTCCGGGGAATTGGATTATAACATTTTCCACTGATTGCCGTCATTAGAGCAACCACTTCTTCTTTCCTCCCCTCCTGGCCACCCCCCCACTAGACCAACAACACCGCATTGATGCAACCATCATTTTCCGGGTTGTTCGTCACCTGGGCGTACTTTCCCCACACCACCTTGCCGGACTGCGTCACCAGACCGAGCTCGGAGATGTTCACCTCGATCACCGTACCCTTGGTGATCACGCCCAGACTCGTGTACATCGGCGAGGACGGATTCTTCTTAACCCCGATGATCGGCAGGTAGAAGGTGGCCTTCAGCTCCGGGTGCGTCACGTGGGCCTTGTTGAAGCGCAGCGCCATCGGCCGGATGAACCGTTCGTACTTCGGTGGCTTACGGGTGAAGTTTTCGCCCACGTACGTCACCTTCGTGACCATCCGCTTCCAGGCTTTCCGTCTCGTTCGGCCACTCCGGATCACCTTGAACACCTCGGCGTCGGACTGGGCGCGCACCTTCGGTATCGGCACGTCCCACTTGCCCGCCTTCTCCTTGCGCTTCTGCTTGATCATGTTCGACAGCACCTTGGCGCTCGATTGGATGCCACGGTCCATCAGGTACGGCGGGATCGCACCATCCTCCACCTTCTCGGTCGTCTGCTTCACCTTCTTCTCCTCGTGCGCCTGGATTTTCTTCTTCATCTGAATCTTCTCGTTGCGCCGCTGCTTCTGGAACAGCTTGGCCTTGATGCCGCGCAGCTTGCGGGCCATCGCGGCGCGCTTCTTCGGCTCGCGAGCCTCACGCTTACGCTTGCGTTCCTCATAATCGAGCCGGCGTCCGTGCAGCTTGATGTGCCGCTCAATATACTCGTTCTGCGGCATGGTGGATGATGTGTTTCAGAGTACTGCAAATATGAGCGACGAGAGAAGAAGAAGACGTTATTAGCCAAACAACACACAGAAACACGCGGTTGCCAAGCCGAACGGTATAAAGGTATTTCCTTATTTAAATGAACACACTGTTCAAGCATTCGAAACACATTATCGCTTCCAAAACGTCCAATTGATTTTACTGGCTGGATGTGTGGTCAATGTCAATATCACGTAGCACCCTTAGTTTTCGGGATATGATCGATGCGTTGCTAAGAGATATTTCACTATGCTTCGTCTCCCTCGCGCACTCATGCGTTCGCACCAACCAACAACCAACCGTAACGATCGAAGCATGCGCTAGATCGTATTGGATTCTATTCTGGAAGGGATATTGCGTCCGAATACTCGACATGTTTCACTTAAATAAAGAAGGCTTTCGTCGGGGCTCATTCCGGTCGGAGACACTTACCCGTGCGATGAAGGAGACGGAGACGTCACCGCAACTTTTGGCCACGCCGCTACCGGAGGAGAGCTACTATCGCCGCACTCGCCTTCCTTATCAAAGATCCTCAACAGGTCTAAAGTATTCTTCACAGTAACCCAAAGACGAGATTTTAACGAGAACAAACTAAACGTTCCAGACGGACCCTGTAATTCTACACTACAATTACGCTCGCGTCACTTCCAACACGAGGGAACAAATGGCTGACAGCCAGCAATGGGACACGGTGCAATGCTTTGCTTCACATGTGCCGGAGTGCAAACACGAAAATGCCGCAAAAATACATCAACTTTCGCATTACCCCAGATCTATTTCTATACAGTACGTGTTCGGTACCACTTATCCTATGGTTTCAACTTATTTTGATGAACATTTTCTAAGAAAAATTACTTTTCCCCGAGGACACACTCTCAAACTCACCTTACTCTGACACCATACACAAGTAAAAGAAATAGGAAGTGCTCGTTCAGCACCACCTACCGGGAAAATCAGAAAATGACAACCTCGTGCAGCTAACTTCACTTCACGTCTGTCAATTTTTCTGCTGCATTGGCACATTTTTGCCACACCAGCCGTTTAAAATAATTCGAGTGCTGAAGATAGTAGAATAAATTGAAAATAAGTTACAAAACAGGTGTGTAACATACAATATAACTTAATAGCGTACATGTGATGCTTTTTTTTAAATTTAGCATTAATCTAACACCAATTGACTTTTCAACCGGTTCGCATTTTTCTACACACCTTGTACATATTTGCTGCGAAGGCACAATTGGCGTCGGTGTACGTCAATCCAGTGAATTGTTTACAAAGTACTGCAGCTGTCGAAGCCGCTGTCGTGTATCGAATTCGCGTGTAAAATCGAATTCTGTTTTGCGAAAGTTACAATGCCAAACTGGTATTATGATAAAAAAGATTTGCGAAATACCCCCTCGGCCCGGGATGGTGTCGATTACGAAACCGAAAGACGATATCGAAAGGAAGGTGCGCGTTTTATTATGGAGTCCGGTGCATCGATGAGTTTGGGCCACAACACGGTGGCCACGGGAGTTGTTTATTTCCATCGGTTCTACATGTTCCATTCGTTCCGAACGTTCCCGCGATTTGTAACGGCCAGCTGCTGCCTGTTCCTCGCCGGAAAGGTGGAAGAAACGCCCAAGAAATGCAAAGACATCATCAAAACAGCACGGACCCTGCTGCCCGACGAGAAGTTTCAATCGTTCGGCGATGATCCGAAGGAGGAAGTCATGACGCTGGAGCGCATCCTGCTGCAGACCATCAAGTTCGATTTGCAGGTTGAGCATCCTTACTCTTTCCTGGTGAAGTACGCCAAGTGCCTGAAGGGAGACTCGGCCAAGCTGCAGAAAATGGTTCAGATGGCGTGGAACTTTGTGAACGACTCCCTTAGCACCACCGTTTCGATACAGTGGGAACCGGAAATCATTGCGGTGGCATTGATCTACTTGGCTAGCAAGCTGAGCAAATTCACCGTGGTGGATTGGGTTGGAAAGCAGCCGGAGCACTTGAAATGGTGGGACATGTTCGTGCAAGATGTGACCATGGAGATTTTGGAGGAAATTTGTCACCAGGTGCTGGATCTGTACCAGCCAACGCAGCAAACAAACGCACCTCCAGACAGTCCGCCCCAGCTGCCTCCCAGCAAAGCATCTCCACCCATGAAGCGTGCTAATATCTCACCAATAACGAGCAAAAATTCACCCAACATCTCCGTCAAGGTAAGACACATGCAAAGTTAATTCTAACAGGTCGCTGAACCTTTACTGATTCTCTCCTTTTTCTTTTCATCTCCTCTAGACTCCACTTCCTCCGTTACCGCCTGCAGAACTAGAGGCAAATCCGATTCCGAAGCACATCACCGACAATTCGCACTACCCGTACCCTCCGTATACGATGCATCCTGCTCCACCGATGCCTCCACAGACTCACGGACCACCACCGCCTTACGTACAGCCCGCTCCGATGCCACCCCAACCTCCTCAGGCATGGCAGCATTATACACATCCACATGTGAACAAATATTATCCCCCAGGACCACCGCCAGGACGCAATAGTTATTACCCTCCTCAGTAGTGTTAGGCATAATGATTTTGATATGTAAAAATAAATATCAGTGAATACGAAGTCAGTTTACATCTTCTTATAAAATTTTAAAATTTAGCAAGAAATCGTTAAGATTCAAAATATCGCAAAAAGCCAGTCTTATTTTCTCCGAAAAAAAAAGAAGACGGATGACCGCCAATCAGCTCGGAACTGAGTTCACCGTTCAAGTGGGAACTCTCGGCACCAGCTGTCAAAGTGAAAATTTTCGTGATAAGAAACGACTGCGGACGGCTCACTATCGTTGTGCAGAAAAAATAGAATTTGCGCTACGTTCGAGTGGTTTTAGTTCTCTTCCAATACTGACATCGCGTACGGAAAGTGTTTTCTGAGTCAGCACCATTCGGTGCTTGACCCAAATTCTAGCGATTTTTAAGGTTTTGTGAAAAATTCAATCGTTGCGACTAGTAGTCCGATCAATAAAAACAATACTACTACATCTGTAAACCCCCCCCCTCCTTCCCCCCGCTCAAACATCTATACATCGACAGATATTTTGTAAATAATGACTTTTAAGAAGATGGTATAATCAGGTGTTCCGTGTCGTTTAGTGCACAAGAAAGTGAAACATTGAAAGAAATCGAGGTTTCTGGTGCGTTTTATAACAGCTCCGTTGTTATTGTTGCTAGCTGTGAATTGGTAAAACAAGCGAAACCATGTTAAACACCAACCTTGTCGTGCCAGTGGTGCTTTGGGGGCCCAACACACCAACACACTGCGTGTCGAGCGTCTTCCTGTCACGGGACCAGAAAATCCTTGCGACAGGTTGCTACGATGGGCAAATTTGTTTATGGTAAACGCTTCGCATAATGTCGTCTCCTTACAATTCATCTGCATGTTCGGAGCCACTTTTCACTAACAATTGTCTTGTTGTAGGCAGGTGGATCCGGAAACGTTGCAGATGACCCCAAGGTGCCTCCTGGTCGGGCACACGGCTCCGGTGCTGTGCCTGACACGGGCCTCCATCATTCAGGACAACAACTTTCTGGTCAGCTCGTCGGAGAACGGTGAAATGTGCACTTGGGACCTGGTGGACGGCAAGTGCACCGAGAGCATCAAGATGCCGCAGGTGCACACGAACATCCAAGCGTACCACATGGCCAACTGCGACGATATTCGGCTCTTCTGCAATGGATACTACGCGGAGATTATGGTGATGGATCCGTTCAGCCTGGAAGTTTTGTTTTGCCTGAGCTCAAAGGTTAACCCGGATTGGATTTCCGCCCTGCACGTACTGCGTCCGTCGAAGCGCAAGGACGACGTCGTGCTGGCGATCACCACCACCGGAACGGTGAAAGTTTGGACGCTGATTGGTAACGAGAACAAGTACTCGGAACCGATCTACGAAAATGAATCGAAACAAATTCGCTGCCTCAATGCAATCACGATGAATTGCTGCCAGCAGAACCAGCGCACGGTGTTGATCGTGTGTGCAAAATACTGGCAGATTTACGACGCGGGAGACTTTACGGTGCTGTGCAGCGTTCATGCACCTTCCGGCGAACGGTGGATGGGAGGCGATTTCCTGTCGAACGATCGCGTAATCCTGTGGTCGGACGAGGGAAAGGGCTATCTGTACCGACTGCCCGCGAACAGCATACCGGATAATAAGGATTTCCATGGTCCGTCCGTAGGCAAAGATTCCCCATTCCAGTACTGCATTCTATCGCAGACGGGTGAGAAGCCGTTATCGTGTCCACCAACCATGAAGTTGGTGACTTCTAATCGCGGTGGAAAAACGCAAAAGTATCTGCTCCGTGGGGACTCCGAGGGATACGTTAACATCTGGGCGGTACCGGATATTTCAATGGAGCAGATAAAACAGATTCAGAATCTGAAGCAGCATCCTGCATGTAAGCTTTTCTTAATTTAAATGCGAGAAAACATACCTGCCACAGCCGCTATCACATACGACCTTTTTTTTTAATTAATTGCAGCACTTGAAGCTACTATTTGCACGTCTCTGCTTGAAGCGTGGAACAAAATGAACCCTCTTCCGGTGGGAATTTTGGACCAGCTGTACCAAAACAGTGAACCGATGATTAAACTCACCGCAAGCATTTACTTGCCTCAGCAAAGTCGGCTGGTGGTCGGAAGAGAAGATGGCAGTATCATCATCGTACCAGCGACGCAGACGGTAATGCTACATTTACTCCATGGCAACCATCAAAAGTTCACTGGTAAGCATTCTTTCAACAAAAGTACATTGAAATGCATCGCATGCTTATCGAGTTTTCTGCTTACAATTTGTCTAATCTGTAGATTGGCCAATGCAGCAGATCTTGAATGGGCACAGTGGAAGAGTAAATTGTTTGCTGTGTCCTTCGTTGGCGCACTCACGGTACGAAAAGTCGCATCTGGTATCCGGCGGTGTAGACTTTGCCGTTTGCCTCTGGGATCTGTACAGTGGAGCGCTGATCCACAGGTTTTGCGTCCACGCCGGAGAGATCACACAGCTGCTTGTCCCTCCACCCACGTGCAGTGTACGTAGGACGGATTCAGCAGACTTTGCCCAACCGTATGCACTTAAAATCTGCCATTTCTGCCCATTTACAGCCTCGCATCCTCAAGTGCATATGTTCCGTGGCATCGGATCACTCCGTCACGCTGCTGAGTTTGCAAGAGCGTAAATGCGTGACCCTTGCGAGTCGCCACCTGTTTCCGGTTGTTTCAATCAAATGGCGCCCGCTGGACGATTTCTTAATCGTCGGCTGCTCCGATGGCACCGTGTACGTGTGGCAGATGGAGACGGGCCATCTCGATCGGGTGCTACACGGCATACTGGCTGAGGAGGTGCTAAATGCTTGCGATGAAAACACCGGTGAAACGGGAAGTAGCGCTGGTTCTACGTCGGAAATGGGTCTCGCCAACCCGGCTGTTCATTTCTTTAGGTATTGCGTGAACGCTCGAGTTAATAATTGTTTTTCGCATCATTGACCGTTATACAACGATTAAATTATTACAGGGGTCTAAGGCATCGTAACATCAATGCGATTCGTCATGCCACACAACGAGGAATTCACCAGCTTCAGCAGATGCATGCGCACAACAATCAGCACGGAGATTTTCTCATGAAGAATCGCAGCAGCCCGTTGATCATTCAGGGATTGCGAACTAACCCCAAAGGTACGCTGCCCCGTACGTTTGGTGTCACGGGAGAAACGAAACTTTAAAAAAAACCTTTTCCCCTTACTCATAGATGCCGAGAGCCATATCCTTTTCTTTGACATCGAAGGCTTAATATTTGAGTTGCATGCGGAAGAGTATGCGGCGATGAGCCCGAACACATTGGAGGTTAGTGGATGGCAAAGTGTTTGAAACATTAGTTACATGCACAGTGTTCTCATGAGGCGTTTCTTGCAGGCTGAAGGATTGCTGATTCCCGCGGGGACTGAAAGTCACTCGTCTGATGCTGGGAAGAAAATTTCAGGTAAATTTGTCATTTTACACTGCTCGAACACACGAATGCTGGTTGATAACTCACGACTGGGCAAATGATTTCTATGCATCACTTAGTAAATAGTGCACCGATCGTTGAGCTCTGGAGTGTATTATATTCAAAATGTCCTCATATGCTTCAATCCGATTGACATGTGTTTCTTTGTTTCTTCTCTCATGCTGCAAATAATAATAACTTTTTGTTTAAATTGCCTAACATGTTCTTGGAACACATCTACGACACTACAATCATACTGAACTGAATGTAGATTTCTTTGGGCGTGTTAAGAACAAAGCTGGTGATATGGAAAAAATACTTAAAGAAAAGGATAAACACGGTTTGTTACATTGCCTAACGTTAAAACCCTTTCGCTGTTCAGAAACTGCATTGTGTTTTGCCTTTTTTTTTGCACATTTATCCTAGAAACCTTCGCTTTTAAGAGTACATGTGTAGGGGATGCGATAGCGACTTAATTACTCAATGATTTTGTTTTGCTTATTTCCAATTTAGTTCTAGATGTAGCATTTCTTTCAATGTGCTTGTTTTCAAAATTAATGAATCATTAGATTTATTTATATATCATAAAATCATTTAGCTAGCAGCATTGTCTCGTGATTATTTGAAATGCGTTCTGTAAAAGATACATACGACGGAACTGCTTTAAGTTTTATGTTGTCCACCGTTGCTTGTCGTCCACCGTACGTTTGATGTTTGCACGTTTTAAAAAGGGTAGTTAATTCATTCGAAGGTATGATAACTTGCGTACTGAAACTTATTGAGGTACACGATTTTTTGTATTGCGAAGGTATCCTCGCTAAAATGAAGGAAGGCGCCGAGAACGTTCAGACCAAAGTGCAGGCAAAGCTTGATAGCGTCGTCAAAAATGTTGGTGAAACGGGCAAAGGTAGGATGCAACTTGTTTGTAATCTCGTTTGAGTTTTTTTTTTTCCCTTCTTATTACTGCATCATATACATGGCAAATGCGCGCAACCATGAACTGCGGATGAGTGCTGACGCAAAACGGGAACGAAAGGGAATGGATGAACTATTTATACTGATAAGACGGAGGTTTATGTTTATTGAATAATTAATGTAGCGTGCTCCCGTGGGATGGGATTTGCGTTAATGCTAAATTTTATGATTATTCATCGGACGCAGATGAATCAGATTCTGCTTGTTTTGACGCTGATTCGATTGACCTCTGCCCTGCTCCGACTCGTCTGCCGGCGTCTGCTGCCGTGCCGAAAGATTCGCTAATACCTGCTAGAACTGAAAGGAACATAAAAGAACTTGTTGGTATCACCACGCGCTCGGGGAAACTAACGAATTAATCATACCAGTTTCATAATCATCGTCCTTGTCAGCCGCACCTCCTGCCGAGGGAACCGCTTCTTCATCCTCCGTCGATTCGTCGTAGGTTGGTTCTTCGTTTTTCGCGTACTGCGGTGCACTCTGGAGGATGGAAAGGGTACTCGATAATGGTTCGTTCACAGAGGAGTTCGTAGAAAGAAGATCGTATTGAAACTTTGTATGCTCAACCCACCTGAACGACGGCCGCCAGTACGATACACAGCAAACCCACAATGATCACTTTACTTGCCATTTTGGTTTTTTCGCTGATTCGATCCTTCTAATCTATTCAGGCCACCGGACGGGAACTAAGTTTAGTTTTGCAGATCGAATCGCGCCTCTTTTATACTGCGACTTGAACACGAGAGCACGGGGAGGCGCCTGATTCAACAGATGACTGCCGCCAGTTGTGATTGATTGAACGCAAATAGTGCTCCGCTTGTGCAGACTGCCCCTTATAAATACCCCCTTTCCGAAGGCGCCGTATTCTTTGCTGATAAGAACACGTGCTGTGTGTTCTCGGAAAATTTTCTTGATGCAACTGGTGCCGATGGTGACCAGACTGAAACCAGACGATGCTGAAAAGCAATTAAAAGATATTGCGACGAAGATGAACTCTTATGGGATGTGTGCCACAAACGGAACCCTGCGTTGCTGAGCTAAATAATGGAAGGAGAATTGGAGCTGTTTGAAGCGAAATCAAATTGGCAAGAGCCAACCGACGAGTCTTGTTTCCAAGCAGTAGGCTTTGAAAAAAAAAAATCTGTCTTTTGGTTATTTTTTGCGGGGAAATTTTAGTAACCGAAATAACCGAGGATTTGGTTTTCCCCCTGACACAGATTCATCGGACATATCGAAGAAAATTGCCCCCCGGATGGAAGCTACCCACGTGATGGAGGTAGCGCAGTTACTCCTGTCGTTGATTCACTCCTGGGGTCTCGACCCTCACTTGGACAAAGTGTGCGAAACTCAGCTGGGGTTGCTACGGCCGATGGTAAGCAAAAAGAAAATAAATTCACATTACGGTAAAATCCCCTGTGTCTGATTGATAATTCCGCCCACAGATTCCCGTATCGTTTGGAGTGCTGTCAAAGGGTGGCTACATGTCGCTGCTCCTGCCAACTTGGCAAAATAATATCGTTATCAATTCGACCGCGGAAGAGCTGAAGACGGTCGCCATGACACCGGAGCAGTTCCGCCGCGAGGGACTGACGAAGCTGTTCACCGCGCGGCTGCACTGGGAGCTGAGCACAACGCTCACGTCGAACCATCTGTTGGCGATGGTGGCAATGTCCAACACGCTGATGTCGATGAACATGGCCACGTTCGTGCCGGAGCAGGAGCGTGCCCGCAAACTCCACCGCCAGTCGACCCGCGCGACCTGGAGCAACAACGAGGAGGAGCAGGAGGAAGCGTTCACGCAGCAGCAGGCCCAGATCAAGCAGGGCTGGAGTCTGCTCTCGACGCACCACTGCTTCCTGCTGCCGGAGAAAATCGACGCACTGGATGCGAACAACTTCAAGCGACCGCAGGTCGAAATGATGGCCCGCCGGTGGCAGCACCATTGTTTGGAGATCCGCGAAGCAGCCCAGCAGTTGCTCCTGGGCGAACTAGGGCGGATGGGGAAGAAGGGTCGCAAGCAGCTGGTCGAAAGCTGGGCACAGTACCTGCCTATGTACACGCACACGGAACCGATCGTACAGCAGGCGCCAGGCGGTGGACAGTCGAACACCGGATCGCCTACGTCCAGCCCGACCGGACAGCCCGGGCTTGAGCACGAGGAAGAGTCGGAGGAGGAGGAGGAAGTCGTCCGCAAGCCGTCAAGCTTGGCCGAGCTGAAGCGCAAGCAGACGACGGCCGTGGTGCTGCTCGGGGTGATCGGGTCCGAGTTCGGGCAGGACATTTCCGCCTCGGACGGCAAGCGCAACAACGACAACCGCCGCAAGAGCTCCGTCGTCGAGGGCTTCGGCATCGGGAATAACAATCTGGCCCGCTCGACCTCGCTCGCACTGACGCACCTGCTGCTGGCGCCCGCGACGCAAAAGCTGCCGGCCTACACTCCGCTTCGCCGGGCGGCAATCGATCTGATCGGGCGCGGCTTTACCGTCTGGGAGCCGTACATCGACGTCAGCAAGGTGCTGCTCGGGTTGCTGGAGATGTGCTGCGACTCGAACCGACTGATACCGAGCCTGAATTACAAGCTGCCGCTCACACCGCAAGCCGACGCTTGTCGGACGGCCCGGCACGCCCTGCGCCTGATCGCGACGGCCCGCCCGGCCGCCTTCATCACGACGATGGCGCGCGAGGTGGCACGCTACAACACGCTGCAACAGAATGCGCAGGCGATAAGCGTCCCCATTACCCAGTCGGTACTGCATCGCGCCAAGCGCGAGATTCTCCAGTGCGTCGAGATGCTCATCGATAAGATGCAAACCGAGATTGCTAATCTGCTCGTGGAGGTAAGTGACAAGTGAACAAGAAGCTGATTGATGATTCGCCTATCTGATCCGGCATGTTTTTTATTCCTATCTGAATTTATAACAATTTTATTTTTCTACCAGGTTATGGATATCACCCTGCACTGTGTTGATTCCGGTGACCTGAAAAATAAGGGTCTGGCCGAAGTCAGTCCGCTGATGTGCAAATTCAATCAAGTTTCACACTGCGGTGCCTCACGGCGTATTGCTGGTAAGTTTATATATTTTGTTGCGAAAAAAGGGGCTTCCGGTCGAAGGATTTCTGTGCAAATTTGAACGACTTTTGTAACCGTCGTTTTCTCTGCAAGTTCTCTGCAACGACGTAGACTTTCTGGGTTCTGGGGTCTGTATACCGGTTCTCCTATTTTCCGAGCTACCAAAGTCTTATTGTAAAAGTATAGGTATTGTTTCATTGAAAAATGATCGATTGCTAGTGATACTTAAATTAGAAGAATTCCCGTGTGGGAAGTGAGGGATTTTTCGATAAAAGCAACTTTTGATTAAGTGATTTTTTCATGAAATTGTTATCAACTTTTTCAACGTTTTTCCTATATTTGTCGGCGTAAATTCCCTGCAATTACGTCGACTTTCCGTTAGTTTGACCTACCCCCCCTTGAAGATCAAAAGAATTCTGGTTGCGGCAGCGAAAAGATAATGAACTGGAAACAGAACTCTATTTTGATTCCTGGTACACGTGGTACGCAGATGCCTTACTGAAGGATGGTGCAGCCTTCGAAGATGTTGCTAGAGTGAGTTTGCTTTTAAGTAAATCGAGCACACCTCTTCACGAACGATTCGTAAACACCATCCTGCCGAAAAATCAAGGGGACTCCTCGCTAAGGCCGAGGCCGTACAGATATGTGTAGTTAAACACTATCAAAGGAGGATCAGGCATAGGTATAAATTCATGCACCACTGAGTTGATGGATCACTGCAGTATCTAGTATCAAAGTCTCTATAAAAATAAATTTAAAAAAAAACTTCAGTATCGTGTAGTAAACTAATCACACGTATGTAACAACAATGCTTTGCACTTTTCTCTTTCCACTCTCGCCCCGATAAGTTGGTGCCAGCAATGGACATTTGGCGATCTACGAGCTGCGGCAGAACAAGTGCCAAATGATACCGGCCCACACGAAGCCGGTGACGGCGTTGGCGTTCAGCCCGGACGGAAAATTTCTGGTAAGCTACTCGTGCACCGAGAACCGGCTGTCCTTCTGGCAAACCAGTGCCGGCATGTTTGGCCTCGGGCAATCGCAGACGCGCTGCATCAAGGGCTACTCGACCGCACCGATCCCAGACGTCGCGCGCCTGAACCCGATGCGGCTGGCCAAGCTGATCTGGATCAACAATCGCACCGTGACCCTCATGCTGGCCGATGGGTCCGAGACGAGATTCAATGTGTAAATCATCGTACGAATGCCATCCAACCATTCCCCCCTTCACTCTGTGACTTCCCTAACGATACGAGTACGAGAATATAGTTGAGTTGTTAGTAAGCCTTTCCTCCATTATTGTGGCTGCTTGTGATTTTTCTAGCGCTAAACCTTAACAACCACGTCAGCTTGGTGGGTGAAAAAATAAGGGCGTTTGCCTACGGCCAGCAGATAGTCACAACGTGCAGCGTCATCATCGCCGTATACGTTCTTTCTGTTGAAACAAAAAAAAAGGCGAAAAAAAATAGCTCCACTATGAAAAGGCGTTTCATTTGAAACCTGTGGTATAGGAGAGTGCCATGGAGATAGAGACCGCCTTCAGCAGCAGGAACGTTGCAGAAAGCTGACCATGGTGGAATTAGGGATTGGCATAAACCATCATCATTTCGTTATCCCGCTGCTGCCTCTCTCCCCATCCCGGTATCACGCCAAGGTTATACACAGCGGATATTAGCGAGAATGCCTGCGCAGAACCCAAGCGGATGAGCCACTAAAACAAAAAAGGAAGCGCCCGCGGTGAAGACATAAGGGAAGACATTTCGTCTATTCAAATTATGGCACGTCGAACTTATGTAATTATGCAAATTCGATTGTCTTTCGCTACCACCTCTCGGGGAACGACCCCGAAACGATTTTGCCGGGATCTTTTTTTTTTTTTATTTGCTTGCCGCCCATTTCCCCGAGTCTTTGCCGAGTCCAGGTTGTGACCTACATATGGTCCCCATGGCATCGGGGAAGCTTCTTGTCCCGATCGTTTTATCGTCGTGATGTTTCCTGTTACGAACGCCCGGCGTGTGGAGTTGGTGGTGACCGCGCGGTGGCTCGTTTCCTGGATCGACCCGAACGATCCCGGGTCGTGGCCGTTCGATTGTGACCTAAATCATCCCCGCGGTCCAAAATGGATGGGCGGATGCTGCGCTGGCCCCCGGTCATGCTTTTCCACTTTCATAGTACGTTTTTGCTGATTTGCACACACACACAATCTGATAAAACGAAACACGGCGAAGGAAGTATTAAACAAAACTGAACGATTTATGCGAATATTTTATTTTGTTGTTATACACTGTTGAAGACAGAATCTTGTCCCATATTTGTTACAAATGTGTTTACTGTAGTGTATTTGCTATTCCATTTTAAATTTTATTTAACTGTTCGTTTGGCTGGATAGTATTTGAAGCATAGATAAACGAGTAAAACTATACTACCTAGCAAAAGAAGAAAAAAAAAGAAACATAAGATGTAAGCTACCAAATGTTAAAGAATAAACCGTTTCCCGCAAGTGTGTTACTCTATTCCTCTACGATGAACGTGAGCCGTTTATATACTATGTTCAATAGTATTACTACATGCAATATACCTACCGTAAGCAGCTGTGTAATTTATTTGTTTTTAGTGTACGGTGTAATATTATACTATAAACCAGAACAATAAACCAATGAAATGAATGCAAAAAGGACAATACATCATTTGAAGCTGAGCGCTTTTTTCCATTCGGTTAACTTTTGTGACTAAATATCAAATGAAATGAAAGGGTTAAAGAAAACTTCACTACACGCGGGAAGAGAGCATGACCAAGTGGCATACCGGTATGAAACGAATGCCGTTTCCTTATCATCCACCCATTGTCGTTGTCAAATAAATATCTTCTTTCAGTACGCCACTTCAATTGTGCAAGCACATTTTGCACACCGTGAGTTTTCACCAAATGTTCACGGATGCATACGGCCGCTTTCCCGATGCCATCGTTACACATCGTTTATTGTCTTCTTCGAGTTGGGCTGATACCGCACCGACGCGCCTCTTCAGGGGCTTTCGTGCGGGATTGGTTCCGAAACCTTCATCGTTCACGGCTGTTGCGTGGTGAGTTTGCTTCAATGTCAATGTCCCCCGGATGGTCCGGGCCGTTGGCGAATTTCGTTCAAATAAATTACCTATCAAATACTTCTTCCTGTCGTACCATTTTTTTTCAAACGCTTTGTTTCGAGGCTCCACTAATAATTTTTTTTTTTTCATTTTCATTCCCCGATTTCCACAGCTTCCCGTTCTCTCGTTCTTTTCTGTTTCTCTCTCTCTCCGACTCTCCCTATGGATCGTGCTTTCTTTGACATCAAATCGATCGAGTGGAGGCCACTTCTCGATGGATCGGTCGATTGAATCTGGACTAATCCACCGGCCCGTGACCCGTTGCGCATTTGTGGTGACCGGCAGTTCGACCGCAGGTCTCGAGAAAACGGAATTAATATTTTATGGCCCAATTATAGCGTTTCGACCGAACATGCATGCGCTTCTACATCGTGTCGTGTCTTCTAGCGCACTTCTTGGCAGCGGACCCCAACCGGAAAGCCGTTTCGGACTTCACCGCGGTATAGCCGAGAGAAGGAAGGTAGGTTAAGCGGGATAATCTGCGGAAACACCCGTGGCCGTGTGACCCGTGTGTGGGTGTTTCTTTTTCCAAAAGGAATAACGAACCAATTTCCCGGCGGGGAACTTGTTGCACTTCAGATTAGTGCACTCGCCGGAGATGCAAACAGACGACCGGAGGGGATAAATGCACGGGCACGAAAATAACAGACAAATCGCCGCATTCGTTCGCTCGACCTAGATTTCACATTCTGGGGTAGGTCAGGGAGCGCAGCATCGACCGCATCAAAGACCCCTTCCTCTCGGATGGTGGGCGTCTCGAACGAAAGTGGGCACTTCCTTTGGGCCCTTTACCTGGTGAACGCACGAAAGTACTAGGCTCAGCTGACTCAAGGTCCGCCGGACGGGCTACGGGGACTGTCGTTAAAGGCGACGCTGTGAACTTGAATGGGAGAACTTGCCGTCCGTCGGTGGGGCAGGGTTAAACCAACAAACATGGGCAAAGGGCATCGTGTTTATTCTGGTGCAGGAAACTGCATCGATAACTTTCACGCTTTTCGTTTTACTTCTCCACGGGAAGGCATGAAAGGAAGATAAAAAAAGGGCTCGCCAGAGCGGGAGAAAAATAGGGTTTATAAAACATAAATCAAGTTGAGGGTTATCGAAACAGGATTATCACATCGTAGATGCTCCTTCGCTTCGGGCTCATCTCCCTGGTCCTCGCCGGCGGCTGTGAATGGAAATATGAATACTACGCTGTACTCATCTCCAATACCCCGTCCGACCGGCTCGTCCGGTATCCGGTCCACTCCACGCGGTGAGGCTGTTAACCTCGCGCGCGCGCGCCGTTGCCCGGAAAAGGCAAAGGGATTTCTTCGCCGTCGCCTAATTGGAGCGCACGTCGCACGAAAGACCCGAACGTGCAGCCGTTCTACCGTCCAACCTTCCGTCCGGCGAGCCGTTCCGTCCCGTCCATCCAGCCGGCCCAGGGTGAATGAATGCCGTTTTGTGCGTTGCATTCCCGCTTGGAAGAAAGGAGTAGCACAAAGTGAAAGAAATGATAAAACGATCGGTGGTAGGTACTCCATTGCCCTGCTACCGGCTGCCAATGGGGGGATGATGCTTTGGCTTTCTTTCTCCCTTTGTTTCATTTCTCCAGATCAATCCATTGCTCATTTGCTTTTGCTCTTCGTGGCTCGTGTGGCGTGTGGAGTAAAAGCGGCGAATGTAGTAAGATGATCGCCTGTCTTTCACCGAGGAGGCTTTCCCGGTCCGGCCGCGGAACGGGTTGCGCGCAGTCGTGATTCAGACGGCAAACGAAGCGGTCCATTTTCTCCAATTTCTCCCCGGGTGATACTCGTGGTGACGACGGCACGCGGGTGGAACCTTCCAGGCTTGCTGCGATTCGGTTTGAGTTCGGTGGAGATTTGTAGAAATTATTCCATTCACCAGCGAGCTGCAGTAGGCCGCTCCTCCCCGAGTGAAGAAATTTTGTTTACCGAGTGAAAGTGTGAACTTGGATGTACAATTTAATATAAGCATTTCGCGAGACGGTTGTGCGACATCGAGTTTCGCGGTTTGTCACTGCGCACCGCAGACCGTTGGAAAGATCGATTGAACCGTCGCTCTAGCAGCAGTAGCGGAATAATATTTGTCTAGCTAATATCAACATAAGATCATTCCTTCCTAACAAGAGGCGCAAGAAGTGCCACAAGAGAAAGCAAAAAAAAAAAGGAAACGTTCAGACGAGCAAAAAACCTAAAGGGTGTGTGTTGAAAGGAACTCCATATTCGTGGCACAATGAAGAAATTGTTGTTATTCCTCTCTCTGACCTATTTCTGCTCGACGGTTTTCTCGGCCAGCATTTTGGGTAAGACCATGTGTTAACAACTATCGGCAAACAACATGTTGCGACTTATCGCGTGTGATATTTTTGGCGATAAAAGGTTTTTAGTTTGAAGTTTGGAAATTGTTTAAAGAGTGACTCATTTTTTCAAACTCATTTTAAATGACCCTCTAAAAATATTGCATGAATTTTAGAACATAATTGAATAACCGTTTCTTGACCATTAGGGTGTTGCAATAAAAGTAATACAGATTTCATATTTATGCAAGAATCGAAGTAGGAGGGACGCGTATTGAATCGCAACAAAACACATCCAACTGTACTTTGAAACCGTTGGTCGCCGTTTGGTTTTGATTTGGTTGCTGGTCACCATTTTAACCAAATCATATTTCTCACACTCACAGACTACCTGTCCCTAGCAGCCGATGAGGTGGAAGCAAAGGACGAAGAGGTAGGCCCCAGCAACTGCCTGTGCAATGGGCCGTCCTGCATTTGCTGCATCGACTTCAACATGACGCTCATCGACCTCGGTGGTCCCGGTACGTACTCTCGACGGGGTGTCCATTAACCGTTCGTTTCGACACAGCACACTCATCGCGGTTCTCTGGCATAGGTTGTGTGCGGCTAAAGTACCTTTCCGCGGACGAGGGTATCGCGCTGAACGTGTCCTATGGCGACAGCGTCCTGCACAGCCAGCGCGTCAAGGGGCCGGATCCGGCACCGACGTGCCTGAATGTGTTCTCGAGCCTCGCGCAAATGTGCGCACGGTTTAGCGAGCTGCTACCGACGGACGAAGGGCTGCGCGGCTGCCTGCAGCTCGAGCCGATGCTGCTCGGGGACGTGCAGATCGAGCTGCCCCTCGGCTGCTTCCGGATGGGCCCCAAGGGCATGGAGGTGATTAAGTCGGCCGAGGAGCAGATAAAGGAGCAAATTCCCAGCGAAAGGTAAGAAGACGGCGGAACGGTCGGTCGGTCGGACAACGTGGTGGTTCTAATTCGAGTTTCTAAATCGTGGTCGTTTCACGCCACTGCAGCGAGGAAACGGCTCCAACAACTCCGGCCGCAACGGTGGAGGAGAAGCCAGTGGTTGCCGCGGGTAACGACACGTCGGCGCTCTCGCTGCTGGATAACCTTTCCACCGCCGACATCCTCGCGGCGGTCAGCGAGTCGACCGACGAGGGCATTGCGATGATTTCGAACTGGCTCGGCCTGTCGGTAAATCGCGTGCAGAAACCGGGTGCTGCCGGCGAGACCTCTGAAGCGGAAAGCTCCACAACCCCCGAGGGAGACAGTGATAAGAAGGAAGAGGAGGAGGAATGATGATGAGGACGAGTAAGGTAGACTAGTATTTAAAAAAAGGCGAAGCATCTCGCAAGACTTTTCTCAGCTTCTTCAGCTATAATAGTATTAATAATGTAAGTTATATTTTACCAATCGACATCGTCCGTCCGAATGCTCAGAGTTGACTGACGTGAGGAAGATAATGGAGGAAATAAATAACAACAAAATAGCGAAAGACTTTTTTACTTTTTAAATCAATCTTTGAAACTTTATTCATCTTCTTCGTCTTCTGTTTATCTTTTTGCTTGGCCTGTTGTTTGCCTTATTGCCAGCGATACAACCTGCAGGAATTATAATAGTATGAGCACTGCAGTCAAAAAGAAGAATTCAATATAGAGCGTACCTTATAAATGGTATAACCATGCTTGCATTGGATGAATTAAAGAAACGAGCCACACAGTTAACACGCACAATGTCGCTGGTGGTGGCATTTTTTTGTTTTAAGAATAATATAGTCGAACTGCTTATTGGTTACGGTGCTTCGTAGTTCCATACTATTGAATTGCGCTTCGTGGCAATAGTTAAACACGATCTAACCGCCGTTATCAATCCTTCCGCGTCCCTGTCACCCTATTCTGCCAAACACGATTCCTTCGCTGCTGTAGAAAACGTGTACCAATATATTCCCTTCGTTATTTTTTCGTCAACATGTTGTTGGTTGTTGTATTTCTGTGACTCAAAAAAAAAAATTCCAAAAAGAACCGAACCAACTGCAAACAAATATGATAATTCGACATGAATGATGAAAATAGTACTTCTACTCATCAATTTTGAAGAATTCCTTCGAAAGAAAAAAAAATCCTTTACCACTATGGGTCGAAGAGACAGCATCGCTCGGACTTGGCGTGGGGTTGGGCTTTAAGTGCACACGGAAACAACTAAGAAAAACATCATGTGTAAACTGTGTGTAAAAAATAATAAATCGATTGATACTGAAGTACCTCTTCTCCACCTCTTCACAATCGCAGATCATGGCCGAGATATCGAACTCAAGAAAACTAACTCGCGCGCCGTTGAGCCGGTCAATCAACGGTACATCTAACATCGGATAGAGAACTCGACAGGCCGATCTTGATTGCTTTTTGTTTTGTTACTCGCGTTCCCTTTGAATTAGTCGCTTTCGTTTGTCGCGCTTTCATCATGACCCATACTGTCCCCGGTTGCGTCACCCTTTTCGGAAAGCTCATCCCCCTGTTCCCCTTCCGCTCCCTGTTCACCGGCAACGATGGCTGCAGTATCATCCATGGTTTCGGCCGCCCCGTTCGGCGGAATATCTGGAAATAAAGGCGTGAACGGAACGTGGTAAAACGCATGTTACTTCAATGGGGGGCACACACTTACCGGCTTCGTCAACGAGCGTGAACAATTCCTGCGGTGAAAGATGCTTCGTCGCCTGCTCAAACTTTGCCACCTCTTTCAGAAACCATTCCCAGAAGGGGACGTTGCTTTCCGGCGCTTGGAATATTGCCTGGCAAAGCGAAACGGAGAAAAAAAAACGGATTATTCACCTCGCACTCATATTTTCGTACGAACATAGGTTTGCAAACACCATACCTTAAATTGATTGTAAATTTGTTCCGCCTTCTGTCGGATTTGCATGGCTTGAAAATCGAACTTGATTTTCGCATTGTCGTCCATATTCCATGCCTTGGCGTTACCGACATACTTCCGTAATCGCTTCATGGTTTCCACGCAGTTGGGATTCTTTTTCAAGATTGTTTGTGTAACCTTCAGTTCTGATGTTTAGCGGATGGTGATAAAAAGAAAGATTGTGTTATTGGCGATGTTTATTAGTTTGGAGTTCATGATACGTACTCTGATATTGATCCATCAGCTTGACGCAACGCTCCGGATCGGCGCTGGCCAACTTCACCGACGATTTGATTTCCATATTCAGTTCCACTAATTCCTTCTCGAGCTTCAGGATGTACATACGCTCGCCATCAATGGAGTCTGCAATCGTCAATCGCCGAAGAAATAAGTTAGATGCGCTTTCCAGGAATGAATCATTTCGACCGAAAGTCCATTCACACTTACCGAAAATGTCCTCCTTCTTTGCCGGTGGTGCTTGGACGCCTGACACCTTCTTTTCCTTCGTTAAAGAGGACATCAGCGTTTTCTTCTTTGCCGGTGGCCCCGACAGGACACTGTCCTCCTCGTCGCCGTCAATAAACCGTTTCATCTTAATCTTTCGGCCGCTTCGGCTAACGACTTCCTTCGAGTCAACCACCTCCTGATTCACGGCATCTTCCTGTGGCACCTGCTGCTGCGACGTTACGTCGGTGGTGGCCAGCTTCTGTGCTCCGTTCCCCGTGGCAACGATGGGTGCAGCCGCAGCAGCAACGACAGAAGCGGTCGGTTTTTTTATGACCTTTGCGTTGGCGTTTGTCTTTCCGTCCCGTATCGCTTTGTTGGGCGTTTGTAGACTGACATTGAAGTCTTGCTCGTGCAGGGAATCTTGTGATTCCCCCTTTACTTTACTCTCATCCAGCAAGGTCGAGTTGGCGGAAACACGGGAATCGTTAAAAGATACCTTAACGAGGAAGAGAAGATTCGACATGAGTTTCTAGACCGGGGGCAAACAGTGAATTCAAGTGGCCATTTTTAGGGAACTTCCGGCAGACCTGTTCAGATGTGTTCATTGACAGGTTATGCTCCGCCATTTCGTCAACTCCCGATCGTACAGCGGCTACGTCATATGATAGCTGAAAAAAACGAAACATATTCGGATTAATCACTTCAACGCGTGCCATTATTGGACACCACGTACAACGCCAAATTCCGTTCCAATTTTCCAAATAATCATTCCCCATTTTGTTTTTTGTTGTTGTTTTTCTCAGGAGTTTAAATAAAACGTAGTAAGCTAGCGGCGGCACACAAAGCACATCTGTTGGTGCACAGAATATCTGCAGCAACAAAAGCAGTAGGAAAATATTACGCAAGTGAAATCTGCTTTCTAGAGCAACGGACTAAATATTCGCGATACTACCCGCGTGTCGCACCGTGCCCCAACCCTCCCAATCCCGAACCACAGTGCACACCACTACCATGACGCTTCTACTTACGGGGCTTGGGTCTTCGCCTCGCAGCGCGGATTCTATCTGTATCATGGCCTCCTTGAAGCCCTTTCGTTTCATTATTTTCTCGGTGGCAAATTTTTCCTTCGACACCTCGTACGGAAACAGGTCCTCCATTTTGATGTTGGCGCTAAAAATGGGAAAAGGGACGCGGTGGCAAAGATTCCAAATATTGACGACGCATTAGCTCAGGGGTATTGTCGCTGGTTTCCGCTGCCCTTTGCTGGGCGGAAGTGGCTACAATGTGCCCGTGTTTCGTGTAATACTTACGTCTCGCTCGTCCCATAGAAGTACACATTGTATTTGCTCCTGTCAATCTTCGTGATCTACATGGAAAAGGGAAAAGCAACAGCGCGAAAAGAAATTAGCGACTCCTACGTCCTGGCGTCACATTCCCTCCGCAAAAGGAGTTGTACGGTACCGCCGACCGCTGGCTGGCCTGGGAATATCGTTTACCTTCGCTGGCCAAGGCGGGTAGCCTTTGACTTTGGCGAACACCAGGTCGCCTATCTTGAACGATTTTTTCGACGCCACCATGGTTGCTGCGGGACGCGGTTGTTTACGCGGCGATAAAAGCGGAAGGATATGCTAACGCTCACTCCACCTATTCCGGCGTCCACTGAAACAGATCGTACTGCCGATGCTGGGTTGAACGGACTCGATGTATTGGATACTTTTTTTCCGCAATATAAAATCGCCGCGTAACTGGATTCCTGATGTATCTTCGCTTGCGCTCACAAACACAATACGTTCACCGTGCCAAACACAACTACCGACTTTTCTAGTGTTGAGAGTCCGGTGATGCACCTAACCGGTTCGATCCGTTCCTCAAATATACTTGGATGCAATCCATCCGCAACGAAAACAAAACGACGTCACCAACCGGCCGAGGGCCCAGACATGCCGTGATTGATTTTGGACCTTAAGATACTCCATTTATTACACGTAAGGTACTGGGAACAATCGGTCGCTCAGGTTATTTTGTTCAAATATGACGAATAAGTGAGTTCGATGCAGCAAGTTCCATGAACTCAGCTCCGCGAACTTGTTCCAATTTTTTTTCCTCTGAAAACACATCGCTAGAAATGCTCGTTTTACGCTCAAGGTTCCTACACACAATTTGCTTTATAGTATATCTAAACCTTGCTTCCTTCGGACTTCAAACGCGCGTTTCCAATAACATCTAAAGCATCTAAATTGGCTCAAAGAAACCTAATTCGTGTCGTGCCTGGGCATCGGGCAACACCATCGCCAATGTGTGTGATTGTCTCACTTACTCTTCTTTCGATTACGCCACTAGAGCCCGGAGCAATAGGGTGCTCTCACTTTGGCAGCGAGAAGAATGTTTTTTTAATGGCTGTCATTTTCCTGTGGCTGGATTTCACTAAGCTCGAAGTAGAAAGAAAGCCACTTTTCTACCTGAATCGTTTCTTTCTTTCGAATTTTTGTGTTTAAAAACTAGTGTGCGCTCAAGAAGCTAAATCGCATCTGCAAGTCGGATCGGTTTGTCGGGCAATCATAGCACCGAATCGCGAGGGCCAAGCGGATTATCGCTTCAGGCAAAGGAAGAAAGAAAAATATCCGTCGAAAGCTCGTCGTCGAACAAAAGGGTAAGGGAAACTGATTTTTTCTTCGTGTCTCTCGCTCTTGTTCCTGATGCAACGTCGTGGGCTCGATTGCACGGTTGAATATCCCACGGCGTCTGGTTGGTGATCGATAGGTGGTCAACGAGTGGTCTTCCTGTTCCTGTCCTGTGAAAAAAAAAATTATCAAATTTGTAAGCTCGCGGTGACTGGGAGATTTGTGTTGAAATCGTTCGCTCGTGGAGTTGGCTGATGTAAGGCCAAAAAAAAAAAAAACCCCACGGTCGTGGGTATGGAAGGGCGGACTGGTGTGAGAAGCGCAAAACAAAAGGGAATTGTTTTAAAGATCGCGAAAAACATTCATCCCCTTGCCTTTCTGGCCCGGACTGAACGTCGGAGATAAGATTTTCATTGGTTGGTGGTGGCAGTAGGATAATACTAGCTTTTTTTTCTTCTCTCTGTGTGCTATTTTCCATTGTTTTTCCGTGTGCTGCCTGTGCAATCGTCCCATGGAAAAGTTAGTGTGTTGGTCGCTACTGGATGGTGGTGACAGCAAATACATTGGAGCACTGACTAGCGTGTCCACACACAGGGAAATAGGCTGCTAACAGTACTGAAGGCGAGAAAGACATCGAAAGACGAAGTGATAGTACAAGGAAGCACTTAAATCACCCTACAACAGGACTCCGAATCATCAATGTCTAAATTAAACTCCCATGGGGCTACGGGGCTTAAGAATATTAATCTTGAAGAGGTACGTATGCCGATTGCATTCACATCGATAAGGTTGTTCGGGGGGTTTTTTAGTAAATCATTGTTTTCCGTTTTTCCCCCAAACATGCCGTCCCCGGAAACAAACATTATCTTCCCGTGGTGAACAGATATGGACCGATCTAGAAGGAGGCATCAAGCAGGTGTACAAGCGGGAACACAGTCTTGGCATCGCGCGCTACATGGAACTCTACACGTAAGTCTTGATCGCTAGTTAAGGTTTACTAATTTGCCAGTGACGATATCAGGAAGCCCAGGGAATGCCCAGATGGTGCCGTACGCAAAAGCAAAGGACATATGGGTGCCACAAGCGTTGATCACGTACCCTGGTGGCAGTGTCTACTGTGTCTCGAAGACAAAAAAAAAAATACAACTCCGTTTTCGTGTGCCTCCTTGACCTCTTGTGATTGTGAAAACATTCAACCGGAGCGAGCAGAGGAGCGCTCTGTGATCAGTGCAAAAGAGGGAGTGAGGAATAGGTTTAGTGTCTCCGTACAAGGAAGAACGCAGTAAGGCTGTGCGCAAAAAAAAAAAAAACACGCGAAGTGCACTTGATGGTGAATGTGTATCGTGCCGTGTGTGTATGTGTGGTTGTGCAAAGCATACTTGTTTGGTGTGTCATGTGGGGTGATTGTAATGTACTAACAACAACACATTCTCGTAACGAGATAACTTATGCGGAAGACAAGGAAGCATTTGGTGTTTGATGGCTGCACGCGGTGCACTTCGAATGAAACCGGTTGGGATAAGATGGTAAACTGGAAAGTAATGTCAACAGATTCATCATGTAGTGTACCGAACCAGCTTATCTTCGTCCACTGTCGTTTAATTCAAGTTAATAGACCCCAGATGTTCAATTACCTGCTGTTATGGTTTGCCCACAGTGCATCTCTTGGCAAATGGCAGCCAAAATGCGTTTCTTTTTCGGTGACGTACCAAGCGACGTGCCAATGTGACAATCTATTTTTAACGTGTCTATTTCCCTGATCGAAATCTCGGCCCATCGTCGAATTACAATCGATGGTTCCGATTGCTTAGCCAGAGTGCGGTGGCTGCAAAAAGATTGCTAAACGAACGGACATCTCGAACCTGTTGGACAGTGTTCTGCAGGACAAAGATATGTTTGATGGCTGGTACGCTGGCAGCGTGTGAAGTAAACAATGGTACTGTGTCGAATCGAATGGTCGAATTGCGAATGGTCAAAGTAGCCAATGTGTTACATAAATGTATTGTAACGGCGCATCCAAGCACGCTTTGTTTGGTCGCCAAGGAAGAAATGCGTTTACAAATTCTGTTCTAGACGGACGAACAGTTGTTCTTGTTTCTATTTTAGCCAAACGTTACCTCTCGTTCTTTACATCCTTGCAGACATGTCTACAACTACTGCACGAGCGTCCATCAGCAGCCCAACTGCCGCACGGGCTCGTCGAAAGTGTCCAAAAAGGGAATCAATGCGCCGCCCGGGGGCGCCCAGCTCGTCGGGCAGGAGTTGTACAAACGATTGAAGGAGTTCCTTGAGAACTACCTCGTGCGGTTGCACCAGAATGGTATCGATCTGATGGACGAGGAGGTGCTCAGCTTCTACACCAAGCGCTGGGAGGAGTACCAGTTCTCGAGCAAGGTGCTGAACGGCGTCTGCGCCTACCTCAACCGGCACTGGGTGAAGCGCGAGTGCGAGGAGGGTCGCAAGGACGTGTACGAAATCTACCAGCTGGCGCTCGTCACCTGGCGGGGCAATCTGTTCAAGCACCTGAACAAGCAGGTCACCAACGCGGTGCTGAAGTTGATCGAACGCGAACGCAACGGAGAAACGATCAACTCGCGGCTCGTGTCCGGCGTCATCAATTGCTACGTGGAGCTGGGCCTAAACGAGGAGGACCCGCACGCTAAGGGCCAGAATCTGTCGGTGTATAAGGAAAGCTTTGAGAACATTTTCCTCGAGGACACGGAACGGTATGTGTTGTCAAAAAAAAAAAAAGGAAAAGTTTGTTCACTGTAGACACTGCTAACCCATCCTTTTTTTCCCCCTGCCGTAGATTCTACACCCGCGAAAGTGCAGAATTTCTGCGCGAGAACCCCGTAACGGAGTACATGAAGCGGGTGGAGCTGCGCCTGAACGAAGAGCAGAAGCGTGTCCAAGTGTACCTGCACGAGAGCACGCTCGACCGCTTGGCAGAAAAGTGCGAGCGCGTGCTCATCGAAAACCATCTGGATCAGTTCCGCACCGAGTTCCAGAACCTGCTCAACTCTGACAAAAACCAGGACCTGGCCCGCATGTACTCGCTGGTCGCCCGCATCAAGGCGGGCCTGTTCGAGCTGAAGGAAATCCTGGAAACACACATCCACAACCAGGGGCTTGCCGCAATAGAGAAGTGTGGCGACTCTGCTGTGAATGTAGGTTGAATGCCGTTTGAATTTTATTCGAGCCGAAACTAACCTTTTCTGCGAATCCCAATTCTAGGATCCAAAAGTTTACGTCCAAACCATCCTGGAAGTACACAAGAAATACAACGCGCTCGTACTTACGGCTTTCAACAACGACAGTGGCTTTGTGGCGGCGCTCGATAAGGCGTGCGGTAAATTCATCAACACCAACGCCGTCACCGAGGTGAGCCGAAGCGCTAGCAAGAGCCCGGAACTGCTGGCCAAGTACTGCGATCTGCTGCTGAAGAAGTCGAGTAAAAATCCCGAAGAGGCCGAACTGGAGGACACACTGAATCAAGTGGTACGTTGCGGGTAGATGACGCCCTTTTGCTCTTTTGTTTCTGTAGCTAAATGGGTGACTTTGTTTTTCGTCTTCTAGATGGTTGTATTCAAGTACATCGAGGACAAGGATGTGTTCCAGAAGTTCTACAGCAAGATGCTGGCCAAGCGCCTCTGCCACCACATGTCGGCCAGCGACGACGCGGAGGCGTCGATGATTTCCAAGCTGAAGCAGGCGTGCGGCTTCGAGTACACCAGCAAGCTCCAGCGCATGTTCCAGGACATTGGCGTGTCGAAGGATCTCAACGATCAGTACCGGAAGCATCACGAAAAGCTGCGGGACCTGCGCAGCTCCGGACAGAACGAAATAGATTTCAGCATTCTGGTGCTCTCGTGCGGCTCGTGGCCGTTCGGTCAAGGGTTTACATTCTCCCTGCCTTTCGAGGTAATTGAGTCGTTGGCCAAAAGCTAGAACCATTCGCATAGGTGACAGTGCTTGCATTCTTCTATGTCTCTTTCCTTGCGTTTTGCTTCACTTCCACAGCTCGAACAGTCGGTCCAGCGGTTCAACAGCTTCTACGCCAAGCAACATTCCGGACGTAAACTGAACTGGTTGTACAACATGTGTCGCGGGGAGCTAATAACCAACTGTTTCCGAATGCGATACACCCTCCAGGTAAGGCGCAGGCGATTCTTCGCGCCGTTCCGTGATGGTTACAGATGGTTGACGTGACTGCATTGTTCGTCCGCTTTTAGGCTAGTACCTTCCAAATGGCCGTTTTGCTGCAGTTCAATGAGGAAACCGCTTGGAGCATCAAGCAGCTGGGTGAAAACACTGGTAAGGAAAAATCTATTAGAAGCTGATTTGATTTATTGCCATACGGCGTTTTTGATTTGATTAAGAAACTACTATAAAAAATGTGTTTCCAAAATACACCGATGCCCTCTGGAATATTGAACTTCCCTAGGACCTTGCGTTAATATACCGTTTCAAGTCCATGAGCATTTAGGCCGGTGTCATTGCTCCGTCGGACACTTTTTAAATCGGACGATATGTCAAATTTTATATGGGATTTGAATCAATTTTTTTTTATTAAATCGGCCGATTTTTATCGAAAAACCGAAAAAAAAAAGTCGTTTTATGTTGATCTGTTCTAGTAATGCGCTTTGCATCAAATCGTAGAAAGCTGCGATACTATTTTACTCATTAGCCTGCTTGGACCGTTGTTTATTTTAAAATCCTACCCGTGTTTGGGAGCCCCCCTTTTTCGAGGGAGGAAATCGTTGGGGACAGACTGACAGACATACATCGCCTAAGGTTGTTAATTTAAAATTTTGCACAAAAGCACGCGTCTATGTTTTTCGATGTTTTGATTTTTTTTTCATGGCAGATAGAAGCTGTCATGCGATGAAAAACGTACAAATAACGCTACGCATTCGTCTCGCCTGCATAAAAACTCAACCGCATGCGTTTGCCTTTAATATAAGTCACGGTCTAAGTTATTTATTTTTTATTATTTTTTCGAATGTTTTCGTCCGTTTTTGGATCGTCTTGAAGTAATCAAATTTGTCTGTGTGTCTCCATTCCAAATTATACTGTGTTTTGACGGTTACAATTTATGCTATTATTTTAACCAGAAGTCCCGGAGTACAGGAAAAATACGTATAGATAAGATGGGTGTCTTAACGCAAATTGTGGGGTAGTTCAAATCCCAGAGTTGCAACAAGATTCGATTATAGCAGGGAACTGAACGGTGAGAGTAGACGGAAGAGGGGGTGAAAATATTTCAAATTTCAACAGAAAGTTCGTCAATCAGCAAGCGCTTTTATCGCAAACAAGTTTTCTTTCCCCAAACAAAGCTAGTAAACATGTGGTTAAAAAGATGATAGATTAAATAATTGTTTTTCCTCCTGCGTCGTCCCCTTAGGTATTAACAATGAAAACCTTATCCAAGTGCTGCAAATTTTATTGAAGACAAAACTTCTGACGTGTTACGAAGACGAAGGGAAACTGCAGCCAGAGTCGACGATCGAGCTGAACAAGGACTTCAAAAAGTGAGTGTTCAAATTTCAAGGAAATGATTTAAAGCTTTTGTTACATTGAGAAATATGTCTATTTGTGCTTGGGATTAGTCGTAAGCTCCGCATCAACATCAACTTCCCGCTGAAAACGGAACTCAAGGTGGAGCAGGAAGCGACCCACAAAAACATCGAAGAGGACCGCAAGATACTCATACAGGCGGCCATCGTGCGAATCATGAAGATGCGGAAGATACTAAACCACACGCAGCTCGTCGGCGAAGTGTTGAACCAACTGTCCACCCGGTTCAAGCCGAAGATCCAAGTGATAAAGGTAAGTGTGGCTCAAATTTGCTACCGGAGCAAACTTTTTTCACGATTGTCATTTTTTGTGTTTTTTTGTTGTTGTTGCAGAAATGTATCGATATTCTGATAGAAAAAGAATATCTCGAGCGCCAGGAAGGACAAAAGGATACCTACAGTTATCTGGCTTGATCAGTGATAATTTTAATCGGTAGTGTAGTTATCTAAACGCGTATTTTCAATATCAAATATCCAACCCATGTGCGTGCGTGCGTGCATAACTGTTGATGCAGGATCAAAGAGAATCGATCCTTAGACTCATCACGTCGCGCAGCATCCGTGAAAACTTAAAAACAGAAAAAAAATCTGACATTATTTTGAGATAACGGCAAGGCTGGAAAGGATTGGAGAGAGAAGCTAGGAAGCGCAAGGGATGAGAGTGAGTTAGCCTTTTGAGCGAGTATCGATTAAAAGTAATACAACGGGGGGGTGGCCATGATTTGGGTTTGTTTCTTCGACCCATTGTTTTTTTTAAGCGCGTTTTTATCCGTGCCCCCACGTCTCTGTGTGAAGGTGTGGCGCTCCTTAAAATAAATAAAAAATCACACACCCACGCCGACATATGGGCAAGAAGCAGCAGTGTACTGCATATTAGATCCGTTGTATGTACAGGGAAGAGACAGAGTGACATTAAGTTCCGGTTGAAGTCTAGCGGAAATGTGCTCTAAAATGCGGCGCGGTAGGAACCCGGTAATGCCAATACCAGTATCTGCAGCAGGTAGTAATTAAACAGAAAAAAATGGCCGCCTCATAGCTAATTAGCAAAGGCATATCCTATGGAAAAACCCACACATTAGAAAGCAGGGTTAGCCTTTTGTTCTTTAATTCTTCTGAGTTTTATTTAGGCAGTTTGTAAAAAAAAAAATTGAAATCAGTTTTGCGCCCTTTGTTCGTTATTTTCTTCTGACTTTCTTATAGGGGCCTTAACAATAAAGGTCGCCGTAACGTTAACTTATTTTCGTAACGTGTTATACTTTCGTACAACCCTTGAAGCGATAGCCTGAGAAAAATACCTGTCTCTACATTTCTATTAAATGTTGTGGAAGCCGAAATGCGATCGTATCTTTTTCATTCGTTATACTTCATCTGTCGATTATCACTTGCCGACTTATCGATTATAATCGTACTCAGATGAAGAGAAAAGGGAAATTTTTTATTGATTGTTTTGACCCATTCGGCATGTTGAATTGATACACTCATGTGCTGTGTCCCGTTCTTTAGTTAGTTAACTAGGAAATGTTTAAATGTAATTTTTTTTTCCAAATTTAGCTTCTAAATTTTTTCCAAATTTTCTTCCGTTATGATTTTATATTGCTGCGCTCTTAGGTCATCTATTCAGCCAGCCGTCGGACACGGTTTAAACTCTCTGAACTCTTGCTAAGGAAAAGCGTTAAAAATACATGGCCCAGCCATTCACGACCACAACCCCGGTCGTTCCCGGGAAGTGAATCGGCGGCGGATGGTTAGCTTTTCTATTGGCATCGGATGCAGCGATTTTGTCCTGTTGCCCCCCAGGTACATTCGAAGGAATTTTGTTTCACCGAATTCGTATCAAAAAGGCTTTGCAAATCGGTAAATAGGGGTCGTCGCGTATGTCCAGCTATTACGTGACACCTGCGCAAGCACACGGAGGGTGAAAATTAGATGTTGATGGATGATTAACCGAAACACAGCATGTTGCCGGAGGCGTTGAATTGGCCCAGGGCTTTACTGTATTTTCAATCGATAAAAATAACAAGCAGAAGAACAAAAAAATAGGGAGTTGTATACAGAAACAAAACTACATTTAATTGTATCATCGATCCAAACCAATGCTGAAAATAAACAAGAAAGGGTCTAAACAAATGTGTTTGACGATTTCATTTGATCTCTGATCGTTGTCTTCTCCTGAAGTAGAGAAAGAACGAAACAAGAGACTGGATGCATAACTTTCTTCTGCTAAGTTTGTTTATTTCTTACGTAGCCTTAAATCAGTCTCGTTAGAATTAGAAGTAATGTGCCTGGCCACGAGATAAACGGTCCTCATTTAGCCGATTATTGTAATTTCCTCACAATATATAGTAGTAATCAGCTTCCTCAATCGTTTGCTGTTTCTAAATTTGATGATTTCGTTTCTAATAATCGGCTTTCTATATTTATTTTACACTTTATTTGAACATTTCGTGAGCGCCTCGAAACCACCGTTGATTTAAAAAAAAAATGTTTAAAAGTAAAACAAGGTTTTGCCCCATGCAGCATAAATTTGGATTGGACGGAAATCTCGAACCAAATGTCAAAATAAGCTGGGCACATGACAGGAGGTATTCTCCTTTCGACACATTTCCAGGTAGCATTTTCACGAAACGGTGTGTTCGAAGCTAATCAAAATAAGTGCGTATATCTTCGGCGTGTTTGAGGAAATACAACTAACTAATCGTATTTCAACTACATTCTAGTCATGAGTGGACGCGAAGGCGGTAAGAAGAAGCCTCTGAAGGCCCCGAAAAAGGAGCAGGCGGAGATGGACGACGATGATGTCGCCTTCAAGCAGAAACAGAAGGAAGCACAGAAGGCCCTCGATGCGGCTAAGCAGAAGGCCGCCAAGGGAGGACCGCTGCTGCAGGGTGGAATCAAAAAGTCCGGTAAAAAGTGATCATTCAATCCACCAGACGGCCTGCTGCCGAATGCTGGTAACATTGTACACATTGCTGTCGATGAAGAAAGCTCTGGTTCTAGTTTACTAGGATGGCGGAACGACGTACGAAGGCTTTCTCAATGTTCGGATTCTGCGTGGATTCGTATCACCTTTTTTTTACTCGTAAATAAACATATGGTCTAAACGATATCTGGTATATTTGTCTTTACGTAGAATAAATACACATTCGTAAGCTTAACGGTAAGCGAATATTAGTCGATGAGTGCGGGGCACGGAGGAAGAGATGGTGCACATGGGAAAGTCGGTGTCTATACGCGTTGGACTCTCGAACGAACCGAGAGTTCACGCTGCCGTCAGTTGGTCGTCGGCACAAAATGATCATAGTAGGACTTGGTGAACTCGATCATCAGATCCAGCATAGCATGCGGGACGTAGTCGGGATTTCCCTGGCCACCTTCGATCCTTCCGTCGGCCGTGTAGCGCATGTAGCTTGCAATCGTGGTTTCCGGAGGAACAATCGCACCGTCCTCGATGATGCAGTTATCTTTAAGCACACACCGACGTCCCTGAAGAGATGAGAAAAAGAATCATTTAACACCCGTTACATATCGCGTTGCTTCCCATGCTTATGCCCCCTTATTCAACATACAATCACAGCATTTTTGCCGATGTAAACATATGATCCAATCGATGCCGCAGAGACGACGGCTCCTTCGCCAATGAACACATGATCTCCAATTTGCAGGGGGAAGAAAGCAACGCCCTTGCTGAACTGTTTGTACGGTGGCCGCACCACGGATCCCTTCGAGATGACGCAGTATCGGCCGGTGCGTACGGCTGCTAGATCTCCTCGAATGATTGCCCCACTTTGCACTATAACCTTGCCGTGCAGGACGATGTTTTGCGACCCACACAAAATTGTCTGCCGGCTGACCTTGTTCCCGGAAGCTGTCTCCACGTATTCGTCTTTGCTGTAGTACGTATTTAGGGCTTCCATTTTTGGAGCGACCGATGGGTAACAACTCGGTGCTTCCAATTCGCGATGAGCTAATTGATTTTTTTTCTTGAACTATCCCATATGTAAACACGCAGCTCCTGTCGTTTTCAGAGAAACGTCAACTGTTTGCAGTAGAGTGGTACTCGCGCATTTGCACCTACACCCTGCAAGAGTTCCAGATCTTGGACTCATTGAGCACTGGGATCAGAATTGTTTTGGGTCGCCGTTGGACCAACGACCGTTTGACAAGCCGTTGAATAAACGGTTTGACCAACTACGGTCAGTAAATGTATACGTTACCTCAATATTTTGTGCAATTGTTGTTTTTTTCAACAAATCAGTAAACATATTAGAGGGTTTATGTTTTTTTTATTGCTCCAGCATACAGTCAAGCGTAAAATCAGGTTTCGGATCAGTATGGTAAGATGGAACAAAAGTGCTATCCTTTTTTTCATTTTTCATCATAATACTTCCTTTATTATGCAGGGAGTAGTTGCTAGACAGATCTTTATAACGGTTATACGATACGCCGAAGGGGATAGTGTTGAAGAAAGACGGATGGATAACACAGATGAAACTTTTTGGAAAGTTTTGTTAACGAACAATTCGGCTTAATCAAAGTTGTAGGTTTTCTCAAATTACATGTCATTTGCTGAAATATTCATTCATTGGAACTTTCGTAGCCTTCCTTCAACTATATACAACATCTGGTCTGCTACCTGGAGGACAAAAAAAAAACGGTTTAAAACTAAGCGAATGAAACAAAAGCATGGAGACATGTGATTAGTATTGTTTGGTTACTAGGCTAGCTTACTCTCCACTGTCTTCCTATTTCCCATTTGCTTTCCTTGTTATCTATAACTAACGATCCTTATGATCCCGCCCGAAGGTGGTTTACTCAACCTAACTCCTCAACAAAACAGCCCGCCTGTCCTGTACATTATGCATCGATTGGTGTTTCGAGAGTCCTGGCGGCGAGCGTGATGTATCGCAAACGTTCTCACTCCGCGCTCTGTTAATCCTTGACGTTGTTAGTGTGTATAAAGAGGCGACTATCTAGCAAAAATAAATAACGTTCCTTCGTTTCTCTTCCCGAATATTTGCTTCTAGAGTTTGCATATTTTTATTCATTACGATTAGTGGTTTAGTTTTTTTTATATACACGAGGAGCGGGGGATTGTTTTAAACGAACCGTTCTACTTTCTACATTTTAAATACACTTTCTTCCCTTCGAGATGCACGGAATGGATATGAATTCTGACGATGATGAACCTACCCTGCGCGGTTTCTATGAAATGCTTTAAACGACGCACGCCGTTCCCTAACCGCTCTCCAATTTTTAGCGGGAACGGGGTTGTACTTCTCACCGGTCACTAAGTTTTATTATAATTCTTCTTCTGGCCTTCTACTACAAATACTACTTATCTTCCATTTCGAAAAGCATAAAAAATCTACCAGCACTAACAAACAAACAGCACACCCTTACGATCGGATGGATCTCTGCTGCTAAACGATGAGTTTCGATAATTTCCATTAACTTCTTCTCTTCTTTTTTTTTTTGGCACGAAATATTCACACGACTGCTCCCTCATCTGCGCCTCATCGGAGCGGACCGCACGGTATGACGTACGGTTCGAGCGTGTCGTCGCTGTCGACGTCACCACCAACGCCGATTCCACTGGTCTCCTCCTCCTTTTTCTCCTTCTCGCCCTGCACCGGTTGACTGTGACCAAGGGTACCCAAATCGACACCACCGGGCCCCACCACCACGTAAGCATCCACGGGCAGAGCGTAGTTGGGATCGATGGTGCGGTAGTTCAAAAAGCGATGCGATTCCTTCCGGTGCATCATGTCCTTCGTGCCGTATCGGCCCGCCTTTCCCTTTCTCGCACCGCTGACAGTGGCGATGGTAGTGCAGGCGGAACTCCACGCAAGCGTGGGAGCCGTTGCACCACCACCTAACGCCGCCAACGGTGTGGCGTTATGTCACGAAACGCCGACCGGAAGTGTGGCGATGGTGGTGGTGGTGGTGGTGGAGCTTGTAGCGGGTGGTCCAGGGTACGACGGTGGCAGTGTTGGAGGAGGCGGCGGCGTTGGTCGATTCTTGACTCTAAATCTAAAGCTTAATGATAGTGCCCGGGGCGTAGGAAACATGTAGAACCGTTGACCGGGGCTCGGCAATCCCTAGACGTAGCGTGTCAGCTGTGCGTAGAAATCCTGCAAGCAGATCTGCAGCTGCTCGAACGAGGGACGCTCCATCGGCAGCATCGTCCAGCAGTAGGCCATTATTGCGAATCTAGATGGGGTTGAAGATGAAGGAAAAAACACACATGAACATCAGCGATCACGCGCCTCCGAGGAGCAAGTACACAAACACGGCATCATACTTACAGCTCATCTGGACAGTTGATTGGTTGCGATAACCGATAGCCATCACGCAGATAGTGTTCCATCTCGAACGGATCAACCTACATCAACATATAACTATTAGAATCAGACCTTTCGAAAGACTTCGTGAAGACGGCTTACCTCAGCGTACGGTTGGCGGGCGAGGGTGCAGAGTTCCCACATGAGAACACCGAACGCCCACGTGTCGGACGCTTCGCTGAACTGTTTGTACTGGATGGACTCTAGCGCGAGCCACTTGATCGGTCGGTTCTCGCTGTCCCCGAGGCAGTAGTAGTCACCGGGGAAGAGATCGCGCGAAAGCGAGTTATCGGCCAGCTTCACTCGGAGTTGATCGTCAATACTGCACGAAAAAAAAAAAATAAACGAACGAGAGAAAGCGAGAGGTTACGCGAGATCCGCCTTTCCGCTTGTGAATGGGACCGTTCGAATACTTACACACAGGTCCGTGCCGCAATGTCCTTGTGGATCACCCCGTGACTGTGCAGATGGCCGAGTGCTTGGGCGAGCTGCAGCTGAATCTTGACGATCTGGATCGTGGTGAGCGTGCGCGCCACCGGTTCCTGCAGGAAGATCTTTAGATTGCGCGAATTTTCCGGCGCCAGGTAGAGCAGGAACGGGGCCGTGTGATCGTCGATCGAGACGCCCAGCACGGACAGGATGCCGGGGTGTTGCGCTCCGTACAGGCTCATTCCTTCGTGCAGCAGCAGCGACACCTGGATCTGGGAGGCGTGCGGGCCGACGGTCTTCACCAGCACCTCCTGGCTGTCGTTGTAGCTGCCCCGGTAGACGCGCCCGAAGGTGCCCTCCTGCAGCAGGCTGGAAAGGCGCACCCGGCACCGCTGCACGGTCAGCTCGGATATGCGTCGCTGTAGCTCCTCCGGTTCGGCGTTGGCGTAGATGCGACTGCGCGAGAGGGTCGCTATCGTGGGCGCGATCGACGGTGGCGACAAGATCGAGGACGGGGCGGATGGGGCGTGCGTCTGCAGGCGCTGGAAGCTGGAGGTGCGAATCGGCTGCGCGTGGTGCGGCTTGCGGTGGAACGAACCGCGGGCGCAGTACGCGATCGAGATGATGATCGCCACGAACAGGATCGCCAGGATGCCACCGATTATGAGCGTGATCAGCCCGTTCTGACCATTCGAGGCGTTCTCCAGCAGGTAAGGGTCCGGTTGGTTCGCATCCGGGTGTTCACTGGAACGGAACACCGAAAAGCACACATCAGAACAGGCTCACCTTTTTTTCCCCTACCTCACTCTCTCACTTACCTCATCAAACAGATCTTCTTCCGACGGAACACTAGCTCGGTCGCGTTGCCCGTCAGCCTATCGAGCGTCACCTCGACCGTGATGGTCACGTCCACCTCGGCCGACTCCCGTCCGCTGCAGCGCAACCCGATCGCGAACGTTTCGATGTGCTCCGGGATTTCGCCCTGCCAGGAGATGTTCATCGAGGGCTTGGGCAGCGCGATCGGATCCGGCGAGACGATGTTGATCCGGTACGGTAGCGGCTTCTTGGCCAGGCTCTGCCAGGTGAACGAAATCTCCTCGACGTCTGCCGGCACCGGCACGGTGAAGTGAAGCGCGTACTCGTTCACCTGCCCCTCGCGGACGTAGTAGATTTCAGCGTTGAGTCCTGCGTGAAATTATAAAAAGGGAAAATAGGTTAGATCAATTTGGATACAATATATGGTCACCACCTTCCCCTGTTTATCTTAACATGGCCAATAAAATTAATTCTTGTAAAAAAGACTTTTTATGTTGTCTCACTTGGGCACGCTTTATGTTGAATTACGAGAAGTTAAGCAAACGGATTTCCATGTAGGGAAGGCGTTAATAATAACGTTCAGCATCCGCGAATATAATGAATACTCCCGAGATAAACCTAATGTCCTGTACCGCCTTTCGTTCCTCTCACCCAACCTTGGCCCACGAAATAGAGCCATAAAAAAAAGTTGCAGCAAAAATAGAGCTACCCATGAGTCGCACACCGATCGGACTCTCTACTACGAAGCGCGCGCCCATAAGTCAGGATTAATTTTAATGTGCTTAAACTGTGCACATTAAGATTCTTCGCGGCATTCACTTTATATTTATCATCTTCACACGCGCGTCCTCCTCCCGTCGTCTCGTCGTCGTCCGACACACGACGAGGTGTTTCGGCGATTTGCATAGGAGCTACAACGCCGTGTATGTGTGTGCACACGTACGCCCATTGGTGGTTATAGCCGTCGACGTTAATGTACTAAGCACTGCGGGTCGGTGGTGGTAATGGTCAACAACAATGTGGTTCCGGCAGGACAAACATGAAAAAAAGGGATAATAAATAGGACACAACCAAATGGCACAACTAAAGAAAAAAAAAAGAACGTTACAATTTGCAAGGACGCAAACACATTTTCCAGCAATTAAACAAAACCGCGGCAAGCAGGAGAAAAAAGTGTACTCCACTGGAGAAAATGAAGGTCTGGCCCTTGGCAGTATGGCATACGTTTGTGAGTTGCGGGATTGTGTTTTTTTGTCTTCTTTTTTTTTCGTTCGTTCATCCGTTCGTTCCTTCGCCTGGCCAGTTCGCGGCAATTATCGCCCGAGAATTATGAGGCGTTAGTGTGTTGTTGCTTAATGCGACAGTAAGCTGCTATAAAATAAATTTTAATCCGCTCAAATTGCATCCGTGGCACGATGCGGGATGAAGGGGGAGAGGAAGAGAGAGGGTGGCCAGCAGCAGCTACTGCAGTTTTGCTACTCTTCAGTTTAATCTCGTTGCTTTCGAATGCCCCGTGGGAATGTTAAGGTAGATTTACAGCTTTTGTTTGGTTTGAGATAAAAAAAAGGATGTTTGTGTGCTTTTTCTTCCGCTGTTTTGTTAAGAGGTGTGGAGCTTTAAAATAAAACAATAAATAAACTAAAAAATAAAAATTGAAATTTACAATCCGATGGTTTCAAAATCAGGTACATTAGAGAATAAATTTCCCCAAAAATGAGTAAATTCAAAGCTGTTTAATTGAAAATTAATTTTAAACTTTTTCGCGTTTACACTTTAAGAGCACACAATGTAATTTGTCTCCTTCTGGCCCCAAAAAATAGCGTATGCAGAATTTCCCATCCGTTTTTCCGGCGAGAAAAAAAACACATTAGACACGCACCGCGAAGACGTACATCACCACCATCATCATCATCATCATCATTGTTTGCAACGCCGTTGTAATCGTTTGTTTTCTTCCGCTCCGTTTTCGGCTCCATGTGTTTGCTGCGCACGATTTCCCGCCGCGAAAAGCAAAAAAAAAAAAAACAAAAAGAAAACAGCACCGAGAGAGATAAATCACTGCCGAAACAACGGTGCGGGGCTCCAACCGGAAGTGAATCTGGTTGACTTCTACACTGGATCACCAACCCTTGCCCCCCTTCTAATCCTCCCCCCCCCCCCACGGACCCCTTCCAGGCGCGTGGGGAGGAAACGAAAAACACAGTGGCGACATGAAATGATGCATACCGCGTCATAATGGGTGAGAACGCCGAGACTTTTAGGCGCCTCTTGTTCACCTCGTTTTTCTCAACCAGCGGGTTTTTTGTTGTTGTTGTTAAATACTCACGAGTTCTCACCGTGGCACACAAATTAAAAATCCCACTGGCTGTAGAGAACTGTAGCTATGATCTAACGGGGTTTTTTGGAATAAATTTTCTTTCAATTGAACGTCGGACGGATGGGTTTTCCCTCCACCATTTGTGCTGTTTCAAGCTTGTGCGCTCGGAGCGAACATAAATAACACTGTTTTTATCTAATTAAATTCACTAAACGGATTGCCTGTCACCCTGAATGAAGGTTATGTTTCTGTACCGACTGCTGCTCATCCATCCATCCATCCATCGACCCTCGCCTTCCTTTCCGCCAGGGGATTCGGGTGGTTGTAATGGTGGAAAATCATTGCAGTAATTTCAACGAGAGGAAAAGAAAACAGAATAAATCTGCACCAGGTCGGTCGATCCGTGAGCTATTAAAACTGAACACCCAAGTCCCGGGCCCGACCGCTGCTTTCCTTCGCCTCCACCGCCGCCCGCAGGGGCTTTTCTTCCATTAAAAGGTGTTCCTGTAGCTTCCTGCTGCTGACGGAAAGATAATAATAACAATCAACCAGAAAATTGAGAGATAATCCGATTAAATTTAATAAACAGCCAGAGTTCTTCATCGCCGCACACACACACACACACGAACTGGGGTCGTCTGCGGCACTTTCCGGCGAAAAGAAAAAAAAAAAAGGGGGAAAACAGGTCGGCCCGTCGCTTTTCGCTGCAACTACTCTCCTTTCCTCATCTTTCTTTTTTAATCCCAACTGCTTCCCTCCCTTGCAAACCGTCGGCGATTAAGGGGTGTACAAGTTGACACCTCGACGACGCTGGCTACTAAATATTTACTAGAAACCGACAGATGGGTTCGCTTTCATTGTGAAGAACAAAAAAAAAAAGAAAACAAAGTAGAGAGAGAGAGAGAGAGTGTATCTAAAGGGTCACACCAGCAAAACCAAAGCACGACGCAGTAGGGTCGGGTGTTCGGTGCTAATGTGAGGATTATACCAGCGAAAGGAAGGATGCGGAAAAAAGGACACATTTTAATGCTTCAACATGCGTGCGCACCGGTTGATGTTGGAGTTTTTTTTTTGTCATCTTCTTTAGATAATTTCATTCGTCACACAAGCAAATATGGTTGCTGAAAAACGTGATAAAAATTGGAAGTGTAAATAAAACCTCAATCACAACTCAATCCGACGAGGGAACGTGCTTTTTTGTAGCCCAGTGAGGGGGTTACGGGTATAGAGCGTGTTGGGAATCAAAGATAAACAGAGGATATAATTCCATTGACAGAGGGAAATGCTTCCATAATGGTCCATTTCAATTCTATGGTGCATCCGTTGCAATTGCAGCTTTTTAATAGAAGAGTATTTTTTAAGGACTTATACAATAAAGTATTGTACTGTCCGTTTCGCTTAAAATCAATTTAAAAGTGGTTAATCCGGCCATCACATAAAAAAATCAATACCCAGCACTCTTGGTTTGGCAAATTATTGCTTCCGACAGGTTAGTAAAAACGGTTGAAATATGAGAAATGCGTTCTAAAAGGAAAGTAAGAAAACTCTAATAGACGCATTAGTTGCATCCGTTGTGGAATTAAGAGAGTCGGCCCGAAGGAACGTGGTTGATATATCCTTATAAAACTAGAAATTGTTCCAAGAAGGGAAGAACAGCGTTTCGCAAAGGGAAACAATTTAGGGAACAATTGAAAAATGTAAGCGAATAGTTTTTTTTCCTAAAAGATGCTGTGAAAAAGGACACCTCCTTACATCGCATTTGTGGTAACCGGACTCGCGGTGCCCAAACGAAGGAAAAGATAAAGGATCGAGTGTGGGGAAAAGCGTCGAATAGGAAAAATAGGTTTATTTTCCTGGTCCAGGAGGGCGCATTCGCTCAAATTATACTTGATGATCAGCACAACATGCATTTCTGTTTTGTGATGCATGTTTTTCTCTACCTAGGGATTTTATTGAGCACACAAAAGATGTATAGGATTTAGGAACGATTGAAATATAATCTACCATTTCAGTGCTTTCTGCATGATTTGATTTAGAAATTGATTTATCTTCTGATGGTGCTGTAAGAAGATATGGATCTTTTCTTGGACAGAATTGCTTTTGTGTGAAAAGAATTGAAATTCTCTTCACTCGCTGCGGTTTTTAATTTTTGATGTTTCTTGAAATTGTGATACAACAATTATCTGTAAATTATGAGTATGGCCCACATTTATCTGTTAGTTCTAGTTGCTTCATTGTTTTGCTCACATTTTTAAAGTATAAACAGCATACTTCATAACTCCACAACGGCATAAAGAAAGCCTCTTATGTTTGTTCTGCGGAAAACTGCGAAGCTAAGTGTTTGCATCCATTGTGCTGCTTCCTTTTCCCCCTACCAGTACACGATAAGAACATGGAACCCTTTTCCCACCAACAAGGCTCTGTGTGGCCCTTTTTCCAATTACAAGCTGACCACACGCTAGCCACCATTATGATTGGGTGTGAATTCGACCATTCGTGGCGCTTTTGATTGTGTCATTTTGTTTTTCTTTCTTTTCAGACACCATTTCCTCCAACCGAACGGAGGACAGCAGAATGGAGGGGCAGTGTTATGCTTGCGAACAGAGTTTTCTTAACCCACAGTTTCCCAGGCTGATGATAATCTGGCGGAACGGAATCGTTTTATTCGCAACACGGTTTTTTTTCGGGTCTCTTCGTGTAAACTCTTTGTCTGCAGGTTCAATTCGTTTTTTTTTTTGTAGTGATTTTTTCCCTCGATAGCTGTTCGCTGCTGCCAATGTAAGGGCGGAAATAAAAGAAAAGATTCAAACTGTGCGAGGTGTGAAGTGCGCTATCTTTGCGTGCAAACGGCATGATTGTTTTTTAAAACCCGGTAAGTGAATTCTGTGAAATTGCCGTTTGCCGCATCTCTCTTGCAGCGTAGCAGCTTTTGTTTTCGTTTTTTTCTTTCTGCGCCACCAGGATGGAAATTCAATCCGATTCGGCATACAACACACAGAGTTTTCGAATGCAGGTCAGAAGAGGAGCCCACAATGCCAGGTGCAAGAAAGAAAAAGGCCTGGCCGTCCGATGACGATGTTCTAATAATTTTTCAACAATACATTGTAAAACCAGCATAATAAGTAGAGAATAAGTTGGACACAAAGAAGAAAGAGAAAAAACACTATAGAAAAGGTACAATATGAGGAACGAGAGCAAGAAACGGAACCATAAAAACCTTGCGTTAGAAGAAGCGTAAAGGAAACGAAAACGGAGCAAAAAAGGTAAGTACGAAAGTAGAATAATAGAATAATAGAAAACCAGGAAGCATGCCCGAAACGATAAAATCCGCATTAAAGAAGTAAACTGGTGACACGTTTTCGGGCGGCTTAAAACTAATTGTTCTATTCTTTCTACGAATTTAAGCAAAAAAACTAAGGAACCCTGCGGGTCGAAGAGAAAAAAAGAAGTTAAAAAGAAGAGATCCAGAAAACCAAATGAAAATAACCAGAACGCCAAGTGCGATTCAAAAGAGTGAAATAATTGTTGGGAAAATGTTTAGGTAGGACTGACTTTGTTCTGCTTGTCGTACAAAAGAGATAAAAATTGTTAATGTTGAATTGAAGCTGCAGAAACGAGAGATGGGATAGACTCCATTTAATTTGAAGGTGTAGGTGTTGACAATCTTTTGGATTGTTATTTGATTGTAGCAAGTTTTATTATGTGAATTTAATTGTTTTGAATGTTCTTTGGATAATTTTTCGCCTTTTTAACCTTATCGTGTCAATTATTTCCAATTTAAATAACACAATTTTCGGCGTAGGATTTTGTTATGCTCTTTGATTGTTTCTACCGTTTTCTGGTTAGACTTGCAAAACAGGACAGGACAACATTACATCTCCAAGAAGAAGAAATTACACCTCAAATCTAGTCTCGGCCGTCTCAAGTTTGACGACTTTCGACTTTCTAAAGATAGGAATACCATCGGTTGGGATGAGTTTTATTTTATTTCCGCAGTTCCCTTTCTCGTCGGAAAACTGGCACGAATTCGTCACTTTTGTATGTCTGGACAGACAGCAGCGCTTGCATAGACAGCACGATGGACCGACGTCTGATGAATTCTTCTCCGTTCTCTGCCAGAGGATAATAGTGGACTTTATGCTAATTTATAATTTAAAAACTTTCCACCCCGAGCCGGAAAACTATCCTTTGCATTTCCTTTCCCCGAAGTTCTTCGACTGGTGCCCGTCTGAAGAAGCGCTGTGTTTTCGCGAACGTAGACGTTCGCTTTTGTATAATTCACAGATCTTTAGGAAAACCCTTCCATCATGCACACACAGCGGTCCGTTACCTCTTCATGGCAGATTCGCTGTGATTTAAATACCGACTGTTCCGACGAGGTCGTGTGTTTGCCTCTCGAAGACAGACTCGAAAATATTTGGATAGGATATTTGATGGGCAAACCACGACTGCGGCGGCGTCTTTTGCGGACACAGAGTTACCAGAATGATTAATTGCACCAGGAGGGCGGAGGAGAGGGATTTTGGGGCTGTTGGTCTTAAGATTTCCAGTCCACGATCCCGAGGCGAAAGGAAGAAACTGACCCACGAACAAACGTGGACCACCTTAAAGCCGAAAATGGCACACGCAAAAGTGTCGCCTTTTCCTCAACGCTACACACAGACACACACAAATACGGCCGGGCTGCGGAAGCACGGAATCCAAGCCGGTCTTCATCGTTCTCTGGTTTAATTAGAATTAATTGCTTAATTTCCTCAAATCATGGGCGTTGCAGGCAAAAAAAAAAAGGAAGGCAACCAAGAGAGTTATGGACTGTCAGCAGTTAATTTATTCCGTTCACATAATCGGTGGAGACAACCGTGGCCGAAAGACATCCCCTCTGTTCTCCCTTTCTCCCTTTTGTTGATCCATTGGCATGCTTGGTTCATTTAAAACGGAAGAAAAGTCTGTTGGGTGACATACTCAGATCGTGCATAAAAAAAAAGGGTGGAAGGAATCTCCCTCTGCCGTGAAGGTAGTGACGTCTTAAACAAATGTCTTGGAGTCTTATTTGTTGGCATCCAAAAGTCAAGCAAATGGGTACATTCTCGTGGCAAGCCCTTCTTCTTCCAACGCTCAATAAATCTGCTGCTTTCCGCAGTGGAAAAAACAGGACTCCAAAAACACACACACAGTTACAGTTTCCGAGGGAATGGACACGGGGATGGAATTGAAAATGATTTCCCATTTCAATATGCATGGTTTGTACGAAGGTTTGTTGGTTTTTTTTTCTCCCCGCACCGTCGGTGGATAGAGGAAAAACCCGAACGGACGAGAACGTGTGGAAATCCAAATGAGGAATTTAGCAGCCGTTATGGGCTGCGAAGAGAGGTGCGGACCGAAGTGGGGCCGCTGATTGGAGGGAGCATCTTTTCAATTAATTTCTTCGTTTAATTAATTTCATTCGGACACCATTGCCACGGCCCCCGATGGGCACCCAGAAGGCGAGCGCTGGGAGAGGATAGAGACGAAGTGACAGAGAAGAGTGGAAGCTCGTCCGGGCTTGGGCAGGGTTGGTTGGCAATAGAAGGGAACCCAGAGGGAAGGGAAGAAAATGAGATGGGAATGGACGGTCTGCAAATCATCACCGCCGTTCGCCAATTGTTTTTCACCGTTCTAGGAAATGCGGTTTTCCTTCGAACGCGTCCGACGAAACCGCCTGACATAACCTCACCTTTCATGCCACCATCATGTATCTCCTTCTTTCTTCTTCTAACCGCACCATCCGCCATCCAGACGAAGAAAATCGATCGATGTGGGCACAAACAGGATTGTAATCCGTCGGGGGAAGGAAGAGGATTTATTGAACGCCCTTTGGCGGTGGAGGTCGGTGCAGTCTGACACATCGGAACATTAGTTGTATGAGTTGAGAGAATGAAAACCGCAAAATTCTGAGTGTAAGCGGTCATTAGGAAAGTGGATCTCTCGCGCCCATGTTTGTGGTTGCGCGGGTGCAATGTAAATTTCCATTTTATCCATCCGCCAACTGGGAGCCTCCTATTGTGCTCGTTAAGGATCGGTGGTTTCTGTGGCCCCTCCGTAAGAGGTCGAGGCTATTTTGAGTCGACCACCCCATTTGTTACCCCGATGGAATAGGGAGACGCTATTTCGTTTCTTCTCCCTTCCTTGCTGGTGTGTATACGTCAGTTAGTAAAAATAGGAGCATCCCGGAGTGGAATTATGGTCGAATGCTTGTAAGCCGCACTAGGAATCCATATCTGCAATCATTCACACCTTTTAGGCCTAAGGACACCTGTTGGCTGACAAACCATTTATCACAAAAAAGCTTACAGCTGAAATGCAGCCTAACAACAGTGAAAATCAAATATAAACCCTCTTCATGTTGTCAATGAGAAGACATCATTTTTAATAGACCACTTTGCTGGAAATCTCGGGAATGCCTTAATATTGCCCAGAGCCATCACCATTGACCTAGATTATTGCTAATTTCAACATCCCAAATATTCTCCCCGAAAAGATACGAGATCTTTGAAAACCCCACAAAAAAAAACCTTCCTATCCTACGTGGACCACCTCCCCAAATGAATACTTGATTAATTGAAGACATTGCGTGACAGGAATATGATTGCGGAGCTGTCTGACAATAATCTCACGTCTCGTGGTCAATAAAGCCCATTCTTGCGGCTGAGGAATAGTAACGAGCATTGGGGCGGGTGATTGGTTGCTCTTTTAGATTCAGGGTGCTTAGAGAATCATTCCCGGGGGTCCAGCTTCTTTTCCTCCTCATTTCATCCGCAAATCATCGCTTCGACGTATGCGAGGGAAGGCTAGTTGGTTGTCGGTCGCAGTTGCAGCAGCAGCACTAATTACAGCCAGTTTTCCCATTTTGTGTCTGCGGCGTCCCCGGCGCTGGGCAATTATGCGAACAGTGGCGGTGGCGTTGGTAGCCCGAACGGGAGCGAGCGGCAGTCAATCGGAAAATCTGTCCGCCCCATTCGTTAATTCAGCATGCTCCAATTCCACATTTTCTTGAGAAAAGAAGGGAGGCCTGTCGTTTTCTCGGAAAATCGCATCTCGGGGAGTGGCTCATCCTTCTCCATCGCAGTACAGGACACCTCCGTAGGTTCAGCTTTGCTAATAATAATTAAATTAGAACAGACGAAGTGGCGAGTGGGATGAAAAAAAAATGAGAAGAAGCGTGCTTGAGATGGTAGGTTGGTCGGGCTGGGTGTGCGCTCTTCCGCAACGGGGGCACAACATAAATAGCAAATACCATCACCTTTCCGGCCCGCCTTCTTCTCTCCCTTCGCGGGAAAGTATGTGAGTGCGCGCCCTGTCACCAAACGATGTTAATTAAATGCTACACATTTCACTTAGCCTCTCGCTCGTTGCGCTGAGCTGAATGACAAATTCCTCCAAACAAATGAAACAAACGAACAGGGAAAAGGGAAAGCTAGGTTGGGGTATGGGTGGGTGGTTTAGGTGGAAAATGAGTGCAAAGTAAAATCATCTTTCATCGAAATTGACAGCAGGCGTGTGTAGAACAGACCTTGTGCCCCTTCCTCGCAAGAGAGTAGCCGAGCGGAAAAGACTAGTTTACAGCTCGCAGGACAGACGTTCGAAGGAAAATATGACGTATTGCGCTGGCAGAGAATGCCTACGATCTTCACAACGCCGGTGGTGTGGCCGGGCGCGAAATGTCGCGAAATATTTGCAAGACCACGTCTCGTCGTGACGTTGACGGTTTGCTTGACATTTACATGAGGTGAAGTGTTGCCTTCGCGTCGCCCGTCAAAGAGCAGAACGCTACACGGAAGAAAGCAGATGATTCAACGGTTTCGAATCGGGCGGGGGAGGTGGGCCAAGGGCGGCGGGGGAAGAATGTTTTATGATGGAACGATATTTTAAGCTTATTATTGTAGAAAATTATGCTGCTTGGATGGCTTGACACGCGACGACCCTGTCCCCACCCGACCGTCCTAAAAGTGTGGCTCCCAAAAATTCAGTTAGCTATTCCAACACGCCTCCTCGTACTTCATACCTCCCCAATCTTCGTTGGCACATCGGTTCGTTCGTCGGTGTGAATGCTGAACATTTTCACGCGGAACGCTGGTGGAAATTCGCCTCTAACAGCTAGCTTCCAACTGAAGCCGACGGACGTGGAAAGTAATGCGCTTTGGGACTTAGTTTCCCGTTTCCCGGCAGCATCAATGAAAAGTGGAACGAGGAGGGGCAGTGTGGGCAGTAAAAGCGCGACATTTTAGGCGCCAAGGAGCAAGTGGCTCCTCCCCGCCGGTCGAAAATACATACAACGGTCAAATGGGGCTTCGTCGCGACGTGGAAAATAATGTTCATAACAATAATGATACAAAAGTTGTACCTTTTACCCAGCGAATCAAGTGCTCAGGGAAAGAAAGTCACGAGGGCGTGGAGGCAAATTTCTTTTGATGAAAAATTCTCCATCCGCGGCGCTTTCCTCGGAACGGAATCGTCGAGAAAGATGAAACGTGCCCAGGGGTTCGTCATTCGGGGGAGTCAATAATCGTCTAAAATTTGGCGCACACAATCGATGAAATTATTTCCCGAAAAAGCAACACAATGAAGCACGCGCCGTCGACCGGCAGTAAGTAGGATTTTTCCAGAATGGGGGAATTGTGCTTGCTCAAGATATCGAACGCCGTCTGGCTGGGCAGTGCGAATGAAAGTTTAAAGTGAAAATATTTGTAAAACAATGCAAGCGTATCTTGAAGCCTGCTCCGGACGCCCTGTGCTTAAAAATCCTTCTTGGGTGGACCGACAAAGAGATCACAAAGCTTTATTGCGAAAGCGTGTTATTCAGCAGGATTTGGAAGATATCGTTCGATTAGGAAAATGCCAATACAAATCGTTCAGATTAACACCAACAAAGTTTGCTGTTTGATCCAATACAAAAAGAAAAAAATTGACCAGCGCTCATTTCAAAATCTTTATCGTGATTTAAAGCGGAAACAAATCACGTCCAGTGCAAAAAAGAAGACACATAAGCCCATAATAAAATTGTTAAATCACGTCCACGTCCAGATGATGATGGACATGTCCAACCAATCCCTCAATTATTTCCTCTTTGCTCTGGTTGATAAGCAAGCACACAAACACACACACGCACACACACACTTGCCAGAAGAGGAGAGAGAGAAAAAAAAACAAACTAGATCCAATATGAAGCCTACGCAAATTCGATTACGCACCATCCGTCTCCATCCCGCGTGTCCCTAGCTGGTCTCGCTCTGTTCTCCTCAGACCACACGGTTCAATTTCACGGTTTGCTGCCCTTCGTTTGCACACGCTTGCAACACGCACACACACACATATACAGTGAGAAGCGCCATTGGTGTGCAAACATAAGCGGGGGCTCGTAACCTCAGCTAAATACAATTTCATTGAGCATTTCACGGAAAAATGTAATTACATTACCTACCGCCTCTCTTCGCCTTGCCCGTGCCGAGTCCGGGTGGCGATCTCGTTGGAATCTGCTGTGATGTCGATGTCCACACCCCTCATGCAAAAAGGAGGTGGAAAAACCCGCACGGCTTCTGGCCAGAAACAAATGGTCGTCAGGTTTTTAATGTAAGTCCCCTGTTTCTATTTGAGACCGTGATTGAGGGCTCACGGATTAGAAGTAATCGAGCGGCGTGTGAGGATAAGGATCACCGATACCGTATTTGCTTGTTCGCGCCTTCCGCAAGCGAGGGAGCCAGGTTAGGAACGCACGTTACCCTACGAAATAACGAAGATATCCCGTGGCTGAGGCAGTGGGAGAGAGTGCTGGAAGTAGGGCACACTTTGCTTCCCGTTGTGCTTCGACAAATCAAACTGATGATTCAGGGTGCGAACAGGAGACTTCCCGTCGATCGAAGGATGTGTTTGTGTGTTGGCAATGCAATGTTTTGAAAGGAGTTTCGCTTTTCCATTTCCCAGCTGGTGGCGCGCGCTCCCTGGTTCAATAAGGTGCTGCCCGATTGGAAACAGCAATCGGAGAGCGAATTTCTTGCACAAATAAAACACGCACTACTGCTTACCGGACGACCAGCATGCCACACCAGCATACAAATCGCAATTGTAAACCCTCCCGTGCCGTGCTGTAATGCTGGGGAATGAAAATATGGAAGCCAAATCGGTGTTACTGCTCTATTGTAATAATTCCCAAAAGGGACACGTTGTTTGCGCTCCCTTCCTTTCTCCTCGAGCGTTGCACCAAAGCACAGTCCTGGCCCTCTACAAGTCCTCTGCGTGCAATTCATAACGCCAGGCGATAAGAGTAGTTCGCTGCGCAAAAGAGGTGATTTTCACTCCCTCCCAGCTTTCCGTTATTTCCGTCCTTACGTTTGGCAAACCGGAACCAACGGGGAAGGTGGGGAAGCGTGGCCGGTAGCGGTGGAACCCGTGCACCCACCGAATGCCAGTTGCAGGACTTCCGAAGTTCGATAGAATGCATTCCGTTGTGCGATGAATGGACACGACGGATTGTATTGTGTTGCATTTCCTTCGTTTCCCAGCTTCAGGGTTTCCATCCATTGCGGAACTTGCAACAAATGCGCCCCAAAAAGGACACCCAGAACGGGACGACACACACTCGGGTGCGGTGCAGTGACGAACTCTTGAGCGACTTTGGGACACGAAGGGTCGTTCACGGTTCGAGGTGCGCTCGAGTGGACACTTTCGGTCGAGGTGTGACAAAGTGTCAAATTTAATGTGCACTCCCCGCGTTGTGCCCGGGACAAGGGAACGGAAGTGCGTGTAGTTTTACCTCCTGCCCGGGAAGCGAGCTGGAGTGCGTAGTTGAAGTTGCGCGTTTGCAGGGAAACGACTGTAGGGCCTCATAGTACTGGAGTGGAAGGAGGCACCTTTTTTGCCATTTTGCCATTTGTCCCATTCGATGCACAGCGGGTGTGCCATTTATTTTTTTGCGCAGACGGCGGTTGAATGTGGGAGAGAGCTTGAAGAATTGTAAACCTGAAGGCTCCCAGAAGTCAGACATTGCAATAGGAGAAATGCTACGTACGGCGACATTAAGGTTTTTTTAATGTAGAAGAAAACGATTTGATTAGTATGAAGGGACTGAAATACTATTCTCAAAATGCGTCCATGAAAATGCGCTTCCAGAATAAAGTTTACTTAAAAACCTTTAATTTTTTTTATTTATAAGTTATAGAGCAGCACACATTGTTCGAGAGTACATTCCCAATTATGTCGACAGTTGAGCGTGAAAATGGTTTCAGTCATCAATCGGCAGGAAAAACGAGTGCCGGAAACGGATCCTTTTCCACGAACGCCCGAACGCAACATCAGGGCGATTGTGTGCATGCATCAAATGCCGGCAAATGGAATGAGGGAGTGAAGGATATCCGTCAATGGTGTTTTGAAGTGCACACGCAACTACTTCACACATGGTCGAGAGTGTCGGATGTGATTATTCTCTTTCTATCTCTCTTTCTCTCTCTCTCTCTCTCTCTCTCTCTCTCTCTCTCTTTCTCTCTATCGCCTTTCTGGGCTGGAGGTTGAGGGGGGCCCATTGTTTTAGTTGATGAACGCAACCGAAGATGGAAACAAAATTCGATCAACCAGAGGGCCGATCGTAAGTACCGGCATCATCCGGATTCTCCCAACCCGGTTCCAGTCGTGTCCACCCCGTGGCGTTGGGTGTGGCGTACTTGACGCATCGCATCAATATCCTGCGGAGTTTTCCATTGAAATGGCCCAAAAGTGAACGCGCCGGTGAATAATTCGAGTGGAAAAATCAACAACAATGGGTTTAATATAGGGGTTTCACCGAGTCATACGTCTGAAGCAGGGTGGGTTTTCAATATTCCACTGTGGATCGTCGTTGAAAGAATAGACTTTTTTAATTCTTTAGCCGACGGTTGAGTTTTCGTTAAGTGTTTCTTTGTTCAACCACGGATTAAATCAAACCATTAAAGAGGTGCTCCACAATCTGACCTTTCCGTACGAAATGTATCACGGGCGCATACCATTTTCCTGGATGAAAGCTGCACGCCCAAATTATAATACGATTGAAAAACAATCTATATTGCATCCACACACGAAAATAATGAGCGGCAATTATTTAAGTGCATTGATGAAATTCGTTGCTTCGCCACGCAGCAACACGCTTGCTCGCACTGGCGCGCTTTCTGCATTTTCGTGCATCAGGAATGCATCGGGAAACCTGGTGGGGTGTCTGGGGGGATATGAAATGAATTCATCGATTAATTCAATCCACGGTGGCTGCTAGGGGCGCTGGCAACGGCGTATCGGGATTAAAGTCAACCATAGATGTCATTCATTAAACCAATTAAAACCAGACAGTGGGCTCAGCTTCCGCGTGGGGTGGTATTATCGACCGACAGTAGGACGCAATTTCGGTTGTATCGAGAGTGTTTTTCGAACCCATTGAAACGTTGTGTTGCAAACGATATACCATCAAGAGTGGCGGTTGCAAAAAAGGGGATTAAAAGTGTGCGTAACTATTTTTTTCAACCCTCTTCAGGTGGGATATATGAGCAATGGCATACGACAAGTGCATGATAGTCTGTTACAGGATTCAGTCCACGAGGTTCCTTTTCACAACGTCCATAAGCTTGCACCACAGACATTTTGTTCGCCATTTAACGCCCGACACAAATGCCATAACGGCACCTAGCATTGTATTACATTACGTGGGCGACCAGTGCAACTAAATTATGTATGCCAATAAACTTAATATTGTGTCGCTGTGGTGGTTCCGCCAAAATCGCGCTGGGAGGAAACCCCAATCGGAGCGCCCACGGTGCAATCACGATTGCGAATTTATCATTTTTATGCAATTTCAAACACACGGATTGCAAAACACACTCAAGCGCAAAATTAAGGCATTCGGACGCACTCGTTTGAATTTCGATCTGTCAATTATAGGAAGTTCCAAAAATGATATGCCAGGTGAATGATCATACAGTTTTGAACGTAGATTCTCTATTAAAAGGCAATTATAGACGGGGATAAAATGCGTTGATATCGACAGTTGATTTTTTGTTCACACAAACATGTATATAAAAATTACCAAAAGCTTGCGGCGGTGGGAAACCACAGGCAAATAATTGCATAATGCCACTCTCAACCACGGGAAGCGGTAGCCCAATTTTGATAACAGCAATCGGCTGCATCATCGTATCGTAACAAACCATAGTTGAACCATTCTTCGGAACAGAATGAAAGAAGTGGTAGGAGCGACAAGTGACGCAAAAACGAAATTTATTTTACTGGCGTTCACTGATTTTTAACGCGCTTCACGCTCTGTGGTTGAGAATAAATGCCGCATCGTATGATCTGGTAAATTATGTAATTTCCGGCACGACAAACAAAAATAGATGTATTGATTTTAATAAAGCGGAACATTTGATGGAGTATTTCAACTGCTTCTGTGCCCTGAAAACTTTTGTTCCGGTTTGTATGGAAAAGGAAATCAGGTTTTGTCGCGAACTACGTTGACGTTACCGTCTATTGAAGGTGTGTCCGATAGAGATGATGATCGGTCGAAAAGAAGACGGTCACTTATTTAGACTCGTCCGTAGATCCAACATCTTCATCCAGGCGATACACACTCAATTTATTGGAGCATGCAATCGATGGTCCGGAGGTAGTTTCAAAAAATACAATCGCCTTCACCCGCTCCTCGGTGGAACTTCCAAAAATGTTCCTAAACCTCCAACCGAGTCTGCAACAGGCGTGCCCCGGGGCAACGAGGAGAGATTTATGGCCAGCACTCGGGCACCCCTGTTAGGAAGAATCACGTCTTCCGGGAGCGAAAAACCCGCGCCGTCGTGTTGCCATCGCGATCTCGCCCGGTGACCGGTAATCCGATTAATTTAATGACTTGGGAACGAGACTGTGGATAGGTTAGGTTCTGGTGGCGACTAGAAGGTTAGACCGCTTTTTTTCCCCTTTCCACCGTTTTCCTCCATCAACTCCCCGTAAGATTCCATTGTTCGCTTGGGCCGGCGGCTGAGCTGCTTTCAGGTTGCGCGTAACAGAGGCACGTCCGCGCGCGTTACTCCAGGGGCAATAAATTAGCGTTCCGCTGGGTGTTTTATGCCCTTGCGCGGTGTGCCCTTCCTGCTGGGCTTACTGTTCCTAATCGAAGAGGATTGCCGGACGCCAGTTGAGTTTCTGCTTCCATCCCCTCGTCATGAGTTGGCCAAGTCTCCGAGCTAGGCCGAGTTACGGCAATGGGCCCAAAATTCAATCTGCATGCGGTTGCTCTTCAGCACCGGCCCGGCTGTCGATGATGTTGCGCATGGTATGAATGGTACGGAAGGTAATGCTTTACTTTTTCCGCCACCACGGCGACACGACGACGATGACGGCTTCCGGAACAGCCGCTGATGAAGTGAGCAAGTTAGATGCGGGAATTAGTTGAGCGATTAATTGAAGAAGCGGAATGCGGCATGGACCATCGCTCGGTGGATGCGTAAGTGTCGAACCTGCTGGGGGATGGTTTGCTCTTGGACGCCACCAGTACATGCCGAACTAAGGAACGATTTCTCACGCGATCGATAAAACAAGGAAAAGATGCAGGATGCATACCGGTGCGTATCATGGCCGGTAGGAATTTTAAGTTCTTATTTCATTTGGTACATGGTGCCGTGTATCTCCTCTTTCGTTGACTAATGTTTATTTTTATGGTTGCTACTGTTTTAATGAAGTCTGGCTAACTCTCCGCCCCTGTGGAAGTGGGAGATGTAAACAATAACGAGCTAGCAACGACCAGCCAAACAGCAAAAAAAAAAACCTTCAACGCAACTTCTACCTTCAAAAAAGAAGAAGTTCAAAAAGCATGTCTAATGTTCATTTTAATATCACACTTCACAGCGGCAAACAGCCTGAGCACGGGAATGCGTAAAATGCCATTCATGCTACTGCCGTCTTCATGATAGAAATTGTTATAGTCTGTCCAAAAAGTACACACCAGGCGGCTGCCACTTGCTGGACACGTGCAGGCATGTCTTATTCACCGGACGGGAAATCCCGAGGGAAGATTATAGGATTTATTTTCCTGGCTTATAGGCCGCCTAATACATTTATAGTAGGAAGGAATCTCTAAATGGTTGGCAGGCAAACTGCAAGGTGTGCACTTTAACGTCCACTGTCCCAGAACTTCTCGAACTATTCTCCAACTTTCACAAATTGATGCCCTTAACGCAATTTCTATCGCTCGGACGTATCCATTGCAGTTTGGCTATCCCGTGCCCCGACTAACGAACATCCATTAGTGAAGAATAGTAATCATTCCTTCGGGATAACAAAGCTCCGATACTGTAGTCCCTTTCTCCGCCGATGTAGTCTGTGTAGATCCAAATCTGCAGTCCTCTGCGTATCGCTGCGTCGTCGTCGACGAAGAATGGGACCCGGCAGCTAAACGATAAGTAATAGCAACAAACCGGAAGCTCTTACCGGAAGCAGAAACCCGTCCCGAAAGACCTTATGGGCCAGGTGATCCTGGTGCTTCGATTGATTGATAGAAAAATTTAGTATATTCATGACCGAGAGGCAACAACACAGACGAGTGTTGCTGACCGAAGGTTGGCGCTTTTCCGGTAATTTCTGTATCATTATCCCACAGGTTCAGAATAGTGGAAGCTCGTCCGGTTGAGAGATGTCATTAATTTAAATTCCTGACACAGTCCGAAGGGTGCGGGCCACCACCGCCGACTCCTGGTGTCTCACTGTGGGCATACCCCTTTTATCACTGCCACAGCCGGAACGCTGACCATCTGGAGCAACCCGACTACACCGGCTCGGGGAAAGTGTGGAGGAACTTCCGGCAAGTTGATAAAACTCCATCAAACAACGACGAGAACGACGACATCGGTGACCACCGACACTATATGTTGTGTTCTCTTTCACTGTCGTTCTCTCACTCTTATGCTCTCTTTGGTTTCCTCGGGGTCTCCCAGCGTTATCCACTTCACCACCGCCTCAGACCGACGACGTTGCGGGATGAAACGTTCACGTCCGTGCACGTGGAGCGACGGTAAGAAGTGATTTATGGGTACATAAGACATCCTAACACACACAGACACACAACTCTGCTCCGTCGAGTCTGTCAAATGCCCGTGTCTACTTCCGCTAATGGCAAGGCTCTGCAAAAGAGCTCCGCCGACCCCGCATTGCCATCTGAAGGCTCCGAAGCGATCGGAAAACGCGCTGCAATAGTGACAGCAGCAGCAAGCAAACCCTGGCTGAAAATGTTTATTCACCGAAGTTGCATCATTAATCAAGTGATCAGGTGGTGGACGGCTTTGATGGGAGTTTCCGGTGTGTCCTGGGTTGATGGTTTCACGTGTGTCCTAGTGTATGTGTGTGCGGAGATATTGGAACCGACATACCGGGGGTATCTTGTCGAAGAAGAAAGCATGTTCCTTTTTTTTTGCCATGCTGGTTGGTTGGTCCACGGATCCGTCGGCTGATGACCATCGACCATTCGGTGCTTACAGATGGTAAAACCACCGTCTAATAGTTGTGCTAAGTCCTCCACTTTTCAGCGAGCATTTATCGTCGGTCGATTGCCACGTGGGTTCCGCATTCCAGTAGAGTTCCAACAGTCCCTCCATTGGTCTTCTTTGGCGACCGCCACACGTAGGCGACGGAACGGAAGGCTTTTCAACGAAAAATCCGGTTTAACAAGGGCCGACCACAGGAGGAAAGCTGGGAGTAACTGTTTTGCAAGCCGAAACGATTCGCTTCCCGAACCGAATCGCTAGAGCACATCCAATTTCAATGAAGCGATGCGTGGGTTGGCTTTGAGTGCAATTGATTTTGAGTTGAGCAAGCGAGTTTGCGTTGTGCAGGGATAGTTTTGAGTTTCAGACAAATTGTAGTACCTTCCCACATCTTTTGAATGTCCTCCGTTGGAAGTGAATCCCCTTTCTCCTGGTATATAGGACCACTGGAAAAACGAGCCACAGCAATTAATCCCGGACAATCCATCCTCAAAAAAAAAACAGAAACAGTCCCACAAACCGATTGCTACAGTTCCACAGCTGGGTTGGTGGACATCGTTTCCCTAGATGGTGAGACCTTGGTTTAGGAACGGACTGGTTTCTTTTTTTAACAACCATTGGTCAACTGGCCCCGAAGCCTACGGAGAAAGTGGAAAAAGGCCACCACACAAGCAAATGCCATAAACCAACATTTTGCGGTGGGCCTTTGATTGACGTTAGGGACGTTTTGGTAAATTGATATTTCGTAACCACAGCAACCCATCCACGTGGCATGATGCTACACAACTAAAACCATCACGCTACTACCAGGACACAGCACACAGGATGCGTCGCTGTTGCTTCCGTCGGTTGACACAAGCCATGAATGAATTGGACCGCGGCTGTGGTTGAGTACATTTTTGCTGTGCTAGTTCAGGGGGTTCGGGGGTTTTTTTTTTTCGTTTGCTTCTAACGTGTTATCCACAGCTTAAATCGTGTTTTTTGCTGTTTTTGCTGCACAATGCACAGCTTTCCTCCAAACTTTGGGTACACAATTGCGGGAAAACACTTTAGCTAGGTTGCATCGGTTGATTGCAATCGATCCGCGGCAAAGCCACACAAAACGGATCGTTTACGTGCTGCTGGTGACATATGAACGTCCGATCAGGGGAAAAATCAACCTCGAGGGCTGTCCACATCGGTCGGATTCGGCGGCTTACCTGAAATGGATACGAAAAAAAAGGAAAACGTTAGCTAAACCATATAACAGGTACAGTGCTGCATAGGGATAAAAAGTCTACCAAAATCTGGCAATACATGCAAGAGGCAAGAGGTATAGAAGAAAAAAAAAAGTGTACATTTTATCTCTCATTTTATTAGCAGTCGCTCTCGTATGCATCGCGAACACGGCGCATTCCAACAACACAGCTCCCCACGGACGGATTCTCGCGGGCCAATCCAATTGAATTACTCACCGGCCCGTGAAGATGCAAAAGTAAATAAATAAAACACTACATGCCAATGGCATGGCACCGCACGCCAATCTTATGCAGCGGAAAGGAGCAAAAAAAGTGTGTGGAATAAAATAATAAAACATATCCCACCACGGTTTGTGCGCGACTCGTTTAACGTTGAGCCGGGGGTTGAAAAAAAAAACAAACCAAAGGCAACATGTCCCGCGGACGGGGCGTAATCACACCTCTTGGGACCGTCGGAATCGGCAATGTTTGCTGGCTCAAGTGTGGTTAAATATCTTCAAATTTATTGCCTCGAACGCGGCGAAACGTTCGCGAAAGAAAAAAAAAAAACACCTACGGCAGACTGGCGATACAACGTCGAGCGGATTTCTTTTAAACAAGATTATGCTGATACGAATGTTTCGTACAAAAGCAAAACCAAGGGGATGGGTGTTGGAACGAAGCAAAGCGTGTGGATGAATCGAAGAACCGAGAGAAAGATGCCGCCGCGGAGGAAAGTGAACGAAAAAGAAATCATAAACCGTCTTCTCCCGTGCACGATCATCGTCTTTGGGATCTTCCAAAATTTGTGTCGTTCGGAGCTGCGCAACAAGCTCATCTTCTTCTCGGTAAAGTGTTCTTCAACTCTCCACACGGTCACCGTTTCCTCCATTCCTTCGTCGATACTTGATCGATGCACACGTAAAGCTATTCGCCTCGGTTGTTTATTTTCGGTCCAGTATTTATTTAACGTTTGATTGAGATTTGAATTTATGAAGAATAAATATTGAGTGCATGCCACACTTTGGCCCCGAAAAAGGAGTGTGAAGGTTGGGAGGGTCGGAAGGATGGATGGTCGAGGCTTTCCGTGGTCAATGGATAATCCGCGGCGTGTCCAAAACTGTTTGCTGCAAAACCGACCGACACAGCGTCTCGAAGAAGTGGAGAGTTTGGCTCGCTCTCCTTCACTCCTGGGAGGAAGTATACGATTTTGCCAAAGTGTTGCGTTGCTGGTACGAGAAGTTATGTTTATGTTTTTGGACGCCGGCGATCATTGCGACGATGATGGTGTTTGGTTTCAACGCCACTACTCACTACTGTCAGCCGCGGATTTTTCGTTTTTCGCTGGTCGACCTGCACTCGAATTGTTTTAGCTCGATCAAGACGGGCGGAGAGCGTTCCGGTGAGTTTCTTTTCCGTTGGATCCCACCCCGCTGTGCGGTTCTTGCGCCTGCTGTGGTCAGAATGGGATGCCCGTGGAAATGTGCGCCATCTTCCCTGAGGGAAAGGATGTGATCGGAGCGCAGATCGGATTCAGAACACGACGCCGATTGTCGGGCCCTGCGCGACGGGTGGTCGGGTCAGCTCCAGCATTCGAACCCGAGAACACTTTCTCATTCGCTAACGATCGCGTCGTTTTCCTTTGCACCGGTGTTTCCTTCCCTCACAACCTCGCTCTCTCTCTCTCTCTACCTCTTGGTTTCTCATCGTGTTTAGACGGCAGGAAATTCTAACGAGCGAGACCCGGGGAGGTTGTTCCGCTTTGCGCTGTCCGGCCCGCCGGGGGGTTTATGACTTTTCAATTTACGATTACACGTTTCCACATCTCGATCCCATCTACGCATACCCCCTCCAGCTCGTGTCTGGTTCCTTGCTACCTCTCCCTTCCACACCATCTCGAGACCATAATCGGGCAGACGAATGGCGACACGCAATGGCCGTTTCTCAAACTAACACGAAAGAAGGAAGCGTCGCCGCACCGTGCCGGACAACTCGCGATTCGCGAATTAACTACCCCTTCTTCCCTACGGACCAGCGGAGGGGAGGAGGAGTTCAGAACGACTGAAACCATTTACTTGGTGTTATGAATTAAAGCATTATTTATTTATTGTTTGCTTTCTGGGGCCCTTCGTGTGGGTCGGGCGAGCAAATACGCGTCCACCAATTTGTTCTTGCATTGCAGTGATTCTGCGTGCGGTCAGGTGGTGGTTTAAGATGGTTGGAAGGGATTCCTGGAGGTGGATGGGTTGATTGATATTCGGTATTAATAATATCACCATCTGACCCTGCCAGGGAGCAAACCAGAACCCGAGGAAGAACTGAGGACGAGCCCGCCGTAATGTGATAAAAAATAAGAAACACAAACAAACATGACACTGACTTATCTGCACGAAAATACGAACGCAAGAACTTAAGTACAGCTTTAGGCCTTTAGAAAGCGAGAACTTTAGTACAGCTTTTGGCATTTTTTTTATGAGCTATTGCAATAGTTTGAATATTATAATCAGTTATTTATTTTCACAGGACAGAAGCATAGGAGCTTTCGAGGAAAACCCAACACATATTGGAAGAAAGAACCATTCTGAGAATTAAATGTCGATTATTGCGAGGAAATGTCATTCAACCGTGGCTCTTACGGGACTCAAACGACATGCAGCAGCATAATTGACAGCATATCATACATTTCCACACAATACGCGACCTCCACTCTTCGTAATCGATCTGCAAAATTTAATATTCTCGTGAATGCTAAACCGATTTTCCTCCCACAAAAAACCACAATTTCATCGACACTTTGACAGCGATAGCATGCCAGTCAGTGGAAGAAATTGAGGATCGATCACCCAGGAAACGAACAAAAGGAGTTGAAAAGTGATATCCGTTGGAAAAAAAATTTTACCAAAAGGGAAAAAAGTGAAATTTGTTTATCATAATGGAAGCCTGTCGTGGCCGCAACCTGTGACCTCTTCAGCTCCGCCTTGGCATGAGGAACGCGCTTCTCGAAACCAAATCAAATTTGCGTCAAACGAAGGCGGTTTGTTTGCACTGGGGTGTCGTGAGTGTGTGTGTCGCGAGAAGGACAGTGAGGCCAGCGAAAGGATGCTGTGAAGAATTGATGTGCATCCACACACTTGGGACCAAAGGCGCACCCGTCGTTTGGCCGGATACGCTTGGCGAACGCATGCATGACACGTGATTGTAGTTATTGCGTTTTTGTTCCGTCAGCCCACCGCTCCACTTCAACTCCATCCTCCCTGGCGCATCATCGATTGAGTTTGGCAGTTTCCATCGCTGGTGTTTTTAATCCCGCAATCTCCCACTTATCCAGGGATGGATGAGCAGTGCAGGACGTGCGAAAGCGATCTGAGCTCACGACGGGGTGAATTTTTAACGACATTTCTCTTCGACCCTCCCCCATGCTTTTGGCGAAAGGGTGGATGATATGGCGAGCAAAAGAAAGGCGCAGTGCAAACAAACGGCACGTGATGTGCGCGCATTCTTCGCAAGGTCCTGCCAATCCCCATGTTCCCGAGCCTTCCGAGGTCGCGCGACAGTTTTAAATTGATATTTCATTCTCCCTCGAGGAGGCGCCGGCGTCCGGACTCGCGCTCGCTCCCCCGGACAAATGCGCCGGGATTGCAGTCAATTTAATATTTCGGAATCACTGCCCAGGGACGGCGCCACGACTCCGCGGTGGCATGTCGCCTTCGTTGTTGCCGATGTTTTCGTGTGTACCACTAACTGTTTTGACCTAACGAGAGGGACTTTCGCTCTCCCAGTCGTGTGACAGGGCTGGCTTTCTTTCCACCCTGGAATCCTACCGGAAAGAGTGAAGGGACGCAATCAGCACAGACAAAACTGACAGGAGATTTATTGCATGCGCGTGTCGTCTGTTCTGCCTTTGCGTTGCCCCCCGGGGGATATCTCCGGAACGTTGCAATATGCACCGCCTCAGCGCAGAGTCGTTTGCAAGAACCGCCACGGAAGGTGCGTGGGACTCAAGGATGGACCGTCCACCAGCGTACGTTTTGTAGGATCTTAACGCAAACCCGACACAGGTTGGGTCCATCCACTTACGCTGAGACGCATTTCAATCCAGAATAGCACCCACCAGGGGCGGATCATACGGTACGCAAAGTAAGCAGCTGCTGGGGGCCCCGAGCATGCATGAGGCCCCGTTATTTTCCTCGATTTTGTTTTAATTGGTGAGGTTGCAACCATGGTTTACCTAATTCTGGCCAAATTTCTACGGAAAATAAGTTACTGACATTCAGTGTGCGCTACTGTCTTTTGTATTGGTTATTCAGAGGAAGCAGTTTGAGTGACCGTATGCAAGGTTTTAATTTTCTGATTTGCCCTCTTCGCTTAATGTGTTTTTGTGTCAATTTAAAGAGTAGTATTGTTCGAATTTTACGACGGTTAAAATGTGGATTGAAGTTCTTAATCGACAGGGGGGAAGAGTGACGCTAAATTAAGTTAGGAAGATAGATTAGTTTAACGTTATATGCGACAATATAATGTTCCAGCTCGAACAACGTGCACAAAAATGCGAATCGGTACTGGAACCTTTCCGTCTGTTTTTTGACACGATGTTGGGTCCAGAAAAAAAGCAAATGCACTCGCATATATCAAATGAATGTACGCAAATGATATTGATGTATGGTTTGGAAGATGAACTGGATCATTTCTTGGCAATCATGAAAGAAGAAGATAGGCTTGGAAATAATTTATAGATATTGCAAACATATCAATTAGCCAAAGAAATGTCCTGCACGTTCCCAAAAATCGAAATCATGCTTAAAATCTTTTTGATATTGCCTATTTCAAACGCTTCAGGAGAAAGGTAGTGCTCTGTTTTAAAACGTATTAAAAATTATTTAAGAACAACAATCTGCGAGGAAAAATTGAATGATTTAGCAGTTTTGTACATTGAAAATGACGCCATTGATTCTATAAAAACTTTACTATACTATACTATAACAGAATTACATAGGATATAGTATAAGTTGGCTCTGAAAATAGGGATAATTGTAATTTTTTTGAATTCATAGCTCAGTGTGACTACCTGAAAGCTTTAAAAAAATCGACCTTCTTATTCATGCTATATTTACGTATCATTTGATTACTATTGCTTAGTTTATTTCATTTACATATTTTTTAATGTATTAAACCATGATTGCAAAATTTAAAAAAGTTATGTGTTATATTTAAAAATCATGTTTACGTTTTGTTATTTATTTGAGGGCCTCCAATATGTTACTGCTTGGGGCCCATAGTACACTTAATCCGCCACTGGCACCCACCCAATCAGGGCAGGTCTGGCGTGCACTGTCCGTCGGTAGAACAGCCAGGATTAAGGGACTAGATGATACTGATCCGAAGCAGCCTCTGGTATGATCTTCTGGCAGTTCTATGGCCACAGTGAGCATCATGCACCCTTTATTGGTTTTGCGGTGCAGGAATCAATTTGGGTACTCCCCGTTCCTCACCGTCGACGGGTAAGACCGGGAAGCACCGGTTTAGTCTAGTTCGTCCCGCATTTGCGCATCTTTCCATCTTTTTCTCAACGGGAAGATTATGATGCCCGGAGTCACGCTTCGAAGGGTTGGCTGCTCTGGACAGCCAAACAACCCTGGCAGCGTGAAGCAATAAAAGTCAATATTTTGATCGCTTTTCCTTGACTTCCTCTAACGAGGTGCGGGCCGCCTGCTGGTGGTTCCTCCTACCGCAACCGCAACGGTCGAAAGCGTGGTTCGAAAACCGCATTATTGAAATCGACACAAGTTGGAAAGAAGGCTGAAAGGGGGGGGGGGGGGGGGGGGTGTGGTGTGATGGGTTGTGTTGCTTCTGTTCCAATTTCCACCAATATGCGCTGGTCCTCCCTTCCTCTGTCTCTCTTCTTCTCTGTTTCCGTCTCTGCCGGGGGATCTTCGAACCATTTTTTATCCGACCTGGACTTGACTTGTGTCTGATCTTTCGCCTTTCGTCTTCGCATCTTGTTTGCGAGAGCAAGGGGGATTGATAGTTGGTGAGAGTTTTGTTTTTTCGTGGTTGTAAATTGTATTACGCTTCAGCGTGATTGGAGTTGTGGTAAGTTATATTTTCCTTTAACATCCACAAGCCAAGGAAATCCCTTCTGACATCCCTCAATCGTTGTTTAGAGAATGATGGTTCAGATATTTCTTCCATAAAAGCAGTTGCCGAAGAATTGCCTGTTATGCATAAATTTAGTCATGTTGAAACAACACATTTAGCAGACAGGTTGGAATATTAGCTCCCCCTTTTTTCACTCAGCAATATAAAATAGAAATTAATGGATTTAAATCAGTCTGTGGCGAAGCGATAGCCATCTGCTTTTTGATGCTGTGACCTGATGTGACCATTCAAATTTCCTGTCTGCGGTTGTGAAGCTCCGTCCAACAAGAGCTCTGCATAGCAGTTAGAAACAACAACAAAAAAATCGTGGGGAATAAAACCAGAAATGTCGTAAAATGTGAACCCATATTTCAAAGGCCGGTTTTCTGAGGCCCGCGGACTCACAGGAAATTAGACTAGCTCCATCGCCACCGTTAAGCAGACGACGGTGACGTGCCAGTGCGAGACGAGCCCAGAAGAAAGATAAAGATGGTGGTATGAGGGCGGCTATTGATTGCGCCCGTGAGATACACGGAACAACTGATGGGCGGCTGAATTGGAGTGAGAAGAAAAAAAAATCAGAGTCTGGAAGAACGGCGAATGATCTGCTGCCTGAAAGAAAAACGCAACCCACTGGAATCCAGCCTGATTTGTGATGGCATATGGATGTCCGCGGATCCACGCACACACCCGACCCGCACACCACATGCCGGTTCCTTCTAATGCTCCCAGAAAAAAACCGGATGGAAGCGTGTCAATTAATTTTACGTTCAAAGGCGATAAATTTTCGTTAAACAAATCTTCGAACGCGCAGAGCGCGCACCTTCGCTGCCAATCTTGCATCTTGCGGTTAGGTTATCTTCGGGATCTTCGTGAGGCTCCCCACCATTATCCGAAACCGTCATATTTTACTGCGATCATTCGATACCTGTGTGACAACGGTTGCGTCTTTGGGTACAACAAATGTTAAGCGTTGGAAAACGGCGAAATCACTCGCAAACAATTTACGATCGGTGCCACAGTGGAAACGATCATCTTGCGCGAAAAACGCGTTTTGCCTTGCCGATGAGAGTCAAAAACTGCTCCGAGCTCCAATGACTACATCCTGACACCTTCACATCCAGGTGGGGGATTTAATCAAGATGTTATCGATTACCCTACCCTGTGTGTCTCAATTTCATGTCGCTTTTTCTAAACAGGAAACAAACGCTGAACAACGCGAAAGAACGAACATCCAGTGATGATCGAATCCGATCGATAACTAACCAGTTTCGCCGAACTGTGACAAGAAGTTGTTCCGCGTATGCTCTGGAGACTCATTTAAGTTGATTTTTTGCCGAGACCACCAACGAATCGATGCAGCACGAAAGTGTTTATTCGGTGTCTGTTGGATTTCTTCGGGGGCTCAGAAGAGATGTAACGATTAAGATGATTCGCCTTCGTCAAAATACAAACAAAGACTCGATGATTCAAATTCCGAGAAAAAGGAGCGAAGTTTCTTCGAGTTTACCAAGTGGGCACGAAATCTGATGATCCACAGCGAAATGTTTTCCAAATGCATCGATCTGCCCCATGCTGTCTGAGTTATGTCTTAGAAAGAGCCAGAGTGTAAATATTTTGTTTTATCGTTAGCGCCGTTTGCTGTTCAGATGATAGCCTCTTTCTTCTACGGGAAAATCCGGGTCAGAACACCATCGTGAAAGAATTATCAAAACAAGCTTCCACCCTTGAGATCAACTCCCTTTCTGGCGAAGAATTGTAACTAATAAGCCTCCAGGCAAAAGATCACTTGCCGGAAGTTTTGCAGCCGATGGCGAATTCTGTTGTCTTTAGGCTCTTCCCACACCGGCAAGCGAGTTTTGTGCAATCATCGTGATTAGGCAACAACGAACAGGCTTGAAGTAGACGACCTCGACGACGTTACAGACAAGAGGCCTCCGGGCGTCCATGGCCATAGTCTGGGAGTTTCACCCTTTTTTTCGCTGCTCTCCCTTTTTGCTCGCTAGACTGCCGCTGCTGCTGGAGCAAATCAATCCAATTGAAGTTCATGTCTCGACCGGAATAGTCGTCTTTCCAGAAGATCTAGGATAGTGAAGGCGAGGGACGCTTTTGGGGTGCGCAGTTCCAGCCATTTTCTCCGTTTGTTTCTACTTCTCAGCTCAGCTCTCCCCGTGAACTCATTGAAGTTTAAACTTGTTTTGAATAATTCTGTCTAATGATATGATTACAGATAATTTCGTTTGCTTGTTTTGTTCCTCACAGCGCAGCGTTTCTTTCTTCGACCTTGTTTTCCTCCCGTCCTACCAAACTCCCTTGCGTTCGACGAAAATTATGAACAAACGATTGCACAACCGGCGTCCCGAAGGTTTGCGGGAGGCAAACTAAAAATGCCAGCCAACCAGCCGGGTAGCTAACTCTACTCTACTAGGAAGAGCCAAAGTCGCGGAGTCTGTGTTTCGGACGAGCGAACTCATGAATCGAGCGAAAATGATAGTAATTACACATGATTGGATGCCTAGACTACGAGGGAGCGCGCGGGTATTGAGTTAGAAGACCAGAGAGAGGGGGCAATGGTGGCATCCAGGGGGTCAAAGGGTGGAGAAGAAAATTTGAGGACTCGAAGACTTCAACGGCGCATAGGAAAGGCGAAAGGCGCGAGTAAAAAAAAAACGGAAATCATTGCTTGTTCATCGTCAGCATTTGCTTCTCCTCCTCTTCGGCAAGCGTTGTACTTTCTTTCCATGCTGCGCCAGGGTGTTCCCCCTTTTCCTTCTTTCATTTGTACTCTCTTCACATTCGCACAGAACGCTATGGGGTCGTTACGGCTCGTTAGGTACGGATTATGGTCGATTTATGCTGTGCTGTAATTAGCGGAAGCGAAGTTAACTCTTCTTCTTTTAGATCAATTTTCAATGCTTCTGGTTTCTGTGTACGAGCATGTGTGGGCGCACGCGAAGGAGGAGGAAGGTAGATGGTAGTTTCACCCGTTGCGTTTTGAAGTACCTTTGCCCAATTTTCATCACTCTGCTCGTATTGGGGTAAGAATTCTATCCTCTTTTTTCTCGGGAAGGTGCTCACCTGTCCGAACGCCCCGGAGGGAAAATCCGTGAAAGAAAAAAGGGAAGACGATCGAACGGGAGCGCAAAGAAAATCAACCACCAAGAAGGGGGTGGTGGAAGATCGTTAAATATTTTACGCTCGTTATCACCGGACGGTTTGCATTTTACGCTGCTTTTAATCGGGTGCAAGATCGTTTATTGTTTTTCCAGGTTTCCCTCCAGGCAACGAATTTTCTACTACCGAGTTGCTTGTGGTAGTTCCATAAATAACTAAAAGGTCACACTAAAATGCATATTTTAAAGTACTCTCTAGAATCAACAACACCTAACGCCTAAAAATAACTACCGGTACCTTAATTTTCAGGGACACATTTTTTTAAATAATATTTTAAGGGAACAGACCCTCTTTTAAGCATCTTCGATGGACGAAAATACGATCACGATTAGAACCATTTGGTTACGAATGTTTACAGGCCCCGATATCGGCCCGTACCGGTATACATCGTCTATCTTAATTACGTAATTGCAGTTACCCGACGACTCGACAACACGCGAACGGTTTTATGTGAACATTGAAACCCAGGAAAAACACCCGCCTCAACCGTTAAGACGCTGACGGCTGAAGCAGGTCAAATTCAGGGTCTCGCGCATTCAATTACGACATTTGAAACCGGGCCCTGGTCGTGCGTTCCCAGCTCCAGCTGTGCGGTGGTTTTTGAGAAGGTTCTTAGGATCGTTTTATGCTGCTGAACTATTCTCTGCTCAAAAGGAAAGAGACAGAACAATCAGGTCAAAGCCGGACCAGGTTTCAGGCTACATTTCTGTTCCTTCTATGTTTCATTCACCTCATTCGCCGAGGCTTGTTTGGCTTCCCTCAGGGTTCACAGAATGCTTCCCTCGGTGGACATATCTTAGCATGATTATTTCTTGTCCTCCCTCTTCGTTGCGGTACAACACGAGCCACGAATGGATTGCTTTTTTTTGCGCTCTCACTTTATTTCGCGTACAACACCTCGTCGTTCCTTGTGCAAACATCTGCATCCTTCACGCCTCGTTACGCGCCTCAATCATCGCCTCGTTTCGTGTCTCACGGAATCCTCCCCTTAGCGTTCGGACCAGGCGAACCCCTTTTTGTCTGGAGAAGCTGCGAACGAAAAACATCTCCGTTCGGCGGGAAGAATTATTATTCTTATTTCCGCCCGCCGAAGAGGTTGCATCCACTCGATCTTTCTCCGCGTGTTTCTTGGCGAAGCTCTCTCTTCCTTTTGCGATTACGTTTGATATATTTATGATGAATTTATAAGACCAATATTTCTTCCCCGCTGCTTTTCGTCTAGAGCTGACCATCCGATCTTCGTCTCCCTTTTCTTTCCTCATGCAATGCGCTTTTGGAGATTTCTCTGCTTCACTTTTCTACCTACTTTTACGTTGGACACGATCCCATTCAAAAACGAACGGAGCAGAACGATGCTGTTGAATTCAAGCGTCCAGCACGGTTGAATTTGTTTTTCGTCTGGCGTGGTCGCTTTGGTGGCTTCGGTCGCGCTCTCTTCAATCATCTCCAAGACGTCGCGACGCGCCTTTTGCCGGACGGTCTTTCCTTCTTGGGCTAGTGCTTGTCCACCCACTACCGATCATCTCTTCGCCTCCTGATCTTCGTCGTCCTCATCACCATCATCATCATCATCTTTGTCCATGATTGTGGTAGTCATAAATATTGTCGGTTTTGGTCGTGGCGAGCCCTTCGCTTTCGCCGCTTCGCCAATTGGCCACTGGCAAACCTTCTCCTAGCCGCGGGCACTTCAACAAGAAGACGGTAGCCACCGAAAAAAAGAAATCGAGGGTGGAGAAACGGACTGCACTTAGTCTTCTTCTTCGTCTGCTTGCCCGACTGCATTGAAAGGATGCAGTTTTAGTTACCACCTTCGTTCGGGGGGTGAAAGATGCTGATTCTCCCAAAAGACCTAGCAGCCCTTTTCCCACTTCTCCGAAAGGACTTTTGGTCGGGAGATATATATTCCCGCCGTTTCGGCTGCCACCGGTGTCTCATATTTTATATCGCCATTTAACATTTATTTTACCCACCGCAGGGCAGGACACACCAACAGCTCTTCGGTCGAACACACTTTAACATTTTTGTGGTCACTTCTTCAACGGATCGCTTCAGCAGAAACTAACTGCACTACATTGCAGGCGCAATCCACTGATGCGAACGGAAGCAAAAATCATGTTTACGATGTTGGATCCTGCGCTCGTTCGCTGCGAGAGCTATAAACAATTTTCTTCTTCTGGCAGATTGAATTGGAGGTGGTCGTTTGTTGCAATCAATTTTTGGACTAACGTTCAAATAAAGTCACTCCACCAATTTGAATTAATATGCCTTTCGATCCAGCTTTGAGGCGTAATTCGAAAAAAAGCAACCAAACCTGGCAAAGAAACCACCTATAAATGTCAACTGGTCGAAAAGTACCAATTTTCGTTTGAATTATTCCCGATTTCTGTTTGCGGCTCAATGTCATTGGGAATGCACATCGTTTACATAATTCTTTAGAACTTACTACCGCACTACGAATAAAAACTATGTTAACTAAAACGAGGGACTTTGCGTTCGCGTTTCCAGAATCGACAGGACACTTTTTCCGAAGGAAATCGCACAAATAGTACCCCATTACTGCAATTTTCCCTTTTTTTGTAGCACAGGAAACCGTCGTTTTGGGGCTTGGAAAAACGTGATTTATTTCAAATTAGTTTTCTTCACTTTTCACTCGCGCGCGCAAAAGCGTGCCTTACTGTTCGCCACGGCCACATTTTCACTTTCTGGCAGTTTCGCGCTATCTGATAAACTGTTGGCTGGCCGTAGTTGATCATGAAAAACGTTTCGCAGCGTTTGAATTCCTTCGCTACGTTTCCTGGTTTTTCCGAGGTGTCCTTTAAAAATGGGATCGAAGAGACCGCTGATGGAAGATGAGAGGGTTCGGAGGGGATTGTGTAGCGTGGGCAGGAGGAGGTTCTCTCTATCATGCGGTGCAATCAAGTCTTTTTCAAATATTTATAACACTTTCACGTTTTCCGTGCCGTTTTCCGAGTTTTCTCGTTTGTCGTCGCTGGGTTGGAGGTTTATGACAAACCTCGGGCGAGAAAGGCTTTTCCTACGCTGCAGCCGCCGTTCCGGAGGATTTGCGAGTGGATAAAAGTGTCGTTGGACGCTGGAAAATCTGTGCACTAGCACCGGGCGAGATTCCCGTCGGCGCTGGGCCATTTCGTATCGTTGAGGAGTTTGGGAAGATAGTAAAAGCGAAACGTACGAACGAGACCGATCCAATTTCAACTTCTGGCCGAAAATCATAGACAATATTCCGGGGGCCCATCAGTTGGGTTCCCTTTCCCCCTTTACCCCGTCCAATAGGCCTACCAAGAGAGACGGCGATGAGGCCGTCCGAAAACAATCGACCCACCAGCCGAGCCAGAGAGCAGGAGGAGTAGACAGTCTTTATAGGATGCGATTGTTCCGAAAAGCTTGCACCGTCTGGTTGGCGGCTTCTCGTCCTTTCCTGGCAGGCAAAAAACCGTGGAGGACGCTGTCGATTGTGTCTCCTTGGTTGGTGGAACGAGCGTTGTCTCTCAGCCTTTAGGGCTCTCCGCCTCATCCTCTAGACGATGCGACAATAAAGAGTTTGCGGTCGTCCGTTTTATGTGGAGCTGTTTGCGGCACGTGCATGTCTGTGTTTCTGTGTGTCTGCCAGTTGGCTTCCGGTGAAGCTTTGCTTTGCAATCGCAATGGAAACCGTAAACGATTGTGTCCCTTTCGGTTTCTTTTTTCCTTTAATTTGCTTCCCCAAAAATTTGCAGCACAACGCAGGACCAAAGGACTCTCGATGGGGAGCATGAAGCAGTCATACACACAGACTCACACCCGGTTGGTAGTACTCATACAATAAGCGAAGTTATTAAGTGTAGTGTGGTTATTTATGACGCTAGAATGCAATACATATCACCACCGATGTGCTGCTGCCCGGAGTCCTCCATACCAGTTCTCGGCTGAAAGGACACCGGGAGATCACCATCCGAGAGGGCGAGGATGGTAGTGAGCTCCATTTGTTCCGTGTTACGGTGTTGCCGGACAGCGGGTGCATGCCAGCAGCCGTTCGGTTCACTGCAAAAGCCACCGCAAGAGTCACGCAAGAGGCGAGAGTTTGGCGTGCATCCGGCGGAGGATCGAGATTTTAAAGATAGTCATCCGGTGGCGAAGGCTTCCCTTGTGATGTCCAAAACCCGGGGACATTATGGTGACCATACACTTTAAATAGCGTAACCAAACGGGGGGAAGAGGGAAGGAAAAAGGGAAACGCAGAATCTACCGCAGGAAGCCGAGCCAGATGGAACGTTCATAAAATGCAGGTGATGAAGAGGCCAGCATACTCTACGGGGCCGAGGTTTCGAGAAGCAACACCGCACGCGAACAACCGTCGCCGAACGTGCTTACCGATGGGGAGAAGGACGCAGAAGGGACGTGCAGAAAAATCTCATAAACGGACTCACGTTTCAGCAATCGCTTCCCTTGACGTCCACCTCTAAGGAAGACTTATGGAGTAGCGGAAAATGTGTGGTTTATAAGCGACTGCAAAACATCCGAGCCTCAGAAAGTCATGGGTAACGGGGGACTGTGCTACTATTTTAAACTAAATAACAATTTCTGCCATACATCTCAACCACGTGGGCTAGTGTGTGTGTGTGTGTATGTGAAGGTGCACGTATGCCTTGGTGGTTTCAGCTGCACCAATGCGTTTTTTTTTAGCCACTGAGGGAGCTTCACAAGAGCATGGACAACAATTTAGCATGATAGCCGAAGCGGGTACACACAAAAAGCAAAACGGGATGAATTTATTGCCCGTGAGATTATGCAGCACATGGGGTTGAGGGTAGACAACGTGTATCAGAAACCTAACTTTTTTCCGAGTGAATTGAAGGTGAATAAAAAATGAATTGTTAACGAAATAAATTGGATTTGGAGTAAACGAATAATAGCGCAGGTTCTATAATTTCGAAGAGGCCTCATTAAAAAATACTAATTGGAGGATATAATTAAAATGAACAGAAAGAAAAAAAAACCATCAACCTTTTCTACTCAAAGACAGGAAAGAAAACAATAACCAGATTGTAAAAGTGGGATGAAATTTACAGGAACATTATACACGACCAGAGCAAATAAACGAATCAATGCATCATAAATCTCACCTTAAAGCCACAAAACCATGCACTGTTGGATCCGGTTGTTGTAAACTATACTTTTGCCATACTTTCAGCAGTCCGGGTGGAATAGTTTATGATAGATGTAAACCTACCTACCAATGAAAAGGTGAACATGAAGCGCCAAGGTGCACAAATATCGTTCATTTGAACTGTCAGTTGTGACTCGAACCGTTTAGCCTCCCGGCAGGGCCTTTAAATCATGGACTTAAAATAAACCAGTACCATATACTTTCGAGGCTGCTTTTATGACCCTTAACGGAACGCAAGCAGGCACAACCGGAGCTGCTCATAAATGGTTTCCGTGGGGCGGATGTTTCTGCGTTTTAACCCACGCTGACAGCAGAGAGAAATGCGAGCCAACCAGGTTGACATTTTATTGCGTCGCGATTGAGCAAATGTCATTATTATTTGAACCGAAGGAGATAAAAAACAAGCTCGGAATCAAAACAACAAACCGAACACCCTCGGCAAGTGGCCCCACTCGGCTGTGGCAGGCCAATTACAAATTTGAGACCGTTGACACTGACTTGCGTCCAGCCGATCCGGGGAGAAGTTCGGTCATGGTTCGACGCCACCTTTATGGCCTCCCGTTGGTGCTGATGGGCCTTGTCCTTCCCTTTCCGGCCATGGTACCGGACAAGCAGAGATGGCTAAGAATTTTCCTTCAGCGAAAACTTTACAGCCACATCAAATGAGCGTGCAGGGAAATAAATATGCACACTTTACTGGAACAGTTTTATGGCACAATTTACGATGCCGTTTCGGGACTTGGTGGGTTTTTTTCCTTCTCCCTATCGTTGGCCCCCCTGCAACGATGCCGCGAAGACCTTTGTGGTTGACTGCAAATCGAAGACACACACAAAAAGTAATGTTTGTATTGCCCGGGTGACTTCTTTAATTCCGTGCGCCATTCTGAGGAATCTGCGCAGGCTTGGGTGGGGGATGCTGCTGCATTTTTGTTTCGGTTTCTTTTTCCCAGCCAAACCCAGGAATACGACGCGTTCGAGGACGAACGCTTCATTTGCATATTCTTGCGCTTAAGACGTTTTTTATCGTGTCGTGGGGCAATACTCTTGATTAAAACGTGCATTTTCGAATCGGTAGGGAGCGATTGGGCGAACGTACAGATATTGCACGCTGCAGTGGTTGAGTTTCGAAATGCGTGAATTTTGACGCCACTGATTTCGGCAACCGTTTCGTCTGACCATTGTCATACACGAACCGTTGCGATGAAGACAACTATTGAGACGTGAGATCGTTAACCGATAACCGAATGCACGTGTTGGTTTTATTCGTTTCACTTTTGAACTCTTCGCGATCAACAATGCCCTCTTGCATTTTTATTGCGGGAAGTACGAACACAATTCAGTAAAATGAATAGACAATATCAAAGAAAAGTAATAAGCGACGGAGCTAAAGCTACAACATTGCGGGATATATTTATAAATAACGTCTCATTCCCCCACCATTATCAAAAGAATCGTTCGCACCCTTCAGTCTCCGCTCGGATAAGGCTCGAATGAGTGTGATTGCGCAATTACGCGACCCGTTAAAATGCGTTTTCCCGGCTGCTTCTAAACGAAAATAATAGTTGAAAAAAAAAAATCCCGTCGTCGAGGTGCACGCGGAGAAAAAATCCTTGTTAGCACACAATGGAGTGGCGCGCGACCGTAAGGATGCAAAATTTATGACCGTTAATGTGTGCGCGGCTTGTGCTGGTCGAATCCCGAATGTCGATTTTCCCATTTCCCTAGCGCTTTCCATCATGGACGGTGGTGGTGGTGTTCGGTGATTAATTCCATATCCGGGATACACGCCACATACATTACTGCGTGTGCTTGCGTAATCCCGTGCCGTACGTACGAGATCGGGAAGGGAGAGAGTTTGGCTGGTGCAAGTGTTGATGCAGTGCCGAAGTGCATCGCGTTTTCCCCTTCCACTTCGCCCGATTCGCTTCACCTAATGAGCGGGGCGCGACTATTTATTTGGCTTGCGTTCGTTTCGCACGTGACCAATACGCGCCAAATGTAAACACGCGGACGTGAGTGGTGGTAGTAACGCACCACGGCCATAAAATAAAGCGAACAAAAAACCCCAAAGACCACCATCCACAAATCATCTTCACCGAGAGGTACCATTTAGGTGAAGGGTATGATTTTTCACACGTATCAACGGTTGGTAAAGAGAAGGCACATGAAAAAAAAAAAAGATACGCTCCGAAAGTTTTTCCTTGATCGTGGTGTTGGGAAAGTTGCGGAACGTTTGATTCGGAGTTCCCCGAGGGAATCGCACTTACCAAAGGCAATCCATGCGACTGGGATTAAGGGCTCTAATAAGGGCACGCACGACACTTTCCATTTATCGAAGGCTCAACTGGTTCGTGTCGGTGGGAAAAGTTGTAGGGAAAAGGGTTTTGATTTTTCATTTAGACATTAAATCTGTTGGGATTTCCAGAGCTTCCTCGATTGACACTTCGAATCATATTGTTCATTGTTTTACAAATTTCTTTATAATGAATAAATTTTAAATCATCATATTTTCACCATTTCCTTCCGCTTTATTTCAATTACATTGCTCCGCCATTTGTTAAATGTTTAGCAACATATAAGAAAAGAGCAAAAAAAAACTTCAGATACAGAGAGGCTTGTACTTTCCCATTCCCATACCCCATTCCTCTCCAACCGCATTCCGGCGAAGACAATATGTTTCCATGGTTTTATTTTTCATGCGAACACATTACTCCTTTCAATCATTCAAATAATAACAGAATAAAAAAGTGCCTTTCTGCTGTCAATCGATGTGCGAGCTCACTGAAAACACATGAAAAAAGATATTACATCATTTTTCTCCTGCGGCAGATGGAGGACGTCTTTCCCAGCATGGGCGACAGAAATGGGGGAAAGATGTTTCCTTCATGCCACCCGAAGGATCCTTCTGCTATGATCAACGAGCCGACTTAGAGCGATGCTCTTGTTCCATCATGTGTGCTATGTTTCCGGAAGCGGAAGCAGTGCACCGAAACGCCGTGCTCAACGTAGAGATACTCTAGCTGGCCCCATTTGGCGCGTTTATTCCTCCACAACTTTCCCTGCGTAGCGCTCATTTAGTATGGCGCACGTGTGGAAGTTAGGTGTGTGTATCTGGCTTCTGTGTTTCTCTCCAAGTAACTCCGCGTACTCATTGTGTACCGTGATGGTGAGGAAATGGGAAAATTCGTAATGAATTTCTTTTGTTTGTTTGTTTGTTTGGCTGCCTGTTTGACTTTCCATCACCGCCGGTTTTCCCGGGCTCCACCTCGTGCTCGTGCTCCTCGTTCAGCAACAAACATGCATGACGAAGGCACACTCAGGCACATTAGGAAATAGACAGGCCGACGAGTCAGTCGAGACACAGACATACACACGCGTCAAGATTAAGTGTACGGAGCGGCACCCGTCCATTTCTCTCGCTTCGAAGTCGTCGTCGTCTTCGGGTGGTCGCCGGAAGTAGGGCTGCATGAAGCACTTCTCCCGAGGCCACAGATGTGTGTATATAAATCGCATCGATGAGACCGAGTGTGTTGGGTTCAACTTCAGGCCAGGGAGCCATTTATCTAGCCCCCGGGTTGAAACAAACCCAAAACCTTCAGCACCGGATGAAGCCCTACGTGGAGGCATACTTCCGCCTGTGGCGCAGTGGAAAACGCTTTTGTAGGGAATTGAGCGTTTCTGGTGTTCCTGCGGTGCAACTCTGGCATTCGCCACCCAGCGCAGGACCATCCATCCCCATCGAACTGTAATTAGGTGATAGAGAGAAATTTCCACCAGTTATTCCATTTCCAATTCCTTCAAGAGGGTTTTCCAAATCGTGTGACGAGGATAGCTCATGGCAGCCAGCGGCAGTGCGTCTTCGCTATCAGTTTACACACCCAGGGACGAAGCGAATACCAACACCATGCAATCGTCAAGGGGGGACGATGGTGGAGAGAAATTAGTGTCATTAAACTTCTTCCAAGTATTCTAATTACTTTTAAACCGAACCGAGCGCTCGTCGAACTGAAGGACGGTAAAACCCCTGCGTTCATGCAGCCCTGGAAGAATTAAAAGGAAAAGGATCTCTGTGGCGGGTACTCAGACATGTTTAAAAACAAAATACACCCTTCCGATTTCTCCTTTTGCATCCTAGGACCTCAGTAATCGTTTAAGTCCTGGGAGAAAGTTGCAGAAGCGCCATTTTTGTTTACAAATAAACATTCTAGCTCATTCCTGAACGTTGACGGATAGCTCAAAAGAGAATGGGTTGAGGAATTGTTAAAAAAAAAAAACGACGTCAGCAGGAGGCAAGAATGTCCTCCCACCTTCGAAGAAGCCTTAGGACTCGGTACTTTACTTCCAATGCGAACGCTGCATGCGCTGGTTCAGGAGGACATTTTCTTCACCCCGACTGCCGAGTGCAAACGTTGATTCCCAAAAAACAAATAGAAAAACAAGTTGCCGTTAGGTTGGTACAATGTGTCGTATTCCCTCTTTTCTATTGAAAATAAAGAAACTTAAAGCAGGTGCAAACCCATCAGAAGTTTGTCGCCCGCGAAGTGAGTGTCACCCTTTGCTTAACCTTTACCTGAAGAAGGAGCAGTTAACGAAAGGGATTTAAAGGAACACGATCGCTTCGAAATGCACCGAATAGTTTTAATAGGGTGTTATTAATGTTGTAATATAATTACGACCTTGAGGATAGATTACACTGCTTGATAACGTTGCCACCGTTGTTTGTTTGTCGAATGAACTTACCTGGAAAGAAATAACAAAATATATAATTAGTCTGATGTAAAGTTTAATTAAGCAGCGAACATGAAATGAAGTAGAAATACAGGATTGGAATGAAAAAAAAAAACTTGTTGAAATCATGTAAATAACCGCCATGAACGAAACAAATGCAACTATCTGGCTTTTCTTCTTGTTGGCAGTTGATTTTCAGGCTCGGAGAAAATTGGCTCTATAACTTGCGGCGCGATAGAATCGTGCCACATGTGATGCATTATTTTCCACGAGTTGTTGATGCGTTCGTTTCCAAACTGTCTACTTCGATAAGTGTCAATGCCGTCGACCGAGTGAATGCAATTCTGCGCTATGCTGCGAATTTGAGACAAGAGGAGACGAGTTTTTGTTGAAATTTGCACTACGGTGAAATGCATTTCGAACCAGCTGGTATCAACCGTTTTTGCAGAACTCGAATTCTACGCAGCGTCAGAACGGACACACGGGAAAACGTACCAGCTCCCAGATTTTCCCGATTCGGCACAAATGTTCGACAGTATGCAGCATGTGGAGTAACAAAAAAAAAAAATGTCCAGAAAAGAGTAAATAGATTTCGCGGAAAAGCTGCGAGCATGTCGGAAAGTTGAATACAACTCTCTGTACATTAGGCTGGCAGCTTTTCACATCGTGTTAAGAAGGAAACCGATGAGATGCATCAGGGGACAATGGGAAAAAGATTATCGCGATAGAAATATACTACACTGTCTAAAAATAGCATTAAGAAAAAAACTGCCTTCAAATATTCAAATTTATCCTCCACAACAAATTTAATTCTAACACGCCTCCATTTCAAACAATACGTTATTTCTAACCGACTGTCTATGACCAACCAAATTTATACCATCGATATTTCCAACGAGCCACGATCCGTGACAGTTTATTTCGTCATCAAGTGCGCGAAATATGTTGCTTGTTTCGTCTCGCAATTTGATTCGCAACCGAAGGCTCACCCAACCCCGCATTTACTGACAAGCTCACCATATTGCCAATGAGCATGGGTGCATTTTCGTCCGACCAGTCAGTTCGAGGAAGGAAGCGAACCTCACAAATGATTTGATCGTAGCACCAAAAGGACCAGAACGCACCGTAAGCATCGTAACGTTAAATGGAGTAAATCGGACGAATGAACGGTCGTGTGGCTTTGTCGGTTCAAAACTGAAATGGACAAGTACGGTCGGCGAGCGGACGAAATCATTTTCGCATCCGCAAAGGCATCGAGGATACACAACAACGACACGAATGACAATAATCTCTTCTCCCTCATCACTTCAAGCATCCGTAGGCCGCCTGAAACAATTTAGAGGCCGTGCAGAGAACGAAATGTGCTTAGCAAAAGGATGTGGACATCCTGGGAAAGCAGCCTACTGAACAAGGACGAGCACTTTCATTGTCCAAACTAAGTTATCTAAGTTTTCCCAGAAGCGACCGGTGCCTAACTGTGGTTCACACTTGCCGTCGGGCCCAGCGGACCGAGGAAGTTCAGGGAGCAAAACTGACAAAATCTCAACATGGCCCACGCCATCACACCTCCGACCGGATGGAGTCCTCTCCCTTCCAGCGTCAATGCGATTTTGCGTACTGGAAATTAATTTCACTTTACAACAGTTTCATTTCGTTCCCTCACGCTCCAGTGAATGTTTCTTGTTTTCCGACGTGGCGCAAAACTGCGGGGTGGGTCCTTACGTGCTCCATCGAACACATCCGTTCGTGTACCGGAAGAGTTCGTTACTGGCTGGTGGTGGGAGAGTTTTGGAACCTTTTTCTCCCATCTGTACATCGTGCACTGTGACATGCACTTTATCGCTAGCCTCGAACTCCAAAATGAGTCCACATCGATTGCCGTCAATTTCGATTAGCGTAATTTCCACGAACAAAAGAGGCACACGGAGGTTTAGAGATGTCCATACCAGCTCACGACAGTGCTGCCCCCGGGTTTTATGGATACAATTCAGGCTAGCTCCATCCTCCGAGAGTGGCTCGAGGAACCTCGCTTATGATTACGTACTTCGTTCGCTAACAGCGTGCGACGGAACATCCAATAAGTGCATGATAATTGACTGCTAAACTTATTACCGTCACCGGTGGGAGAGTTTAGTACAACCGTAGTGTTCCTAGACGGTGGCTTCAAACGGATCAGAAGGAGAGAAGTTCCCAGCGCAGGGTAATGAAGTCCATTTGACGTACTTTCATGTACGGCACATACAACAAACAAGCACGAACAACATTGTACACGACACCGATATTTTGATAGTCGGTAATAATGTTGAACGAAATGGAGTTGGTGCGTCCTAGGAAGGTCGAACTCTTCCGCCATCGTCATAGGTAAGCGATGTTGATGTGCGCCTTCCGAAGGTAATCAAAAGTGATTGAACGTTTCGCCGTTCCGATGTCATCGGTGAGGCATCCCACTGAGCAACCATGAGCATAAAGAAGCCACCGGAGGCGGAAAAGTAATTAAGGTAGCCCGTCGGGTTTGGCGCGATGTTCCACAGTCCGTTGCGTCCGGAGATCCTCATTATCGCAGCAAGTTGACAGTACAGGCCCGCGATATTAATGATCTCGGCTGCTGATGATCCACATTTTTGTGCTTTGTCGATAAATTTATGTGCATAACAGATAGCATAAGTGGCATAAAACTTCGTCACTGCAAACATCGCTCCTCATCCGCCTTCCGCCATCAATTGATTTTGACTGAAAGTTGACCCCAAAATTAAAAAAAAACCTCATTAGATTCCTCGGCCAGCGATAGCATTTCCGTTTTCCGTCTAGGAATGTCCTCATTTTCATACGATTTTCTTATGGGCGCGCACGTCACCAAGTTCCCCGTACGATATTTGCTTTCCGACTGGCGTGCCGGGAGCATTCCGAAGACGCCAAGAAGCAAACATACGCATAAACCCCGGAGCATGTTTATGTATTTCCGGTAGACCGAACGCTGCCGCAAGGGGGGAGATGACACACACGACCTTCCCTTATGCTAATGTGTGGCACACCAGTGCGCACTGGAGGCGATCGTGGCGCAAAGATCCGTGGGCGTTAATTTAATTAGGCACCCCACCCTCCAGTTAAGCGATCGGAACACGCCCTTCCCCGTGCATTCCGAAGGAAAGTGACATTATTCAGCGCGCCAGGCTCAGCGTCGTCGGGTTGGCTCCAGCGAGGCGTAAAAATTGAAGGCCAATCTCGTCGCCTTCCATCTCCCTCCTTGTTAGGCCTGCTGGAAAATGCCATAAAAATGAAAATAATATAATTATGCATTCAGTCGCGGTGAATAAAAGTCAACAACGCGCCTTTAGTGTGTCCGAAAAAGTGATTTCGAAGGGGCGGACGGCGAGGCGAGACGATGATGGTTGGCTAATTAATTCCTTGTAATTATAAGATAAATGGCAACGAACACGTTCGATATCATTACGCGTGGCTTGCGTAGAGGTAGGAATGTCCCTTGGATAACGGGGACGAAGGCGAGGACTTACACAACCCCACAAACACACTCACACAGCCGGACCAACGGGAGTGTACAAAAATATGTTGCCCTTTTTCATCCCTTTTTTTTATCGCCAACGTTTTGCGCTCATAGCATTTTAATAGTTTTCACCATTTTGTAATCCTGCCTTTGTTGTTCCAGTTTTAGTTCCTGTTTATTCATCGTTTATACCATGAATAATTGAGAGTTATAATTTAAAAAAGAAAGGAATCGACACCGTTAATGAAAGTTCAGCTTTTTTCTTGTTTTGGGTGACCAACGGAAGCCAATTTATTTTGAAAGTTAAAAAAGGTGAAAAAAGGGAGAAGATATCATCATTTCTGTGACACGAAGGAGGGGTTGGTTTGCAGCTGTCTGGAGGGCGATCGAGGACTCGTAAACAAGAATCCAGAGCAAAATGAGATTCAACTTTCACTCGGCGATGTGACTGTGAGGGCACTCTTCCACGTCCGCAATAGCAAGAGAATCAATCATGAAAATCAATCAATCAGGCCCGAAAAAAAAAACGATAAAACCGGTTCGCCGGGAGTTTAAGCTGTACGGTACCCCTTGTGGAAAAAAAACACTTTCTTTTTTTATTTTTAAACACCGATAAGAAAACAAAACCTTTGATCCCAAAAGCATATCAAGCAAATGAGAGCAAGAATCATAATTATGGAAAGTAAGTAAATAGCTCGAATGGAATAAAAACCTGCATTAAAATTCTGCTCCCTTTTTAAATGGCGTCAATATACCATTCAACGATAAATACGACTTCAAACTCGATCCAACCGTCAATAATAAACTCGTTTCCGCGCAAAACGATCCGATTCGATTTGGCACCGAGAGATCTCAACTTCAATTTCGATTAAAAGGAAATACCTCCTCGGGGCGGCTACCGTGAGTCATCATGAGCGGTCTTATCGAAATGATTTGTTTTTAAGCCAGAACAAACAAACTTTCGCACCGTTGAGGTACGAGACACAGAGAGTGAGAGATAGAGAAAGAGAGAGAGAGAGAGAGAGAGAGACGATTCAGGGCCAAACGTCGCAACACCTCGTGACGTCTTTTTCCTTCGTCGATTAAAACGAGTCAGGGCAAGTTTTTCCTTCTTATTTTGGGCGGGCTCGTTTCTTCCTTTCCGCTTTATCGAACCGTTTAGATCTGAACACGAACCAATTTAATGTTGCGCGCCGCATTCGTGTTCGCACTCCCTTCTTCCGTTCGAGAGCTGTGGGCCGCCGAATCCCGCCATCCTGGTCAGCTAACAAGGAATCACTTAGATCGATCTTCGAATTAATCATTTTTCTACCCAAGCGTTTGCCTTGTTCTCCGTCGCTCCACTTAGGCCGGGTGGTTCCATATTTTCGGCGAAGGAGACCAGCGGAGATCCCGCAGCAAAGCCACCGTCTTCACCTTCTCCTTCTCATCCGCGGATTGTCGACATCATGCAGATACATCATTTATTCAGAGGCACGCAGCGACGAATGAAAAAGTCGTCTCCCGGAGCACGTATCGAACTGCGGGAACCGGACCTCCCTTGGAGGGGACATGCCGATTCCGATGGCGCACCGATATCAGCAACGAACCTAGCGCGCCATCCAAGGTCCTCCAAAGGCTAGGGAGAGGCTCCTAGGAGCTTCAGAAGCAGTCAATTTTTTCGTTTCGAAGTTTTTCGACCGGCCAGTACTCTCGCCGCGGATTAGGATGCGATCCGACCATGGCGTTTCACGATGTTTGGTCAAAGTCGTGCGTCCTATCGCCCCGTTGGTCGGTGTTATATACGTACGTGTAGCCCACTCCACGGGAGGTAGGCGCAACGAGAAAGGGAACTGGACACCGATCGCCAAGAAGATCCGAACTGAACTTCCATCGAACCAATGTGCGGCGGAAATTTTCCAGATCCTTGCCAGACGATTAGAAGGAACCTTTTTTAGAAAAGAAAATGAATAAAGCCCACCGAAAACGAGGAAGATTGAAGATAAGTAAAAAAAAGAATTGGAGAAGGGTGAAACATATCTACACCAATCGGGGCAAATCGTTTTCTCATTTAAATAGAATTCAGAGGAGCCTTTTTCATCCTCCGTTTCTAAGCTTTCACGGGGTTTCTTAACGTTTCGGGATACATTTAAATCTTTTACCAAAAAAAAAAAAAACGTTCTCAGGCCGATTTTAGTTTCTCATCCGTGCAAGGCTCACTGGACAACAGTGATAATGAAGGGAAGGAGAGATATTGGAGCTGTTTCATTCAAATAACCCTAGCCACGTAGTTTCGCCCAAATAAGAAACACATTTTTGCGCTCCCAAAGCTCAAGATCAAAGGAGAAGCCGTAGGGGGTCTAACGCGATGTGGTTGACGTAAATCAATTACTTTTTAAACCTTCATTTCCATCGCCTTGTAGTTCTTCTTCTTCTTCAGGATCGAGCTGTCATTCCGAGTTGCTCGAGTTTTTTGACATTGGATTGTGATTTTACCCACGAACAGATGATGTCCAAATCCGGTACGTATGGACCTTGTCAGGTCCAAGGAAGAACGAGACCATAAAGGGACATGTACAGAAGATGCACGAACTCCTCCCACGCGGGTTTAATTTATCATGTTGGCAAATTGGACGAGCCTTGATTTTTTTTTCGTACCTCGTTTCGGGACCACGAGAAACCCCCTTGAATTGTCGTGTCTTCGTGAGTGCCCAATTGTGGAAGGTTTAATTAATCTGTCAAGAGCTGTTTGTTGGCTCTGGCCGAAACTAATGATTGTTGGGAGATCTGTTTCTTATTTGCATTCGCCGACGGAATGTCGTACATGGGCCGAGAGCGTGCGGGATTCATTTGCAACACGTGGTTCGCCTTTGCTTTCCCTTTTTCCTGCTTCCCAAATTAAAAGTCCCACCAGAAATATGTAACACAAACATTGCAACTGGGGTAGAAAAAAACGTTGAGTTAATAAATCTCAACGCGACCCCAATTATTCACGGTTTTGTTTCTCTCTGACCCAAAGACGAATGTTTGTTTCTAAAATGTAAAAAAGGCAGCACACATTTTAAGAAGAACCTTCCCAAGTGATCGCGCTCTCGGCGTGCGGAATGAAAGAAACCAGAAAACTTCCCGTGGTGGCGTCCTGCGGTGGCGAAGGCGGGCAAACTTGACCAACATACTTTCCTTGGCGGCAGCATGGGTGTAAGCGAGATTTTTACCCTGGGAGAGACGGTCGAAAGGAAAAGCATCTGGATGCAATTACTACACGAAAAAAAAAAGAACTCAATGCAGTCTGGTGCATCGTTGGCCTCTTTCTCTCGTCTACAGGATGTTCTGTTTGTTGATCTATACATGTACGAAAGACTTGCAGTGTAACTGGAGAATATGGCTTCAATTACCAGAAATGCGTCCACAAACACACACATCCACACCTACGCCCACCGTTATCTCTCTCCCAGGGGAGGATGTGGAAATCGTACACCAGCTAATTAATCCATTCGCAGCAAACAAATCCTTCGCCTTCGGTGCAATAGACCGTCGACCTCAACGGGGGTTCTCCCGACTCGCACTGGAATACTTGTTGATCTTCACCTCGCGTAGGTTTTCCCGAAAATCTTTCCTTGTTGGTCTCGCTGGTACCCTACATCGCAGCAAGGGGAGGCTCAAGTGTTTTGACAGTCGGCGGAAATCAACGAAGAGGTTATGATTTTTGGGCTGGGTCCACTTCGACCGGAGGCGAAAGAAATATGATGATCTTTTAAAGCATCTCCTACGATGTACCGATGTGTGCCTTGCACGTGACACCTTTTTGGATGAAATCCCTAGATGATCATTCCAAATAGTTTTTCGACGCACTTCGCATATTTTACCGATGAATGTTCGGCACCATGATCACGGGACTGAAGTGCGGACTTCCATAACCCACCAATATCTACTCGAGATACGATCGCATCACCAGGCGGATAGTTTTCGAGTGTTTGAGAGCGCGCGCGAGAACGTAAAAAATGCGCTGTACAAACAAATTTCTTCAACATCACGTTCCGTTCCAAGACAAGTGATGCTTCGATGCCGATGTGCATCGGAGTCTCCAGAACGCGTCTCGGCTTCCCGGTCCGTGTCCATGCGTTAGCGGTTCCTCCACACCGGCACAAGTGCACTTGAGTGTCATAAATTTATGAAACAAATTTCCATAATGCTTCGATTACGAGCGACGCGTCTTCCGATGCCTTCGACACCCCTCCTCAAACAATTTTCCTTTTCGCTACCTTCCATTCGCGCCATTGCGCCTACTCCTAGCGAGACCTGAGTTCCATGGGAGCCGTTCGCGCGCCCACCAGCTGTCATTTGTGGGAGGTGGTGATGGTGATTGCATTCGGCTAGTTGTTTGTCGAGAGAATCTTGAGTAAAAGAAGCGAGAACATATTTCAACTCCACTTCAGAAGGCGCGGACAGCCATGGCATACGGCAGCACAAGTGCAGGCATGAGCATTCATGATTTGTTCAGAAAACCCTTTTCGTGAATAACTATTTTGCCCCTTTCTCAAGTTACTGTTTATTTGTTTTGCCGTACGGCGTTGCATGCCTTTGGAGATGTTTTTTTTTTAGACACATATTACCCTATCGAAGACGTTGAGGATGTTGAAAGATAAGGATCAAACGAAGCAAAAGAGCATCCACATCATACGAAGCAGCGCAATGACGTGGTAAAGAATTTAATTTATGGATTTATTTGGTAACCAAGGTTTTTCCTCTCTCTTATTTTTGGTGACCTTAGTCCGCACATGTCTAATGCTGGCGATGTTTAAATATTAATGGAAAACGCCTTCTTTGAACTAGTAAATATTGCTCGAAGCGTTTCTTTTTCTGGTCAGTCGTTACGCAGGAGGAGGGCAAAGACCGAGGACGAGTCTCAACAACTAACAGCCTTATTCCGGCAGCAGTGCAGTATGTCGGAAAGAGAGTATCGTGTGTCATATGCAAACGAAGGTGTACATGTTGAGTACAATAAAAAAAACCCTTTGAAAAAATGGTTTCGGGCGTGAATGAATGTATTCATGATCCTTTTATAATTGAAAACAAGTATTTAATTCTATATTGCAGCCCTTTAACGCGACTGGCTGGACGATTATTGTGGTCCATATGGTACCCGATTGGAACTCCTCCACCAAACACGCTTATCAAACCTACGCTTTCATTTCGTTTCGTCACCAACGATTCCAGACGAAGAAACATTGAACATCCCGCTTAAGTGGAAGAGAGAGAGAGAGAGAGAGAAAGAGAGAGAGAGAGAGAGAGAGAGAGAGAGAGGGAGAGAGAGTGTTGAAGTAATTACGTGAACATTGACGTGGAATGTCTGCCTACGATGAGCATCTCAAACAAACATCTTTAGGGCACCACAAATAATCGCCCGAATTCCATCGCAACATTTGCATTGCTTGGTCAAAACGTAAACTACCGTGAGGGACGGAACCATTTAACCTAATCAATCAACTTCGTCCTTAGCCGGAAGAATCACTACGACGTTCGCAAAACTGCTCAACCCTATCAGTCAGGTTGAGTTACGTAAAGAGGTGTGTACACGTTCCGTCTGGGCAGCAAATTAACTTAACCTACGGAGTTTGCCCCTCCGGGAGAAATTCCATCGACTTCAGAACTCTCCGAGTGGTTCTAGTAAATAGCGATGCATACTACCGAAAACGCTCGATCGTCATCATCGCTCATCGTCGGAAAACGTGTAGCGCCGAACGGTTTGGCCGAACGAGTCCGGTCACCGTGTATCCAAGTATGTCCCACCACGGAGAAATGTCGGTGCTTGAGTTAATTAGATCAATATGCCAGAAACATACCTTCCCACCGCGGGAGCCCGATTAATGCCTAGGACTGAGTTCAAACGATGTGCTACTTCTACTACTACGAGCCGGTTAGATGGCCGAGACTAACCGGTGCGACCTGGGAGGATGCTCGGATAGCTCGTAGCATTAATTGTACCCCCAAGGTAGGTACCAACACTCTCGTCGACTGCCTTCTTCGTGGTCGAGTAAATTAGTGTTATTCACAGTAAACCCCAACCCTTGTATGGAAGAGGTTAGTGGCGGTCGTGCCGGTAGCTAGGCAATGGTGAAGACCAGAGGTATTCGTCGCAACACAGCTTCCGCGTCGTGGTTGGGCGTTGGGAAGGCGTTCTGTGGGCAATTAAGTCATCAAATCGCCGTCTTGCACACGCAAGCACCTTCTGTGTCGGTTCGACGCCTTCATAATAGAGGAAACGGATGGGGGAGGCTTGCGGAAAAGAAGGAACAGCAATCGCCGCCTTTTCGAAAAAGGTCGTCGGGTTAAACGCTATCAGGAGCAGGTTATTCTTCTCTGGTTGAATGGAACGAGTTCCAGGAAAACGGCAGATAAATAAAAACCAGACTACACTGTTGAGGTTCAAACGTGTTCAAAATAGAACTCAACGTGTTGATTAGTGGTGAACGAAACATGGTTTTTGGTAGCACTCAAAAATTGCTCGAAGCAAGTATTGAATAATTAAATTCTGTGCTGGAAAAGTTAACTCCAACTAACGAAGAGGATGCAATATGAACGAACGAATGGATAAATTAGCCAGGATCATAGAGAATGCACAATAAAAGAAAATTGTTTTTCCCTAGCTTTGGTTTGACGTTTTCACTATTTCATTGTACGCACTAATAATGTACGTGAGCATGGCGCCGTCACATCGGTTCGGCCGATTGTTGGAAAAATCACTTCAAGATACTTTTATTTTTATGCCAATTTAGAGCGTTAAAGCATGCGTTTGATGAATGCTACGATTTTTCATTATTGCCTACACTGTTTTGTTTTCTCGTTTGTGACTCTCGCACTTTCTCTCTCTCTCTCTTCGACAAGAGAACACAATGTACACAACCTGCTTTTGTTTTCTTTATTTAAGTTATCCCAGGAGTCGGGTTGATGAATTTTGATGAAGCGATAGTTGTTTGGGCGAAAAATGATTGACTGATTGTTTTATGGCCTCTGATTGGAGTTTATCCGGCCCCGAGCAGTGCGAATCAAATTACTGAGAACAAATACATTCACCATCCATCAAAGCTCCTCTCTCTCATCAGCTTATTTTGTGTACCGATAGGCAGGAATTGACAATCCTTGTTCAAAAATCAACCGGTCTCTCCCATTGGTTTAAAGTTGAAGGATAATGCCATGTTACGGTCACACAACTCTAATTGTAAAAGTATATCATTCGAATTGCATACAAACATCAATATAAGGGGCATTTCCAAGAAGTTGGGATTAAGTTTTGTCAGAAAATTACTGTAGGTTTCATATGACATGGCCAATTAGTGAGTCATCTGGTAGCAGCTTTGGTCAATGGGAAGAAATAACCTGTCTCTCCTTTGAGACATCGAGCGTTTGGTTGGTTGTTGGTGGCGTGAGTACACGAACCCATCGAACCATCATCACCTCACTTGTGCAGACATACATGCAGTGCTGGAAGGTAAACAGTTTGGCGAAGCATTATGCTTAGTGCGCACACGTAAACCAACAGCATAATGCTTCCAAACAAGTCCGGGTCCCGTGGCGTGGACAGAAGGGAAAAACCTCCTCATAATTGAGTTCCCTCGCGCACTACATCAATCTTTTTGCTTCATCATTTTCTTTCAACAATTTACCTTCTTGTGGTAACGCTTTCCTTAACCCCCGTTCGCTTTGCTAACTATCTTTCCACGGCACCATCACCATCCCTCCAGTGGAGATGATCTTCCCATACCACTTCGTCGAAAGTAGCTCCAACTTGCTCCAAAGGGCGAAGGGAAAAGGAGATGTAATTTTGCCTCCTCTCTTGCTCTCACCGTAACACGAAACTCGTTGTTTTCGCCCTTTTTCAGCCGAACGCCGCCAACATTTAACAAAAGGCATAACATTTTGACAGCTTGTTAAGCGGTCGATGGATCACTTCAACCGCGAAACGGAGAAAGAATGATGAGGATGGTTTGGGAGGCGATACCACAGACCGGAGGATGGTGGATGGAGTTTGGACGTTCGACGGCTGCCCACTTCTACGGAGGTCATTGGTTTCCGTTCACCGGTTTACCAATTGGTTGATTTGAACCGAAGCATTGTTGGCAATTCTTTTCCGCCATTAGAACGGTCTATGAAACCGAAGGTTTGAAGCTTTCGTGGTTCGAATTTATAGGCAAAACATCTGTGGACCCACTTTGGAACGGGAAGCCATTATTTGTCGCTAGCATACAAATTCCCGCCGGTAGCAATCCTATGCACACCTCTGTAGTCGTTTGTTTGGGACCGTGACGAGAAATGTGTTGCTTATTATTCCCGAAAAGATTCCTCTCGCTTCCGAAAAGCAAACAAAATACCTGCGCCTCTAGCAAATGAGGAAACGCGTACGAACAAATTTGGTTATATCTTCTGGAAGTCATTTTTCTGATTCTTCGACGATCGGGCAGGCAGGCGAGCATCAATCCCGGCATCCTCTGATCAATCAGTGCTACTTTTAAAGAGAAAAAAACCTTCACCTTCTAGATCTTTCCTGTCGAGGTTTACGGAGAGCTGGCCGGTCTGTCAAAAATTGGATAAATAATGGACGTCGTAAAATCGATTATGGCTGACCCTCGTTAGCATCCGGCGGTATCGGAAACTCGATCAGACCGGAGGGCAACATCGACTGGTTGTTGCACGGGAGACAGTCCGGGAACGGTCCGTTTGGAAGTTTTCTTTTTCTCTTCTTAACGTTATCCTATCACGGATCAAGTGGCCCGCGTCAATGCGTTCGTGGCACGAAAGGACGAGGCATCTCGGTTCTGATCGCTGTCGGAAACCAAAGTGAGAGAAGAAAACGTGAACGGAGATCAAAGATCAGAACGTGAATGATGGTAAGGAGAAACAACAAAATATCGCATGCATCTTATGAGTCCTACATAAGCTCGTGCCTATCCAGAATCCAAATAGGGGTTTATATTTTTGTGGAAAAAAAAACTTGAAAAGGGAAACATTAATCAATTTCAAACAAGTTCCCTGTGTGGTGAAGCTTCTTAAAGTGAATCTTAAAGTTATTGCCTCCAGCGTTCGATTAATTGATTCCATGAACGGCCAGAATCAGGTAGCGGCACCTGTTTCGATATTGGATATAATCAACTGTACGGACTTGCCGATAGGAGCGATTTCCAAGAGACTCCACGACTCCACGGGTGTCGTGAAAGCAATCGACTGTGACAGTGTACTCTGCACTGCCCCAGTGGACCATCGCATGCTACCACAACCCTCTGCCAGTGGTCCGGTAATTTGCACACTCTAACCTCAAGCCAATAAAACACTCCACCATGAAATTATCAGCTTCGATCAAAAAGCCATCACAGTTGGCCGTGTCGCGTGCTTGCAGATGAAAGGTGGTGGCTTTCAATTAACGCTGCCATTCCGGGTGCTTGTCCGGAACGGGAAGATTTGTTGTAGGCGGAGGCGCCGCTATGTGGTTCCGAGAATGCATTTAAAGCACCATGGAGTTGGCTGGCGACGGTGGCGTACATTGCTGAGGTCATCAGCAGCAGGGGGGGCAGCCTTTGCGGAGTTTGAAAAGAGCGATGAGGATGATCACCTTGGTCCCAATTGGCCTCGCTGTCCACAGCTCAGTATTGGACTGGTTTACGCCTCGCAGTTCAGCAGGACTATTGCAAATGCAAGGAATGATTAATACGCTCCATGAACATGAAGTGCAACGACATCGAGTGGAGAAAAGTGGGAGTCACCCGTTGTTCGCCGTCCAAATAAAACCGACAGTTAATAGATTTATATGCCTGCACGGTTGTGGACACACTCTTTCTTCCATTTCTGGCCCGCAAACGGGTGTAGAAATGCGCGTGGGCTATGGAGAAGGCTTTCTAAAATTATTGCCATCATCAGGCAGTCGACGGCGCGTGGACAACCGTTGTTTCGTTAATGGTGGTAGGACGACATGTTTTGCGTGGGTCAGCGATGCTAAAAGATGAAGCGGAAAGGCCTGGCTGGAAGCTAAGGCTTGTCGATGTCATGTACTTGATTTTATTTCCTATTCCTCGCCATTCACCCGTTCGGCCGACGACCATAGGTGTTGCTGCGAAAGTACAGCACTCCTATTTCTGGTTACCAGAAACGATAGAATGTGCTAGCCAACCGTCATACCTCATAAGAACCATACAATAATAGCTAAACCATCGGACCCCGAATACTTGGGCTATGGATGGCTTGTCCTAAACTAGCACCAAAATCAAATTTTCGATAAACATGGAAGGCAGGGTGCGAAGAAACGCAAATGTAGCCTAGAAAGTTCTAGGAAGGGCACGACCTGATGGCGCTAAGGTCGCCTCACCCACGACCGTGACGTGACACATCTGCCGACGGATTTCAGGGAACGGCCTCGAAAAGCGCGGTGGGAATGGCTGGCGTTCGGGAGTGTGCTCACATTACACAGCTCATCCAAGAGTGTCTAGATAAGGATCACTCAGGACGCACTCGACAGGACGAGCACGCTGCCGCAAAACGCAAAGACGTGCGCTGGAGGTGTGCGGAGGCTGTTGCTTTTAGTCCGTGCCTGTATCTCCTCGAAGCGTGGGGCGAGCGTTGGACGGATTTCCAGAATATCGTTAATGTGATGTCACCGAGCAGAGACTTCACATCGCCTACGGGCCTCAAGGAATGGAGTGTGCGTGGTATGATGCTCCTCCGGAAACTCCCATCTTCCGCTTGTGCTGTGCAATAAACGAATTCTACGCGAAAACGAGCCTTACCGTTCAGCAGGAAGCCGACAGTGTCTAGCGGCTTCGCCCAGTGTCACACTCCTCGCCGCCATAGATGGTTTCGTCATAATTTTCTTCCACTTCAGAGTCACGCCTGTGCGCAAAAATGTAACTAACGATAGACGCACATGAGAGACAAGCTTTTCATCCACAAAGAATATCGGTAAGCTGTAAGGGATCCCCTTAATGTGCCAGGAATAAAAAGACCTTTATCCTTGTGCTCTCTGATCTGATGTGCCTTCCAAAAAGGGCATAATATGAACGACTGACGGGAGAGAAGACAGAATGCGACCTGCTGGGGCAACTTTGACCAGATTACGGGACCATGATACGAGTCCGTGGAACGACTGACGAGCGACCGACTATTTCAACGGAGTGTGAAGCAACAAACACTTGACAGCACCAAGTTGTCCGTGCCACGTCTAGGCAGCAGGAAAGGATTACACATTGCTTGTCGGAGGTCCGGTCGGAGGTAGGAGTAATTATGTCTAGAGACAAAAGGATGTGTTATACGGTCGGCGTTTGCGTTATAATTGGATGACGCACCCTTGGTATCAGCTCTCGCCGGACCTCGGTGACACTCGGAACGATGCAAAGTATGATGATTCTGGTTTAAAGCAATAGATTGGAAGAGATCCTTGAGAGTGTAAAAGGGATGCATTTTAATGGTCGGTTCAATACCGTTCTACTTTAACCGTAACTGTTCCTTCTACTGTTCATTAACACAAGTAGTAGTCATTACTTTTTTCCTGAGCATTTTTCTACATGCACTCTGTGACACGAGTGTTATCTTAAAGCCTACACCTCCTTCTGAAAACCTTTGAGATTTAATATTTGGTGGTTGGCTGGTAGGTCGGTGAATGGTCAAAAAGAGTACGGCAACGTACATTAGACGTCTGTTGCTCAGCAGAAGTGCACTACTTGTCCCCAAGGCCCTCACTGTTAGCCATACGATACGGACATAAAACTCCCGGTTAGGCGGACTGCATAATTGTGCACATTCAGTTTAGGTTTGCTAAAGTGCTGCACAGGATGCGATGCGCACCATGAAACTGCATACCTTAAAATGAACGACACACGTTCGTTTCAGAACGAGCTGGACTATTCCGTTGAGCTGGACTCCAACGAACGCACGCCGGCCGAATGGATAAACGTCGTTGTCACTCGTTTGCAGAATGGGGAGCAAAATTGCAATTTGTGCAAATGCCCACCAGCCGGAGCTCATGGCTTCCTGTTTGCGTGCGACTCAGAACCTAGGGGGTTTTGGGACGAAAATAATAATCCTTCGTTTGGACAGCGACGCAGTCAGCACAAAACGCTGGGACGAAATTCAAATTACCATCCCCAGAGCGGCGCGGAAGAGACGAAGGAAGCTGCGGCAAAACCGCTTATTAATGAAAATATGATGATTTTGGAGATGTTACGACAATTGTGCTTGTCTTATTGCAAATGCCACGCTTACCTGACTGAGTATGGAAAGAAAGGGAACAAAGTGCATCCTTAGATGCAAGACAAGATTTAAGAGGCACAATATCTCAAGACGTCGCGACGTTTCTTCGGCGTGGCCGCAATCACCTGACCGGACATTTTTGCAACCTGCACAATTCTCGCACAAACATCAGAGAGAAGATGATTTAATGGGGCCGTGTGGACCACCGGGCGCTCACAAACAGCACCATCGTTGTCTTCGTCGTTAAGAAAGGAAACGAGATCCAGGGAAGAGCAGGGTGCAAGGATGAGATCCAAAAGCTCAAGTAGGCAGAGGATGCGGCTATGCTGGTCGTACCATCGCCTGCATCTTGATGAATGGTCTCCCTCTGCCTCGTGAACTAACACGACCGAAGGAGGGGGATTGAATGGCCCACCTCTGGCTTCATCTAACCCCTGTTACACCTAGCCCCCGCCTTGTGCCAAAAGCCACCACAGGAAGACCCGGAACCCGCCCGGACGGACCGATGATTAGTGCGCAATTACTCACAAAACCTCTCATCACAAGCGCGGGACGACGTCGACGCGAAGACTAACAAGCTGCCCGGACGGTCCGTTTTGAAGACGTGCACACGACGGTACGATTTCCTACCAGCGAGACGAAGCGAGAAGAGAAAGCGGCCTATGGGCTCCGTCGTTTTGCTAGGTCGCCTCGCTTACCCATCACCGAGGCCCCAACAACAGCCATTGCCCGCGGGAACCCTTCTTCTTTCAGCAGGCTCTCACCAACCGGGCGCATTTATTTGCATTGATTCGATGCATTTTCAATTTGAAGCCCATTTAGCATGCAATTATATCATTATCTTTTCTTCGGTTCATCGGCGCAAGGGAGCAAAAGCAAGCAAAAGCATCAACTCGGAGTGAACGTTCGTCACGTTTATGCTTTGCTCTGGCTTTCTTATGCACGTCTTTTCTTCTGGTGGCCAACCGCAACCGTAAACATTTTCTGCGGCAAAGGTTAGCTCGGACGCCGCGTGCGGGGAGACTGAAAGAATCGTGTGTTCTTGCCGAGCCCACATTTCTTGGGATCAGCTCCCGCTCGCTCTTTCCTCCACAACAGCATATTTTTGAGGAAGGCAACAAATATATCAGGCATGGAAATTGTTGGAGTGCGCTCCCTCCCGAAGCGACCGAAACACAGGCCAGAGCAGCAGCAAATCTAAAGCAAGGAGGTATGGGAGTTAACTATACCTCCCGAAGAAGGTCGAACAAATTGTGGAATGTTCGGGGCAAAAGGCAATGAATTACGGCCCGAAGGATACCCAAAATGATAAAGAAACGACGACGGGGAAGAGAGCAACTGGTGGGCTTCCATCATAAATTCAGACGTAATCATGGATGTTGTGCATTTGTTTGGGGGTATTTTTCTTCCCCTTTCTTTTCTCTACCCCAATGCGCAACCTACCTCTTCGAAGCCGCAAGCAAAGGGGGATCCGTGGAGCTCGCTTTGTAAATCAACCACCGCTAATCACTTGTTTGAATAGTGCACGCTTCGCCCTGGCTAAGAAGGTGCAGCTGCAGGTGAGGTGCTTCCGCCCTGGGAAGCAGTTAACGTCAGCCGTAACGGAACGGACCGCAACAAAAATTACCAAGGCAATTCCGCGACGAAATCGAGGAAGACGCCCTGAGCTGCTACAGTTTCAAGGAAGCAGAGCCTTTCGCCACCACCTACCGAGATATCGACCAATTCCTCTTCGTCACGGATTTGCAAAACAAAAAGTGCATCCGACGGTGCATTTATCGGGAGGCAAACAAAAAACAATATCTTATCGACAGTTCATTGATGGGCTCATTGTGCTGGGGCGCAGATTGTTTTCCACATCAGCTCGCGTCTATCGCGCCCTGTCGTTACCTAAAGCGTGTCTCGAGGCATCAAAGAAGACGGTGGATATACATATACATCTGCCACGTCGAACAATACTTCATTTACGGACGGATTTTGTACGCTTTGATCACAACATTGCCACAGCCCCTGAGGGAAGCATTCAATGAAGTTTTTTTTTTTTCTATTGTTCTTCACGAAGTTGATCGCCGGAAAAGTATGTTTCTGAAGATGGAAAGCAGATAAGATTTTAACGGTTTCCTGTAGGGGGTCACATGACCTTGGGTACCGTTTCCAAAACTTACCGATTATGCTTCTTGGGTGTAGGCATGAAGTATTATTCAGACACACGCTACATACGCGTCCATTACTACTTCTATTGTATTCTTCTTCGTGTATCAAAATGCTAATGTGGAGCCCTTAGTTTCTAGGTGATGGTTTCCTCAATGTTTGGAATGTTACCTAGCGACCTAAAACCTTCTTTAACTGGGTTTAACCATATTTGTTATTCCACGCAACATCTTTTATCGCGAACAGAAAGGAGAAAAACGAAACGAATAAATGATAAGAGGCTTCTTTCATATTAATTTGGGACCTATGACTAACATGCAACTTACATTTGAGTAAGTTACTGTAATAATGGCGTCTTCAAGATAAAAAAAACCAGTGCCTTCTTTTGTGTCAGAAACTGTTGAAACAACTTGGGCAATAATAAACGCATGCAATTCTGGCAAAACATAACTTTTTCTTCCCTTGGCGCTCTTTAGACATGCTATTTCCTCAAAGCTGCTACTAAACCGCGACAATACACGGCTGGGATCTGCCCGAAAGCGGGCGAATGTTACGCTGTTTTATGTTGAATACATCATCAAATTGCAGATGCAAATGCAGTCGTCATTTTGGGGACGATTCGTTAAATCGTTTTTACCGACAGACACCGATTGGTCGAATCGCCAGACAACGGTCGGCGCGTTCTGAGTCTCGTTAGTTCGAATTTAGGCTGCAAAAGACGCGAAAGAAGGGACAATCGAGAGGGGTGCGGAATTGCGCTGGAAATGCTGATTTATACAGAGCTGACCCTGAAGTGGCAAAAGGATAAACAGGCCCGTCGATCGATCCAATCGGAGCGCGGAAATCGGAACATCGGAACGCCATAAACAAGATAGCAAATTGCATGCGGTACCCTTTTTCGTAGTTGTACAAAGATTTCCCCCGTCGGCCGATGTTTTGTTTATTCTAATAATTGAGAAATTAACATATAAGCAATCATGATCCTACCTACCTCTGTGGATTCCAGGGCCGAGAACGGAAGCCAAGGACCATCGAAGATATGACAGAGAGGAAAGACGATAAAACAGGACACGGGGGGCAAAGGGTCTTCGAAGCGGGTCGATGTGTCTATACCATTTCGGGATTATGCAAAATACGTCCCGAGACGGTTCCAATTTTGCGCCAAAGGAAACCAAGGAGGTATCGGGAAACCAAGGAGGTTGATTGGATGTTGTTAGGAATTGGTTTTCCTTCCTATGGATGCACCCCTAACAAGGTTCTTTAATATACGAACTCTGCAAGTATTCCTAATTTTTGGTGTATTTTTTTGTTTTCGTGGTGTTTAACCAATTTCTGGTGGCAGGATAATTTATGATTCACTCCTTTTGTAACGGAATGTCCAATCCCTATCCCTTCAAAGGAGGAAAAAAAATTGCCTGGATCCTTAAAAAAATCGTTCACTCGAGATTAAAGTGTTGGCAGCATTCCAAAGTTCAGAGTGTTTCCCGCACAGGGGTGATGCTCCAAAATCTACTTGGGGGTAACATTCTTTGCAAAATCAATTCATTGAGCCAATTTCTTCCAATAATACTATGGCTTATCACATCATCCTACTTCGCTCTTCCCCTCCTGCGAAGCATCACTCATAATGTGCCTGGAAGAATGTTGACTCTAGCTAAATGAATTTCTTGCGTGCCACGACAGGGATCTCTCTTTGGGGAGGTGCAGGGAAGGATGTCTCGAATCACTCCCCATGTTTGCTCCCGTCTGGCCTTCCCCTTATTTGCTCCTTGGTGGCGCAAAACTTCACATGCATAAGGCAGAAAGGAGCCTTAATTAAAATTCTGTGCTACGCTGTGCATCGTCGTCATTTCCGAAAGCCAGCAGGACTTTGCTCCTTTCTATAGGGACTACGACGAGCTGCACAACACTCTCTCAATAGATGAAGGCAATCGGGTGAATCAAAATAAAAACCAGAAGCCGGCAGGCAGCCCCAAGACGCTGCCGACGGATGCCGACCAGGAGAGCTAATAACGAAACGAGCAAACGAGCACGGCACGGCAGTCCCAATCGATACACTCAAACCAGGCGCGGGTGATGGCGTGGGGATGGGGCAAAAACCTTCAATCTCTGAAGAATGGACAAGTGCGAAGACGGCATCAAGGCAGTACGGAAAGGAGGCGAAACCATGGGAGCACCACGGGAGCAGGTTTGAATAAGGAATGAGATTTGGAGCATAACGGACGACGTCCCCAACGAAGCTTCGAGCGACCGGTTGAAGGAGGTTCTCGGTGTGCTGCTGATCGCTTCGTTGTTGAGGAGCCGGGGTGTTCGAATCAGTCACCTTCCAGACACCAGCAGGCATAAACCCCGGGTCGCCTCACGGCGTGAACAGCAACACCAGAGGAACGTACCAATGGGCCAGGTTCCAGTTCCAGGCTACGTACCAACCGTACGAGCGAGGCAGAAACAGAGCTGAAGTACAAGCCAAAAAAAGGTGTCGGATATGATCGGCTTAATGCCGGTGAGAACCCCCCTGGAGCTGCGGGGGGAGTTCTTCTGTGTCATATTACGTGATATCTGGCCGTTCAATCGAGACATATTCGGCTGGCCTTCCAGGGTACGATGACGCAGCTCCGTACACCGTTGGCACATTGGCCATATGACACAACCTCCGTGAGAAAGGGAGCTAGAGGACTGTGTGCTGCACAAGGGAGGACAACGTCTACCCATGAAAGGTGATACGCTACGAGCTGCAGTTGCTTCCCCTTCCCGAAAGATGGCCGTCCACTCCTGGAGGAGTCCACTGAAGCTTCGATGCGAGTGTTGTGTTGTAGGTGTCGTATTTCGTTTTATCGCCTTTTCTGGACCGATTTCAGTCCTGCCCTCGAAAGAAGTGCAATGGTGGAGAAGGTTATTGCAACAAGAAAAGCAGAAAGAGACCAGACAAGAAGTGTTCGCTGCAGCAGTGGACCAAGACATTCCACTTCTGCTCCTTCTCCCAGGGGAGCAGAAGCGAAGTAGGTTAGGTGGTTTGCAGAAAAAAAATGCCTTCCGCACCGACGCCTCCGATACACATGAGAGCGTCCGATAGTTGCCTCGACGTGGTTCGAATGAGGTTTTCTTTTCCTGCGACAAAATTCTCCCCAGGTTGCCATCGGCAGGAGTTCCGGAGACAATTCGGCTAGAACCGGAGGACGTGTCAAATCCGTTTTTCTTGCACATAAAGAGACGTTCTAATACAAGACCTTCCAAATAAAGAAGTGATAGAGTGCGCGTTAGAACGAACTAATGACTAATTAATGCGGCCGGCATAATAATACTGACCTTGTCAGCCTCGCAACCGAATCCTGTTTACTTGAATCTACAGCAACACGACAAAGTCTCCAATTCAAAGACTAAAGAAAGGACGACAAGTCCACAAGAACAAACATTGCTTAATTCGTCCCACAAGACACGTCCTCGGCTGTCAGCCGTCAAGAAGTGGAGTTAATATTTTATTTCGTTACGTCTTTGACTGCTTCACACGCCACCGGAAAAGGAAGAGAGCAAATCTCGAATAAGGTTCGAACCGGTAAGAAATCCGATTATGTCCCTGAGGATTCTCTCGCTTTCTCTCTGGGGCATGATTCGCCCGGAGCCACGATGAACATGCAGGCTCATTCCCAAACCCCGGAATTGTTTGCTAGAAGCGCTAGAAGAGATGCCTTTTCCCAATCCGTTCGCGCGCTTCACTCCGCTCGACTGCTCGCCGACTGATTTATGAATTACTGCAACCATTTTCCAGAAAATCGCTTTTCTCGCTTTCGATCAGATGCTTGTGAAGAATCGCACGAGAAAGTAGAGAGTGAGTTTTTGTGTGGCAGTTTTTCTGGTTCCCTCAGTCGCATCCCGTCTCCGTGGCGACCTTCGACAAAATCCCGCGACCCGAACCCGGCTGTCTCGCATCACCACAGACAGAATTTCCTCGGTGTGCTGTTCCTAACCTTCTCCTTGCTTCATGCAATGCAAGGTTGCCACCAGTTTGGATAATAGATTTATGGTTTTGTGTCTGTGTGTGCGTCGCTCGACTTTTTGCCCAAAATCCTTGCGCTTTTCCGCATCACTAAAGGGGCAAACGGGGGTCGGTCAACAGATTCCGCGTGCAACCGAGTGAACGAACCAGTCTCTTCGTCTCGAGTGCTCGGGAAAACGGAAACCAATGGCAATGGCCAACAAAGCATGAAGAAGTTGGCGCAGCAGCACACTCTGGCACCATCCGTACCGAAGGAACGACGGAACGATGGAGGCAGACCTTTCCTCCGGCATCGAGGATATGACTTTCGTAAGGGGGAAAAAAAGGAAGGGAGATTGGTGGAGCTTAAAGCAGTTGTTAGTTTTAAAATTTATATCCTTTTTTAAGACGACTCTATCCGTAAGTCTGTGGGAGCTTAACATGTATTTATGGGGTATAGGGTAGCGTGTTGCATGCTTTGAAGCTTGTTTTACTTTTCCCCGTCCATTTTCGTGTTGAACGGTATTTGGAAGAGATCTTCCGAAATCCAAATTGAAAATCTTACAAGCAAACATAGAATTAGAAGTTTATGTGAGAAAAATAATAGAACAGGGACAAGGTAATTGTTTTACAATATCGTCTTGCCGCTACAATTAGCGTCATCGAATGATGGTTGGAAATACGAAAAAGGACCCGTCCAAGGAATGTGTCTGGCGGTGTTTCCACAAATTGTCTAAAATTACCAAGAAAAGGCATCTATTAGGACACGGGCCGGATCGATCCATCTAGCCGTTTGACGACCTTGTCGCCCTTCGTGCGTAAGACGACACCAAAGACGGACACAAATTGTTTCCTTGAAAGCAATACAAACTCCTTGGAGGAGGAGGAGGCGGTCGACGATGGAAGGATCATCAGCGACATCCGAGAGAATTCGTCCTGTGACGCGTGACACGACGTCGCCTTTCTCCTGCTGCTGCTCCGCCTTTTCCTCTTCCATCAATAGCAGCCCGAAAGGAAATTTGTTCGCCCTTGGGCGCGCACGACGGGATTTGTTTGTTTGTTTGTTTGTTTGTTTTATTTCGTTTACTTTATTTATGCTTCATGAAAATCCGTTCCGGTTGCTATTTGCGATCGTTTGCGAGGACAACGTCGTTGAAGACGGCCGAGAGTGGGACCGTTTACTGCCGCTGCCGGAAGTCTTTTCGTCCGGACGAATTTTGAATAACGGGTGGCTTGTTTTCTCCGGCGTTTACCATTCCCCGGTCGGTTTCATCCCCGGGGCCGTTTTTACGTACCGTTCAGCAGGCCTGGTGCACGCCTGGGAGAAAGATATTCAAAGAAGCAGCAACATGAAAAGCTGAGAAAGATGGCCTTTGCGAGAATTTGGGACTGTTTCAAGCAAGCGAAAACCGACGTGCTGAAGCCACCATCTGTCGCCCTAACTAAAGCGTGGTGTAAGGACGAAGGAATGTCCTACCAGCGGATCGCGAAGAAAGCACGCGCCAGGGGGGTTAGCTAGCGCAGACTGATTTTATGTGAGAAAATCCATCGAGCCGTGAAAAATAACTTTCGCTGTTCCGTGTCTCTGTCAACGGAAAGATGCACTTGGAAGCCAGCCGACAGCAGAACTGCAAACTGCAACTTGGCCGGCCATAATTCTTCGCCCGTTTCGCTCCAACGCCCATCCATCCATTTCAGTGCAAGGCGTAAGGACCAGGTGCTACCGAAGCTGAAGGAGGCAACGTATTGCCCTTTCCTTCGGCCCTGCCCTCCAATCCATCAAGATCGAGAAGGGGCACGTGTATTTGCATTTGGAGACATCATGCATGTAAATGAAACACAGCGACACCGGAATTAGACGGGAATGTAAGGCTGTGCGTGGATAAATGCTCCCTATTCGTCTCGTCTACTCAAGGAAGAACGCGTTGACAGGAAAATAATGAATACCAGATGATTCCGGGACAGACTGAAATGCGAATTTCGTCCTGCAAGCAGGGTCTCATGTTGTGAACGTCGGTGTTGATGTTGTTTGACACTTGGTGCTGCCGTTAAGAGATAAGAATGGTTGGTTCATGCGCAATCCAGTAGAAGCAACTAACGGGACTTGCTCACAACGTGGTAAGGGACAGCTTCAAAGCTCAGGGGAGAAGGAAATCGCGGAATAGTGAAAATGTCAGCATTGAGAAAGGAAACGAGTTTTGAATCCATATATGTAAATTCTGGTCCAACCGATTGAGTTATTCCAACTGACAACAGCATCAGGAACTACAGGAAGATGGTCCTCCGGGGTTAGGGGAGCGTTCCTTAACTAACCAGAATTGCTAAACTGTTGATGAAGAAGCTGTCTTTTGGAAATGGGATTTCCCAATGATTGATAAAGGACTTCTGCCAACCATGAGCCAAGCCCCGAACGATACTCTATTGCTTGATAGCGTTATGGACCTAACTGGGTTGAGATTAACATAATATTCAAATTGAATGTTTGTTTGTCCGTTTTGCAACTCATTCCCTCAAGTTTGTCATACCCACATGTAACTTCGAAACACACAGGAATGTTCCATGTTGATTCTCAGTTTATCATTGATTTGGGAAATTTCCGAGTACCAATATGCTGGAGTCATCATTCTTTTCATAAGCAATAAATCATCCTTATAGCCTTACATACCTGGAAGAAAACAACACCAAAAAGGAAAATATTAGCAAAGATTTGACAGGCTTTTAAAGGATCCATGTGTCGGGCCAATATTTCTAGAATTGACTACTCGGAATCGACTACGAAACATGAAACCGAAAACAAACTAAAATACATTAACCCTTTGCCTGGAGGTGAAGATTTTCCGAGCACAAAGAGAAGGCCAGAACACTCTAACCTCAATAATCCATAACAGTAGAACAAACTGGCCACAATCGATCCAATCATGCCCTAGACGAGTGACGGAGATTTGGTGGTGGTTTGGTTTCGTGTTTCACCAAAATCATCATTGTCACCGATATCCGATCGAACGGGAGTGAAGACTTGTCAGGGACAACCACTTCAGAGCCACAACCACTAGAGTACACGACATGCCTCTGAGACCGTTCGCTATGAAGAGCGGTAGAGACACGGGGATCAACATGGATAGTATTACGGTGAATCCTTTCCGTGTGCCTGGCGTTTGCTGGCGTCTCTCGTTCCAAGGTGCTCACAAGCCTGAGTACTCTTTTGTTGCCCGGTGTCTTCTACGTTGGAGGAGAAATACGTGTCAAACCGTTCAGGAGTGATTCCCTCGGCTAATGGATTGCTGATACAACTTGATCCGACCGTATCTCATCAAACCGAAGCGCTTTCCAGTAGAGCTACTGAATCCTACGGCAACCGATAAATGCACAACCGATATGGTACCATTTGGATGGGCCAGGAAAGTGCAACCCTTTCCCGAGGAAACATGCACAGGACAGACTTAGGGACAATCGATTCGGGGCCTTTAGTTCGTTTGTTCCGTTCGACCCAACGAGAACGTGCTCTAAAGCAGGCTCCAACCGTTGTATTTAAACGGTGATTACTATGGAGGAGTTAGCAGAAACAGGGTACTCTGATTGCAAGGATAACCGTAATTCCCGGATTCTCGTAGCCATCGGCCAGGTCGACATGGCGGCAGATTGCTCTTCTATCTGGCATCAGCAGCAGGCGAAGCCCTTTGCCAACTTTAAACCAGATTAAAAAGCCTGGAAGTCACGAGCGTAAAGGAAGCGGCTTCTTATTTATGTTGTTTGAACAGCCGCCAGCAACATTGCGGCCAGCAGCCCGAAACTCACGAAATTCCAGTAGTAGCGAGCCTTACGTCGCGATATAAATTCGCCAGGTTTTGCGAAAAAATGGAGGGAAACAATTTAAACCTAAATTCTGCAGAAGAAGCAAGGAAAAGAAACATAGCGAGTCCTACCGGAGACCCATGATCCCAAGCAGAAAGAGGTCAGCAGAAATGTCAATTGTTTGCTGACCGATCGGCGGTCGCCGTAAACGGGTGCTTTATCGTTTGCGGTTCATGTTTTCTCCCTGCGTCTGCGTGTGTGTGTTTTTTTCTTATTGATTTCCACGAAGGACACGGGATACCATTCTTGGTCTCCCTTTTTTACAAACGACAAGTCGCCACAGCGCCCAAGAGCACTGACCCAACAAGATGTGTCCGGAGACACCTCTGAAAAAGTGCACGACTGGAAAAAGACGGCAGAAACAAAAGTGCATAATGATCTGTTGGGATATTAACGTTCACGAACTGTGGACCGTTGTTGTCCTTGTTCTGGCGCACCAGCGTCGTGTGCGTTTGGCGGAGGAATGGCAAACCGAAGCGAAGGAGAAGATGCGTGCAGATAGCCTCGGTATCGTTCGTTGAAGTTCCAACTGTAGTTCCTACGAGGATGAAGGAGGACTAAGAACAAATCTCAAAGAAAACGAGGGGAATGTGTTCACCACCATGCGAAGCCCAACTCCCCAGGAGGTAAAACCATGTTATTCTCTTACCAGGGAACTGATAAAAGCATTGAAAACTTGTGACCAAGAAGCGAGATCAGGCGAGTTTATCTATTCGTTAATAGTTAAGAGTGAATATAATTTACATACTGACCACAAGATCCTGCAAGACAAGGCGACCTAAGTCGCACGTTTGTCAGGATAGGATTAAACACGACACCATCACCGATTCCGCAAGGAAGAAAAGAACCAGTCAGATTGTCTGCGACAGATAGGTGGTGTGCGACACCATCGTCACACCATTAAACCATGGACATCTTCAGATGTTGCACGAGGCAGAAAACAGAAGGAACAAAGGCAAGGTAAGGCACAAGAACCCCGCAGCATGTCCCCATCCAGGACAGCGGACTTTTGCAGCTGCGGTTGGTTGTGCATTCTGCTTCGCGTCGATTGTCTTTTCGTGCGGTGGGAAGTAACTATCCTCTCGTTAGGCGACGACATCGTATCGTGCTTCCGACCAGTTTCTTCCCTTCCAGCTTCTTGCGCCGACCGGACGAAATCGTGCGAATGCAGCATCATTTAGTCCCTTAATATCGCAGGAGTGCGTCGTCGCCATCCCCGTCTCTTGCGTGGGCCGTGTGGACAACGGCTGATGACGCCTGAGGATAAGGTGTGTTCGGCCTTCCACAGCTCTGCCTTTAATGCCACCGAACTACCCGTCGCGAAAAGACTCCTGGCCTAAGGACAGAATTTTTCTTAATTTCGTAAGCGTTCTCGCGTACGGATAATGTTCCGTGCTATCGAGCCGATGGAAAACGGGGGCCGGTTTCCCGGGGGCGCCGCGCTACACAACGTAATCACGATGGAAAGTTTTATGTTCATTTAAAATTCTTATTCCTCCCGGTGCGCCCTCTTGGTCTTGGCTTTAATGCCGGCCAAAAGCGACACTTCTCCTGGTTGCACATTTTCACGGGACATTTTTTTGTGTGTCTCTTCTTCAACCGAACAAGACATGTTCTCGAGTTCTCGAGCAAGCCAGAACTTCAGTTAAGGTTTTTTTTTTTTGAGTGGAAAGCATAAAAAAGGATCTTCCCGCTATTGGAAGTAGCAGTCTGGGAGTTGCGCAACGCACCCGCTACTGATGAAGATGAGCGACTATGGTTATAACTTTACTATTTTATCGCAACTGACCATAACTTCTGCTCCAGTCCGGGCTGTAGCTAGTTGCAAGAAAACGGCAACTGTCGATGGGAAAAGGTGGTCCCAAGGATGGAAGGGCTCCTCTTTCGCCAACTGTTCGGGCTCTGTCAGCACGTCCTAATTATACGGCACGACACTATTTCTCGCGCACGTTCGTCCGACGAAGACGCGACCAAAACTTTCTCTCCCGCCAGTTTCGACGTTGGTCGGAATGGACACGGAAGCGTCTTTTCTCTCTACATATTCCATTTATTTGGCTTTTTTCTTCCATTTTTGTGTCGCGGATGCATTTTGCAAGAAGGAAGAAAAAAAAACCACGCGGGCGCATACTTTTGCCACCAACTTTCATCACCAATGTGGCACCCCGTCTATCGGTAGGGCAGGATGGGTGGGTTGGCACACAAGACTTGATTTACGATCCAAATGGAGAAGGTTAGGTGTGCCCGAAAGGGGAGTAGGCTGAGTGAGGGAAGTTTGCAACAGAGGCTGGAAAAAAACCCGCAGCCATTCATTCGCGTTCAGAGGAACAGAATGCACAATCAAGAAGAAAGAACGTAGGAGGGCTGGGGCTGGTCAGTGTAAAAGGACGAAAGGATACACGGTGAGAACGTGCCTACGAACATTCTAGGACAATCAAGCGCCGCTGCTGTAACAATGAAGCAGATCTGCAGTTTTTTTTTTACGTTTGTCTCCCGAACGAAACACAATCAGGCAAAGGCGCATGATAAAGTAGTGTGTCTTTTTTAGCAACGTTGGTGTCCAACGAAGATTATTTTTTCATATTCCCGTTTCTACACACGAGGTGGTACAGTTTTTGTTCTGCGATGGTCCAAAGGGTGAACGTGACTTTTAGTTCGAAGAAAAGTAAACCGTTTCCAGATTTTGTTGTGAACAGCATTGAGCAATAATAGAAAAACAACTTTTTGATTAATTAATGCATCACACAAATAAAAAGGATAAGAATAAACATTAATTAAGTAACCCATAAGAATCCGAAAAAAATAAAATGTAACATGTTTGTCGTACCACCAAATTCAACCGTCGAGCAATTCAACTAGATTGGACAAATGATGAAAATGGTCATTGACAACTTCCTCAAAATAGAACCCCTTTCGCTTACGGGATAATGCCAGAAGCAGATCTCACATAAACTTCTCACTAGGCCAAGGGATTGTTTCTTCTTCCCTGACCAATCGAGGTTAATTTGGTCAATTCCTTCATTTTCATTGGATACTTCCCTTGCGAGACACCATCGCCGGACGTCGGTGAAGACCGGCAATGCTTTCAAGACATTTTTATGGTTACAAGATTAACGAATATTATCTCATACACACACGCACAGTACGCAGCTTGAAACATTGCGCGAGGTGGGAAACGGCAATTGAAACAATCGTTATTTCCATCCATCATCTCTATTTGCTTTTATTGCGCGCGCCCGCCGAATGGAAACCATTTCTCGAGAGAAAAAGGACCACCTCTCGTAAAATCATTTCTGTTTCTTAAGAAGCGACACAGAGCTAAAAGAAAGGAATCATAAAAACACACACACACACTCTGCCTCAATTGACTTCATTGAAATGTATGACAAATGCAATCATGAGCCGCGCACACAACGGTGGTTGAAAAAGCTCGTCCCAAAATGTGCCACTTGATTGCCATCCGGTCCTTCCCCCAGCGATGATGATGACGTTGGGGGGGCACGAAGAATGTGCATGCGGTTCTGCTCTGCGCTGACGACGCTGGAAAATGATTGCATTGCCACTAAATGGGTTCCGAACGACTTCAAACGGTTGGCGGCTCGCTGGTGTGTGGCGCCACAAGAAACACGAACGAGAAAGAAAGAGCCGCTTGAAGGAGGGGAAAAAATAGCACCGTAAAATGAGTCGAGATAGAGTCAAGTGGATGCCATTTATTCCGACACCCAAGTGAAGGCGCTACAATTGTCGGTTCCCATCGATTTCTTCCAAAGCCTACGCTGGCACCGCAGATGGCCCCTGGCCTCCTAGAAGGGTGTTTGGGAAATGAAAAATTCTTTCCCAGTTTTCCCAGCACCGCCGGTTATGCCGCACCACCTCCTGCTTAGGATGTGTGACTTGGTAGACGGTGTGGAAAAGCAGAACGGGATCAACGCATTCTGAGCGGGCCTTTGCCTAAAAAAGGCCTGCTGAACGAAGGATTTAGACGGTCCTACGCCGCCAGACAGGGAACTGCTTGCACCTTGCAGCGGTGGAAAAAAGGAAAAAATGCAATTATCATAAACATACATCACACTCGAACGTTCCCGCGACCCTGCATACACCTCCCCTCTCTTTCTTTCGATGGGCAAGGGTGAAACTTTTCCAAGCCACAAAACTGTACGGTATATGCAGCAGGAGCAACAGGAAAAAATTTACGGAAACAGTTGAAGCTAAGGAAGGGAGAATTTGATGCAGGGCACAATTGGCGGCGGTGGGAATTATTTGGGAACATTTAAAAAATAAATATGCACCAAAGTGGAAAACTTTGCCGTGCGCTCGGAAACGGAACGGCGAGCAAACGAGGAGAAAGAGATACTCGAAAAAAAAACCCTTCTGTAACACCAGCTATATGAGGGGATTGTGGGGGAGTTGGGGTGACAGATTTTTCTATTCGTTTTTTATTTTTCAAACCTATAACGACCGTAAAGTCCAAACTTGTAATACCGCGCAGCGCATGTTCATTAATTTTCTATGAACAGTTACGGTCACAGCTAGACCGTTCCCTGGTCGAGACAAAGCAACTAATAAAGGGAAAAGTTTTCAATGTGGATCCACATCCAGATTCGGACGCGATAAAGGATTTCCCTAATCTCTTCCGTAGGCCACAACTAAACTACCAACAAATACCCCTCTTTGTGTGCCAATGCGGGCCGCTCAAACGATTTTCATCGATGTTTTCTTCCCCCAGAAGGTGCTATCAATTCCGGAATTTTCGGTAACGGTAAGTTTATGCCGATATGTGAAGGAGGATGTTGACAGGCGCCAAGTTCCCCTTTTGCTCAATCGATTTCACCGTTTCCCCTTGCTCTGAAAAGTCCTCATTTTCCCTCAAGTGAACTTTAGTGTCGGTGTTTTTGGAACCCAAAAAAATAGCCCTTCACTTGTTTGGACACCGGAATGTGAGGACAATGATAACAACGGCAACTCGTAGAAAGATGCTGGGAAAGTAGGCTGGATTTTAAGTGTACTTCGTTCTAAGCCTTTCGGTACAAGACATTTCCATTTTGGTGGGAAAAAAACGATCGCTGAAAGACCCTTGTCCCAGAACCACACTTTGCCCGTTCTACGAAATATCCGAGGAAAATATCTAACGGCAAAAAAGTATCGCTAGTTAACTTTGGTGGGGAATTTCTCGTCTACCGAACGGCTCTTATTTTAACTCCCGGCTTTCCCCCCCTTTCCACCACTTTAGGGTGATGGTTGCCGCCACGAAAGTGGTCCATCGTTTTATCGCCCAGGATTAACGGAATGTCACCGGCGCACCCGGAGAAACGCAAAACCTACCCTAAACGCAGCGAAATACTTGCTGTTCGTATTGATGACGTTCCAAGTTGCTTCGAGAGATGTTTCTCAGAACCGTCTTGCTTCTTTCAAGACCGGATTTCCATCGAGGCAGGACTCGAGAGAGTGTGTGCAGCTTGGGAAAAGTCCCTGTAAGTCCTCGGGGGTTTCTTTTTTTTGCGGCAAAGTTTTCATTCAAAAATGTTCTCAAAGGCCAAGGGGTGCGAACTGATGCGAACCGCCTGGAATGTCTGCTCCACTTCTTTTAACTTCCCTCTTTTCACATCATCGTTTTTAATGGAGTACGACGGACGACGGTATTCGCGATAAGGAAGAAATATCGAAACAACAGAAACACACCGAAATATGTCTTCGCGTGAGTGAAAAAAAAACCCAGTGAGTAAGAGGCACGGGATGCAACAAATTTTTGGTTAGGTCTGGTAAAGAAAATTTCAACTTTCACGCCCGAACATGCGGAGTACATGAAGAAAATCCATCAACACACAGTTCGGAAGACTTGTCTCTTCCTTTCCCGACGCTCCGGCAGTGGCATCACTAGAGATAGAGAGGAGACGATACGAGGAGAAAGGGAAGATTATTGCCCTTAATGGTTCGGGTGTTGATGGATTTATCACCACAGCGATGCACTTTTCCCGGTTTTGATTTAGTCGATGTGTTTGGCTAGCACACCATTCCATTTGTACCGAAACTGCATCAAACCGTTACAACGGGATCGTGTCACTTCGCACCTCATCCCTCGCTTCCTCGCTATCCACCCATCGCAAGAGTGGCTGACAACTTCAATCTAAAAGTAATCCGACTGACACCAGACCCGTCCGTCGATTGGGAGTGGAGGTTTGGCTTCGCCTGGCTTGCGGTTGATTGTTGTGTGCATTGAGGAAATGGACATTCGGTACGAAGGGGTGGAAAGGGTTTTGGGAAACTCAGATGACACCGAAAATAAATGCCGTTGATTGATGGATGACGGAGAATTGAGCCGTCGTCACCGCTTTGTCAACTGGCGTTTGCCGGAGCTGGAGGTCAACATTTGAATCACGTAAGCACGTTTTGTCGAAAGGCCGCTTGTGACGAATAATTCTAACAAGGTTACTAAGAAACTTTTTTTAAACAAATTATTTGGAGCATTTTGCGGATAGGCACCGTTCCGTTGTAGGATATTTTACGCGAAGCATTTAAATAAGACTAATTCTATCTTTTTTAAAGGCAAATAAACTTACTGACTTGATGAGTTTTTCGAAGCTCCAATTCAAGAGCTGCTTCAATTAAATGTGCTTAGTTCGATTACGTGATGCAATTAGATTACGTGATGCATTACATCTTTCTACATCATCCAATGCCAAAGCATTGAATCAATCTCCTTTTGCAGAAATGGAACCCCGGAGTATTTTCGCCTTTCGAGGAGAAAGGAAAGGGAAACAAAAATACTGAAGAATAAACGATTTTGGTAGATACCCGCAAACTAGCATCCCGAAAATGGTCGCGCCTTCTGTCCTTTGCCGGAAAGAGGCGGCATTTACTTAAGAAAGCCTCAGTGGTTCTTTTTCTGTCCAGGGAAAAGAGGTGAACCGCAATAGATTGTCGATGACCCGTTGCTAAAATGACGCAAGTGCCTTTGAGAGGATCGATTTCGCCGAAAGCCGTTGGGTCGAAGAAAGACTTCCTGCAAAACATCGCATGTGACTTTCATGGTTCGTCTCCGTTCACAAGTGTACACATCGAAAAGAAGGGAAAAAAGGTTAGCCGGTGCCGGGAAACAGCAAACAACGGAAGCCACCAACCATTAGAAAAAAAGGGAAAGATGAATGGTAACGGTCGTCGACGACAGTCCGGCGCGCGCACTTTGACACCCGAGTGATCCTGCCGTGAGAAGCGGCCCTTAGGAGTCGCCATTCGCAAGGAGAAATGGGCAAAATCCGATGAGTATGTCGCCTGTTTTTTACTTGCTGCCCCGAGGCGCCAGCCCGCTGCAGCTTCAGTTCGTTGGAAAATCGGGAGTGCAAGCGACACAGTAACCCCGTGTGGACTTCGTAGAACGTCGCCGAAATGGAACTCGGAGATCCTGGAGGGACGCTAGAGGCAGAAAAGTGCACGCACAATCCGGCCTCCTCTCGCCGTACGGAGGCAAAACCCACTCAACCGGGATGGTGCCGGAAAAGGACTCAAGCGCGAGCGAAAATCGTCTGTTGACTGTCGACACACTGGCGCGCGGCGCCATGGAGTGTCGCCAGATTGAGCCAACGAAAAAGAAACGGAGAAGCAGGATACAGCACAAAAAACATTAATGTTGGTCAACAAAAAATAAAAAGCTTTCCACGTCCTTTGAGCACAGTACGCTTAGCGAGAAGGAGGAAAAAAGGAGGGGAGATGCACGAATAACTAGACTGCCCAAGGCCTATTTTTCAGGCTCGCTCGTTGTCGCCATCGTCTGAGCGAGGACCGGATACTCCCACACGGTGAAAGAAAATGGCAATTGGCAGCCGATAAGACAAGGGGCAAAGGGACGAGAAGAGGAAAAGAAGAATAAACCGCTGCATGTCGAGGGCGACAAAGTACGAGCGCACACTCCAACACTAATCATCTACAATCTCGATTAACAATTCGAGCAATGGCTGGCCTTTGCCTCGGGGCATCAGAGCATAATAGAGTTGGCGGAGAAAAAAATCGAACACGACAGGAATGGAAGCAAAAAATAGGGATTTCGTTCCGAAATGTGGAACACACAAAAAAAACTGACAAACAGCAAAACCCATTTGCCGATACGGAAAATTTATGCAACGCACAGATGCCTCTACAAAGAAAAAAAAAACCGACCTAGCGGAAGGAAAGGTGCAAAAAACTCAACCTTTCTTCCCGTTGTTCGGGGTTATTCGCTCGGTTGAAAGCTGAAAGCGTAACACCGGCAGTAGCGGGTGGTAAAGCCTACCGAAAATCATCACTTCCGGCGAAATACACACTATTGAAGTATGTTTTACAGCGTTGCAATCTCTTTCGGTTTTGCGCCAGCCATTTACATAAATTGGAAATGGGCTGCCCACACGGCGGCAATGGGGGTGTCCATGACAGATTAATACCATAGAAGGGAAGGGAAAAAAGACACCACTTAGGAATCAGACAACACAACTTTGAAAACGTATAAAAACATTTTTTTACAAAAAAAAAAATAGAACAAAATATCGAATGCACTCGAATGCATTCAAATTTTTTTTTTTCCCTTTGATAGTTCTCTCTGTAAGTTAAAAGTTCTGCGCTCTTTTGAGGATGCAAGAGCGCATAAAAGGAGTTTTTTAAATATCAAGGTTAGTGTTAAAATCAAAGTTTTTTGCAGAATTTGTTCCTTTCCCTTATATTTCATTCGAATTAACGTGAAATCTTTAACAACACGACACGGACCAGCTGCTGCCGGGGGGAGGCCTTGCCAAATTACGCCGCTTAAAAATTATGCTACAAATTTGAGCCCACCTCGTTTCCGTCCGTCGAGAGGAGAGGTCGGTTAAAGATAGGACAGCCACTTTTTTACGTAACAAGCGCGTAATGGGGCGGGTTATGGTAGTACAGATTGTGGGTTTTAATTTGTGCAATCCAATTTCCCTCCAAGAGGAAAGGCCGTGCTTCTTGGGCATGGCCACGCGAAATTGGCGTCCAGCCAGAGATGACCCCGCGGAGCGTAGGAGTGGAACCCGGCAGATGAGGGGAGGGAGCGATATGAAAGGAAAAATAACAGAAGCATGCATCCATAAACACAAGGGTTCGTTTTTTCCCCCGACCGGGTGCGGCCGGCGTTCTTCATCGTCGTCAGCGTCGACGTTCGCCATCATCAATTTCCCGGCTCGTTTGCTCGGAAGATCCGGCGATCAAGCACACAGCTTGCTGGGCGTATGTACGTGTGTATGTGTGTGTGTGTTTTGTAAAACACACAAAATAATCACCAGCTAATTACATACGGCTGAAGGAAAGCAAAATGTGGAGAACGCGGGTCCGCTATCGCTGACGATCCCGGCAATGGGTGAGTTTTTGGCGGACGTGCGGATAGAGAAAGAAAAACATCATCGCCGGAAGGAAGAATTGGACACGCGGAAAGTTGGCAAAGACCGCGAATGTGAACCATCCTCACCGAAAGCGGGAGAGAGACCAACAGCAAGAGAGGGGGTAGTCGAAAAAAAACAAGGAAATGTTGCACAATCAAGGCGTAGCTTCCTTTTGTCGAAAGATCGCCCCTCGCTTTGTAATGGGAAAGCGAAGGAATAAAGGAAAAATACGCGAAATGATGCAATTGGGGTGGCGGTGGTGCGGTCGATTTTTACGACCATACCAACGATCCACAAACTACCGTTTTGTCGATGGCAAAACCGCACGACATGATGGTGGAAACCTGGATGCATCTTGCTTTTGATTCTCTGCACCGATGCGGCCTCCAAAGTCCCTCTGAAACGTCTGAGGTCCAGGCATGTCTCGAGTGCATTTGGGCCCGGCCAGAAGACACACCTAGCATCGTGGTTTACTTTTGCAGTTCCAACAATGTTTGGAGTAGTTTTATAATTTAAAACTCTTCTGGCTGACATCTTTAGTCGCCCTGTTGGTAGTTCAATAAGGGCCAGCAGTTTATCGACCGTGGCCGGCAAATTGGCACCACCAAAACGAAAAAGGGCACGTTGATTGCAAGGAAAATGTTTAATTTAAAGGTTTGTTTACAACCAATTTATGAGAGGCACAAGCATTGACGCTGGAGGAGATGGTTTTAGACGTAATGGACGAGTGGAAACCCTGTGATGAATGAAAAGTATACCTATAATCAATGTTTGTATGAACATTATCAAAATAACGTGTGACGATATAGGCTTTCTTGGTAGAAAAAAACTCTTAAGTCTTAAGATTCGAATGTTTACAATATGTCAGACATGAACACCATTGTAGGGCTTCATTTGCTAACCGCAAAAATACCACAACCTCCCTGTGGACCTGAAACATCTGCCCCATAAGCCGTTGGTCACCCGAAGGTGTTAAATAGAAGTTTGCCTACCGTTCTCTTGCACCGTGCTCTCACACCAAAGACCACGCAAAGACTGACAAACACATAAACACACAAACAGTTGCTAGAAGGGATCGTCGACCACGCGGCTTCCCGTAGACTACACTGGACGTAAACATGGGTTCAGTCCAGGACACACGATCTGCATCCGGATTGCATGGGAAGGTGTTGAGATTGGGGTGAACAATCCGAAGCTCAACAGGAGGGGAAAGGTACGAAAAATGGTGCCTGTTCTGATCACCACCTCTCACACAACCTTCGCCTCATTTCCCACCGCAAGCGCCAACGAATGAACGCAGGTGTGGTATTGCACACCTGAGCCGTAATCTACACCGTGCTTTGCTGCCAGCCAATACTCGGTCTCAGTCACGGGTGGTGTTGTACCTATCGTCAACTACGTCGTGACTTTTTTTCCTCACACAAAACGCAGTTCGAAACGTTGGCGACTGCACCGTGCAACTCGCCATGACTCCGTGGCCATCGCAACCTGGCTAGGAACACGCCGGTGTACGCAGATTCTGGTTTTCTGATACCTCCAGCACGTATGGTTTTTGTTTTTTCATCTGTCTGTTTCCTGCATGTTTTGCAAGTGCCCAAGAGCTATAAGCCACACTGCACCGAGAACACCATCATGCGAATGATGCAACTGAACAATCGGTAGACAAGGGGGTAAGCAGTTGAGGGATCTAGAATAAATATGTGATCATGCAATAAAAATTGTAGCATCATGTTACTGCACTTATTGGATCCGTATGTCGTCTGTCCGTCTGTCTGTGGCCCTCCGTTTATCTGCATGCGGAAAACAAACGAATGGGCGAGAAGGAAAAAAAGGAAGTCCAGAGCATCGCAAGTCTGGAATAGCATCACACGCACTGCTGCATATCATGACTTGTGGACACTCCGTATGGCTCCGACCTGCTCCGTCCAGTTCCCTCCTTCTCCGTGCATTCGATGATGTCTTGTACCCCTGCTCGTCTCACCGACTGCCGTGGCCATCAACAACTCCTTTGCGACAAACAAGTCCTCGCTCCCTCCCACTTATGCACAGCTTCCCTTGTTCGCAGAGTTCAATACTTTTTCTCCGCTGTTTTTCCGCTGCACGCTGAAGTGGGATTTTATTGAGCTTTTCCTGTGTTCCATTGGCTGTTTTTCCCACAGGCATCAGGGTTGGGGAGTGAAAAGTCTCGCGGAAGTCACAAACAAATGGGTGATGCAGTTGTGTTCGGCCCGTAATGCCACTCCTAGACGCATCCGTTACCCTTGCTTCCCTTTCCGCCGCCGACGGGAGACCTCCGAGAGGTGCAACCGACGATCGTGGAGCTGGTTGGAGTGTTTTCGATCGAGCGAACCTGAAGCGGCTACCGGGCGGAAACTTGTTTGCCTGTTTCGCGGGATAAAAATGGAAATTCAGTTCAACTTTGAGTGGCCGTTTGTTGCCTCTCCGCAACGTTGCACCCACGATAGCCGACTGGCTGACTGGTCAAGTGTTTGCTAGCTCTTTGTTTTTTCATTAACCAGTAGTTACGCGTCGTTCCCAGTGTGTCCCTCGGTGGACTACTGGAGATTCTTCCATTGAGCTGCTAACAGAGAAGAATATACGTATTGGATAAAAACAGTCTCTTTTCTCTATGGGTGCCATACGCAAAAGTGCAAAATTCCCTGCCTCACTTGAGTTAAGCCGCGGGCACCGGAGAATCAGAGACTGGATTGCCTACATCATGAGAACGTCTAGTCCTAGAGTGGACAGTTCTTCCTATCTCTCTCTCGCGCCTATTAAGCTGGTTTTATTAATTTCTTTTTTATTTCGCAGCACTCCTGCAGCATTGCAAACGTGTTCGTTCGCCAAAGGCAATCTTCGCCTTTGCACGGGTGCAACCGCATCACCCACCAACCCGCGTGTGTTTTTCCCGTGGCTGCCATGACTAATTAACTTCAACGAGGCTAGGCCGGTACCGCGCTCGGCGACCGATGATAATCCGGTTGCGGCCCGATTTATCGGTCGATAAATTTATTTTTCCTATAATAACGCTCACAACAGCTTTCTGTGGTGCGCGCGATAGCAGCCGGCTGGGTTTTGCGCCCGACAGGATAAACAGAAAAGGGTGCACCGACAAACGCGGGATAGAACCACTCCTCCCATCGCCAGGAGAGCAAGGATGTGAAGGCTGATTATGCTAATGAATTGTTCATGCTTGGCAGTGAGTAAAAGCGTCAGGAGTTGAAGGTTGGAGAGGAGCAGCACCGTCCCATTCGCATCCGTCGTGGAAAAAGCAAGCAATTGGCTTTTTCATAACGATAATTCGATCGTTAGTTTGATCGAGTTAAGTACGACCGGTTTACGTACAATAAAACCTACATCGCTGCACTGGTGTACTACACCCTAGAGTACAGTATGGATTGAATAACAAACCGGGTCATGTTAGGATTGTTCATTAAAATTGTAGGATCATCTCCCGGCGGCGGAAACATACCTGCAATGAACGAGAGAGAAAGAAATAAAAAAAAACTAATTAGTATTATTCAATCCGCAAATTATCCATCGATGTACAAGCTAATGAAAAACTAACACAGGATAAATGTTGTTTCCATATTCATGGAAAAATGAATTAAAACTCAAAAATAGAAACTTGACTTGCTTGAATTTTTGGCCAGTTCCAAAACATATTGTACGACAAACCCATTTCTTTTCAACCAGCACCACTAATCACCGGAAAATTAAATCGGACGGCTTCATTAAACTCGTTGAGTAATGATTGTTTTCCTGCGGGGCGAAAATTAGTCCGATCAAAATATTTAACCCACTTTTCCATTGGACAAGAACATCCCGCGCGTGTTTGTGAGAAACGCGCTTTAAATCGTGCCGCGGAACACAAAAAAAGTGTATCGCATTTCCAACTCTCCCGGGACGGGGTAAAAGAAAGTGTTGACACTCCGACGCGCGCCTCGAGTGTGTTGACTGCTGCCGTTCTGAAGGAGTTGAAGCATCGGTTAGTGTCGAATGATTTAACGATTAGTCGACGTTGTTTGGAAGGCGGGAGAGAAAAAAAGCAGGTTTGCCCAGCTGCTGACGCAAACACAGTTTATCCCCATCACCAACGTAACTGGTTGCTAATCGTTTTGGAGCAAACGGCGTCGTGCAGGAAAACGACCATTTTCCCATCGGGAATACACGGTGTGGCAATCGCGAGCGAAATCCTCCAAAGACCACCAAAATCTACCACACCACTGGAAGGTAGCAGCGAGTTGTTCGCTGAAGGCGTTTTTGCCATATCATCATTTCATAACCTCGAACATGATAATTTCTTTTTTTTTCCTGCTCCCTAGAGCATCCAGAGTTTCCCAACGACACTTCACCACCCTCGACAGACATCCCAATTTCACCTAATTGCAGCTCTTTACCTTTCTTTTGATATGCGAACATCATGGGCCGTAAGCGATTCTACTTGGGGTACGCGATTCCATTTGCGATTTCGGTAGATGTCACCAGCTTCTATCATCTATTATCGAATGTGAGGCAGTTTGTAGCAAGGTTTGACGTTTTATCAAGCTACCGATAATATGTTACACATGTGTCATTGATTACTAACACTCTTAAGAAACACCTTCCAAATCCTAACATTCACTAACATCTATAGACTTTTAGAAACTCCAAACGCTTACATCACAGCAAAGTGAATGGAAAATAAATTAATGGAAGTGAAAGCATTGCAACACCATTCTCAACGTTTTAGGTGCCACCAGAACGAACGCTTTAGCAGACCGTTTCTTCCAGGCGTACCGGGAAAAGAGCGTTCAAATTAAGTTAGGATCGCTTGCCAGGTACCAGATACAGACTTGCAGCAGCATAGCACAGACCGGCAAGTCATCGGGCGTCGGAATCGAAAGCAAATAAAGTGTTGAGATGAAATTTTGCACTTTGTATTTGCATCCTACTGCTGCAGCTTCGTGAGCATGCTTCCGTGAGTGACTTCTACCGGGAAGCAGCATGTCACGGGAGATGTCTGTGACTACAATTTGAGGAGGACCTTTCTACTCAGAGGAAAAAAGGTTTCACAATGGACGAAGAGGCCTCCCTTTTCCCGGCTTCTGCTCCATCTTTCGACTGATAACAAGAAACACAAAGTATTTCCAATCAGTTCTGCTACCGTTTCGAGAAGGCAACTTCCTGTTCCCGGGAGCCGCTCTCATGCACAACACCATCGCCATCTTGCTTGCCAGCGGAAATGGGAGGAAAATAGCGAATAATTGAATCAACAATATGCTTCCTTTCTGACTTCTGCGTATTTTTCTCGCCGGTCACGTTGGGTGGCAACCGAAGGCCACACAGAAACATCACACTCTTTTTTCGCGCGCGGACGTCGGAAAAGCAAGGCCTTTCGTCGTGTTAGCGAGAAACATCCGTCGATGAAGCTTGCGAAGGAATGATGAACGTCATGATGAGCGTCGAATGGTCGGGGAAGCAGCAGTAAAACGATTTTGATCTACCGGGGGTTGGTTCAATTGGGAATCTTTCTTATCGTTTTTTTTTTACTCTGCGTCCCACGTCGTTGCCTTATCCTTGATCCTTGGCATTTCCGTCCACGCCCCTGGGGAGGAATGTGTTTGACGTATCTTGCCACTGCGGGTACAACACATCCTAGATGCCGCAAGGCTTCAACGTCTTGGAAACACTACAAAGCCAACGACGATCAACGCATTACTCTCCTTCGCAAGGATTGATGGCGCAAACTGCAGCCACTATTTTCCCTCGGTTGGAAGACGACACTGTACACGGCAGGATGCTGATGCTTCTCTGGTAGCAATAGCGTGCTGTAGAGAAATGCATGGCTGCTGAATGATGCTTCGTCGGAAATGGAATGCTTTGTGACGATACACCAAATACCGCGATATGATATTTGCATTCATTCCGATGATCTTTGTTCCTCCAGTGAAAAGAAAATTTGCTTTTTTCATCTTCTCAAAACCCAAGCGAAATTTCCGCATTTTTTTCAATTTTCCTGTTCTTATTTTAAAGACACTTTGAAGTCAAGCGAAATTTAAATCAATTTTCAATTTGATCCACACACAAACGGAGAGACGGGGCGCTGTTTTGGGAATCTACTTTTAACCCACTTGCCTTGAAAACCATTCACCTTCTTTAATTGAATTCATCATTCATGAAAGTAGTAGGTATTAGATGTAATTTAGTTGCCGTATAACTTTTCCGTTCCATTCATTACAAAACAGTAGCCGACTTTCTCCTCTTTTCCCAGCGTTCTGAAATTGTCGCCAGAACAACGAAACCGGGTCTAATGATGAAATTCCAGCGGCCAGCGGGAAACGTTTTTCCACGGGAGGACATTTAGGAAAAACTTTCCGCGGGCAGCTTCAGATGTTTCATTCTCTTTGCGTCGCAAGCGATAGCTGTTCGTAACGGGTTCGCAGGAAAATCGAAAAACGCTACGCGAGGGGAGGCGAATTTTAATTCGATTACGATGATTAATGGTGTAAGTTTTTCCGGCCGTTCCATCTTATTTGACTTGGGGCTGGTTTATTTTAAGCAAAGCACACACAAAAAGCCACCATCAATGGAATGTGGGAAGCATGTTGAAGCATTTATGTACAGCTCGTGGGAGGGGAGGAGGATGAAAAGCAAAGTTCTTTCAAATTACTAAGCGAAAAAAATATGTTAGACGGATCTGCTCAGAAGTGTCGAGACGATGATCAAATGTTATGATGTTCAAAACTAATACAATAGACGCACAAGCCTTGCATCTGCCCCGTGGTTCCAGGTATTTTTGCTCCACCCCAAATTTAGAGCGGCCATCCTGGTTGATTTATGGAATCGTTGGACGAGAACAAATTCAGTACTAATTGGAAAACATTCGGCTGTATCATCGAAAAGTGACTAGTTTTAAAATATCTGGATTAGACGGAAGTTGTTCTGCGTTTCACGTCGCCTCAGAGCAGTTAAGAATTTTTAACAATGCTAATGTTACACCCAAACCTGCGAGCAATTGAAGGAAGTCGTTATGTATTTCCAGTTCGATTTTATCGATGATCGATAGATCGTAATTTATAATTAATTTTACAACGCACCCCGTCGTAAGTAAATGCTGGTACCTTAAATTACTCAAGTGTATAAAACCGTCGGATGAACTAAATAAACAAAACAAACCCCCAAGGAACCAGCAAAACAGGAAATTGATCAAGCGTAAAACAAACAGAATAAAAACGGGCCAAGCCTTAAAAACTAAATAAAAACGATGCGTACAATGGAAAGCCCCCGATCGGTGTTTACGCAGCGATGGTAACAAAATTATTTCAGTTACAACGAAAAAACAGGGCGATCCTCGATATTGCTTCATGCGACGATCACGGAACGCCAAGAAGGTTCGTCGAGAAGAAACCGGGCTAGAAAAAATAAACGCTCGTTTTCCCGCTCGAAGAGAACCGTCGTCACTCCCTCGTAAAAATGAAAACCGTGTTTCCCGAAGCTCACGCATCGACAATCGGCATGTGGATGGACTTCTTGCCCTTTTCCTTGGATTCTATTTTTCGGTATGCGCTGCTGCTGTTTTTCCCTTTCCCGGGCATGCACACAGCACAGCCGACCTTTCGCTTCACTCGTACGCAAACGCAAAACAATTAAAAGCAATAAAATTTTAATTTATGACTTCGTTATTACATTTTTATGCTCTTCCGAACGGGCAGACCCACGGCATTTGCTCTCGTTTCCCGGTGTAGAATTCTTCTCCGAAAGTTTTCCCTCAACCTGTCTCGCCTTTTTGTTTACCACCACCTGCAGAGTTTTTTTCCCTTGGCGTGCCGGAAAAAAAAACGAACACTCATCACACAACGCTCCAGCGGACACAAAATTCTCAGTAGCAGGCACCAAACTTTTCCTGTTTTTCCCCTGGCACCGTACCTCGAAGGAATAGTTGAACCCAACCACTGAATAGTTGAATGAGATTGTCCCTTCTTCACGGAACCGCAGACAGCATATGGCCCTGGAATTGGACTGAATCGTAAAATCGCACAGACCAACGCGCTCCTCTCGTCCTCGGGCGGCCACCAACACCGAAACCTCGCCGATACAAACCCATTCATCCATTCTGGAAATGGAAAACTGGAGTAACAATCACACCGCCTCGGCCGCGGAAGAGGTTATCAAGGTTTACACACTCGAGCCAGGGATAATCATTCCTTTCGGACGGGGTGGAGTGGTATTGTAGCCTGAGGGATGATGATTTACGGCACCGCGGTGGGTTTTCGGAGGCTAGGGCGAAAGGTTAGAACACCGATGGGGATTGTATTCGAAGGGATTGTTTTAACGTATTTTTTTGCTTTAAGGCAAAATTTCATTCGGGAAGAATTTTCCTCGCCATACCCAATACCGGGGAGGTCGGCCGTTGCCGTCTCCGGTGACGTATGGTTCGGAGGACAATAAAGAAGGAAACACATGAAATGTAAAAAAATAAAATAACAGAAGACCAACCGCGGTGAAGACAAAGGTCCAGGGGACATACGAAGTTAGGACCCATAAATTCAACACACAAATCAACCGCCACTAACCCTACTAAACCCAGTACCCGAGCTGGCCGTCCCCGCGCTCGAACTGGGGATGAATTTAAATTCGGTCCGAAAAAATGAGCTCCCCAAATCGGGTTATTATTCAAGAGAAGACTTGCGGCCGAGCAAACCACCAAGAAGTAGGTCAACGCAGACGATATTGAATTATGCCCAAAACCAAACCCCAACAAGTCCTTTTTTCTATGATTGGATCTATGAATTATGTGGCCTTTGAATGAGGAAGACGCTTTGAATTCCAATTCCCTACGATTTATATTCATTTCTATGGCCTGTGGCTTGGGGGCCTGTTTTCTTATTTGATTTTACAAGATTATCTTCTTTTCGCAGTAGGGTAGGTAAAGTGGAATAATCTCGACAGTAAATTTGTCTGCAATAGAAACAATTAAATCTAGAAATAGTTTTAACATCCTCGGCTACGGTTTAGTGAGTTGGATGTGCCTCCTGATGTGGTTATCAGGTGAACGAATGCACCCAGAAGAGAAACTAAAATTACCCAACCGCACGTGGTTAGTGCATCAAATCTTCCGCGAAAGAACAACGACCGAGCGGCAACACGAAACGTGAGAATGTCTTCCATTCCTGATCGCGCTTCACCGTGAACTCGTAAAGAAAACATTAAAAACATTAACTGAACCCAGATGCCGAACAATAAAAACTCACCCGGGGAAAACAAGAAAGACAAGCGCAACAAGCGTGTCGGAAAGATTCGGAAGTCAACTCAACGTTGTTCGCCTGTATAAGTTTGACTTGGACAGCCGCGAGCCGTTTCGTAGCCTAGAGGAGGTTCAGGTGCCACCACGCGTGGAAGTAGCACGAGGGAACTGGACAAACATACCACCACGTTGCATCGGGTTTTATTTACTTTCGGTCGACAATGTGATGCGGACCCCGTGCACACGAGGCTATCTTCTTACGCTCGTGCCTTGGTTCGATTTGGCATTGGAATGCCATCGCTTCTTCCTTTACTTGTTCTGGCCTAAACAAAGATAAATCTTTCCCCATCACGTAGATCCTCGGTTCGGGCAACCGAGATGCTGCTGGTATGCATAAGATAGTTGAAGTTGGAGTGATGCACAGACTTGGTGGACTATTTGTTCCAGCCGGTTTGAAGACAAACTACTCCGAGGACCTAAACCAATAGAGCCATGCGATGGACGGTGAAATGCGATGGACGGTGGTAGCGCTACATGGCATGAACATATGATCGAACTTCATAAACCACTTGAGAAAACAATAATTAAAATGGTGCAGTATCTAAACGTAACCCCTGACGGCACCGTGCGCAGAATATACCCGACACTCCCGAGGCGCATAATTTTAGTTGTTTTTTATGGGTTGCGAGAGTTTTTCGGTGTATTCTTCCATCAACACCCGGCATTTTTCATGCGCCCCATACATCATCGCGGTTAATGGACAGCGTGGCTCCCGGTGGCAATTTCGTGGAATGGAAAATGGAGCCATAAAATATTCGGGTTGTAGATCCGACCGACCAATGTTTCGGGTTTAAGGGCAAGGCACAAAAACCTCTCTTCCATCCAGCGGTAGCCGGCAATAAACGGTTATGACATACGGTCGATCATCCCAAAAATTGGTCCCCCCCGTGCCGAGAGACGCCCCGGACTCCATGTCCCGTGTGGCGGCGTCGCAGGACTCCGGATATCGGCAGAATAAACAAAAAACCAAACTCTTTCCCCCTTTGGGCACCCCCCGCAAATCAACACATTGTGGCACGCCTTGCACACCGGGGTTGGGCAATATTTTTTCGGTTATAATAGCCCCAAGACGGCTTCCAAAATATGCGGACGAGGAGGGCATGCGGCAATGGTTCCGATTATTGTCGACAACTTGTCTATCGGCCACGTCAACGACAACGGGAGGAAGAGACAATCCGGGACGCTACATTGGGATCGCTCGGCGATGCTGAACCTCCTCGCCACCAACGAATAAGAAGTCGTGATGTATTGGAAATGGATTTTTCCCTTTCGTTTCGCCCCCTGGAGCATGGAAATGGTTGAAGGCTCGGCCACAATTGTGTGTGAGTGTAGCAAGCAGACTAAACTGGCACATTTGTTACGATAATCCGAAGCGGAATGCCCCGCAGGCAACGGCGCGGCTTCGTTGGGAGGCATCGTGCGGTAAGAATTTACGGTTATTTGTACAACACTCCTGCCTCCATCGGTAGGGTTCCATGGATCGAAACGCGGAATGGATGGGTCGGATGATGATGGGATGTAGATGATGTGTTTCTTGTCGCACACCACGAATGGGTTCAATGGCTCAATCGACGGCTGCGGAAAAATAGAGACGACTGGCGAACCGTACGATGAAGGTCTCCACCGCTGCCAACAATCCGTTCGATATCTAGGGAATGACGCTATTCTCCATATTCTTTTGCCTTGCGCCAGAAATAGTAATAAGACAAGCTTTGTTCCATCATTCAGAGATAAATGGTTGTAATAAGTGTTGAGTTATGACACGCTAGCAATACTTCTTGAGGGTAGGATGGTGTCATTGTTCTTTGAATAGTCTCAAGTAAGACGTCGAGCACCATAGCTCAGGTGCTGGATTCTTTGTTTTTTCAACCTGCGCTATGCAATAATTGGCTTTTCAGTCATTTTTATCTCAAGAAGGCCGGTTAGGATGGTGCAGCACATGTTCGACACTTGCGGAAAATTTAAGAAATTGTAAATAGCAAAAGACTCACACGAAGAGATTTGGATTTCTTTATTGTTATTTCTTGCAGACGGCAATTAGGACCACTTGCAGAATGTTTTCTTCGAGGAAAAACACCTACCAGTTAGGCAAGTCATTTCGTATTTCATAGACATATCCATCACAATTAAGACGAGGTGTGATCGTCGTTCGCATACGCAATTGTCTTTTTGCAGAAGCTTCTTACCCTGACCATCCGTCTAGCTGCAGAAACTGGTTTCTCAGTTACCCACGTATGCCAGTGTAAAAAGCTGCTTCACTCTATAATAGGACATATAAATTCTCTGCACTGCGGCCCGGAACCCACAGCTAAGGCGGTGGGTAATAAATATTCCACCGGCACAACCACACACTCGATCTTTTCTCCTCTCATCATCGCTTATTGCTGTCAAGTTTTGCCCAAAAAGGGTTTATCGTGCCCGGGACCTTTGCTTGCCGCATGTTACGGTGGAACAACATTTCTTGGCCATTAACAGAGGGAGGGAAAAAACGGTCCCAGTTCAAGTCCCACCGGATCGATCGATCTGTAACGAATTGAATTCATAATGTGTTGTTGGGTCGTCATGTTTTCGCGAAACACAGCGCGGTTACAGGCCGGTAACTGAGGAATCGATCCTAAACGGGTCGATCCGTCGGTGAGGCAAAGGTATACTGATTTACCGAGCAGTGCGGACCTGTGCAAAACTCTTTGTAACAGAATAGAATACATTTGTGGCCTTTTGTTGCATGTTGCAAAAATATGTGCTCGAAAGAGTAGCCACAACATCATGAAATTGTGATTCCTATGCTGACCGAAGACTCTGAAAGGCAAGGAGTTGCAGCATCTGGAGATACTTTGTTTAACGGAAGTGGGCACAAAATGGAACAGCCCGCGAAGGCAATGTAAGTTTATGGAAAGAAGGTGACAACACGCCCGGTTGCAGACGCGCATCCTTAATTGTCCCTTGCGCCCGACCCATTCGCACCGTGATCGATCATTCCGCAATCGTCTGGATCGCGGCAGGCTGCTATGGATGGCATCTCGAAAATCTGACAGCGTTCTGCCGCCACGATGACATTTGTTAGGTTACGTTGTTTTCTTTTCGTTTCCAGTTTATTCTGCGGCACACGAACGGGGCCGACGATGGTGTGCATGTACGGAATTTAATTAGGGCCATCGATGGTTGACATGCGACGGCTTTCAGAAACGTCCTTTTACGTGCATCGCTTTTTTTATGTTGCTCATTCCAAATCTTTCCAAGCGCTGGCCAAAAGTTGACAAAAGTTTTAATATTATGTTCAACTGTCGAGTGGCACTGGAGTTTCTTCTTTCGCTATTTTTCCCATAGCTGTCGATCTCGCTGGAAACTGGACAGCAGCCGTGGAAAACTTTTCATCTTCATGCCATTCTACACTACCAGCAGGACAGTTTCGTGTGTGTAAGAACGATGAATGTGAGGCAGGCTGGAACGTGGCTTCGCGGAGTTGTAAAAGAACTGCGGCAAGGCATCTCCAATGGCCGAATCATTACATTCTACCATTTTTTCCACAGGGCGCGGAAGGAATTTCGGAATGTCAGAAATGGCACATGGGTGGACGCGCAAATTAAAATTCATACTACGAATTGCTGCGGACATTTTTCGAATGCAATCCGACAGAGGCTCCAAGGACGCGCCACGAAACGAGCGACGACTGCTGGAGCTGGGCAATTAATGAAAAAGCAAACCAATTGATGCGTCCACGAGGCGTCCGCTAATGTCGGTGGTACGTAAGTTTATTGCCTTTCTGACAGTAGAAGATGCGATAGTGGAAACGATGGCTTGGATTGACGGTAGCAACGAATGCTCGAGCTACTGGTTCCAAGTTTTCAGCATTCCAACCGTGACAAAAAAACCCAATAGATTAAGCATGTTCTGGTCATTGGATGCGGGCAAGTGTGATAAGATTTGTTTCTCTTGGAATAAAGTCACACCAGAAGACGAACGAAGCTGATTCTCAGACGTAAGACTTTTTACTTCCTACTTTTCCTATCTACTTCAGTTTTTTTTGTGATCGAGCTCCATTTTTTGGGAAAATACCCGATTACGCTATTTGGGTGGCGTGAAATTCGTTGTTCATGCGTTACAGGCGCCTTGAAATAAAACACAAGCTGCTGGGTAGAAAGGTCGTAAGTCACAGCTTGATGCATGATAATTTGAATGGCATATGTTGTGTTAAAGAACATTCGAAACTTCCATCGATTTCTGCCTTAGGCTATTGCCAACCTGGAGCAATACAAGGCAGTAGTCTTATTACGACAACTTTAGACGTTTAGCTTACGAACAAAATTTCCTCAAACTAAATAAAGATATCTGTAAACTGTCCGTCTCTCATGCCTCGATCATTCATTATAAGTAATAATAAACCACATTTCTATTCATGGGGTTAAAGAGAATTTTGCATTCCAGGCTAGCAAATCTCTGCGTATCAAGCAGAGTCGACTTTCCACCCAAAAATCCCCATAAATGAGCATTCCAAACAAACCAACTGACCACTTGAATGTTGGGCAACATTCCTGAATCCAACGAACGATGAGTTGTTCGAGGAGGGAATTTGGCCGACGAGAAAATTCGGAAAAGTACAAAATGTCACTGCAAAGGAAAAAAAAACCCTTCGCAAAGTTAAACAAACTGTCGATAGCTTCTTTCGTATTGGATCAACATATTTACTTTGTTGGCAAGGGCAATTCCGAAGGGCCAGTCGTATGCGAGAGGAAATGTTCTTCCTTTTCTTCGAAATCAGATGAGAAGACATTATAAAAATAAATCGAGGTGATAGTAGGACAAAATCAAATCCGGTCAGTAGTAATTGGGAAAAGGGAAAAGTTAAAACTCTCCGGTGGGTCATGAAATGGGAATTTATGAAAAGGCTCTTCATGACCGGGGAGGGACAACTTGCAACCATGTGCCTAGCGTGCCTGTGTTCCTATGGAAAGAAAGTAGTAGAAAGGATGCTTGATGGTTATGCGTACGGTTTTGGCATGTTTTCACAAAACAGATTTTCGACGGATTTGTGGCGAGAATGTGAACCTAAAAGTTGAATCTGCCCTCCCGCACTCCCGAAGGAACGAAGGGTTTCAATAAAAGCGTAAAGATAAACAAGCGCTGAGCTGACCGGGCGGATAAAGTTCACCACGAGAGGAAAGAGTGATTTGGTTACCTGTCCCCGTGTTAAAAAAGGAAGGGAAAAAGAGTCACATTATTTCCCTGAAACCCAACTCACACGGAAGGGCTATCGGTGACGCAGTGATAATGATCGGAACCGCCCCCAGGCACGGAGGAAGCAGGACACGAAACGATTGCGAGCCGGTCAACATCGAACCTGTCAATGTGAGCCCTCTTTCTGTTCGATCGGGTGCTCGGGGTTACGAAAACCTTCCTTCATCTCTAGTGTATGTGTACCTGGCGTACCGTGAAGGGAAAAGAAAACCCGTAACCTGAGCAAGACAAACTGCAGGTAAGCGGAAGTGGATGATGGCCGAAGGAAAGGAGAACGAAAGATGTAGAACCAGCACCGATGAAAAGTCCTTTAATTGATTTATAACACGTAGCCCAGAAAAAGGGATCGAGGTTTACCTGTTCCACCGCATCGTCCCCTTCCACAAAACCTCTCGCCTCTTTCCAGCCTTATTTTTCCGCCCGCCAGGATCAAACTCAGGTAGATAAGAGAAGAAAAAGGTGATTTTGGTAGGCTCACCAACTGAATTGTAGACACCATGGGGTTCCCGACGATGGTGCCTAGGCGAGGAGATGGAGAGGATCCCGCTCTGATTGAGGCCTATAGATAGAGAAACCCACCGACTGAGTTGATACACCTCAGGCGTTTTTCCAGCGCATCGTTGAGTACTTTTTCTCTCCAAAAAAATCCTCCCGCCAGCGGGGATTTTGTCAGGTTTAGATTTTTATGGTTTACTGCCACCTTTTTTTAAATCTTCCCTCGCCTTTCACACCCGGTGACGCCTGAACAGGCGATCCTCCGGGCAGATGAAGCCGGATCAGTGGTCTGGTCCAAAGATCCGGAAAACTGGCGACTCCGGCACAGATGCGCAAGGAGGTACGCATTTCGACGTACAAAGAATGATTGAACATTCGCGAACAAAATACGAAAAAGAGGAAATGCTCCTCGGAATATGGTGGTGAGGATAAGCAGTAGGAGGAATAGATTCATTAGGAAAACATCCTGGCCTCGAACTAATGAATAGAACCGGATCCAAAGGATCAATGAGCACAGAAGCGAAAAGAAACGCACCAGGAAAAGAAATGGGAAGCGCGTGCTGAAGAGTGGTTTCTAATCAGCGAGGAGAAAAGGATGATGATTAGCATCACATAAACGCGTCGTCATCGTGAAACACCAGTATATCCTCCGCCATCAAACAGAAGCTATAGCCGTTGTTTGTTTTCCCAGCCTCGGGGGTGAATATGTGTGGGGCCTTTTGTTGTTCCTATTGTTTACACAACAAATTAACTTTTTTTTCCGTTGAAGAGCCAATTTTTATTGAATGCTTTGTTTTCTGTCAAGGGGAGAAAGTAACCTTTTTGTAATACTCTACAAAGGGTTTCGTGCCTTTTTCCATTACAATTCAAGGATGCAAATTAGCATTTCAAAATATAATGTTGCAAGATTATAAAATATGGATAAATAAACTGTTTAATCCGTTTCGTTATTATTGACTGTTTCCGGTCGAACTTTCCACGAGAAACTCGAATAAATGATTTAGCGAGCGCGTTGTCAGAAAGAAAAATAAGTTTTTTAAATAGAAGCATACGCGCTTGGTACCAAGTTGGTTGGTCACAGCATCGATCTCGTTGGATTGACGCCCAACACAAATGAGCGCTATGTTGCCCCGATGAAATCATGGCCTACCGTGGACCTCGTCAATCCGTCGAGAAAAACAAGAGAACGGGGGGAATTAAAATCATTTCCCTGTTTCGGCATATTGTTACTTGCCACATGCTCGAGAAAACGATTCGGTAGACATCCAAACTCTCGCCGCACGCGACCTGGAAACGTCAAACGCCGCTGCCTGTCAGACCATTTCTTGGGCAGGAGCAGCTCATGAAAGACATTTCAACGGCAAGTGTATGTATGTACCAGGGTTGGGTTTGGGTCTTTTGCGGGTTTGCAAGGTGAATGCGGTACGGAAACAAGTGCTGGCCAAGTTCTAGCCGCATACTTTCAGGTGTATGCTGGAGTTTGAACGTCATGCTAAGAGACGTCAAGTCCCTCGGGATAGCTGACGATTAGTTCGCTACTAAACGTTTCAGTAGAAACCACACTGAAGTTACTTTAAAACGTTCATGTGTCAGCCACCCCTTCGAGAACTTCCTCTGGAGGCTCCATTTTCCCGACAAGGAACACTATAAAATGTGTTCCGCAGCGAGTGTGCGTGGGACGGAAAGGATGGATTGGATTTTCCAGAGTTTTGTTTCCCGTGACTCGCCTTGAAAAACCATTTCAATGCATGTTCACTTTCCGTACGCCGGAAGGAAATCTCACAGCCTGCTAGCCTCAAAAACGTAGACGAGCACATGAACCCTGTTGCCGAACGGGTGGAAAAACTTACCTAGTAATCTCTGGACTTCGATCTCGTTGAGGTACAGATTTAGATGAGCCCGGCCGTTCGCCACCAGCAGGGACAGCAGTAATCCAACGTAAACACATAAATTCGTCATTCTGACGTGGGGGTTTAAACTCTTTCTTCTTCGCTCCGGCTGCGTTGATTTCTTCGCTTCACCTCCCTTCAGGGTTCTTCTTCGGCTCGTACTCTTGAACTTCTCTCCGTTTTCGCTTTGCCTTTTGTTGCGTTTTTGTGTTTTTTGTCTTCACCTTTCGGCCTTTTCTTTCCTTTTCCTTCGCAATGCTTTGTTTTCGGTTCACGAATTGGTTTTGGTATTCTTGTTTTCACGTTCCGCTTCTCCGCTGCGCTTCTCTTTCTTGGAGCACTATTTTTCCGTTCTGTTGCGCTCACCGGTTTCGTACGGCACTTAACACTTCATCACCGCCGTTTCTTTTTTCAACCCCTCGATTTTGCAGCGCGCAAATAAACGCACAACGGGAAGATGTAAATACGCCCGGAAGCCCTTTGCGCAAACGAGACTGCGGTGTACTGCGATATGACGAATGCCCTACACCCGGCAACACACACGCGCACGCGGGAAGGAAGCGAAACCGCAGACTCAACAACTGGAGGAATCGATTGGTAATACACTACACTTGAGGGGATGCGTCGGTACGGTCGTGAATCGATTCGACTTCCAGCGAAGACGAACGACTTTTCACTGCGCAAAGGCGTTTTTTTTAATAGGCCAAAACAGACTGATCAAATCGTAAATGTTTCACTTTTCAACACACACGCATACACACTCTCGACAACGGATTGGACAGGTTTGGACAGGATCTTCCGGGTTAAGTACTTCACCACCATAAAACCCGCCCCGCAACACTTCTAGGAATCTATTGAACGGTTAATGCACTTTTCGCTTTGATATCAAACAATGCTTCATCATTATAACTTCACCTTGGCAATGGCAACACACTTCCGCTTCATTTTTAAGTGCGAGATTTCACTGCACACAATACCTGAATGTTGGTTGTAGATGCCCGAACAATCGTAGGACAAACTAATAACCGAAAGTTTTGACAAACTCTGCCAAAACTTATTTACCACCACTGTAACTGCAAATCAGAAGCAGATTATTGCTCCGAGGGTTGCGAGTTGCGTCGCTGTACCCGGTCAATGCACGAATGCTGCAGATGAGAGATGCACTTGCATAAACAGCGGTTTCGAAAACACGTCAACACTTCGCGTCGAAGGGATAAGAGCAAAACACGCTGGACGGTGCGCCACACACAGAAACGCACATCTAACTTGCACGACGGACGAAAGTAAACTGATTCGTTTATGTGCGTTCGGCGCGGCTCGAGCCGTTGTCGCGAGCGAGATGGAGTCGAACATCGCAGCACGCCGCGTTCTCGCTTTCGCAAAACCGGTCGCCTCGTGCTTCGGGTGACTTCGGGCGATGTTTTTCTTGCCGGCCGGCTGTCAAACTGCGATACGTTTTTTTCTTCTATGTTTTACGGATGCTGTCAGTTTGTGCGGGAGCCTGGTTGGCGCGGAAATTAATCGGAATCTTCAGAATGGGAAATTCCTATTTTGAATCTAAACTGTTTTTCAATCACATTCAACTTTTCTTTTCCTCGTCAACCTCCTTTTAAGGGTGGATATTTGATTGAATAAAGTTTTTTTTTCTTATAAAGTTGATCTATAAAACCTATCTGATAGGGTATTTACCTCATCTTTAGAATGTTTGGCGTGGTAGAAAAGCTTGGCAGCAACAAAATTGCATTGCACCTCTAACAATGCAAATACATATTGTATTAACCAACGCCTTTAGCCAGAAAGCAGAATGACAAGACGGAAGACCCCTTGGGTCATTGCAATGACTGTATGCAAATGACCAATAGGATTGAAGACGAGCTGGTTAAATGTATTCGTTCCACGCTGCCAGTTTTGCATAACCGCAAATTCTACGTCAGCTTAAAATAGGTACATTGAGTTTTGTTCCCAGCTGGTTAGAAAACTGACTACGCGAGAGGATGAGGTGATATCCAAGCACGCAACAATAATATCTGAATGTTTCGATAGGTCATCGAGGACTATTTATGTTTCTAAAAGAATTTCAATAAATTTGAGTACAACGGATCAGTGTGGAAAGAATAATCACAATAAATACAAGTTTGAAACGAAAAAGTATTCCTCCTTCCTACTAATGCCGGAATCCACTTGAGCGAAAGTGTTTTGGTTGCATTTATCGTTCGAGTAACGAGAATTCATGGAGAGAGTCTGCCACGCTAACAGCCAGTAATAAATTTCATCCATCGCTGTTCGACTAATCTTTCTCATCTTCCTGAAGTCGACCCCCCCCCCCCCCCCACCTACTGGCCGTATGCATTACGCGGTGGTTGGTTTTTCCATTCGCTTTCAGCACGTGGAAAAGCTCACGAAACGTGCACGGTTCCGTGGAACGCGATATTTGGCTAAAAGCTTTTCTGCCCCGTCGCCGATGTCGCGCACAATTTGCACGCGTAACAAATGGCCACCCATTACGTCGAACAAAGCTCGATTTTCCCTCCTCTTTGCAGCCAGCAACGGCCCCCTTAAATAAGAGAAAATAAATGTTTCGCTTTAGAAAGGACGCTTATGATTTTCTCATCAAAAACGCTCAGCAAAACCTGCACACAGATATCTTAACATGTTCTGCTTCGTACCTTTCCGCAGCTGGGTTTGTCTGCGTTTTTTTTAAATTTTCTACAACCGCATTACTCCCCAGCTAGTCTCCACAATTTTTCCAGATCTCTAATCTCTTATCTTAATTAATGGCTATCACATTCCGTGTCCGTGTCGGCTCGTTGGTTTGGGATGTCGTGCGAACCAGCGTGCCTTGGTTTTTGGTTTTGTCATTTCATTCACTTTCACCCAGGTGTTACCGGCGCCCAGGCCCATGCTCTGGCCCACCGACATCGCTCCGAGCATAAACATGAATTTGATGATTGATAAACCCGCCATGCCACCGAGGCGGACGGTGCGTGCTTCCCGCGAATGAAAGTGAGAAGTTGTACAATATGTTTATATTCTTCTTGGTTTTCCTTTTGGGGGGATTTGTGTGTGTTTTGAAAACGTCCACCCGAATGTAGACCGAGAAAGAAGAACATTGTTTCGATGGACTGCCACTGACGAACGGTGGCGGCACTTTTGAAGGGCATGGTTGCGTGTTGAGTGAATTTCACGATTTGGCCTTTTTTTTTATAGGAAAGCACGATTACCAGAGCATTGCCAGTTCCGTGACTTCCGGAAGTAACTCGCAGCGGGGCTGGAGAGGCGGTAGAATGTGGGTCTCACTTTGTGAGGGCTCGAAGCTGGGTCCAAAAAGTTTGTCCAAAGGGGAGTGCAACTGGCAAGCGAGAACGTTGACTTTGTTTGCAAAGTAAGATGATCGCGTTTCTTGCTTGAAGAAAACAGAGACATCTTCCTCATCTGTGGGGGGTTCGTTTTTTTGTTGTTTTTCATTCGTCAACAATCTAGCGTAAGGGGACAGGCGTTTGCTGCCATGGACCTTCCCCGTACGAGCCTCGGCCAGTTGCCATCAATAAAGTTTTTTCTTCGTCACCCTTCAAAGTCCTGCGAGGTTTTTTTATTCGTTCCTCAATTTGGCTTCTTCTGTCACCCCAAGAAAGGCATCCAGAAGTACGGTGGCCGCATTTACCATTACGGTGGCACACGTGCAACGACCACCGGAAAAGTCACGAGAGGGAAGTAGAAATGAGCGACGAAAAAACCAAATGTGTACCGTAATAAGACAACGTTTGTTGTTGCCACCGGTTCATTAAAATTTTAAATATTTGTTAAACGCTGGCGCTGCCTTCGCTTTTCACTGCCACCCGGTTTCGTTCTAGTTCCTTTCGGCATTTTGCCCCCTTATTTCGAAATTTCAAACTATTACAATTCTTCCTCTTCCTAACACCCGGAGAAAGTAATGAGCGGAATGTGACCGGAATGGAGTCAAATGTTTAAATCAACAGAATCAAAAGCAAAAGAAGAATCAAAAGGTGCGAGAAAGTGAGAGTCATAATGAAGTGGAAATAACGGTCGTGGAAAGTGAAAATAATTGAGCAGAAAAACTTCTGAGCGAGGGGGTCAATGAACATCGGTAGACTGCAGCTGATGTCCGTCGGTGCATTGACGTATGCAAATGCGGTTTCTTTTATGTTGGTTCATTCATATTGATGGGTAGTAAAAAAATCCTGGTGATAAACGTTTTTATGCAGTGCGACTCTAATAAAAACAAACAGATAGAAAATGATAATTAAGTTTGTTTTTTTACTTTAGTGGTGATAAAAATTAATGTGCTGTGGTAGTAAATTTTAATTTTTTAACCCGAATTGTCACTCTTATCGTAACTATAAAATTTGAAATCGTTGGACTGAAAATAATTCCTACATTAAAAATTGTACTTTTATCCAAGTGAAATGCAAAAATGATGCGTAACAATCCTTGATTTTGTTATGCTTATCACCTGACACTGCCACATTGCAGTGTTATCTCCACGAAGAAGATCCCACCCCGATAAAACGACCCCAATTATATTCTCCCTCCCGTTTTTGAAACGTCATGAAACTTCAGATGGTGTGTAGATTAAAGACATCCTTTCATACTCTGTACCTGCACAGCAGGATATACTCTTGCCCGCTAGCAAAATTGACCTTAGAAAACTGGCGCCATTCCATCTCCAAGGTGGTGGCTTTTCTCGGAATGGAATAGTAAATAAATTTCCCAAGCCTTGCGAAGCCGAGGGCAAGATGATTTGCGAGGCATGCACTAAACAAATAGAGGCGATGTCCTCCCGTGTGCATTAAGCGTTTTAGCCACCGCAAAGGAAAGGGGAAAAGGAAAAGACACACGACTGTGAAGGGATTGGCGATGCGGCAACAAGGGGAAAAAAATAAGGCCAAGTGGCACTGCAGGAGACAGCAGCCAAGCAAACACAGTGGCATCAAATGTAAATCAAGCGCCGTGTGTGGCTTCATCAGAGCGGCAACCCTCGCCAGTTGGCGACGGCCGACGACAGTAACATTTGCATTTAGAGAGCATCCTCTTTCATGTGTGTGATTTTTTTTTTTTGGATCCGATTGTCCCGGCGGGCAGAACCACGAGGGGACACCCGCACAGTGCCATCGTTAGAAGTGCAATCGGCCACAAACGACAAGCTCTACAAAGTGCAAGGCCTCGGCGCAGTTGCAAGCGTGTGCGATGTAAGGAAAATGCAAATGTCCCGGCTGAATGGATTTGATTTGAAAACATCAAAACACATGTTTTCTTTTTGTTATGTGGGCTCTCGGGGAGGATCTGCGTCCTGCCGGAGAGGGACTGTTGCAATCGGAACGACCTACTTTGCATAGTTGGAGTCATTTTGTGTGCAAATGGGTGCCGCATTAAAGGATGTTGAATAATCACCTTAAAAATATGTTTTCGCTTGAAGAATCTTCTGCTTTTCGAATGTAAAGGAATTGATGAAAGCATTTTCTGATGGAAAACATTTTTAAATGAAACGGACCTGGATTTTCTGCTGATTTGAAACCCAATTTGTTGAAATTCCCTGCGGGCATTGGTAGCAGCGTTTAACTTTTGTTAGTACAGCTACGTTTATTTACCTGACTCTCGATAACAATCGAACGAAGCAAAAGAACCACAACGCTGGACGATCCTTTTTGCCTCGGTGAATACGAGTCGAGATATGATTAAATACAAAAAAGAACTTGCTTTCAGGTCGTGTTGGACGCCCTGCAGGTGTAATTTGGACGAGTTTTCAGTACGGGCAAAGGAAACCAACTGGCTTTCCACTTCACACCGCAGTTATGCAGACCTCAAAGTCCCTGCGAGCCGAACTCCTCTGTTCGACTTTGCAAATTCGATTATCCTTCAAGCAAATACTTTCCGAACCGAAACCCACTCAACCACTTCTCACGAGGATTACACTCCAGCGGACTTCCGGAGAAGTTTTCCGCTAAAGTGGGCTAAAGTTTGAGCGTTTGAATGATCCTGATTCCGAAAAGTCGTCCGGGGAGGAGCAGTGGGATTTATTTTAATTGATTTACAGGACACGTTTTAGCCGCCCCCGGCGGAACAAGCGAAAAATAAAAAGCCCCTCCCCCCCTCACCATTGGGCCCACTTGGGGATGCTCGAGCAAACAACCAGAGGGATCGGTTGTTTTTCGGGCTCTGTTTCGGTTGGGACAAGAAGCCCTCATCTCCGTTCGCTGGAAAGGATTCGAATGGGATGCGTTTTGCCAAATGCGACCCGAGGTTTGTTATGACAACTTCATCGAAACCCGACGTTTGCCGGCGGTAGGGGATACGAATTTGCAATTGTTCACGGCCACTTGAGTCTAATTGAATCCGGGAAACATTTGTCCCAACGTCGGGGCCGGTGAAAGTTCCATTGTCACTTCTAGTGTCATCCACAAAGGGTTTCGGAGGACTCGAATCCAGAACATACTGATGCGGTGGCACTACGATTTTGCATTTCGGTTTGTGGAGGGTCTCCTTTTATTTTTGGGAAATGATGTTGAAATAAGGCACCAGATGAAAAAAATAATACGATTAACATTTTTTCGGAACATAGTCCACAAGGCTTTTTGTCATTTTGATCTCATTTTCTCGTTACGCTTCAAGCGCATGTACTTGTCTATATCCGTATCCTTCACATTAAGCTCATCAAGTCTTTTCGGGAGGATGAGCTCAGTGCTTCAGTGGAAAATCATTGTCAGTTTTTATAGGGTTCTTTAAAATCGAGGGGTGCAGGTTGCACAACAGTTGGGCTCAGGCCGTGGCTGTTAATAAAGGCTCGTGCCAATGCAACAACGTATCCAATGACGAAACTTGACGCGAAACTCTAGGGTGTGCGCTGGCTGATGTGTTCCAGAGTGATAGAAGTCGATCGAGAACACAGTTGTATCAAATTCCCTCCGGTGGCATGTGCGTGCAGCCAGCAAACAAATTCGATGCAGTTGCTTTTTTCCTGCTCTCGATTTCCTACGAACCGTGTGGCGGGAACAAATTGCATATGTCGACGGAATAAGTGCGTCCGTGGGACTTTGTACAGGTTGTGCAGGGTTTTTTTTTTTCGTGGGGGTTGTTTGCCGAGTACGAACACTTGTGACCCCGACAAGAACAAGTTGGGTGTTTTTTTGGCCTGAATCGGGGACACAACGATTGGTTTATTTTATCCAAGTTAATGGTTTATGAAAAAATGTATTGCATGCGTGTGGCAGGCAGCTGACTCACATGGCACCCAACATTGACGGGTTCCATATGCTAAGATCCTTAGCTGGGGTAAGATTCATTTGAAAGACCATAAACATCATTTCTCATAACTGCTTGTCAATAGTGTTCATGACTATTTCAACTTATTACCTCCATTAAATGCTGATCAACAATGTTTAGCTCTGGAAAAAAGCCAAACGAATTAAACCAAGACCAACTTCGTGTGGAAAAGATCTTTACATGCACGATACGATAACCAGATGATATTTCACTGATATCTAACAGTTGTAATCAAATAAATATAAAACTAACAGGCCATAGTTGCAATGATCACCCTTCCGGCTACTTTCCAGTTGAGGAAGGAAACGTGGAAGTGTATCACATGATCGCCAAGCCCCTAAAACGTCCTTTCATCATTATGTCAGTTCGAGGCACTGAGAGGTGCAATAAAAACCTCACTTCAACGAGCATGCAGGACATGCACATTAGCATTGTGCGTTAACATCACGCCCAGAATTGAGAACAATGAGTCAGCACCGCGTATGCCATCGGCTTGGTTTGACATCGGCCAGCTCCGCCAACGCGTGGGCATGTTTGTCCACGCTTGGGTCGTCCACGGATGGATCGCGTTTTCATGCTTTCCGGCCCGACGGTGTGAAGGGTGAATTAAATTAGTTTACTCTTTCTTTTACGACACCAACACCTGCGACCGGTTGATGTGGAGTGTTGGTTGATTGTGAAGTCGTAATTCTAATGTTTTTCCCCTCGTTCTTTTTTCCGTAGACTTTTTAAGGTTGGTTATCTCCCGTTCTGCGAATGTGTGCCTTATCGTTATCGACTGTGACCACGGGATCGGCATTAATGCGCTTCCGAAACCGCAGAACGTCCTGTCCTGTCCTCAAGCTTTCCCTCACACCATGAATGGGAGATATTTGTTATCACCACGCGATGGTATCTAGGGTAAACTTATTTGGCCCCGGCTGATGAGTCCTATTAACAATCAATCATTCGATGAATTATGTTTGTACAAAGATAAGCGAGAATATTGGGATATTTCTCAAGGCATAATCCACAAGCTTAAAAAGGCTTGAACTGATAACAACGAGACATTGTGAAATGATAACATTATATTCTAGCATGAACGAAATGAATGACGAAAAACGAAAAGAAGACATGCTCTTACTTTACTTTTACTTTACTTTACTTTAACATTACTTTTTTGTGTAAGTGTTAAACAAAAATCGGCGTAAGTTAGCTCTGATTATCCTTCTCTTGTCCCTCAAATGTAATTCATGCCAAACGAGATAAAATCTAGATAGAATTTGATGAATGATAGCAACAAACAGGTTCTCAATTGGATATTGAAGATAAGATGTAGCATAACAATTTGCCGCCAATACCTTAGGCGTTAGCCCAGGCAACCTCCATTAGTGAAGAGCCCTAAGTAAACCCTCATCATATCGACTAGTTCTGGAAGGTCTTGAACTCATTCCGGGTTTGCTCATTCCGGCCGTCGTATATCAACAACTTTTAATTGATGTCTTCTCCACGCTCTCTGGTCATCTAAAGTGTGACGATGCGTTAGGGGCGATGAAGAGGCTCTATGCCTTACTCGTTGAGGTTTATTGCAATCCATTAACGTGGCCCGCAGGGGACGAAGCGAGAGAGTGGTGCCATCGGACCCCCGTACGAATGTGTTTGCGTGTCATTCAAATAAGGGCCTCTAGGCGCTTCTCTGGGAGAATGATTGGGAAAAATCTAAGCTTCTAAAATGACTCTATTCCAGTAGTTAGCCTTGAACCATATCGAACCCCGAGGAGACAGCTTGACGAGGCCAGTTTCGGAAGTCTAGGGAGGAGAAGGCCATCACTCATCATGGCATGACAACTTTCATCAGCACATCGTCAAGCGGCTTCAAACCTGGCGATTTCTGGAATAGACTAAACCAGCCATCCAAGGCCCCAATTGCCCAGGAATGGCGTATTTTGGAAATTGTTCGTCCAAAATTGGGTGTTCCCTTTACTGGGATATACCCTGGACGAGGCGATAACCGAAAGACACCGCGCGCCCAGAATAGCTCCATAGCTAAGCGCTGGTCGTGTTTGAGCCATTTCCAATCCATTTAATTCGAGCAATGGAGAAAATTGACGGACGAACATATCGACGATGAGCGATGGGCGATTGGACAAATGAAATTGTCGTCGATTCCTATCGTCAGACGGTTGAGGATCTCCGTACGTACGCCTGTATGCGGAAGAAAGTTGATCTGCGCCAGTGAACCGTGCACGATGGATCATCACCATCCGTTTCCGGCGGGCATTCTTTCCCGTGGCTGCACCGAGCTGGGTTGGGCTGGGCGTGAAGCTTTTATCGGAATTGTGTCCACTCCGCCGCGCACACATCGGCATCTATTGCTTCGAGAACGGGAGCAAGGCGCTGGGCGCAAAGCAGGCCATCATTTAAGGGCAAATATTTGCCAACTCTGCTCCGTATCTGTCCATCTGGACCGGACGGCTCCTGCCATTCGTTTTTCCTGGTCGTCCCTCCCATAAGGGATAGTGTTCTATGGAACGATTTTAGCCAAGCTTTTCCCGTGTTTGTGGTCCGTGCGCCGCTGGGAGTAGATTTTAGGATCCGACCATACATCCGATAAAGCACTCGATGGTGATGGGTGAGAAGGCGGGAAGTGTTAATTGCACGATAAACATCTCGAAAAGTGTTGCAGTTGTGTGCACAAGTTTTGAGTTTATCGTTAGGAGAACGGCATTAGCAGTAAGCGAGCAAAGTTTCTGTCTGTGAAGGAAGGTGTGGTCAATGTGGCAAACAAACAGAAAGAGGCTATCGCCTAGAGTGCATTGCTTGTGAGAACTTGTTCGGCTCTTCTTCGACTTAGGTGATGATCCAGAAGAAATATTATTCTGACATATTTTTCCTACCTGCTTACAAACTGGCGCCAGCTTCATTGTTCTCCGCCACCATCCCCCATTTTCATACGGTTGACAGATCAGTTGGGCGTCAGATTTCTCAACATATTTTAAGTATCTTTTTTTTTACTAGGTCGATTTGGCGTAATCTTCATGAAAAAGGATTTCGCATTGTTGGTCCTGATCATGTAAGATAAATATACAGTCAAAAAAGTGTCAGATAAGATACGAACAGCGTCGTTTTAAATCTCACCATTACAACTTACTTGAAAGTGACAGTTTTATCTGCCGGAGGCACGAGACACTCCAACCGCATTGCAAAATGTAAAGCAGCTGGCCGCAGGGACGCTTGCAAACACATCCATCCATCCATCCATCCTTTAGCAAATGGTCGGGCGGTCGCGGTCTGGTTGATAAGATTATACCGACTAGAAGTTTTACGCTCGCTTATGTGACTTTCCATAGCCGTCCCCGTCGTACGGAGCGCCATGCTGCCGGCGACTGCCGGAGGAGCTAATTGCATTTCGTGTTCTTCAGAAGCGCTTCATCGCCACGACCTTACGACCGGGATCGCGGTCGGGCTGTTGACTTACCCTTTCTGGGGTTGCTGCTACTTTTTCTGTCGCTTCCAGCTGGTGTGTGGCCTGTCTCGTGCCTGGTGCGATTGCTGGAGGCACCCGTGCATCCGCTTCCGGACACCGGGCGGAGGGAGGAAGCACAACACAACCGAGCCACCGTGCGAGCCCTTCCGACATTGACATGAAGACCGGGCCCTCTTGTCAGCGAACCGTGACTAAAAGCTCGAAAAGCTAAGCCCTTCGCGTCAACCTCGCTTTCCTCTGCACGCGGTTTTTTCCCGGCGTTTCCCTGTCGGACCCTTCGCCTACCGCATTCGTGGCAGAGACGCCCATGTTTCGGTTCGGTTTATTTTTCAACCCCAGTCTTCGTCATCCAAACTCTTGGCGACGTCGGTGGGCCCGCCGTTTTGCATCTGTACTTGAGTATAGAAATAAAACAGAATCAGCAGCTAATTACGCGCGACTCTACAAGTCGTACCTCAAGAGCGCCACCTCGAGAAGTCACTGTGGATCCGTTCAAACGTTCTGTGGGCTTCCGGAATGCATTGTTAGAGCCGTGCGGATTTTTTTGTTCTAATTTACGTTCTACTCCATCCATTTTTTTGTGGAGTGCGTTTTTCTTGCGAATGAAAAAATCAACATTGGCGCACAAAGACTGTTGCGGTGTATGGACTGAGATTAACACTGTGGCCTGCGTTTTGTCAAGTAGTTGTTATTTGATAATATATTTTTTTAAATGTTTGAAATAATATTACAGTACATAATCTATTTATAAAACTCTCTAGGAAAGAGTTTCATACAAAACCGTGCAATTAATTCAAAGTGCTTAACGGAAGAAACTGAAAGTATATTAAAATCCACGTCATGCTACCAAATACTCTACTGTAGAAACATTCCACTGTGGTTTAGTCTTGCCGTGACTTACCTGTTCCGAAGGTTCCGTTTATATTATCTCCTGCAGTATTTGCTGTTTGTTACCCTGTTTCTCAATGCAAACATTCGATGCGCCATCGTTTATCCGCGTTTTCCTCTCGGCAGAAACATGGGCCAAACCGCCAATGATCCATGAAGCGTTGTCGTCGTCGTCGTTGCCGGTTTCCGTCGCTTGGTATCCTCGGTTGTATCGTTTCGCGCACCCGGTGCATCCCGAAGGCTGTGCTTTCCAATGCATGTTGCTAACGGAAACGGATGGGATGCAACACCACGAGAAACGGTCGTACCACCTCCAAGTGTTATTAGCTGCACCGTAGTTTTTCACCCCTTTTTTGCACTCCGACGATTCGTTCGTTTGCTTCCTTTTTTTGCACTTCCCACCGTTTGTTTGCTCCTTGGGCAGCATCATCCATTTGCAAAGTTCGCACCAAAAAAAAAGTGCAGGTTTTTTTCCATTTCCTTGTAGAAGCTGAAACCGGTCAGAAGCTGGCCGCTACATCCGTTAACGCCTTGCCAGCCGGTTGTGACCAGGAGCACATCCGAACGGCATGCATGAACGCGTCACGAATCGGTCACGATAAGATATAGGCTTCCGTGTGCGGCTCCGAGGCTAGCTCGCAATCGAATTGACCGACGAGCCGACGGTGCATGAGGTTAGTCCGTTGATTTCGAGAGAAAAAAGAGGGCCTTAAAGTATGGAACCTTCGATAGGATTAAAAGAAGGAAGAATTAAAAAACAGCAGAGACCAACATTCTGATCCTCCCGAGTTTCCACCGGACTGTATCGTCGGCTTATCGCGATGAAACATTGTGAAACATTCTTTAATTAGCTTGACTTTGTGGCGTGAATTGTGTGTGTATATAAATCCGTCCGATATACTACTATACACGGGTATCCTTTATCCGAACGGCGATAAATTGCGTGTAGTTGGGAGCGTACCGGAAGATATGAGAATTCATGACTCTTGTTTTAAGCGATTTAAGGAACGAGCCGTTTTTTAAACTGTTTTTTTTCCTTAAACTAATAGCTTCGAAGGATCTCTTTTCATTTTGTGTTGAATAATGGCCCTAGGATAAGTTTAAAAGTTGCTACATATTCGTTTGCGCGTCCTTTGCCCCTCTGTCCATGAAGGTTGGGTGGAACGTCTCAATTCATTTGAAAAAGTACAGCACGCTTGCGGTGAACTATCTCCATGCATCTATGGTGTCGTGCACGGTCGCTCTTTTCCGGCTCGGAGGTTTCCCTCCCAATTTGTTATTGTTAGATTTTTTTTTTCGTGAGAGTTGCTTCCCTATTTTCCAATTCCTTTGCCACCGGCATGGAGCGTAGCTTCCTATAATTTAAATGCAGCCTCGGACGTGCGCTGGCACCTCAAAAAGTTGCAAAAATAGAACCTCGGCACCGCAAAACTGCAGACTAGCACTAGTCCGAGCTCGTCGGAATGAATTTGCTCGGAAAAAAGGGATAAGGAAACTATTGCTATTTAGAAGTTACACCGCATGTGAATGCGTTCGTGAACATGTCCGCGTGTGTGTGTGTGTATGTGGCCAATAGTGTTCGGGCTAATGGTGCGATTTCAGTGTTTCGAAGCACGTCCTTCGGGTTGATAAAAATATTGCAAGACGCGCTCAGCTTGTGCACATACTCCTACCAACGAGATTGTTTGGAACCGAGGTTTTACGGATTCTGTCGGTGGTCTACGAAACGAGAATGACTTCGGGCAGGATCAGAAACTCTAACGCTACTTCCTGCCTCCGTAACTAGTGGTGACAATACATTACGCTGGCTATTGACAGTATCGATTGGAACTACATGTTTCGACGGCACTTCATGGTCTTCTGGAGCCGCCATTTGAATGGGAATCTTGGACCTTTTTTTTTACGAAGAAGTCCCTCAAGCCATCTTCTTCTTTGGTGGTGAAGGAAAGAAATCAATGAATTCAATTTCCGCTTGCAGGAACGCACACCGCGCGCCGTTCGGCCCAACCGTGAACCAATCATCCCGGATTATGACTGGTCTTGTTACTTGATTACAGGCGGTTGACAATCGCTCCGATGTTCAGAGGATGTCCCCAAATTTTCTTACCCAGGGAAGAAAGACGTAGTTCAGGTCTCCTGTCTCGTGGGAAACACCGAACAAATCACCAGCATCAACCTAAGCAACCATTTCTGTTGCATCGGGCCGTTCCAATGGTTGCTCTGGAAGAAAAAGAAAAGCAGGTTATGGGCGCTGGATTCGCTACGCCTTCGCAAATTTCGTCGCCGGATGATGATTTTCGGTGTGCAGGTGGGAGCGTGGTGTCGTGAAGCCTGTCTCTCCGTTACAACTTTCGAGAAGGATGGGCAAACTTCTTCTTCGGGGGAGTGTGTAGGAAACTTTGCCGAGCGTCTTTTGCGCGGCTAAACAAATCCCACTAACGAGCTGGCACGCCGGCATGGCGGAACGGAAAAGTTCATCCACATTTCGGGTTCGTCACAGGCGGTTCGATCCCCTTCGCTGCGGGGAACACTGTCACACGTTCGGGGAAAAAGAAATGATGGGGAAACTCTCACCATTACAGCGACTTTCGATCTTTCACTTGCACACCGGATCGATGCCAATGTTTGACATTGGTGCAGATTTGTCTTCATCTCCTCTGCTGCGTTCAGCAACCGTTTCCTTGATGCCTGCCCACTCGACTTCGGCGATGAGGGTGATAATTTGAAAAACTGCATGTCACTGCACCGCAGCCGAACCTTCGAGCTTCGCTGCTGTTTGACGATGTTTGCTGCGATCTGCGCTAGCGTTGCCATGGTGTCGGGACCCCTCCACTTTCGCAGCGACTCCTCCAATGGAACGGATTTCCAAACGACGGCAGGGCTCGTTAAACGGCTTCATTATTTTGTGATTATCGTGCCACGCTTGCTGACATCCAGCACGGGCTACTGTGGGCAACGAGTGTCTGCGTCATCCCGGGCGCCCTTTCGACGCAGGCTCAATGAAGAGGTAATCCCATTGGCGTTAGTCAATTAAATGTCCACAGTGAAGATCCCGAGGACCGGATGAGAAGAGGGTACGGCAGGATTAGCGTTTCCGAAAGCACTTGTGTTGCCGTTCGTCGGTTGCTGCTTCCGTTGGCAAACCATGCGGGACTGCAAAAACTGTGGAAGCGAGGGATGAACTTTGCGTATTTGTACAAATGATTTGCCACTAGAGTTATCTTCTCGGGTGCAGTGAACCGAACCACACTGCATGACAGCGAAGAAATATCACTAGTTTACTTGGCACCATGTTTTATAACGGAAATACATTACATTTTCAATATGGCTATGTCTTATTATCTTGCTTTTTTCCTAATTTAACGATTTAATAAAATAATCTTTGGCCGCAATCTTGTCCATTCCGGTGGAACACAAGAATTAGTTGTGTGCTTCCTTACCTCAAGGGGCAAGCTGATTACTAATCGTTAGTAATTGTTTCCACCTTCCAAGGAAACCCGCCACCCAATTGGAGGGATGATTTTTACTCCAACTAACAACTTGATCCGGTGCTGCGTTGCTCGGTTCCGTTAGATTTTCTGAAGATTCCCAAGCATGCAACCAACTTACAAACATGGAATTTCGCTCGGGTAGCAACGTTGTTTTTTGCTTCTTCCCGTGCTGCTCCGATAAAATTGTTTGCCGTGCGGTTGTTGTTGTTCTGCAAACGGTACGCAAACAATCGCACCGAGGGGTTTCCGGCGGTTCCGAAATCCGAAAACTAAATGACGATGAGGCAGCAGAACGGCCAACTCAATTGACCAAAAATGATAATAATTGTACTTGATTGGCGAGAGAATTTCCCAGACAATTTTTCTCCGGTACCTCGCCCGAGTTTGGCCTCAGACGTCCTACACCACAACATTTTGGTGGGCCTAAGGCTCGGAGCAGATGGGCAACGGACGAGTGGATGAGTTGTGCTTCTGGAGTTTTCGTTTGCGTAGCGCTCGAGCGCTATAATTAGCGGAAACGTTCCCGCCATTGTGTGATTCCCGTCTTCTTTTCCGTGCCACTCCTATTTTCTTCCCTAAACGGCTGCAGACCACCCCGCGGAAGAACCGCAGACACTTGAGGCGTACAGAATACCACGTCCCGGGAAATATTGGAGGTGATTGTCGCCTCCAAATTGAGTATGATTTATCGCTTCATAGGCCGGGTTAAAGCGACCGGCAGAACTGGTAACACCATCCAAGACAAGATAAGCGTCGGTTTGTCGATATAAGCAACTATACGGCTGACTTCTGTAGCGGGGTCCAGCAGCAGCCATTCCAGTCCAGAAGAAGAATTTCCTCTCCATTCCCAGTGCGAGAGGCAACAACTGCCGGTCAAACCAAACGAGATCTCTTAATCCATCACCGCGCCAACGTACCGCAACCCTGGCGCAACTTCGTGCATCGCGCTGTCGCAATCGACAAAACTGTCATATCTACGGATTTGTTCGAATGTCTCATTTGAATTTCCACCCCTGGTTTTGGGGGCCTTATAAACCTGTACTGCCACAAAACCGTCCGGCTTTATGCGGCGTCGGCAAGCAGTCAAAACAGTCGTAAGCTTATCGGCCGGACACACGTCGTCCGATCGGCGCGGGCCGGTTCTTGTCTTTAATTTTTTCTTCCACTTCTCCTTCGACATTCTTTTTCCTCCATCGATCGGCGGCTTCTAATCTGGGGCCGCGCTCAAGGATTGCCCGACCAGGTCGGAAAGTGACGATGTTTTCGTTTGCCTTTCACAAATCACCGGTAACAAGCTGTTGGTATTCGTATTCCGCTTGCCGAATGGTCAGCGAGGGTTGATTCATCCAGGGGGGTGGGAGTGGAGGGGATCAGCGATCGTTTTCTTCCTTGCGCCCTCTCTGGTCCATCGGTGGATGACTGCGCAAGAGTTATGAAAATAGAAAGATCGAACCTTCCTCCCTCGTCGCCGTTCGCTTCTTATGCAAAGGATGCGAGAAGTCTTCGCTGGAGTTCGTATTGGATGGACCGTGGAGTTTCTCCTCAGCAAGAACCTGACAGATCAACTAATAAGGGAAGCAAAAGAGTTCCATCGATTAAGGTAGAAGCTGTCCGCATCCAAGGGGAGTGGAAGAGAGCCTTAGGAGTTAGGTCTTGGACTTGCCCGAAGTCGAGTGGACAGAAACGAGACATACAGTGAAGAACCCCAAGAAGTCGCACTCCTGTGACCAGCATGTCCGGTGAGGTTAGTTCGTAGTCGTTTGTTTGTTTGATTGTTTCTTTTCCATGTTTTCCACTTTCCACGGTTCGCGCCCGAAATTTAACTCATGAGCTTCTTCGCGCGGGCAAGCAGGTCCGAAAAACCAAGAAGTCAAGCGGGTTGAGGCCAGAGTCAAACCAGTTGAAATCTCCAGATCTCGTTGACTCCTTCTCGCTTTATGTTTCCCTCCTTCATTCTAACTTCCCCCTCGGTACCATCCAACTTCCAGATAGGCATCGCGGCGGTGGTGCAATCGTTTGTTTTATCTTTCAAATGATTTTATGTTTGTTCCCAAAATTGGATAATATATGCTTTGGCCGCGCGCTCGATCATCCCCCGCAACTAGAGTGCGCTTCCACCGCTGCCCATGCGTCAGAATCCCTGGTGTCCCCAGCGAGGCGATCGATCTACACTTCACTAAACGGGTTCTGGCCGACGTTGCTCTCTCTCTACCTGTATCTCTCTCGCACTTCCACGGCTCGAGCGACCAAAAGCGCGTCGGTTAACGAGATCAACATTCTGACAACGGTTGATTAAGTTGCTCGTCGATCAGGGCCGGGGCCTCGCGGTAAGCTACCGTACCTCCGTGGACTAACGATGTCCGCCCGGGGACCAGCAAGCCCGACCAGTTCTGCTTCGAGTCTGTGGAGAAGGGAGAAGAAGATTCTTAAATCGCTTTCCTCAAGCCGAAATTCGCCAAACCTTTTTTTCTGCTTCTTTGGCCATCGTTTCTTGCGTCTGCCCAGGTGAAGGCAGCTGCTGCGCAAGGCGAGCAATCGGATGTTTATGCAAATTGAATTTTTGAATCACTTCGGGAAGAAGAACGGCACAGAACAAAACAAACCGACAAAAAATCCAAAACTTGTTCGGATGGTGCGCTTTTTTTAACGCTCCACCATTTCATAGTTCCATCGTGTTCCTCTTATTTTTCTTCCTTTTTCTTTGCACCAATGTGGACGAATGTGTTGGTTCGGGTCAAGTTCTTATGCTCGCCCGCAACATCTTTTGAACATCGAATTTGCCTCGTTTTTTTCTCTTCGCTGTGCCAAAAGTTTAAGTGCAACGCTTGATTGCTAACGCTTCGAAGATCCCCGACATTGCGGGGAAGTACTTCACAAAACTTCATAAACTTCGCGCAGGAGTAAAGTGAACAAGCCTCGGGAGGAACTCGCGCCGTACCGGGTGGAACGCTTTCCGGCTAAACTTTTGCCTCCTTGGACAAACTGCACTTCGGAGTAGTTTTTTTTTTTTCGCCCCAGTAGTGTAATAACAAGTCAAAGTGAGCCAAGGGTTATTGCCTGACAACGGCTGCTAGCTTTCTCCGTACGGTGCAATGGAGCTTATTAGGAACACTCAAAATTGGTTGAAAGCACTTAAAGTAAGTAAAACAAGCTAAATAAACTTAATAATCTCAAACACAAACAGAACTGTTCACGGATTCTTAAAGTGTTTCATGTTATTCTCATTGGACGCTTTTATCAAACATAACATGCTTAATATTTATTTACGAATTGCAAGATTTCGCCCCCGAACTCAGCCGCGTTGGGGTTTGGGTTGACAAATGGGTTGACATGTCTGTAAAAATTGCTTCGAAAGCCTCCGCTATAAAATACCGAATTAATTGTTACGAATCCTCTGGACCACTGTTTCCTAATTACGTTTCAAACCGGATGTGAATAACGGGAGCTTGGGCGGAACACACAATTATGGTGTTAACTAAATTATTCTGATTCTAATTTTTCTGCATCTCCCACCGCGAGTCGGACCGCTGGACTGTTTAACTATTGCAACTGCCGTTAATTAAAACCGCCAGTTGATTCTTCTGCCGGTTCATTTGTGATCCTTGCGGTACCGGGCACCATGGTTTGCATATTTGCCCAGGATAAACAGAGCATATTTGCCGCTTAATTAAATTCGATTCCAATCGCCTGGCGGTGTGTGGGATTTTTCTTTACGGATTTGCTAACGCGCATGTAGTACAATGTTAATTCCTGTGTAATCCTCACAATACTTGGTAAGTTTTTCAAACCCGGATTGCAACACGCGAACGGTGCACGGTAGGATGGGGTTTTTGAATTGCGCGAGCGAACGGTCTGGTGGATTTAGCGGCCACTGCAATGCAAATAAATCGATCAATTTTGCCCTTCACTGTGCTTCTGTCGACGAGTGATTTTCCACTGGACGTGATTAGAAACGGGGGAGCAAAAGAGTGAATGGCTTCCGTTGGTGCATGAATCATGATGTTGGATTTTTTGCAGTCTATCTCTGCGGACCGAACGATCAACAAACGGTTCGATTTTTGTTGAGGGTGCTTTAGCTTGCTTAGAACTCGATTTAAAAAAAAAACATTGTATAGAAGATCGTTTTTTTGTTTTTATCAATAAAAATAAAACTGAAATAGTTGCAGGACAAAATAAGATAACTTATCGAGGAAAAATATTATTTAAACTGTTGGAATAAGTTTCAAATGTGTTTTATTTAAAGATTTTTGAGGTGTTTCTTTCAAAATGTTTGACCAAAGTTGGTGGTTCACTGTAAACCAACCTTCGAGCTGGAAAATCGTTGGGAAGAGCTAAAAAGTCTCCCCGTCAGATGGCAAACAAAAAAAGGTAACAAAACGTTTCTACCGTCCAGCATCATGCCGGGTAAATATTTGTTCATTACTTGTTCGCGTACTGGACGCACGGAGGGCACGGACGGCGGGAGTTTTTCCCCGGCAGGGGCCCAAAAACTCGACAGCTTGGTGTGCTTCGCGTTCTTTCTATTGGCTTTCTACCACCTGCCCGAGTGGTTTGACACAGCAGGTTAGCCCACGGTGCAGCGGAAACGGAGATCCACCGATGTGGCACAGTGGCACACTGCACCAGACCGCACCGGGCCACACCGGGCGAGTCTCCGGGGAATGGGGCAGAACCGGTGGGGACCGGTTAAAACTCCGCCACATAAACGGTGCACGGGATGCGGCGAGGAACTGCGAGCGGCCATCGGGAGGGACTTCTAACAAATGTAGCATCATTTCGTGAATTTGAACAGCATCCCGAATGGCCCGAATAAAACCAAAGCGACCAAGGCGGTAGTGCTTTGGCACCGGTCGGTCGTTGCAGTTAAACGTGTGCCGGCCAAAACATGCATTGTTGCTTGAAAGGTGTCTATAATAAAATTATTGAAATTTGCAGCACAAATTTGTTGCTACAGAAGATATGAGAGTATATCTAGAGCAAAGCTAAAATATTTATTAACAAAAAAATAAAATAAAATTCTCTCCATTTTGTTTATATTAGTTATATAAATTTAAAACTAAATTAAATAAAATTTAAATAAAAGTTAAGATTTCAGATCTCCAGCCAACGAAAGCAAAGGATCATGCCGAATTTAATAGTTATGTTATTTTTAGTTCAGATTATTTGATTTTAAATTGTTGAATTTAAGGGGCACAAATCAGCTCCCCGATTTGAAATTGAAGAGATTAATAAATTTATAATGTAAAATAGAACAGAAGGCCGCCTGTCAGAGAACTAAGGCTAGAATTTTTATTTGGTGGTTTGTGACAAATCAAATTGAGGACGGAGAATCACAAATATACTTAAATTTAATTTATTCCCCTCACATGTTATTTCTCGCTTGTGTGCATGGTTGTTTTTCTACGCGCTTATCCATCCAGTAGTTTGTCAGCTTCGATTCAATCGCACACCGTCGAATGTCGAAGTTGATTGCAACCCCGCCAGGAGTTGCGGTGGCCCGTGCTGCAATTGCCGCGGAGACCCACACCGCAATGGCAAACCGGTGTCATCTGCTGCTGTTCCTGCTGCTCCTGCTGCAACTGCGGCGCCGCCGTAAATTGAAACTTGCGCCATCGGTGCACGAACGTTCGCGGATTTCGAATTCCCGGCGGTTCGGAGCGTTTTCGGTACCGGCGTCGCTATTTTTCTGCCCGCCGAGTATTCCCGGGCCCGCTGTCGAGGTCGAGGTGGCTTGCTGGGTGGTGAATGTCCCCGTTCCGGCTTCGTCCGATTGTAAGGACGGGGCGAAAAGTTTCGAATGATACAAACCGAAAAACAGCCCAGCATGATACCGGCCAGGGTCGGGTTTCATTCCGCGCTCCAGCTCCAGGAGCAGGACGCTGCGACGGATGAAAAACGACGAATAATTTGATAAGTGTCACCGAGTGGCGATATTTTCGGTCGTGGTCGGGTTTGGGCTCGCTTTCCCAACCATTCGTCTTGTCTTCCGGCGCGCGAGGACACTTCCTTTCCCTTTCCCAGTGGAAGGAAAATAACAGAAGAAACATGGTACCCGATGCTTCTCGCGGTGGGTGGCCCCCGGAAAACGACTCCTCGGTGGAATCGGCGGCAGATGGACCGTTCACCCGATGGGAAGAAATTTACGTAATGGAATTATGAATGACAATGCGCCCGGTGGTTCTGCGTTTTGTCGCCTGTCTATTCACGATTCAATTGACATCGGTTAACTTAAGATAAGGGAAGGTAGGGAGAGAAGAGTGGGGCGGCTGGTGTTTTGTCAATTTCATGTACCATCCAATTCAATTGGATAATTCTTAATTGGATAGCCTTCAATTGGAAAATTCAGGGTGAAGCGTCCAAAGGACAATGCATATTAAATTGATCAGTGCAATTCTTGTGTGGCACATGGTTAATTATAGTTGCCATTTTCTACAACTACTTAATAGGCAATTCATCGGAAGAGATTATTGGTATGACAATGAAATCTTCTGCTCCCATGTAATTGTTATTATTTGATGTCATATTTGAAGTATATAATTATATTCGGCTATCCTGCACGCTGCAGAATTGAGCCGAGTAAGATAAACGCCGAACTGCAAGATAACTTGTTCGAGCAAAGCTTGGTGGAGCTGCAGCATCGAGCGGAGTGTTCTTCTGCGTTCAGCCTCCAACCGGATCGGTCGTAATAAAATAAACCTCAACGTGATTGAATACCACGACTATAATTGGCGCAGCCGGTAACAGTCCGTTTTGGAAAAGAACAGTGCAAGTGAAGTGTGTAATAAACCTCCAATAAGTGTGCCCGGAATTCGTTCCATCTCCCAACAATTCTTAACGTTGGGACGACTTGTGGTACCGCCGTTCCAAATAACCCGGACGATTATCACCGATCCATACGGTAAGCACGTTTTTTATCAAGTGCGTGAACAAAGAAGCAGCCAAAAGAGGCATTGAACTCCTAATGTGGAGAAACCCAGACTGTGACAAATCAGAAGAAGAAATTTCAGAAGTAGATTCGACAGATTCTTTGAGTCACATTCCAATTTTATTTGATATTAATTTTGATAAACTATCATTGGAAGAAAAAATGGACCCAACACACACCGTTGCAGTTGAAGCACACGCGGTCGAACAATTGACGAGCCAGATAAAAGAATTAACAGGTGCGCTTTTTTCGATGAAATCAATGCTAGACAAACACGAAAGATTGCTTAGCGATAACCGTAATACAACACTTCCCAACTTTGCAAATGAAGGATGTAACACTAATGTGATCGATGGGTTGTTCAAAATACCCGATCCCATTAAATCGATACCGATATTCAGTGGAAATAGGAAACACTTGTTGAGTTGGCTGAATATTGTTGAGGAAACTTTACAGTTATTCGAAGGCATAGTACCCGCACACATTTTTCGTATTTACTTCAACACAGTTATGAACAAAATAGAAGGAAGTGCTAAGGACGTAGTATGTATCAACGGCAATCCCACGTGTTTTCAAGAGGTCAAAGAACTGTTAATCGACGCCCTGGGAGACAAAAATGAATTGTCCTCGTATAACTGCCAGTTATGGCACAACCAAAAGGAAAACCCCCCTAAAGTTGATATCAATGAGCCTGTATACATAAAGAGAGGAATAAGAAAAAAATTAGATTCTAGATTTATTAGGTATGATTGCAAAGCAGAAAATTATAAAACACTAACAACTAATAAAAATATCAAACGGCATAAGCAAAAGCTAAAGCGTATTAGGAAAACGTAGGGTAGTTTTAAAAAAAAAAAAATATTGTAAAAATAGAGTAAGAGTTGTACATATTATAACGTATTATGAAAAAATGAATTTTCGCATCGACCGGCCGAGGACGTCCGTCTCCCACCCCCGGGAGGAATTATATTCGGCTATCCTGCACGCTGCAGAATTGAGCCGAGTAAGATAAACGCCGAACTGCAAGATAACTTGTTCGAGCAAAGCTTGGTGGAGCTGCAGCATCGAGCGGAGTGTTCTTCTGCGTTCAGCCTCCAACCGGATCGGTCGTAATAAAATAAACCTCAACGTGATTGAATACCACGACTATAATTATATATCAATGATTATACAATAATTTTGGAAAAAACCGTATGGCATCTTAGAAGAACAGTTTTGCATCAAAATTAGTTGGATAATAGGAAAAAACGGGTACCCAAATCAAACACTCAACTTTTGGACTCACTTTTGGAATGATGCTGTTATTTCATAATTCTCAGAATAAAGTGTCCTGTGCTTCATTTACCGTCTCTCTGCAGTTTGTGTATTTGATTGGACAAAAAAAAACACACACATACACACGTCCGGCTCCTCATGCAAATCCAGTTCCCCGCTGGGAGGCTTCAAATTTCCAGACAAGTGTCAAACGGAGCACAAAACATCACACATCGCTCGAAACACTTCCAACCGGGTGAGGAGGCCACCGATTTTTTGCATCCATCTGATGCTGATCAATCAAACTCCTGGACACCATTTGCACCCTCGGTCTTCCTCCTGTTTCCTCCAGCCAGAGCGACCAGCTCATAAGAAGTCGCAATATTTGGGTGCCGGTTCCCTTTCCCCGAAATGTCGAACCGCAGTATCGAATGGCGTTCGTTGCAGGGATCGAAAAGGAGGAGAGAAGCGGGTCGATGCCGACTCGAAGGACCCCACGGAGGGTGTCGGAGTTAAACCGGGGAAGAACAATCCAAGGGAAGGAAGCCAATTCTCAAGCAGTTGTGTCACGCGGTAACGAGTTGAAGAGACATCGAGCGAGACAGAAGGTCGAATTTATTAACTGGCTGAAGTATTTGTGTGTGTGTGTGTGTGCGCGTTTGTATCTCGACTTCTGAAGACGTTGTCTTTCCATTTCTTAAGCGTTGAAGAACATCCCCCAGGGCGGCGATCTTGGAGCACATGTGTCTTTTTTTCCTTGCCTCTCGCAGACAACCGACCAAAGATAAATGGTTTGGAAAATAAAAATTAATTTTCCGCCCCTTCGCACCGGCCCTGCTGGGTTTTGGGCTAGAGCCGGCAGTTCCAATCGTGGCCAACAATTCACCCAAAACACGAGGAAAAACGGAACACTGAATTTATGTTTCCGATAGTGATCGGGGAGCTATAGTTCCTGCCTCGACTCGTGCGAACGAACGAACGCAACGATAGGATCGTACGTGGACGGATGAAGTTTCAGCCAACACTCAATCATTTTCCTTTTCCACCACGGGGTGTCGTCCCCGCCGGTGAACGTACGTGGACGGTCGGGGTGGAGCTAGGAGGAAAAACAAAGAAGACACGCACCAGCATCGCCACCATTCCGGTTCGTGTTGGATCGGTGAAAGATGAGATTATGATAGTTTCGAGCGATGTACAAATTGTTTAGATGATTTTGTTCGTCATCATTCTTCCGCTCGTTTTCCAGCAAATGAAAAATAAAATACGAAGCATGAGAGAAACAACGAAATGCTCCCACCCCCTCGCGCAAGGAACAGTGTTGGGGCTTGGCGCAGCATGTTGGCACGGATGAAGGCGCATCGTTCGGATGATTTGTTTAATTGTTTCCCACCGTTTCGACTTTTCGCTGGCGTGCGTTTTGTTTCGAAACCTTCAAAAATCAAGCGTCGTCGGTTAACGTTCGAGTATTGATTTTCAATTTGAATCGATCGATGTCGTTAGTTGCGCTTCGTTCGCTCGGGCTGGAGTGGAGTTATTAATCTTCGGCCGCGCCACTCACAGCAATTCGCTATAAACGCACGAATTTCGGATTTCCATCTCGCGGACATTTGGTGTTTTTGAAGCGAACGCCGTTAGCCGAACGTTTCGCTCGCGACTGGAAGCGATTTGTTTCGACTGTTGATTGAGTGGAAAATCGACGTTCACGTTGGGCAGAAGCTATCGATCGATCACAATCGAAACTCAATTGGCTGCTTTTTTTGTGCTCAGGGTGCGAATGATGGAGAATCTGTTGTTGATCGAGGTTCAAATTCGCGCGTTCGTTTAAAAAAATTCAATTTCATTATGTTTCCTCAATGTGGCTCATTACGCAAGACTTGTTTGTTAAACCAGACGCCACAGAAGTAAATCTGCTTTGATTCTTGTCATTTATCTGAATCCTACAAAACCATGCAGCGGAAGAATAAACTTCCCCTCATTCGAATGTATTTAATCTCTCGACCTGCAGTGCTTTATGGAACAATTAATATTTATCTTCCTCCCGGTACTCCCCAAACAACATCCTCGACTAGGAAAAATAAACGCCTTCGCTGCCAGTAATTGCAAACGGCTTAATCCAATAACGCTCGCCGCTTCATGTGATAATTAAATTAACTTTTCCTCCGATTGGCAAATGGCAGATGACAGATGTGACGGGTGAAATCTCCAGCGCCGCTCGGCGTAGTGACTTGCGCCTAATGCCTTTAAATTTATCACCTGGAACCGCGTTGCCGCGAGTGGGCCACAGGCCGTGCCGTTCGTGCGCTATTTTCTGTTGCTGTTTTTAATCACCCACCCACCGACCAACCACCGACCAACCCTGCTGGCAATGTAATCGAATAAATCTTACCCCCGTTCGCGCCCGAGAAGTTGAACCCTTTTCCCGGAGGGGCACGGGATGAAAAGCTTAACTGCTAACGCACCCAACATCGGCACGGATAAGAATTGCGTTGTGGAAGAATAAATTTTAAAGCGAGCAACCAAAAAAAAAAAAAAAGTCGACGCACCCAAAGATGCAGAGGTTCTCCTTTGTATGCCAACAGATTTGAATTCAATTTTTTCTTCCTCCACCAACATCGGCACGCCCTTCGCCCTTTTGGCCGTTTGGTCCCCGCGAGAAAGTATAAGTGACGGAAAACGAATATGTTGCCAGGGGCCTGGGAAATGCGGTGTGGAAAAACGGCCCCGGCACGGGGTGGATTTGGTTTCGCATGTCGTCACGGTCACGGCGTCGGGATTACGAGGAATCTTATCAAATATTCATGAAGTAATTGTCGTCTGTCTGTGCGCACGACAGCCACCCCCTTACAGGCGTCCTTTCCGCTTCTCTGGCTCGGTGTTCCCGCAGATTGTGGTACGTTGGACTGTGGGTTTGCGTGGTGGCAGTTTCTTATTTTAGCATAACCACTTCCGAGCACAGGCTGCAACAGATACTTCGGTGGGGCTTAGGTTGTCGTGAGCTTCGGGGTTTACGGCGAGAAGGATCCCTGTTGCTTTTGGAAGAAACCGGAATATGGCCTTGTGTTACGACGAAGAAAGAGTTGAATAAGACTTCTCAAGTGCCATCGATAAATGGGCTTAGGAAGGTGTGCTGCAGGTAATATAAAATTTGATCTTTACTGCGCATTTTTCGCATTCGAATCTTCGATCTACTATTGGGGACGTGAGTCACATTGGCATACGTGGTTTCTCAAAGATCTTAACCCTGTATTATTAGTCTCCGACGATGGTTTACAACATTTCGGGATCTAATTTATTGTCGCGATTGATTCTTTTGAGATGCGACTGATCAAACTGACAAACTCGCGCCAGTGGAAGAAAGCTGATCCCCAAAGATGGACTTCAAAGCGTTCGTTAAATATTGGAGAAAAATACTCTCAACCATGGCAAAGGGATTAAAAGTTGATATTTTTCGTGAATTTAGAAATTTGGCCTTACGTCAATACATTTCCTTTTAGACTTGCAAATTATAAAATTCCTCGAACTGACGAGTTCTCGTGTTTCAGAAATCATTTCAAAGGCCATACGGCAAACAGCGAACCTCGAACAGAGCGCCACAGTTATTTGCCGAACGGCTGCGAACCGTGACGAATTGGATAAGTAACGAAAGTAGCTGTCAAACTTTTGCCTATGCCAGTTGTAATTCGCTGTTGCGCCGACTTTTTCGACGGCGACAACGACGACGACGGGAAAGGCGTCGCCATCGAGATCAAAGAAAGCACCGGGAACGGGAAACGCGGGCGTTGTTTGATGACAATTTTGTTTGCTAAAACTCCCTGATTAGCTGTCGGTTTCCGGGTCGTTCGCAAGGAAGGAAGCGATGGATTGATGATGACGATGTTTCCCGGTGAGCTTCTGACGGGGCGATTTCTTGCCATTCGACGCGCGAGTACAGCAAACCGGGGTGTTTTGTTTGCACAGACGAATGCCGCGTGAGACGACAGCGAATATTGTCACACCATCGCCACGTGGGCCGTGATTTTTCTCTTGATGTTTAAATTATGTTAAAACTTGGCACACAAGTGTTCAACGCTTGCGGGCCCTTGAGATGCCGTTGGCCACGGGCAGGCTCCTCGTTTTCCCGGGTGAAGGAAAATATTACACCTATGCAATCTTGCAGGCCCGGCCACAATCCGGGAAAGCCGTCGGAAAAGCGTCACGGCCGGTAAAGTGTCGGTAGCAGCCTGGGCGGATGCTGGAAGTGTTTGCTCGTACGACCACACATACTTCAACCTTGCCAGGATGCGTTGGGCTGCAGGAAAGGCATGGCATTGGATCCTCTTTACACCACGAGCCGACGCGGCCCCAACAATGGATGCTTCAATTTTCCGGTGCACCTTGCTGAGGAAATGCGAAAAGCAGCTTGCACGCCACTTTGACTCGCTTAATGTGTGGCGTTTTTGGAAGCTGGCGGAGGATAAAGCCACGGCGAGCGCCCAGTCGAGTGTCAAACAACGTGTCGAGGCGTCAAGTGGTGGCACTGAGGATGGTTTTTGCTTTGAATTTTAGTATCCTATGAGCGTGGAAAAACGTGTCAAAGAAAATGCTAAAGGGAGTTCGTTCTGCATTAAATTACACGAAATATGACTCCAATGCGAATTCCGTTTAAAGCCATTTCTTGGTGAAATATTAAAAACATATTTCCCAAAAAACATAACTTAATATGTTTAAAATATTTCAAGCAACAGCATTCCCTAGCGTCAATGTTATCTGTATCGTAAAACTACTTCTAATGTCGTAAGTAATTCTATTCTAATTAATTATGCGCTTTTTAACAGCTAACGACTAGATATAAAAATGCTGTTCATAGATAGAACGTATTATCATATAATTTAAATATGTTGTTGTATTTAAATATGTAAAAATTCCATTGCACAACGTTAATGTAAGTTAAGTCCTGTGATTTGTTTAAAGGAATGAGAACAAATAAACCTACTCGTACCCGCATGGGGATGTCGGTAATGAACATCGTTTAAGAAGACACTCCTGTTCTCTTCAATCGTGCAGCTCGCAGGTTGCTGGCGAATGATGAATCTTTTCGCTTTTCAACCCCATCCCAGAAACGACGCGGTGGCACAAGTGACACGCTGTGACCCTTCTTCTGGCTTCTCCCGCTCATCCCAATCTCAAACGGAATGATTGACGCATACTTGAAAAAATTAAATCGCAATGTTGTGTCGTGTTTTTCCTTCACGCCCCAGCGAAGCGTCCCCTGCATCGCGCGTCATGTGGCGTTTTTGCCCGCCGCATAGTTTTGTGTCATTCCCGTTGCCGGGTTTTTCGTGCACTGTTTTCAGTTTTTTTTTTGCCAGCTAGTGACTCGGCGAAAAAAGAAGGGTGAAATAAGAATAAAAGGCGACGCGAGCACAAACAAGTGATTTATCAATCAATGTACGAGATGATGTTTAAAATAATTTGCTGCGAGTCGTACGTCTTCGCGACACTCACTTCCTTCCCGGTGGCACGTCTTCGATGGACGAAATTCCGAAACAGCGCGACACGGACGACGGATGGAGACGCTTCAATGCCACAACAGAAGACGGGAGGTGGCGAATGTTTTCTCCAGCTGTCGGCAACATGAGGTAAAGGCCGGCCGCTGCCCAAGACGCAAGGAGCGCCAGTAAACTCACCATTGAAATCGCCATTAGCCGAGGGCAGGAAGGTACTTTCCTTTCACCGCGGTAGGAATCGGGGGGGGGGACGTGGAAATATTCGAAGCATTTAGCGTTCAATCGATGGGAATGCGAATTCGTGGACCGCAAAAGGGAAATTCTGGAGGGCTGAACGTCACGGTCACGGCTGGAAGCAATTCGACGCTGCCTCCGGTCTTGAAGCATGTGGAAAAGTGACACTTGAACGGAGGAGACCGTTGGAAAGGAGGGTGAAGGGAGGGAACATATTTGAAGGAATGATGATATTTGAATTGAACGTGTGATGGGATGTTATTTGCTGCAATTACCGATGGAACAAATTGAGGCAACATGGTAGAAATTTCCTCGTTACATTCCTGTAACATTAAGCGTTGATGATGAATTTAATTGCAACGCCAATAAGCAAAAAAGATTGCCAAGGTTTCGTAGGACGAAATCAATTATAGAATATGTTTTGAAAGTGTATCCAATATCCAGAAAGCTTATTATCAAGATTTTTATGATAACAAAATCCTAGAAAGCTCTCTTCCTTCAATTAAAATATAATTGAGTTGAAATTTTTCAAATGCAAATAAAAAAAAATCTGAAGAGACTCATGCTTTACAGATGCTGAGAGATTGACGTAAGGCTCAACAGAAAAATTTAATTTAACGCATTAAATAACAACCTTTTTTCCACCAGGTTCTGCCATGCGTAGCAACTTCTGTGTGGGGTTAACTTATGCTTCATCATCTCACCTGATCGTAAATCAAAATCCTTACGTTCCCACCTTCTGACAACATAATTTCCCTCCCGCATTGGAGAAAGGAAGGAAGTCTTCCAATCACTCTATTGCCTGGCCGGTACAATTACACCCACGCGAGTGAAAGGTGCACAAAGTTTCGAATAATTTCCCCACCCCTTGCACCTCGAGGCAAAGGTGCGATAGCGATCTGGGGGTAGATAGTAAAAAAGAATGAAACGTATTACTCCTTTCAATCCTTTCGTTTCTGCGCACGAAGTGTTGAACACGGAACTTGAAACTCGCCAACGCCAACGATGACATTGATTATTTATTTAACGACAGCTCGTAAACGGAAATTACGCCTGCGTCGGTTCTTAAACAATTTGTGCCCTTCCTTTCTATCCATCAATCAGCAGCAGAAGCAGCAGCAGCAGCAGCATGGACGAAGCATAGAAGAAGAAGCATAGAAGATCATCCGTATGGGGCTGATTTTATGAATCTCACCTTCACTGCTGCCCGTTCCGATTTGGGTCCGCCTATGAACGACACACACTGCGTTCAAGTACTTCACGTACTTCTCCGTCGGATGAAGCGGGTTCCGAACGGCAAGAGTTACGTGATCGACGGGCCAAATTTGAGCATTATGGAAATTTCGGCTCATAACCAACGCCAAACCGCACTGGTTCACCTTTCCCGGCCACCGGAGAGTGGAAGGATTAGATTGACTTCCCGTGGGCAAGAATGGGCAGTAAAGTTGGAAACTTGCCCTCGCAATCGGTAGGGAGGTGATAGGGCAAGGGGTGCGTCTGATAGGGAAAGGAAAGCCAATCGACAATGGAACCCTGTGCACACGATCATCGTGTGTTGCGCGTACGGTTGGAAAATATTTATGGCCCGGCTTCCGTGCTCACTTCTTTGTGAAATGTTGAAGTTGAAACCTATCGAGGTCATACTTCACCCGAGTTGATAACCTGCCATGGCACGCGTACTGAGCGCTATCGGTATTTTTGTCCCCCAGCTCAGACGATAAGGAAGCTCCCATGAGGGCAATGGGAAGTGACATAAATTATGCGACCGATCATAAATCCGATGTGGTGTAAAAAAAAAAAAGGTTGATGAAAATCGATCGATCACAATATCGGAACATCAGGCAATTGTAAGGCGACGGAAGCAACATGTACACTTTTTAAATGCACCTCTAGAATTTTAACAGGCCGGAGGTTTGTAGAAAAGTAAAAGTTAGCAGTAGTGCAACATAGGTTAACAATATGAAAACATAGCATTTTCCAAATCCAATAATTTTTATGAACACAAAGTTGTCTTTCACACTATCAAAATTTACAAATATTCTTTTTTAGTCTTTTGTGTCCCATACTCCATCAGAGCTCCTCTAAGACCTACACAAACAAGGCCTTTCATGCTCCGGACAGCGCTTGCCAGAGTGACTAAGTAAAAGCATATCGTCGACAGCGTCTAACCAGATGGTTAACACTCGGATGAAACTCCCGAAAAACCGCCGCCAAACGCTGCTCATGAGCGACCGGCGGCGGAGGCGACGGCGGCGGCACGAAGACTTGTGAAAAGCCAAATATCGTCATCGACGATTGGTTTGCTGTTGACTTTTCCGACTCCAGCCGAGTGGGATTCAATTAGCGTGTCGAAGTGGCTGGCACCCTTGACTTCCCGGTGGCTTCCAGCGTTTCCTTGCCGGGAGAAGAAGCGTTTCGCTCAACGTCGCGTGTGGTTTGCGTAGCGTTTAAGGGAAGGGCGCTTGGGGTACGCTGGAGCAATATGGGTGATATTGTTTGTAGGTCGATAGGGCACCCTCCGTTCCCTCCGTGGAGGTACCCTCGGCAAGTGGGAAACCCAGAGGGAGCCTCGAGAGAACATCGCGTTGCGCGTGTTTAACCGGCGTTGTTTGGGGTTGTCGTTGGAAACGCGGCACGGCGGAAAATTGTTCTCCCCTTAACCGGCCGGTATGCAAACAAAACCTTACGCTTTCCCTCTCCTCCTAACCCCTTACGTCCCTTGTTAATCCTCCGACGTTCGACATTCCAGCAAACATTGGAAGAGCGTCTAGTGCGATGCCGTGTGTACTTTACAGACAACAATTGTTTTTCAAAAGCCCCTGTATGGCATTCTCGTCGTTCGTGATCACTTGTGGGTGTGTGTGTGTGTGTGTGTGTGTGTTTGGAGTCGTCAGGACGAGCCGGTAGAGGATGCAAACCGCGGAATGGAATAAACACACCGCCAAGTGGGTACGGAATGCCGGCAGCACCTCGATTCCGATGCTCTCAATGAGTTAATTAATCTCTCTAATGCTAAACAAGTCTCGCGTTGCTGGAAGTCCTCCATCCTTCCAGCGAGCATAAATGGGAGGCAATGGGAACGACAGCATCAAGGGTAAATATTGGTAAGTTTGTGGAATAACAAACACACTTCGCGCTGGGTCGAGCAAAAGGGAGTAAAAGATAGTGTAATAAAAGATGGCGCATTTTTTGAGAAGTTTACAACCACACGCCTAGTCATACTAATAATTTAACAGGTAGTAAAACTTTGCGCCACTTTAAATTAAGGCGATCATCGTTAAAGCAACTTGATTTAATTAATTTAATTTCATAGCTGCGCTTAGCAACTCTATCCAGTGAATTATCAATAAATGTAGTAAATCCTACCCGGAGAGAAATAAATCATGCTAATTTTGGACCGCTGCGTGTACATTCTTCCAAAACCCCCAACCTGCATTTTGCTGCGCGATGGACCCCTTTTCACCCCCGCCCTTCAGAATCGCATCGGAGGGAAGGAGGAACAGTTTCGCCAAACAATCCACGCGCGTTCCTCGGCACGGAGGAGTTTTGCCCACGGTGCTTACGGTTCGTGTGGAAAATTGCTTTATTCGCTCGGAAAAACGATTCGAAATAGCTCTGCGTTCGTAGGCGGAGGCGGCGTCTAGGACGACGTGGAAATGCTGTTGCTTGCGGTTGTAAAGTTTTACAACGTCGATCATAAAATTTGTCCAGCAAGTTACTCGTGTTGTCGAGTGGTGGTGGCGGCGATGGATGGAAGGGACGATCGTCAAGTGGGGCTTATTAGAAGGTGTAATTTTCTGCTGTAGGGAGTTTGAAGAGGAGACGGATGCGTTTTGACGCGTTTTTCAGGGTTGTTTCTCACTCCGGACCGGTTCGGGTTAGTTGCCGGGTTGTCGGGGAAGCCAGCCAGCGAACCGTTATGAGGCGGTGGCTCTTCAAACGCTCGGATCCGCAGGAATTTTAATCTTAAGTATGAATAAGCGATGAGAGCCGTTTATTTACTGATCAACATTTTCCAACTGTTTAATTGGGAGTTTTCGGTTAAAGCACAGTCGAAAGAACATGATATACAGAGCAACGATAGATTTTAATGTGCACTAATGATTTTAAATTGTTCCATTGGTTTTTTTAAATCGTTTAACCATGAGGGTAATTATTTTTCATGCTTCTAAAAGTGAAAAAAAAAGTTGCAAGTTGTTAAAATGATACCTAGACACGTCAAACATGAAAAAATAAAACAAAGATATGCTCTTAAAACATAAAAGAATACCAATTAACCATTACATCGTTTATTTTCATAAGCTTCCCTCATTTAAAACTTCATGCTGGTGCCAAATGGGTTTCAGTAAATGCTAATGAGTCAAAAAATGCAGTCCATGTTCATTCTGCCAGTTTTATGAATTATAAGTATCAAATGTCCAATTTTATGTCAACATGCATCATACACGCCCTGAGAGGGTAATTTACATTTCTCGCCGTTAATCGCTAACCAAACACGACACGGATCATCTTTCACTTGTTTCTTCCTTTTTTGGTTTTTTTGCTATTCGTCTCCACACACACACACACACACACACACACACAGATGGTTGAGTCTGGAATCTCGGAGACACACTCTTTTATCCACGGCTCGAGCCTTCCACGTCGGCGCAGACTGGAGTGATCATTATTTTGGTGGTTTGCTGGAAAAGAAAAAACCTAAAACGGCATCCAAATTGTTGTCCTCATTAAAATATTTGTCCTTCACACAGGCAGACGCACACACACACGTGCATGTGTGGAAGCATGCATATATCTCCCGGGGACCCGGCGACAACTCCAGCTTCGCCGTTTGGCGGTCGTGTGTCTTCCTGCGTCTGGAGTATTTTAATCGAGTGCGCCCGAAGGACCCACCGGAATCTCAATAAATCATGGCCTTCAGGTGATAATTTTACATCCGGCAGGCCTCGCAAACGCGCCCGTCCTCAGGGGAGTCCTGTGCGGAGTCGTCGCTTTTCCCGACCGCGTCGTCTTGGGGCGGCGAAGGAATGCGTACGCTTGCGTTTTCCTTGGCGTTTCCGCTTGGCGCTGTCAGGCGGTAAGAAATATGACGACAGCATATTTCATGCGCATAGCTTCGCAGGCATCGGCACGACGATGCAACGAGACGGACAAACCCGTGTGAACCGTGTTCTCCACTGGGAATAACCCTTTTCTTTGCTGGTTGTTGGAAGCAAAAAAAAAAAGGTTAACTAAACCAACGCACCGAACTAACAACAAGTATGTGCGGGAGTCAATGTGGGCTAGAAATAGAGAAAAAATATGTTGGAAAATAATCTGACGAACAAAATAATGAAAGACAAGCATTTAATGTAAAGTGTAGGTTTAGTTAAATTAAATGATAATTTAATAATATAATAATCTAACGATTTCGGCATTCAAATAATATAATAATGTTTAATGTTAAAGTAAACTTTCAAGTTGTTTTAAGTTGGTTTCCATACGCTTTGGTTTTCCATGAACCTGTTTACCATGTTTATGAAACGACCAAAGATGGAATATACCTAAAAGAATTGGAGCAACATAAGGAGAGAGTGGATTTTTTTTAACTCGAGGAAATTTAAATTGGTGTGCCTTGTTTAAGTTAAATGAAACATTCCACTTAAAACGCTTCAAATTAGAGCACCCAGAGTATTACAGAAAACTTGGTTACATTACAATAACCGCAAATAACTTACAAAAATGTGAAAGTATGTCTGGCCTTTAACATCATGAATTAGAATAATTGTTTGCATGAAAACCGAGGATTTTAAGCCCTTCTACGGTGTCAGTTTCCATTTCGTTTGTTTTTCGTTTTTAAGATAATTGGTAGGATCAGCTGTATCGCAAGTGTGTTAATGGTGTGAAGTCGATGGGATTATTGTGCTATTCTCTTGTGAACTATGCTCGAACGAAGAGACTCCGGCTCCTAACAAGCCAGTGTCAATTGCTCGTTTAATTGATTTACTGCAGAGGTGAAAAATAGCGGACGAGTGCTTGTGAAGAAAAACAACACTTTTACGACTCAAATCAAGCAGAGCCAACGCCTTCGTACGGTGGTAACGGTCATTAACTAAACAAATATCGCACTTTATATCACCCGGCGCTGCCTCATTCCCATTTTATGGTGGGCAATTTGTAAACCCGCAATCGCCAGAGACGCCGTGCGCTCATGACGGTTGTGTGAGTTTGCCGTTTCAACAGTTCCAATGACGTGAACGACGATTACGACGACGGCGAAGAAGAAGAAGGAGACTTTGAGTTCGACGAAGTTGCGAAAAAGGCTTCCAAACTGCCAGAAGAAACCTTCTGGCAAATTCCTCCGACTCCTGCCTCTCAGGCAACACTGCCATTACCAATCTCCCCCAGGGTTCCTCCAACGCATGGTTCGTATGGTTGCCCCGATCAGGGAATCCACGGGAGAGGCTGCGAGCCGGCGAGGAATGTTAAATAAATCGCTCAATTGACATCCAACAAGACGTGAATAATGTTTCACAAAACTGTCTTGTCCGTCCCGTGCTGCAGGGCGGGGGAAAGGAAACCGGTTTCGAGCGCGAACCGCTAACCACCCTTTCCTTTTGCGCTTACAGCAACTCGTTCCACCTTTCCCATTCCCCGGAGACGAGAATACGGAGCTACGGATCGGTTTCGCGACACTATAGCGCCTCCAAACCTATCGATCCTGTCGGGGCACCCCTCAGTCCGACGGGTGTATTGGTTAGCTCCGATTGAGTCCGGAATTGGTTTCGAGCTGGTTTGCCCCGGGTTTGCGTGATGTTTATGTGCTTTGCGTAAGGTTATGGCATCCTGCGGCAGCGTGCGCCATCGAACGGCACGATTCCCAAGTGTTTTGACAGGTTGCAAATAGCTCAAGAATTACCCACCTTATTGGTTGGGTCTGCACAAGGCAAAGCGGTTCATTTAAAGGCGCTACACAACACTTGCCAACCGATAACGCATTAGAAACATGAGTCCAAACCGGGCGAGAACCAAGAAAGTTAGCGGAGTGCACTCCTTCATTGTGCAACACAACTAAATTCAATTTGGACCACCGAATTCAAGTCTTTTTCGATCTACTGCACTGCAAACATTACGTAGCAATCGAACAAAAAGGTCCCAAATCCCAGGACCAATCGGCTCATAGTGCACGGCTTCACTGTCCCTACCGAGAAGCATGTGCTCGAGCGACCTTCTGTGTGGTCTTCCTTGTGTCCCTTCAGAGCACAGGGAAGACAAGAGAAACACCCAATCCATCTCGCTCTCCTGAGGAACCCCCAGGAGCACCAGCACGACCCGACATCGAGATGACCACCAGCACCACTTTGAGGGAAAATCGTGACCGCGAGCTAAAGGATGCAGCATCAGCAGGAGCGTTGCGTTGTGTTGATGTTTGTTTTCTCGCCAGTTTGCCCGGCAAATCGGTTGTGGCTTCGGGTTTCCTACCCCAACACGGGGCAGAATGTTTTATTGTTGTTGTGTGTAAATTGTTCTTCCCTACTCGGGCGCAACACATTCTTTCCCGAGTCGAATTCCTTTTTCCCTATTGCCCGCCTTGCCTCACACGACTCCGTACTCCGGAGTCCGGCATGGAGAGCTCTTACCTTGGCTTTTCCATTGTCCGCCTGTTTCCGCTGGACCTTGAAATCGCAAAAGAAAGAGGCTAGTTTTACTTCTTATGTCTCACTTTCGAACCGAGCAACGGAGACCATTAAAACGAAGACGATGCTTTTGCTTCCTTCGTGCCCTTCGAATTTTTGGCAGATTAAATTGCTCAATCGTTCGGAAACCCCTACAGCTCTGGTTCTGGCTGGTCGTTGTCCAACGTTTGACGAAGGTGCCACGGGCCGCTCTGGGTGCGTGTGTTTACCGTCGACCGACCGGAACAAGGGCTAATTTATTAGAAAGTATTCGACAAAAAGCGCTCCCATACTCCCATGTTCGCAGTGCTCATTTAACGCCATAGGGAAAGAATGGTCCAGAATGGGATGTTGGATGGACGATTTCTTGTGCAAAGGTCAAGCAAAGATGGACGTACGGAGGCCGCTTGACAGCGGTCGGTCGGATTAGGGTTAAATGGTGTGCAAGGACTTTGTGGAAGCATCTCTCTTCCTACAGCGGCGATGCCTTGTGGAGGCTTTGGATCAATAAATCTAGGCAACAATACACAGGAAAAACAGTCAATTAATGAAAACATTTGAAGGACCTAGTCAAAGGAAAGAATGTTGATGATTTCAAGATGTTTGGAAATGGTTTTAAACCATGTTAAATAACTATTAGCTTATTTGCATTAAGGAAATACCCTTTTAAATAGTGAAAACTTTTATTTAATTTTTTTTTGTAATCCGCCTTACTGTCCGTCTATGGGAAATACTTTTATTGGAATTGACTTGTTTTGCTTTTCTCCAGAATAAACCCAGCAAACAGAGCAAAATGAAAAATTAAACTGAAATGCTAAATAGGAATGAAGACTGGATTAAATAAGTTTTGCGCACAAACTGGAGCAGGCTATGATTTACCTGCTAATTTCGATTTTCAAACAAAAAGAACTGCCAACGAACAACAAATTCGAACACCATAGTAACCGCGAGATTTACCTGTGAAGGACCGCAGGAAAAACTTTTCTTGAAATTCCGCAGCAGACCTCGGCGAGGAAAAGAAAACCTTCTCACTTTTGATGTACATTCGCACGACAAATCGACTTCGTCCGGCGGTTGGACAAGGAAGCGCTTGGACGGTTGGTTGACCAGCATCGGAAAGTTTTCCACAGTGGTGGGAACACAATAAGAAAAAAAACCCCCCGCGTGGCCTACTATCGGTTGGGTGAGTACAATTTTATTGGCCGACGAAAACGAGGGAAAATAAAAAAAGTTTCCCTCAATTTCGATGCACTTACCGGGCTCGGCAAAAAAGTTTTTCTTTTTATTAGCACGCCGGAAGTACAGGATAAAGTTTTTCCGTAACTTCCACACCACATCGAACGGTCAGGCCGGGGAAGAAAGGAAAAAATGTCTTGTCACAAACCACCGTCCTCCCAGCGCAGGTACTGGAGTCGAAAGGGAAATTAAATTGTACACAACAACACAACTAACCGTCGTCCCTCCTCTCGGAGGGATGGAAAGCAAAACAATTCCGAAGAGACATCCTTCGTAAGGCGGAGAAATGGAGACGGACAATAAAATAGAGCCCCCCAAACCGAACATCTCCGGAACTTTGAAAACAATCGCCGACAAGGCCCGGGGACTTCCAATCAAAGCAATCGGGGACAATTTACTTGATGTTCATTAGCGAACGAGAGTTATTTAATCGTGCTAACCGTATCCCAGTATTGGGCCAGGCTGGAAACAAAAATCCGTGTCAGAGTTTGCAGTGGACGACGATGGACAATCGGGTACGAAAAAGGTTACCTCGGCGAGGGCATCATCCAGTGGTGCCTTGCGGAAGTGCTGTTGTTTACTCGAACGCGCGAGTCCAACTCATCCTTTGGCACTTCCCTTCCTCTCACTGTCGTTCTGGCTGACTCACAATTGTCAAATAATTGCTTCCGGTGGACGAGAGCGCTTGATCCTATTTACCGCCATCGAAGAGCAGCTTTACCAGTGAGGAAGGGAGGACAAGACAGGGCAGTTTTAGAAAACTCGAGTCAACCAGCATCAGTCGCCTTCCCTTCTCGGCTGCCACCCCGCTGTGCAGTGAGGATTTCGAGGGTTTTGAGCCGGAGGCAATTTAATTGCGCTTCAAAATGTGACAACATCCCGAAGCAACAATGTCCCCTTCTTTACCAGCAGCCACCCAACATGGAAGTCAAGAATGCGATTCGTTTGTGACAGTTGAAAAAAAAGCTAAATAAGAAAGAAAACTGATGGCTTAAGTTGGATGGAAAATTATCCTCCGACCAAGCGACCGCACGAACCCAGGCCAGGCCAGAATCAACCCAACAAGATAGGGAGGATTTTTAGTGATTGTGAAATTGAAATATTACCGCACACAGCAGGACATCGGTCGGGTGCGGGGTTGAACAAAAGTCGACTCGAACACATACAGCCACACGTGTTCCGGCCGGTGTTACTGGTGCGAGGATGGGAAGCTGCAGTTAACATCCTTTCCCGAAACATTGGAATAAAAACCCACAGCTAAACCGGGAATATAGGGTCCATGTGAGAGATAGGATCCGGTAGGTCACGACGCAGGCACGGTAATGTGCTTTGCGCTGCTGTCTTTCGACAATTTATGACTTATTTTGACCGCCGAACATGCGCCCGGAGGATTTGATGGGAACCGTAGGCTAATAATGATCGGTTGGTGGATTTTTTGTTGAGCGGGAGCTTGCAGGGGGTTGATAAGTCAATTGAAAGGTTTACCTTTTTAGAACCGTTTCGGCGAAAAACATACGTACACGGGTTTTGTATCTGGCAAGGATATATGTGAAAGCATGGACGCTGGCAGACGTTACTTGGATTTGCAATCAACAGTCTATTCTATTTCCTTGATTGCGTGCCCTTTGATTTAAAATGTCAAACGAAGCATTAAACAGTTTTTTTGTTATCCTGAAAGTCTGTTTTTAAACGAATTTAGACATTTAAATTTCCTTTTAAAATATTCAAATGATGCTGAAATCCTTTTTTCATTTGCAATGTCTTGGGAAGATTACTGATTTCCTGCGTCAAACGAAACCGATAGATACGCATTTTGATGGAATTGAAAAGGGTTTTTCAAAAGTAGATATTCTTGGTCATCCAGGGTTTATAATTTTCTTAAATATCGGAGTAGATTTCTTCAACAGAATGTTCGAATGTTATTGTTTGGCATTGATTTGAGGCAAATATTTAGGGATACAAAAAATCACAAAAAAGATTAATTTTATTCGCATTGGATTCACTTATATCTAATAAGCTCCAATAACTAATCATCTCTTGCTCAATAAACACAACCTCTACCATTTCGCAACCATAAAATGCATCTTTCACACGCTGCCTTGGTGAAACTAAGACGAGCAACAGCAAGATAAAAGATGTTTCCGCTATGCGCCTTCAGCTTTCCCGTGCAGGATAAACATCACGGCGGGGCGTACACACAGCTGAACATGACTCGTCGCCATCGCCGTGTCCCAGTACGCCTTTCTCCGAGCGATAAACGAACGCCACAGCCTGCCTCAACACCTTCGTTCGACGCCCCTCTCTGAGCCTCCAGCCTCTTGGGTTTAGGTTTCGCGTCGCTCCACGGACGTCGGAACGGTCGACGATGACAGCCTCCACAACGTAACGCAACGACGACGACGACGAGGACGACATGACGAAAAACCACCCAATCATCTGTCATAAGAAGATTATTATGATTGTAATTTCCGGCACGTGCGGCTGCCGTTAAGCGTTATGGGCAAGTTCGGGCCCAAGCAGCAGCAGCCGCCCGGAACTTGGCTCGGCAAATACGGGCTCACTGTGTGTCACTCTCTTCCCCCCTTCCTTTCTATTACTTTGCAGTTCACGCCGAGGAAGCGAGACGCAAAGAGAAGCGGGCGGCCAGCAGGCGTCAAACGGATGCGGATAAAGAACCATAAATTGCATCTTAAGTAAGTGATGGGACCGAGGGGACAACTTGAGTTGCGAGCCGTGTCGTGCTGCCAGTAGTGGGGAAGGTGTTTAAGCGTAAAGCGGAGGATGAGAATTTGGATGGTGCTTCTTAACGTTTGCAGTATCAGCACTGAGGGCAGCTAGACCTGGTGCGGACGCTGGCTGGAATGGTGCAGATAAGATGCATCCGATGAATTAAGGCTCGGGCGAAGGTCGTTCGGTGATCCATCGTCGGCTATGGGCGAGACGATGCGAACGTCAGCAAAACTAAGCAGTAAGTCTATGGCCCTGGGCAAGTAATGCCGTTAGACGGAGGCTTAGAAATGAAACAAAGCAGCTTTCCAATTTTGCATATAATAATGCACTTCTTACACAACCAGAGAGGAGGTTTGTGGGTTTATCAAACGAGCAGTTCAAGCTTGTCTCACTCCTTTCTTCTGTTGAAGGATCAGAATCAAATAAAGTGAGCATTTAATTTACTTTGCTTGCTTGGCATGTTAATGAAAAATTAATTTCTTAATATTTAATCGCATTTAGGCAAGCCTGAGAGACTATTTAACGATGAAGGCCTTCAAACAGAAGCTGCATCGATGGGCTTCTTTGCATCAGGGAAGAAACAATTGACCCTTTCGATTGTCTCCTGCAGGGTTACCGGTCAAAGAGCCCGGATCTGTCTTCTCTTCCCCGGTGCTGGTCAGCGCTGACAAGAAGATGCTGGCTGCACATCTTGCCTTCCATGTTCCATCCAGCCTCCCCGGGAAGGTGTGGAATGTGTGGGACACGGCAGGCCCTCGCCTTCGATTTGACTAATGTCACCCGAGACGCAAAGAGCCCTTAGGTTTGCGCCATTAGATGGTAATGTTTGCTTGATAGTCCATTGTAGGGGTCGTTAGATCAATTAGACCTTTCGGCTGCTTGTTTGTTTTTTTCTATCTCCATTTTGTCTTCTCTTTATACTTTTCCCTTCGGCTTTGAAATAAAATGTGTTGAATTAATATTTGAGCAACACATTTATTTTGATTATCCAAAACTGTCTTCGGATCTCGTTGCCGCGTTATTTAATTGCTAGATAAGCTGATTGAAATAAATAACCTTCCATAGCAAATTCAGCTTCTTCTCGTTTGGTTTCCCCTTTACATACAGACCTCCATAAACTTGAAGAATGATAATGCTCCTGCAGGCTCCATCCGGCCGTAGTTCTTCCTCCCGCTGAGCGATGCTGTTGCCTTTCATGTTCAAACTTTGCACGAAAAGTTATTCCGCAAACATCAAGAGCACGTTTCCGCCGGGGCTGTCGGACGGGCCGGGAAAAAAGGCCGGTTTGGCAGGCTCACGAGTGACAGTCATTCGGATTTCCTTTCCCAGCATCCACCCGTCCACCGGATGAGGTGGCCCGGTTGGGTTGCGCCGTGTACGGAAATGTGCCTTTATTTTATTTTTCATTCCGTCGTGCCGTTTTATTTTTATGCTAATGGACGTTTGACGGAACCGATTTACTTGCCTGCCGGAGTCCGGGATTGAGGCACGTTTGTTTGATATGATTTTTCAGTCCGCCAGCAGTCTTCGTGTCGGTCGGCGTGTCGAGTCGTCCGCGGTTCGCTCCTAAGGCCCATGTTTGGTGTGGCAGGCGGAAAAATGGCTCCCAGCGAAGTCGAAGCAGGCGCGGGAAGAAACGTTCCTTCCGCGGCGGAAAGGAAATAACGGCCTCGGCTGGACAGAATTTAAATATAATGCCCTTGACGGGAGCTGAAGTGAGGTGGTGGGTCCGCCCGATTCAGGTCCAAAGCACACACAAATCATGTTCGCAAGTTGGAGTGAGAAGGAGAACATGCGCGGTTCCATCACAGGAGGACTTGCGAAAAATTGATGATGAACCATTGATTGGATTTACGCTTCCGTCCGGGCACACACATATACACATACAGATTTCTTCTCTTCCCGTTTTGTGTTTGACCACAAACACTTGCGGGCGCGACTCACTTTGCATACTGGAAAAGGAAAATCGGCTTCTGGCGAAGCCTTTCCGGAGCCTAGGCCGTGTTAGCCTCAATGGGAATGCAAAATTTGTGGTCCCCACTCTTCGGACCAGCCCTTTGTGGTCGTGATTTGATCTGCGCTGTTTGTGGCGTTCGTGATTGACAGCTGAGTTTCCATTCGCCCTCCTCTGCGCGCCGTAAGCTCACTCCTCTCCCTATGTTTTCTTAATATTTCGTACCTTTTGTGGTTGCAAACATAACTCACATTTCGTGCCATTTTTGTGACGGTTTCAATGGGGCGTTACAAAGGGGACACGTGGAAATAGGAGCGGGATAAATATGTATGATGTATTTTGCTATTTCTGGATTCTGGTGTACTGCATTAGATGCATTTGTCTATTTGCTGTGAACACGGTGGGATTCCGTCTTCTTCTGTTCGTGAGAAATCTGTTTTCCTTTGATGACTCAAGAACTCCGATCCTTTGAAGGCATGGGGTTTGTGCAATTTCGCTCTTTTCATTGATAAACGTTAGAAAATATTTGGCAAGGCATAATATCGCTTTGTTTCTATTGTGCCTGTTTGTCCTTTGTTTTTGCTCTTTACAAAGGCAAAGGCGGACATGATTTAAAATTGGTTTAAGCTTCCGTTGATATCGAACGACTTCACCTTCTCCGCTCGACAATGAAGGAACAGTCTATAGATCGCCGGTTGATTGATTTCGTGCTCATGTCTTCCGTCGGCCATCCTGGACACCATCGCTTCTCCACCGGTTTTCGCCACCAGGAGCGCTTCATTTCCATCCAATAGACTTTCCGCAATGTATGCAACTGACCTCGAACTGTTTTGATTGATATTCATGAAATTATGCAAACCCAAACAACGCTCGACACCGGGGAAGGATCGTCGTGCGGTCGAGGAAGTTGGCACAAGTTTGTTCACCCTTTTGTCATCAATCAGATGACGGGGCGGGCTCGATGGGAAAATTCGCCCGATCGTATGAGGAAAATGAGTTTCTGCCGGCGATGGACGGCGACGCAAGGGAACGAAAAATGATCCCATACTGTCTCCCCGCAGCGATTGTGACAAACCGGCGAAGGGATGGAGCTGGAGGGGAGCTCGATTCGCTCCCATATGTTGATCTTTTCTTCTTCACCCTTTCAAACTGGGGGTTCTCGAAACGTGCATCCTCGTCACTGTGGGGGAAGGGTTGTCTGCTCCTTTTTATCTGCATCTTTTCCATCTGGATCCACTGATTTTTTTTTCTTCCTTTCTTTAATCACTTCAGTAGCCAAGAGCTTATGCAAATATGTTTGCATTGTTGCGCCCGACCGACGTGCGATGCTGGTGCTGCAGGGCTGAAGAGCCATTCCTCGAAGTTGCTTTTATTTATTCACAAGACAGCCTGCGTTGTTTACTTGCTAGGGCCGACGACGGTTGGCTTACGGAAAGTCAAGGAAAGAATGTTTTAGCCCATCGGAGGAACGGAAGCTTCGGTTGCCAAGGAAACTGTTCGTCAAGACGGTTCCGAACGTTTTGGAAATGTCAATATTTAACCATCGATTCCTGACGTTCGATGTGAGAATTCGTTTTCAAGTGCTTACGCTGAGGCCGTTATAAAAAAGTGTTAAAACTCGGTTCTGTTTGTGGCTGTGGGATGATTTGGGACATTAGTGAAAAGGGATTTTCTTTTCTTTCAATGTTTTATAACCGTCAAAACGTGGGTAAAAATGCAACAATTTCATTTAGCAAAATATTAATAAATAATTGACCCCTTTTAGGCAACACCACGCTCATCATAACATTCTTTGAAACTTTATCATACTAATGAAATCTAGTTCCCACTGAAAATGTCTCCGCATCTCCATTTTCCTGTCTCAGCACAGTTACACAATCAATTTTCATCCGGCGATCATCTGTTTGTGCGTGTCGTTTCACAAATCATTACCGCACCGCGGCCAGGGCGGAAGTGGACCGCTGCGACGCAGGCGACATTAAAATAATTTATTGGGCCGGAAAACCTCTAACGGGGGTCCATCTGTCCTCCAGTTGTCTTCATCACCGCCATCTTCATCATCATTGTCGCCGTCTTTGTCTTTTCTCTAATGATTATCAGATTTCTCCGGGACCGCATTCCACCTCGAACGATGTTGGAAAACTGGCTGGTGTACAGCATTGTGTTTGCGTGCTAAGCGAAGAAAATGGAGCTGATGCAATGTCAAATCAAAATCGTCGACTTGTGGGACTGCCTTCCACGTCCATCTCCGGGAGCCTGGAATGATCCATTAAACCGAAATTAACTGCGATTATGAGAAATGATGGCTGTTGCGTGCTGGAGGTAAAATTCGTCCAAAGCGCTGACAGGCGCAGGAAAATCTATGTTTTTTTCCCCCGAACGACGTGCGGAAAGTGCGAGCAAACATGCTTATAGTTTCAGCTGATCGGAACCAAAAAAGGAAGTTGATGAAGGAAGAAAAATAACAGGTACAGAAAACGTTTGATTGGACGCAAGAGCCTTGGGAAAAATAGTTTTCCACCGATGCAAACGTGATGCGATAAAAATTCCGCACACACAAAACCTGGACTAGTTCGATCTAAAACAACATTGCATCGTGGAATGTTCTATGAAGAGCAGCCGTCCCTTCTGTAGATCATGATTCCCGAACTATCCCGAGAGCTATGGGGAAGGAGAGAAAGAGAGAGAGAGAAAAAGGGCAAAAGCAAATCGTCGATGAACGCATTGATCGATGCCGGGGTAATTTTCCCCACGGCTTGCCACGACCTTAAACGCAACCTCAATTTGCCTCAATTTTCCCAACTCCTCTGATGGAGCGCAATTGTACGCCCAAAGGTTGCACTTTTCCATCGGTTCACCGGCAGGAGAAGATGTTCCAAAAGTTTCGAGCAGCGAGTGCCATAAAATGGTGCCCAGTTTTTCCACCGACATCAGCAATATGTTGGCTCATTGAGGCGATCTATTTCGCTAATGTCGATTCACTATTTCTGCAGTTCTCGAGCAAAGCTTCCCGTACCTGAGCACCGTTGAGGAAGGAAAACCGATCGGGAAAAATCGCGCACATTTAGGGCGTTTTCCCAAACCCCATACCAAAACCTGCCTTCCGGGCTGGGACAATTGCAATTGCACCTCCGCTGACTGGCACATTTCGATTCGTAATCTTGAACGAGTGATGACAGAGCAATCGAAAAGGAAAGAAAGCACTCGACGTGGGGATGAATTATTGCGGGTGTGTCGGCGGGGAAAGGTTGAGAAAATATGAAAATACTATTAACTACTCAGCACATTTTTAAGCATAAGCGATTGGTTCGATTTCAAACGATAGGTATCGTATCTCGAATTTATCTGTCTGTCTCTGCAAGTAGCAGAAGGTTTAACGTTGGGGTAAGAGCAGGGGAAAACTACATTAGAGTGATCATGGCGAACGACGGATCTTTGTTTGATTACTTCGGGTACGTGCTTTACTGTTGAAAGTTATAAAGAAAGTAATCCTTCTTTTCTGACATTTAATAAAAACCTGTCTCTTACAATCTTTTCATGAAAGGTTCGAAGAATATCTATCCTTTAGTTGACAACAATGGTGATTCAAATTTGATGAAAGCATTTTCCAACGTGTCACCGTGCGAAATTTGGCGCCACATATCTAATAGAAAAATAATGTCCGTAATCCTCGAAGGACAGACTGGTCCTTGCGGGACGTTTTTCCTATTTTTTTTCTCTACACCACCCCTGCTTGGTTTCACTCGCATGCAATATTTCCTACGAAATTCAGACACTCAAGCAGTCAAAGATTAAACAACGAAAGGGAACAACCTACGGCGAAATTGAAAGCATGCCAATGGCCGGAAACACCCCATTTGTAAATAGTCGGGTGTCAGACGTGTTCCCTTTGCCTTTCAACACCATCTCCTACCCCCCTTTTGCGCCTTGTTCAATCCCCAAAGGAGATTGCAGAATCTTATCAAATATTCATGAAGTAATTGTCTGGTTTTATCAGTCATTCTTCCGGGTTTCGGGCCTTTCGGTTGCATTTTTGGGGAAGGGGAATCCACTTCCTTGCTGCCTGCGAAGGACGAGAGGAAAACAGAAGTGAAGCAGAATCGTCTGTGGGTGCTGCTTTTTCTGCGTCTTCTGAGGGGATGTTGTCGAATTCCCGTTCGTCCCGTTTTTGTTGCTGTGTGCCTGTTTCTCTTGCCCAAGTCAGCGACAAGCAACTCGTAGTCAATTTCGCACAAGCTGGCAGGGTTTTCTGCCCCACAAAAGGACGAAGGGGAAACGAGCGAAAGGCTCGTGCATAATCGTGTCACTTCACTATCCCACGATGTTTTCTGTTGTCGCCTGCCAGTAGAAGTAGAAGGAAAGTCAGATGCGGATCGTAAGATGCTTGGAACAGAGAGTGTTCCATCGTCCTGCCTGTCCAGCCAACTTGCTTGCTTCTTGGGCAACGAGCAACGCATTCCTGGTTGTCACCAGCAGTGGAGGTTTTTCTAGCGGGTTTTCTTTTCCCCGGCGAGGAGTTATAAATATGTAAACTATATTTTCCTCACGAAAAACTTGCCAAAGCACAACAGCGACGAGTTGGTTGGGGAAAAGAGGCGCCTTTTCCAGGTGCTCAAAATGTGAGAAATGTGTCTCAACAATCAGAGCCACCATTTGGAGTCGTTGAAGTTGATTTTCCACCGTGCGAATTTTCGAATCAGTAGAGAAAACTGAACTCCCGCTCGGGTTATGGAAAACGTGCGTCCACAGATTCCTACCCACGAATCGTGCGTACCGGAGGAACACCCGGGCACAAATTGCAACCGGAAAAGCGACCGAGTTCCGGAAAAGCCGAGCGTAAAACAGTCGCCATAAATTACTCCTTCCCGGGGGGCTGAAATTAAAGAAAAAAGCCACTCCGCAACCATTGAACCAATCTGCCATCCGTCGGGCTCGGTCGGCCGCTCGCACCGGAGTTTTCCACCGGAGAACGGATTGGATTTGCAATTGGCCACTCAGCCGTAGTGACATGTATTTATTTGAGTTGAAGTTTTTCGGCGACAAAGTTTTCCCGATTCCGAGCGGCGGCAGAAACTCGAGAGCCGGCGAGAGAACATTCCCAAAGCCGGACGTCCGGTCCGATGCGGGCACACTCGAACGACGCGCCACTCGACTAACGACCGTCGTCCTCCTATTTCGCACCCCAACCCCCGCTTCCCTCGGCGTGGCTTGAGAATGCATTTTTCGGGTGGCACAATTTATGTGCGTTATAATAAAATTATACACAACTATTAATTCAATCTCCGGGCGGTGAATGGGCGCATTTTCCGGCCCGGGGTGCCTTTTTCCGGGCCCGGCGATCGGCCGACGGCTGCACATGGCCAAATTGCGACGCATTCATTCAAACGCGAGCCTGCAGTTGATTTCCCAGCTGTGCACAGGCGAGCAGCGCAAAGCTGGTTCGTTCCGGGGGCTGGATGGGAAACAGTCAGGTGCGGCAAAGCGTGGTGTTTGGCATAGAAAATGAAGCATTTATGAGGCATTTCCATGCATCGGCATTGGCCAGTCTATTATGTAGCTGTTTCCGCCGCGGGCCAAGTTTGCGGTAGAGATTTGCCTTTTTAATTGTGTGCATGAATAAATAGATGTCGCTAACGATGAGCAAATGAATGGTTTTTCGTGTGGCAGGAGGGGACGGAAATTGGTTTCGACGAATGTTTTCTCAATAATAATTACTAAACCACCCACTCAGAGGACTTTCGAAGGTATTTTAACGGAAGGAAGGTAAAACTTTCGCACACAATTTATCGCGGGAATACCATGTTTGAATAAGAGCTCTCTTAAACTCCTTTTTCTCATTTTCATGTAGGTCATTTTAACATCGCTGTGGTATGAGAGAAAATATAATGTGCAATAATGCAATACCTCCTGCGACGTATTGCCATATCGGTAACACACTTAAACGGTTTAAAATTGATTGAGTATATAAATATCAAGGTATCGGGCGCATACAAGATTCACTAATGACCTCCATGTCCGTAAGCGAGCCCTCAAAGCCAAAGGAAAAAGGAAAGAGGCTTGCATTTTTTTTTTCTACCGGCATTGGGGCATTCCATTTTAAAATAAAATTAAACCCATGCAGCATGCAACGAAAGGGACAGGACACATTGAAAATGGCCCGAAAAAAGAGGACAAACCATGTTCCATTTTCACGAATCACGGCAACGAGCCATTTCGACATCCAAACTAACGCGCAGGATTCCAAAAAAAAAAAAAGAAAAGGAAAAAGGCCGGTAACAAAAATGGGAAGAAAAAACAGAAGCGAAACCACATGTTTGGCAAACATTTGCCTCATTATGCTTCGACCGGGAGCAGGAGGGACCAATCCATGAAAACCGAAAACCTCACACCGTATAATAATGGGAACCGAACGGTTTCGGACGGTGGCGTTGGTCATTTTCCTCCATCGGCTGCCCGGCTGAAGTTTTCCGACCGGCTCCATTGCGTCCCGGGTCCGTCCTCTGGTGCCCATTTTGTCACTATCGCTCCCGGTTCGGACAGGGAAAATCGATGTCCACACGAGTGTGAGACGACGACGACGACGACGAGACGAAGCAGGGCCGGTGGGGTTTTTAATGTTTCGAATCATTATCAATGCTATCAATACACTACCAATACCACCGCACAGCACCAGGGAAGCCGGCATATGACGGTGGGAAGCTGGCGAACTTTCCCAAACGAGCGTTTTCCCGATTTTCCACCCCGGGTGCGACCGCCGGCGCAACGGAAATCGAATGAAAACTGATGCGACCAAAGTCGCACGGATGGAAACCGGGAAACCTCCGGTAAACCTGGCACATTTTGTATCGATGTGCATATTTTTCACCCTCACACACACACACGCACACGCACGTACACGTACATGGGGGCGCCCCTGAGTGTGCGTAATTTTATTATCCTGATTATTGCGTTATTATATTCGATTCGGTAAAATATTACTCACGAACATGTTCGTTTCCAGCCGCTCGCCAGGCTGCGATGGGAGGGTGATCGCGGTGGTCCAAGGGGGTGGTGGGAGGCACAAGCAGACACAGGTACACGAAATTCGATTACGATGTTTGGTGGAGCGTCCTTTCGGCCGAAAGTGGATCGACGCCATGCGGGAAAAACGGTTGCTGTTTAAATTAAGTTGAGTTTTCATCGCCGCTTTTCCGCACGCCGTATCAGGCTCTAGTACGCTGGTTTGGGAGGTGTGAAGTGGAGCTAAACCCATCAGAAAAAAAAAGAAAAGGAAAGGATAGGTGTTTCTACCACTCCCGCACTCCCGTCCCCATCTCTCACTCCCATCGGTCAACGAAGCCATTAGCAGCTAAAGCCACCGAAGAGTAAAACCATCGCCGGGTGATGCGTGATCGGGAAACGCATTTGTGACGCGACCAGGCGCGAATAGTGTCCACGCATGTTGGCACCGATGTTGCAGGTCCGGAACGGCGTGTTTCTATTCCCCCCCCCCCCCAGCCCCTCCCTCAAAAGCATCTGCGTCGGAAAACCACCGTTCAGTTGACTTCGGTTTGGCTCGCTGACCACCGCCGGTTGGCGTTTCGGGGGTTTGATGGGATGGCTTCCATTTTCATTGCCCCGAACGTCCCCCTCTCCCTCTACCTACCTCTCCCAGCCCTACAGAGATGGACGTGGAAAACATCGACGTCCTTAAACTCGTGGAGTATGTTTCGTTCGGCCGTGGACGACCATAATTAAATACATGTTGCGATTCGATTTAATTTTGCCACTGCCTGCTCCGGTTGATGGTCTCTTCTGATCTCCCTCTCTCTCTCTCTCTCTCTCTCTTTCTTTCTCTCTTTCCCTCTCTCTCTCTCGCTCTTCTCTTTTCCCGGAAGGTGTATCCTGTACGCTTTAACGCATGCGAACCTGGGATGGGGATTCGTGAACCATCGAAACGTGTGGAATGAATCGAGCGCTGGGCGAACCACAGGATTAGGCACAGACAAAAGCATATCATTATACTCGTGTGTGTGTGTGTGTGTGTGTGTGAGTGCTTGAGCTCGGGCAAGAAGCCTTGCGGAACTCGAGTGGGGCGTGCTGCATCGGCTCGATCCCTTTTTCTTTTCCGCTACCGGATGTCTCTTTTCCACCCGCTTTTCCTTTGAAAAGGGGATCACTTTTCGACCGGTCCCAAAACTAACCCCAAAACGCGTTTGTTACGATGCTCCATGATGATGATGATGATGATGATGATGGGTATTTTGAGACCGGATCTGGTGGGGATTATTGCACCCCAAACGCCCGCTTTTGCAGCCGTTCGGCCTCTCAAACGGAACCAGTAATGCGAGGAAACGATATTGCAGTGGGAAAGGTTTGTCGAAAGGGGTGCCCTCCCTTTTCCATCCGCCGGGGACGCCATCAGGGGACAACACGACGACAACAGACGCCAACAACTGGCAATTAACGGAAACACGCACTTTGTGTTCGTTCCTCGGGTTTTTGGATGGCCTTCTAGCTTTTTTTTTCAGGACCTTCTCTAGTGCTGAGGGAAGACGCAACGATGGGTCCTATCGGGTTTACGCTGGATGGAGTTTCCCCTGTGAAGCATATGCTAAGCAAACGCTATGGGAAATTGTGTTGGGTGACGGCATTCTGTAGGGATGATAAAAGGAAGATGGGACATTATTTTATCGAACATATTTTCCTGCAAAGCATTGTGGTGCTGTAAAGGCGTGGTCGAGGTTTGCAATCTTACAAGCACGCAGACTCGATGTTAATTAAATAATGATCTTATGGAAAGTAAACGCATTGATTTGGAATGTTTTTGATGTGTTTCATCCGTAAGTTTCCTGCTGCGTTCGGTTGCATTCAGTGATAATTAAATTTTAAGTAGCGAAGCTATTATTCTCTAATGCAACTACCTCTTGCTTAAATGAGACACCTTATCGCACAATTCTAATCACGGCACTCCCTCGGTATAAATTTATTCTCCCACAGAAAAAGGCCACATTACTGGACAGAAAAATACTCATCTTCCTAAAGCGCCCCAAGCGGCCTCTGCGTCACACTTCGCTCTCGCTAATGTGTTTCCAACGAACGAGTTTCATGCCTTTCTTAGCATTATCCCTCGGCCCCAGACGTTAGCGGCCTAGTTTTTCTGTTCGCCTACGTTCCATTCTTAAGCGCGACTCCCCGAGGCACACTTTCCACGTTTGAGGGCGAAGGAGAAGCTCTAAACACACTGGAACACAACAGAGCCGCGGCGTGCCGAAGGAAGAGAGGTCCTTTGCTGCAAGGATTCGATGCAAAAAAAAAACCGGAGACTGGCTGCACTTTTCCGAAGGTGGAGGCAGGTTAGAGGCAGGTGGGAAATGTGTCGGCGTGCAAATGAAAAGACCTTTTCAGCGCGACCTATCTTCGGTCGGAGTGAAGGATGGGTATTCTGGTAAGGTAAGAAATGGAGAGGGAATGGGGGAAGGGGGGGGCTGAGAAGGCTTTTATCAAAATTACCCGACAACGCAGACGCCCCCTCCTTGCCTCCTCCTGCGCGAAGATGTCCCACCGAAGCCGCAGGAAGTGTGTGGATGATGCCCATTTTCTGCCATCCGAACCGCAAAACGAATTCAGCGCTGCATCCTTCGACGACATCTTTGGCGGGCGCCGGCGATGAACCCGGCCAGCTTTGGGCCCGTCGGTGGTTGTCTTTTGCATTCTGTCACTCTCACCAAACTCAACCTCGACTCCTTCCTGCCGTGCACTTTCTGGGGAACGCATTTGGAGCGTAAATATTTGTGCAAAAATATTAGTTCGAAACCGAGCCACTGAACGTGCAGCGGGCGGAGACCAGTGCTGCTCACCTTTCGAAACATTTGCCGGGTCGACTTTGGACTAGTTTGTTTGTTTGTTTTTTTGTTTTCTTCATCTTTTCCACCGTGGCGTTGTGTGCGCTTTTTCGCGGAAGTGCACCGTTTGCATTAGTTGCACCGTTTCGTATGGAAATATGTTCAAACTTCGTCCAAAAGTGTTCCGCCCACAAACGTGAAGCCTCGCCTCTGTGCGCACGGGTTGGATTCTCTTTCCCCTCGGTGCCATTCACGTCCCGGTTTTCCCCCTCCACCGTGTGCAAATCGACGGTGCAGGTGCATTAGTCGAAAAGAGCAGCCAGGCAGGGCAAACCCCGAACCACCTTTTTCCACCCTAACGGTGCGTGTTTGGTTAATGCGGTTTAGAAGCGTGGACGTGGGTGAGGTGGTTTCACCACGGTCTTAAAAGGTTGCATTGCTGATGGCTTCCCCGCACTGTCCGCTGCCGCTTCTCTCGTTGCAGCTAGAACCGCTTAAAGAAAGGTGCTTCGCCGGTGAAAGTGCAGCAATGGGGTTCAAGCTGAAGACAAACTCACATGCACTGACGTTCTCGTGTCCGTAAATAAGGCAGCAGCGCGGGGAGCGCAACAGAACTACTTTGCTTTTTTTCTTTGTTGGTTCACCTCCTTCGTTTTTAGCGGAGAAAATTTGATGGATGGGATAATATCAACACCCGCGTTTATTCATCCGCTCCGGCAAAACGGGCTGCTTTGTTCGCGATTTCTACTAAATCCAAATGCAGATCATTGTGCAAGAAGGTCTTTTCATTTTTTTTTTACGTAACTTCCAGCTACAACACAATTCCTCCGGCGGTGAAACACATTTGCGCGATAAAACTCATTAACATCTACTTTTGAATGCAGGCTGACTCATCTTATGCATTTGGGGCCAAAACTGGATTCAAATATGCATCCGCCGGGCATGTTGTTTCTTTTGACTTTGCCATCGCTCTTGTTTAGAGTCCACCATTTTGTGTGCTTTTGATGACCCGACGAGCGTCCGATTCATTTCATGCTTCAGAAAATATGTGTTTGCATGCTAAAGGAAAACGAAAGAGCTGCTAGCTATTAAACGACTATGCTGAAGTGTTCTTGTACGCCCGAACGGGGCAGCTTTAAGGTTAGGATGAAGTTTGAAGATAAAACTATCTCCCACTTGACACTTGCCCGCTGCAGGCCTCGGGTCAAACCGGAGGATCTGGGGCGATATATAGGAAAAACGAAAAGAAAGCCTCCCGTCCCTATCCACCCGTGCGACGTTGACGTTGACGCTTTGGACCGTCCGAGTGTTGCTGGTGTCCATGTTTGACTTCTGCCGACCACGGTGCACACTTTTCGTCGAAAGTCATCCGGTTGAGGGAGAGATCCGGCCGTACGGTGTTTCGTATTTAGATGCCCGGAACGGAAACGGGCCTTCTGGTCCTGGCGACGGGAACATTCCCTTTTTGGCCGGAAGGTCCTTTGCACTCCCAGACACTCGAACGTAAGGCAAAATTAAACATAGCGACACGAGCGAGAGACGAGAAGTTTGAAAATTTGTTTTCGGGCGGACGGGAGAGCAAAACAAACGCAGGCGATCAGGAAACAGGAATTGCATCCATTTCTGGACCTAAAGTTTCCCTTCGTTTGTCTCCATCACTTCATTTTTAACTCTGCTATTTGAAGCTTTGTTGAAGTGTTTCTCTCTTAAACGCCGTCGTTTATTGGACGCGTTGAAGATGTTTCCTAGTACTGTTTAATGTTACATTAAAATGGTGTTCCGTATTGACGTTATTAAGAGTTTAAGAGTTACTCAAATTTTATCATATTTTACTTCACATTCTTTAGTGCTTAAAGGTTCTTTTTTCCGTACATATTATTTTTATTCTTGGATTAATGAACCGGTCTTTATGAACTCTTCAGCTTATTTGGAGCAATGTGCCTAGCAGTTTGAACAAATATTTTATTTTTTCGAAGTATCCAAATTATTTTATTAAAGAAAAACATTTTAATAAGATTCACAGGAATTAAACAGTCCCTTAAAAACATTTCCATAAACTGTGTTACGTTCAGCACCTCCATCAAGCAGATTAGTCAATTGAAGTGTAGATAGAAAAAAAAATCAACAAAAATCAAAACCACTCCATTGAATCAATTGACCTCCACTGTCGCTTAGAGGAGATCCAAAGAATCTAATACGACAACACAAAACTGCATCGAACCAATTGCCTCCTGCATTATTTGCCATTCGATTGGCATCCCCCTTACCTGCATTCGGCTGCATTCAACCTATTAGCTTTATTAAAGCACCGAAGCGCTGCCGGAGCCGAGAGGGGGGGGGGGGGGGGGGGGGGGGGAGCGGGGAAAGGCTCACTCGAGTTGGAAAATGCTTCGCTAATTGATCGATCATTCGCAATATATCAAATCATTGCCAATTCTAACCCGTCCCCGTCCCAGGAGGGATGAAAGGACTAAATCGTGCTGCCCGGCAACCCGCAAGCTAGTGTGGGGGCAGTTTTCCCTGTGCTTTTCTTCTGTTCTTTTTATTTGTGCCCGTCCCGTGCCGATGCACGACAGAAGTGGAGTTTGGTTTGAGCGCACGTCAATCGTGCGTGTGCGAGTCCCTGGCATTTGCAGGCCGGCAGAGAAGGTCCTGTCTATTGCACCCCCGACAGGCCACGGAGCATTGCACACACATGTTGAACGAGCACTCACTCGTGCACGACGACATCGATGACGGTTGTGGCGGTGGGTATTTAGCTCCCTTCCCTCTCCCTCGCCGTTCTGCCTGGCGGCACCGGGAAACAAATGACGTTTCCGGTGCGCCGCCGGAAGCGTTGCGTAGTTTCACTCTTATTTTCGCCCCATCCAAACCAGACGTGCGTTCGTGCGAAATGTGCGCCGATTTCGAACGCAGGTGACGATTTACGCATGGCAGTGGTGGCTTTTGCCAGGACTCGCCAGGTTCGACCCAGGATTGGGGATTGTGCGGCATGCAAATATGCAAATGGTGCATCAGTTGGTACGCCAACTGCGAGCGCACTTCACCGTCCAAAAAGGGTCGCAGCCGCCGTCGTCATCGTTGATCGACAATGTTCGCTTCGGTTCGATTTGGCTTCTGCTGGCGAAAAGCTAGCCTTCCTCCTTTCGTTTCCAGCGTCATCGCCAGCATCGCCAGCTTAGATGAGGGATTGCTGGAGGAAAAAAGCGATGGCTATGGGAAGAAGGCGGGGGGGGGGGGGGGTGAGGTGAGCACTTGGGACGGAAATCCAGACAATCCCTCTCGTGGCGCAAACCGGAATCGAAACGGAACGGTCCTGTTCATTAATACCAATTAAATTATTGTTCCGAGATCGATATCGAAACTGCTTCGGGCGCAAGGACGACCCCTCGAGGACGCCCCCTACGCAATGCTGGCCCCCTTCCGGCGAAACCTTCCGTTGACTGCTGGTTGGCCATGTGAAAAACCTGCAACCGTTTGTTCCGCAGTCCGTTTTTCTTTTTTTTGCCGTGCGAAGGGGGACTAGAAAACGGTTTTGCTGGTTTAAAGCAATATTTTGCAATAATTCTACTCCCCCTCCTACAGGAGGAAGTGGAGGCTTTCCTTCGATGGGATCAATTTTTTTTTTCTCTCGTTTCTACATACGCACCAACTCTCTAATCCTTTCCTACACGCTGGACAGTGGCTGGTGAATGTTGGGGACAGTTTTACGGCGATAAATTCATCGACCGAAAAGGGGCTTGTTTCGTTTGGTGAGGTTTTGTGGTACTTTATGCAGACGGGTGGTCGTAGATAGGAATTTCCGACTGTCATTTTAATGTAGAATGAAGCCGATTAAGTTTAATTGAAAACCCTCCCTTTGTTTGTTTACTGGATAAACAACGATATTTTTTTTTGTGAAACCTCCTATATTGAGTTTATGTTATAGACTAACTGTGAAAAAATTTGAAGTCAACAAGGGAAACGTAAACATTTAAAGTACTTCTACTTCAAGGCTTATCCATCTTTTTGTGAATATTGTTCTTTATGCAATCCATGTAATTTTGCCAAAAAAAAGGGTCAACATTTGGCTTTGTTTCGATGTTTTGGAAAGTTAAGCAAACTACTTTTTTGGAAACTAATCCAACATAACTGTGGGAGATCATGATAGGATGGAATGAAATGTTCCTAATTGAAACTGGACTGAAGAGTAAAAAAACACATTATCAAGCCCTTCCTTGTATGGGAATTTACTAAACAACCACTGTTTAGATGCCATGCAATGTCAAAACATGAGTCTTATCTTGTTCCAAACCATGTTTTTCGTTGAACTTCCAATTCCAATCCTACAGCGACACAAGCTCCAAAGATAATCCTTCGGGAGGACTAGATTTGGCAGTACGACAACAAAAAAGGCAGCAGTTGTATCTGATCTGAACCGAATTTTCTCCTCCACACACACACACACACACACACACACACACACACACACACACACACACCTCCAGAAAAAAACACAAAGTGTAGTACATTCTAAAGCACCTTTACGTGGCGCCCAACCGAGACCGGGGGAGTTCTGAGACTCCATTCGGAACAGCACAGCTCCGGGGAAGGTCACAAATTTATGCTAAACAAAGTTCATAAATAAATAATTAAATACGGACCCTTCGCTTCGCATTTCCGCTCCATTCTCGGTGCTTGCCAATCCGGGGAAGGTTGGGGGCCCGCGGGAGAACAACAACTATAGCTGTGTGCCCCATAACGGATTGTTTTCACCAGCTGGCGTTCGATGGAGGGATAGTGGGGTTTTGGAGGCAAGCGCAAGGGAGGAGGACATTTTATTGCACTTTCAGGGTGGCGCGTTTTAATGGGGCAAAGTTGTTCATGTTGAGTCTCTTGCTTCTGGCATCCAGGTGGAAAATGGCACTTACCTCACTGCGTCTCTCGGGGCAGGTTAACAGGACGACAACGAACAGCCGAGCGACCAGGGAGGGTGGGAGAAGGGGGGGGGGGGAGGGGTGGTTGTCTGCTGTAAAGAATTGATTTAATCACCCAAGCCCCGTAACTATTATCGCTGCACTGCAGCCCATGGAGCCATTAGGCGCCGAGAGGAGAGAGAGAGTGAAAAACATCTACAAAGTAAACATGCTGTAGAGGGGAAAAAAGTACCACAAAACCATTGGAAGCTGTAACCGGAGCGTGTTGGCAAAAATGCCGCTAGACGAGGGAAGAAAATGTGCCGAGAACGAAGGGGGTTGTTCAAATATTTGGGCAAGATTCGAAGGGAACCGCGGCACGACGGCTGCGTGCAGTGTCGTTGCATAAATCTCAATCTGCAAACTGTTTGCCCAGCATAAGGATGCTGGTACGTGATCACGGGACGCATTTATGCTCCCTGGGCGAGTGTGCGTCTGTTGCGTCGCCAGCCAGTGTTGCCCAAACATTCATTTGCAACTGTCCACCGCCGTCCAGCCTCTCCCCCGTCGTCAGATGCTCGCCTCGTCAAGCTCAAGTGCATTCAAACACGCGCACGAAAATGCAAAGTGCAAACCGAGGGCGGAACGCAAACGAGAAACGCACGGAAAACATTACTGCTCGAGCACGTCCCGGTGGAATCTCCTGGGCTGTGAGAGGATGCTGTTCTTGCCGTGTGGATTAATTACTGTGGACGAGCATATTTTATCGCTGCCGGTTGATGGTTACAGCTGAATAATGAACACCCGGTGCATTTTCGGTAGGAAACGGCTCCCGAAAAAGCGGGAAAATGCTCTCCAATGGCGCTGACATCCATTTGAGCCTAGCTAGTGGCAACATCAAGTGGCTTTAGGCTCATCGTTATCGCTCGAGTTTTGCAATTGGGGAAAAAATAGCTCCGAGGAGTTTGTGGGAAGCCGATTGCTTCATGGAGCATGCATTTTTTTTCATCCTCTCTTCAAAGCAGCATGCACCACAACCCTCTAGGCCCATTTGTGTAAGTAGTTTTTCATTAGAGGCAACTATTATTCCCGGAGCTAATTGCCCTACCCTGCTTTTCCACACTCCACCCGCCGTTCTGTCTCTCGAGTGTCACTCAACGCGCGTTGTGATAAGCCTTCCGGTAGGTAGGTTTTCCCGATCCATCTTCGCAGAACGGCGACGGCAGGCGGAATCTGGAATTTGGGGCGATGAGACGTGCCTGTCAACGAAACATCAAACGGATGGCGAAACGTGCTCAGCATCAACGAGCGCTTCTGCACGTCGCGAGTAAAAACAATGAAAATTCAATCCCCTCCCATGCCATGAGTTCGCGCGGCTCCTCCCCTCCTCGTCCTGCTCGACGGTGCTTTCCGACGTAAACAAAAATTATGCAAAGCTCTACCCAGGCTCCGACGCCGGTTGATCGGGTTTGATCCAGCTCGCCATTCGAAGGTGGAAAAGTGCACCAACTCAACGTCTCATCCATCCTTTCATCAATCTCGTCTCATCATCATCTCCGCTCGGCTCAGCTCAGCTTTGCCGCATGCTTTAGAAGGACGACCAGTATTTCTGCTGACGAACGGCCATAACCTCCAAAACTTGCAGGCGAGTGTACTGTTGGCTGCGCGAAGGAGGGATTTTTCCACCGAAAAGCGCGATGTCATCACGTCGGTGACACTCCACAAGGAGGAGGATTAAAGGAGGGGGGGGGGGTTTAGTTCGTTTACGCCAATGTCATCGTCAGCATAATCATCGTCCGGATGGTAACGGAAGTTAGCTGCGGCTTTTTCCAGATGAATCGTAGCAATGTCAAGCTGTGGGAGCAGGAAGAGGTTTAAAATGTCCCTCTTTTTGCCGCCCAAAGTTCGATCCCACTGGCTTCATTTGGTGTGAAACCGTTCGGGAAAAACGTGTGGTATTGTAAAGGGGAGGGAAATGATGGCATCTTGCATTTGGGGGAAATTTAATTGCGCTAATGTTGCGGCGCTGCTTTGTGCTGCGTCCCTCAGCAACAACTCTCGCTTTGCCTGCAACGGATGGTTGGGTGGTAATGCATCCGAAAACGAATCCTGTCAGGTCAGATGAATCTTAACCCCCGCTTGCATTTTACGTTGGATTGAACCGAAAGGATTCCGCTCTCGCCATCAGGCTCCTCGGTAGGGGATCGCTTTCCTGATCCATTTATTATCCTTGCCCAACATCAGCTCTTCGCGGTTTCCCTCCAAGAGAAGCGAGCTGATACAATAATTGTCACTGGCATCAACCTCCGCCTTGCCTGCACCAAGTCCTTCCTCCTCCTTGCTCTCCATCATCATCCCCATCAACCTCGTCGCTGCGGTGCGTATAATTATCGTTATCGTCGTTATTCTTCCCTTTCAACGCGGGCATAATATTCATAATCAACGCCATCGAGCTCAGTCTCACCATCATCCATTAGTTTCTTCCGTTTTCCCTTTCCCCTCTCGGCCCTTTTCCCCTGCAACTGTGGTGAGTGGAAATCTTTTAATTTCAATTTAAAATGTTGCAACCCTGGCTTCGGGCCTTCGGGGGCGTTTGGGGCGGAAAACTTTAACGCTCGCGCTCTTCGGATGTGAATTTTCGCGCCCGTCCCGATGCTAATTGATCGTTCATCATCCGACGTACTTGCACTGAGTTTGACGGTAACCATGGAAACTCTCTTTTCCCTGTTGCATTAAGCATCGCGCATCTAGTTAGCAATGCATCTAAAATATCAAAATGAAAAAACTCTTTTGGTGTTTTAATAACATAACATAATTTTTTAATATTCCCGTTTCAAAAGCTGTCGCAGGACGAGCCACCGGAAAATAAAACCGTTCATATTCGCCGGAGGAATGCAACTGAGAACAGCGCACCGTTACCCGGCGTGGAAATGTGTGCACAATTTTGTTCCCTCTCCAGAGTACGCTCTCTTTTCTTTGGGAAGAAAATCAGCTGCGAGAGTTCGGCGCTTGCGTTCGTTTTTGCTGTCAGTTTGCCGGTTTTGACAGGGCGATGTTTTTATGCTGTCAGTTTCATAAGGGAATATTCCACCGGTCAAACGCACAAAAGAAGGACGGAAAAACGTCCCATGTGACATTTGGCATACCTTTTTTCGAGCAACCTTTGGTGTCAATTTGACATCTCCCTTTTTTAACTCCCGTTTTCAGATAACAAGGGAGTTCCGGGGCCGTGAGAAGAAAAAATGAGAAAAAAACGCGGGAGTGAAAAAAATAACTCATGAGGCCGTCGACCTTCTTTTTCACAGCTCAGCTCATCTCATTCTTGACGAATTCGTTCAACCACACGCGTTTGTTATGAGGCTTCGTTCAACCACACTCGGTTGTATGATAGCTAGGGCGACATTACGTGTGCTGGAATGGGAAGGAAAGATTAGCGCTGTTTCTTGGTATATTACCGGATGGGTGTGAAGCAAATCTATCAGTGTCTCTCTGTGTTGTAGTTCTCCGCGTTATAGGTGTGACCATCATCGCCGACAACATTTAATGTGCAACATACGTACAAAAGGAAGGCGATTATTTTGGTTCGTCATTGTATGAGCATTGTATTTTTTTTTTTTTGTATTTGATGAAAGTTCGAATTACTTAAGATACCAATGCAAATTTTTAAAGGTCTTAAGAAAACCAAACGAATTTGTTTCAAATGATTAAGGGCCACTTTATTTTCTTGTTTGGTTTACGAGCTCCTCGGGTACCACAAAAATGAATGGTGTACAGTGATATAACAAACTCCACAACCGATTGTGCAAGGCGACGATTGTGTTTCCGTCGAGAGGTGTCGAAAATTTGTGAGAGTGCGATAACACAAAACGATAACACAAAAAAGTATTTGTAAATGTTTTATTTTCTTTTCGTTCTGTCTGTGGTATTCCCTAGAAAAGGAATCGCCGATTTTGTTTGTTTATTCTACGGATTAGCCCGTATTTAAAGCGACAAATTTTAATACACAAATTTTGTCTAACGGAGGATAAGCAAAGGAACAAAACCATCGACCCTGTGTTGATGGTTCAAAGCAGATTTATGACTCGCAGAATGGTTTGTTGTGGAATACTAGTGGCGAAAATGAGCTCTAGCGTACTGATAACACCCAGATTGCTCATAATATAACTGAAAGGAAAAGAGATTAACAATCTGTGCAGGAGCTTGCGAAACTGTACAAGCAGGGTGGAACCGAAAAACACCGGCAGCAACTATCAATTATGTGAACAGTAAAGTAAACAATTGAGCAATAAACAAAACACAACTTTCATAAACGTAGTACAGAACAGCTTTATTTGTATCATTCCTTGAGACACTACAGTTTACACGGATTGGAGCTTAGGCGGAACGATTCTATCGCTGAACAGTAGCACAGGACGACGGATGAAGGAATGTGTGCACTCGATAAAAAACCGTCCGGGCTTGAAGTATGAAGATGCACAGCCGGCAGATCGTTTATGCATCATTTTTACACACCCAACTGCATCGGAATCATGCACGGTCATCTCAATAATCTAAAAAAGAAAAAACTTTGGCCTGCACGATATCGGACAGCAGCAGTCACGCAATGGACCGACGTGATATGCTCAGCGCAGCACCCTCCAATCTTCCAGTTGTAGATCGATTCCTCACTTCAAGTTGTCGTCTTCTACACGGGATGAATTTCGATGCTTCTATGTTAGCAGGCCTCATCATAAGCACACCGAACAGCTTGACTTTTCTAAAACAAACGAAATTAAAAATTCAACACCATGATCAAAACAAACTGTGGGTACTTCACCGTCTCACTAAAACATATGGGCGGCAATCCGGCTCATGACGCAAAGCTCGCTCGCCATATAGCTCGTTCACCTCATTCAGGCTTGCTCGAGTCATACGCACGTTAAAAAAATCTCACCTCACAACGAACCGCGCTGTCTGCAGCGATCTCACAACACAATGCCAGCTCGCCATGCACACGGTTGTACCCGCTCACTAAGAGAGGCTCATGCAAAAACCATCTCGCCATACAAATATCCTCTCACTCCTGCTCCTCACTATGGCCAAATTTTCAAAACAGCATTCTCACTATGGAAACAGCCTGTCACTTGAACGTCTCGCCATAGAGATGGCCAGCTGTCATCGATCTCGCCATAGTGACAGGCTGTCGGCTTGTCAATTGGGGTGTGATCGTCATGAAAATTTGAAATTCTACGTTCCGTCTTGCAAAGAGCAATAGAAAAATCGAAGAACCTTGCAGTAAATTCTTTTCAAATCGACATACGATCGCAGAACGAATTCAATCACACAGTCAAACTTAATGATAAATAAATATAAATTATCTTAGATTTACCACACAAATAATATAAATTAGCAGACAAACATACAATTTTGCTTAATCAAATGATGATGAGAGCTTAGACAAATTGGTGACTAGAGAACATGCTTTGAAAACAACTCTAACTTGGCTCATCATAATTCTATGTAACATATTTCATTCATTATTCATATTTGTTTTGCATTGGAAAGATAAAACAAGGAAAAAACAGGGTCTGGCCTCCTGATGTGTGTGCGTGTGTTTTTGCGTGTATGGGACGTGACAAATCGTGGCCGGTGGCATAATGAAGCGTGCGTTCTCTTCGACGAATCAAAATGCAACCGTAAAAACAACATCCGAGCCCGGGCTGCGATGGGAGGCGACGCAACAAGGGTGGACTGCAGGAGGAATTATCTGCCCATCCAGGGGGCGCCCGCCGGAAGCGCCCGGCAAGTGCAACATTATTTCGTGCCGAATGCCAACACCATTCGCCGGGAAAACTACACGGCAAACTAACGAACCGTGCGAACCCATCACCGTCACAATCAGTGGCACCTGTGCTGTAACGATGGCGAAACGAGTTCGAGATTTGGTGGGACGGGGAGGGGGGGGGGGGGGGGGGTACTGCTGGTGCAGAGTGCGGAAAGGGACGCCAATTCCGATTGTGCCAACACACTGGTCGGTGATGGGCGCACAAAATGAGACACCGAACAACACTTCAACACGCAACCACAACCACATTGCGAACCATCAACATCATCATCATCATCATGATGGTCCTGCGTCCTGTGCGTTTTCCGTGAGTTCCGAGCAGTGCCGACCCTTTTCCCCGTGACCCACTGCTCGACATGTCACGAGGTTGGACAGGTTCGGATCGGAAGTGAGCGTGCAGGTGACCACCTTTCCACATTTGCCCCCATGCCACCACTTTTTTCCCCATTCACCCTATCGATGTCAGTTCATGTCGGTTTGCGCGCAGGAAAAAGCAATTTTCCGCTCCCCGGCAAAACATCCCACAGTCCGGATGGAGGTGCTGTTTTCCGTTTGCACTACACGGATTCACTGCTCAGTTCACTTCAGTTTCCTTCGTGTTTCTTGTTTTCGCAGAAATGAGCTCATTTCAGGCGCGTTTCCATTGCCCATCAACTCGATTTTCCACCGGTCCGGCCCACCCACTGAATCAATGCTTCCCCCCCGATCCTCAGATCCCCTGATCCAGTGCATCCAGGACTCCTCATCCGCTTCTTCGAATCATTTGAACGTTCTTGCCACGAATTTGAAATGTTTTCTGTTCCATTTCCCGCGGCAGCCAAAGCGTGGAGAATTTTCCTTCCATCAGACCGGGCGGAGGAAAAACAAGAAGATGAAATAAAGTGTCGAGATGCTCTGTACGGCGCGTGTTGCGCTGTTCTTCCTTATCATCAACGCATCGCTGGTTCGATAAGGGAGACGATAAGAAAAAAAAAGGAGAAAAAAAACACACACACACAACCATTCGTGTGCGCAAACAAGCATCCAGCAGAGATGCGATTACGAGATGTCCTTTCGCCTCCGCAAGGAGCGCGTGATGATTTCGATTCTCGGTTTGCGTCACGCTGATAGCGAAATCATTTTAAATGCGATAGGAAACTGTCACGCGAATCCTCTGGAGAAAGTGCAAGAAATTGCCAACGAGAAATCGTGTAATCGAAGATCATTAGTTCATCGGGGTGGAAATGCGAACAACGCCAGAGGAGAGTCTACAAATCGCACCAAGGAGGCAAAATATCATCGCAAAGTTCGAGCGTGACGACGATTTTCGAAAATTCTTCTCCACAAATTCCAGACCGCGGCGAAGGAGGCACGCGTACTAAGTACGTTTTAAAGTAGCATCCTATTGTCGACTGAAAGCAAAAGTACTTTCAAAAGCATGAGGGAGAGGCGTGAGGGACTGGCTTTTCCGCTGGGTTGCGGCAGAGACGACATCGTTCCTCAGCGAAGAGCGCATTTCACACCCACTCGATTAAACCGCCACGATTTCGGATTTCCGATTGTTGATTTGTACAATGTCTTTCCGGTTTACGGATGTCTTGTAATCATGCTGGTATTGAAAACAACCGACAATGGTGGCAAAGATGGTGATTTGGGCTGAAATTTGTGATACCATCAATTTCGTGACAAATGATATATTTGGAGGAATTCCAGTCGGTGGTGTTGTGGTATTCATTTTGTGAGTTTGCTCGTTTTACAAATCATGCTTTACTATAATTTTTTAACCAATTAATTACATTTACACATCGTCTGATAAATGCATAGAAATCCACTAATTTTGTGGCAAACTTTGATTTTATTTATTATCAAAGTCTTCCTCAGGTTCTATATAATGCCAACAACGACTCTTGTTCAACATTTCTACTAATTAAAAAAATTGTTTCAGTTTTTTCAGATAACAGACCACTATGTTTGCTATAAAGATCTCACCTCAACTTGTTGGTTCGGGCCAATTTGTTACTTCCATCATTTTTATGGTCCGTGAACAAGAAAGCGTCACTAAGGTCAATTATGGCCAATTAGGTGGATGTGCAACCTTTTTAAACTGCATATCGTCATGTTTAGGCTTGACATACATCGTGACACGTAGCAGCGTTTTGTGAAAGAGTCCTTTTTTTTCTTTTAATTGGGCTGGGCTTGGGGTTGATATTCCGATCAGTTTTAATATAGTCGATGCACAAAATACCGACGCTATAAACTTGCCAGCAATCATTTGCTGTCCACTCAAAAGATTGACAATTTTACACGGGATTGTTGTCGAGGATTAAAGATTCGTCCACCGTTAAACTACGGAGGCACAACATTATTTCAATCTTGCCACAACAATTTGGTCGATTTTGCGAAAACGCTTCAAACATTTCGAAAACAGCTTCATCATGGATAAAAGTTCATGAAAAATGAAATATACGAGCTCCTAGGTTTTCTTCAGAGTTTTATCTGTCAAGTTCAATCCTACTTTGCAGGTTGACAAACTTGTTCTACAAACATTTCTATGTTTTCCGGGTTTCAAGTAGATAACCAGCAAACATTTATCGGTTCAATTTTTCACAAAAGCAAGGATTATTTCAGCAACGATAATTCAACACACATTTAACACGATAATATCGGTTGTTATTTTTAACGTGATGAACGTTAAAAACGTACTGAACCAATAATTCTTTGCTGTTTTCTTAAATGTTTCGCAAAAAGTATCCTCTTATGTGGTTTTGAAACTGCCACAAATGATGACACAATTCATGTTCAATGTAATCTTTTGATACCTTTCAATTATTATCAGTTTATCAGCATTCCAGCTCAACCTCGACTTACATAATCAAATGCCGGTCCGTTTGTAACAAGTAATAAACTCCTCTGCACCGTGACAGATGTTTATGATGTGTCAATCCCACATCCATTTGCCATTGAGTGCAAAGACAAACGAGCTCCGTTATCTGCTCGGAACTTCATTTTCCACTTCGATTTTCCGTGAACCCTCCCAAACCTCGCGGGGGTACGGAAGAGTGATTCATTGTTCCTGCCTTTTAAATGCACCCTCCGCCGGTTTATTGGTTTTTCGCAATCGTTCATCGATCGCGACGATGTGCAATTCAAGGCCATCGCTACCGGGAGGACGAAAGATAATTAGACGAAGAAAAAATAATGGAACAACAGAAGAGAAGCCATATCTAATCATCAACCTGCTATTGTCCTCAACAAATTCCCTGCCAGGGAAAGCGTCAGCGCCGAAAGAAAACTAACCTGCCTACAAATCGGCCCGAACCTTCCGGTTTACGGTTGGTCCGCGTTTCTGGTGACGTAAGGATAATTTATTGGGCCAATCGAATTAAAACACCACTCGATGCGGCGCTACGGCGAGGGGCTCTGACCAAAAGCGGCTCGGGTTCTTTCCGTCGGGCAAGTTTGTCCAACGTTTGGAAGGCTGGACGCGGTGCCCGTGATAGAGATATCAAAATCAGAACTGACCCTTCCCTCCGGGGTGTGTATGTGTGTGTGTTTTTGTCGGGTTCTTTTTCCGGTCCGTTTTCCCCTCGGCAAACTCGGACGAGAGCAGAATTTGAAATGTTTGGGTCGGCCGGATCGAACGGCGCTTCGAGTGCCCTTTCAACACCCGATCCGATAATAATAATAACATCACCCCTGGACGCACCACGGGCCACGGGCGGACACTTCATTTCTGTCCAATTAGTTTTACCTTCGGACGCCCAAAGCGTCCGAAACCCCCGCGAACCAAGGGTTGCCCCGCGGCAATGAGATTGGAAGGAATCGACCGCCCGAAACTCGTCGTAATCGAAAACTCGCTCGCACTCACTCGCTCACACGCCAAATCCGTAAATCCTTCCACTGACCCGAACGAAGGAGCGCACCAAAATGGATTGTTTCTCTTCCGCCGCAAAGGACGAGGCTCTCGGTGGATTCGGTTTTCGGGACGGGATCAGTCGGGTCGAAGGGAAGGAAAGGATCTATATTTATCTGCGTATGTCGTCGTCCTCCCGTGAGCCATGGGGTAGAGGAGTGAATGTCCTCGAACGCATCGAAGAAATGGTGTTTGTTTTGGCTCCAGGGGCCGTATCCTACTGTGCCAGTTGCACAGTTGTCCCTGTTTGGATTACGACCACCAGCCGATACCGAGGATGCGACCGGACTAGGGCAACTAGGGCGGCCCTCTCATTAGAACCCAACGGCCGGCGTCTTCAGACGGCACCCGACCGGCCGAAAGGGGCATGACACATTTTCCTGCCAAAAGCCTGCCGCTCGGGAAACAGGGCCGGGCACATCCGGAAGGACATTTGGCTGCTATCTTTGCTGATTCATTACGGCTATTTGTCTAGCATTTATTTTTGGAGTGTCTTCAATATTGCTGTGCGGCCGGCCACTCCGAAATGAATAAATGGAAAAGCGTTCCGTTTCGAGAGTTGCCCGTGTTGGAAGCGGCTCGCCGGCCGAAGGGAAAACAGATCGAATCGCACGGATAGTCGTTAGACGTTAGTCTAGAGATGTTTAATTTATCGCAAATTCATGCCGTCTTAGTCGATCCGCCAGCCAAAAGCACCACAACCGGACCCGGTTCGCACTCATTACGGCATTCTGGTTGGAGAAGTCGTCTTGGACGATTGCCCCTTGCAGACGTTTCCAGCGTTCGTTGGTAATCCCGTTTCGGTCCACCGATTTCCGAACGACCTCGGCGCACGAGCCGTTTGTCTCGAGTGACAACAAACTATTATTGGTGGTGCTAATGACTTCTGTGGTTCGCCCCACATGCTCGATGCTTCGCACAGAACACGACACAGAATGCGATGTTGGCCAAGGTGCGAATATGCGTCGAGCTAGCTACTGTGTTTGGTATGTTGCATACCTGCAGGCGCATCACTCAGGAGGAATTGCAGACGAACGATGCGCCATTTTCGCGAAGAAAGGAGTCGTTTCGCCAAGAAAATTTGGGTTTAGAAGAACAGGATTTGGGAATTAAAATGAGCCGGGATATGTTGTGCATGTCTACCCATTTTAAAGCCTTACGATACCTGTTCTCCTTTTAAGTACGTCAATCCTTAATATCGGGGGATTTCCAGGCTCTGATTTCGAACCCACGCCATCGTGGGTTGTGTTTGAGCCGGCGAACGCACTTGGCTATCAAGGACCTCAGTGTTAACATTAAATATGGTTATTTGTCATCGTCGTATGTAGTATAATAATGTAGTATAATGTAGTTGTCATTTACTATCTGGTTTTAACCTATGTGATTCAACCAAGTGCGTACGGTTGTATTTAAATTTCTTCCACACGCAAACGTGTGTTAATTTGAATGCATTGCAGGATACACTTACGAATAGAAAAAATAGAATAATTTCTCTTTTCTGTCAGATAATTTGTCATCAACGTGTCATTTGCAAGTCTTCAATCGAAACATATTTCCCCTTGGCCAGGAAAAAAAAATGGTTCTCCGTTACATAAATTACACTCCCTCAGGTGCACTGTCAAGGTCCATAAAAATCACCGGAGGAGCCGCGAGACTAATGCTCTGGTGGTTGGTGGCGAGGCGAATGAATCATACAGCAACATATTAATCACTCCGGTTCGCGCAGCAGCAAACCAACCAGGAAACCATCGACCCCTTTTTGGCCGCCGGGGAGGAAAGATTTTCGGTTGCTTGCAAGTATTTTTCAATCAATGGTTATGATGATTTATGATGTCTGCATTTTTCCCACCTCGCCCCAGACAGTTTATGTGATTTTTAGAACGAGCGAAAAGAGAAAAAGAAACCGGCGTATCTGCGCACCTCGCGCTTCGTGTGCATTCCCTCGTTAATGTCACGGATGGAATGGTTTGAATCAGTGCAATCATGGGGCCCTTCGGAAAGTGGCAGCGGGACACTTTTCCTTGTTGATTATTCGCTCGCAAGTGTGGCGGTGCATGCCGGGCAAAAACCCCACTCGGGGAAATGAAGTGGAAAAACGCGACAGCAAACTCTCGGCGTTGGAACGTCCCTTGGCGCGCGCGAGTAAGAGATTGGTAACGGTGCGGAAAAGTGCGACACGGCCGGTTGTTCGTTCGCTGTAATTGTTTATTTTTATTTTAAAATTTCCCTTCATCGTCCCTACGAACGGACGCGTGTGGTGAAAAATTGACCACCAACGTGCGGGGCTACCGATGCGATGCACGTGAGGACAATGGAAAACTGCAACGCCACGACAGGAGTGTCCTTCCTGTCATGGGGAAACCATATCCTCCATCCATCAAGCTGAGGGGTGGAGGTGGAAAATGGGAAAAATCTGTCCACGCGGACCTCCGTTTATTATGCAAACCAAACCCCGGGAATGGTGTCGTTAATTTGAAGTTGATTTATGAACCGATGACACTGCGATGGGTGTGTGAGTGAGAGAGAAAGTCGTGAGTCGTGTATCAATGCAATCTTGATGATAACTCGGGAAACATTTCTCATCCCATCTCCGCCCCGAGTAGATGAGATTCCAACGAAAGGATTCGTTTCCTTCGTGGACTTGTTGGTCGGCAAAAGGTCATTATCCTCTTCCCGGGGGGTGTGGAATACGCGTTCACCAGGAGCACCTTCCGAGTTCCTGCTGCGACGAGGTCGGAGAATCATCAGACCAAACTGACAGAGAAATTAACATGAAGGCAAACGGACCCGTATTAGGCGAGCTTCCATTTTCATTCGAATCGCTCCTCAAAGCGACTCATCGTACCGTAAAAGATCAAGCATAATTTGGTGTTTCTTTCGCAGAGATTGCTTTTCCCGTGGCGAGCCAGAGGCAGAAATGGACAATCCTGGGTTGTAACTCATCAGCATCGCCGTTGGCTAGCCCCGGAAGACAAGGCCAGACCAAAGGAGTTTTAATTCCTTCTCCCAACCAACATCCACACACTTCGGTGAAGCGAGGGAAGAGCCTGGTCTTCGGTGTCTGCCCACGACAGGTCGTTTCCCGTTCGCTCCTCGCTGGAAAGGGGGGAGAGAAATTTAAATAAAAATGGGAACTCTTTTATACAATTTATGAATAAGCCCCGGCACCTCCAGCAAACACCCGCGGAAGTCGTGGTCCTTTTTGCTATCCGTGTAGCACGCGTTTCGATTTGCACGCCTGCAAAATGGCTGGCAATGGCAGACGGAGGCAGCTTCTCCGGAGATAAACGCGCCGCTGTTGGTTTGTTCGTACGTGGAGCGGGGGCTTTTTGAGCCGGGGGGGACCAAATACATGCACTCCAAATACACGTTTCCGTATTTACATGCGACGTACGATTTTTGCATTTTTGGGACGACCACGCTACGCTCCCCGGGGAGTTCCCCGTTTCGATACGGATGTACAATTTTGTAAGCGATTTTGGGATGGCAGGGGATTCCCAGTTTCGACCGGAGAAAAAAAGCAGCAGGAAAGGAAAAAGAAGTGCCTACTGAAAGGATGTTAATATCCGAGTCGCGGGGAATATGTTGTTCACGCCGCATCTGCAGCTTCCTCGGTTCCGGAAAAACCCTACACAAAAATAAAATCGTAGTGGGAGGATGATGTTTTGCATGTAATCAGGATAAAATTGCGAAATGCGGCGTCAATGCATCGGTGCCCATTTTCAAAGGATCGGCGGAAAGAAGTTTTTTTTCTCCTTCCTACGCCTTGTGGGAGCCGCTCTTAATGATTCCCTTTGTGAATGTTTGCATTATTTCTTAATCATCCCGCAGCGCTCCGGATTGTAATGCACCGGTTTGACCGGTTTGATGGAAAAGATGGTCTATTTAAACCGTTCAAATTGTGCAAATAGAAGAGATTCTTTGAAGGGGATTATTTTTTTCAGCTAGGGAACCTGGTGGGTGTTGTTATACGACATGCGGATTTTCTTCAACAGTTAAAAGGAAAACCAATAAAGAGAACGGATGTTTTCCGCTCCGGCGTTGCATTCCACTTTCCATTATATTATTCGCTCCAAATGAAGACGTCATAACACACACACACTCACACCCTTATGATTGTTTTTTGCGCCGCTTTCGTCCGTTGGGAACCAGAAAAGCTGGGCAAACATGAAGAATTGTCTGGGAGGGAGGGAACGGACTTGCCGGCCCAACGAGAATCACAATCCATGCGGGCGTTATGAATGCAGTAGAAATGTATGCTCGTTATGGGAAAAACATATGAATTTTCGTAGTGCTGAGTGTGTTTGCTGGGGCCTTCAGGAAGCCGTCCCGAATGATTGAACACGCACATTTGTTGTCCGGGGCCACATTCCATGCGTTGCTGTCCTATTCTCCGTGTGTGTGTGTGTGTGTGGCAGGAAAAATAGAGCAACCAAACGACCTCTGGTGGTGGATGGCTAACGAGGAAATGAAACCCCGAACGTGACTCTATTCGAGTGTCGAGGCTTTTTTTTGCAACATTGCACTGGAACGCAATGTCCCCGAGTCTTTCCCCGAGCCTTCGTTTCTTTCCGGGGGGAGAGAATATAAATAATATTACGCTTCTACCGTTTTCAAACCGGCCCTTCTTTAAACCGGATCTTTATCGCTTTTTTTTCCTTCTTCTTTGCAGCGAACCTTACGCCAGGGGAGCTCGGAGAAAACGTTCTGTCAACATTTTAATTCAATTTTTGCCACCAGCCACCGGAAGCGCACCGAGCCGAGCGATTGCAAAGGAATTTTTCGGCTGCTTTCAAATCATTTCCCAATCCACCACCCTCTCCCCGTTCCAACTTCTACCGCTTCTCTTAACCCGACTCGTCTTGTGACCGTTCCCTGGGTGCGACATTAGAGGGCCCCTGTCGTGCGTGTTCCCAGCCGAATGGTGGCGACGATTTTCGGCTGGTAGATCGGTTGGTCTTTCTCTTTTTTCCGAGGAAATTGCTTTTTAATGGTGCCGAATTAAATTATGCTTCCCGCCACGCGTGGAAACCAACGCCAAAGAAGGACGCTTCCGGAGAGATCGCGCGAAACCCTTCGAGAAAGCACCGCGGTGGGACGAGATTTGATTTCAAGAGGTAGGGGAGGGGCAGGTTAAACAGGCGCTGATTGTTGGCCGGACATTGGTGGGCTTTCCTCGAGTTCGGCAGCTTCTACCGATGGTTGATGAAAGGTAGAGGATCGAAGAAGAAATCAAATTTAGGATTTAAAATGCGTCTGTGGCGAAATCAATTTTCTGTCGCAAAAAAAAAGAAGGAAATAGTCGCGTGGGGCGTGGGTAGTAATTGAATAAAATAACATACAAACACACACACACACACCAACCGATAGGGCATTCCATCCGGGACGGAGTCTACTTCACCCCCAGTACGAGAGTAACTCAACTTGTTACAGCTCATTGGAAATCGCCGGAGCGCGACACATTACGGAAAAATCGAAAGGTCTGGATCAACGCGCGATAATGATCGGAAAACTCGTTGTTCATTTCCTCCATTCCAAAACAGGCGCAGAAAGAAGAACTGGCATCGACTGATCGACTGCTTTAACACTTATCGTGTTGAAGAAATGTCTCTTTTTAAAGAATGCTGCACTGCTGATGATGATGATGATGAGAATTGGGGTTTCGTCACGCAGCTAAACGGATCATTTGATGCCGGAACGTCACGCTAGATTACAACTGCCTAGTCTACCGTTGGTCTTACTATTTATAGAGTAACTTATTTTTCATCACTGAAATGAGAAAAAGAAATGCATCATTTGAACCGATTTTCTTCAATTTTCTTAAGGTATAAAAAGAGGATATGCTGAGATGTGTGAAAAGAGGATGTTCCTTTTGGGATAGAATCGACTGCATTGCTTCGTGATAAGCAACTCTAAAATGGGTTTCTTCCTGCATTAATATTCATTTATTCATTAGTTTTGCTATCAATTTGCTTCCCACGTGCTACGTCGACAAGATTTAAAAGCTGATGCTCTGCCAATTGCCTACCCTCAGGCGCAATCCATCCAAAATCTTCACGCGAAGTGAGCATCGCGTCCTCAAGTAGAAGCTAACAATTTGCTTTATCTGTTTCATTTCCTATGCGCATCCCTGCTGCAACTCTGAAAACTGAAGATGTACCGGGATCGTAAGAAAGTCGTAACTTCGGTCGATACTTTTCACCCCATTATTGCCGCCGTAATATATTCCGAACCGCTTCTTCCACGCCGGTCTTGGATCGGTTCCAATTAAGACGCATCCATCGGGGACCACATTGCTCCGCCATCCTTGAAATGGCCAATCTCCCGCACTGGAGGCACTGTTGGCGAAAGATAAAATATGAAAAACGACGTCGACGCGTTGTTGCGTTGTAGCGTAGGTCGGTTTTCCGAAAAGGCCCATTGCGCCCATGCGCCCACTTTTCCCTGTGTAGTTGACCAAAGCAGTGCAACTTCGGTGATAAAAGTTTTCCTTCAAAAAAATATTCTTTTATTGCCTGCTGGCGCACCGCTATCGGAAAACGCACGGTTGCAGTCATTCCAGCTTCCCGGGAAAAAGGGAAAAAGGGAAAGTTAAAAAGAAACCTGTTTGTAGCTGTTTCTTTATCTCTGGGATTAGTTGTATATGTGTGTGTTTTTTTTTAATGTACCCTCCGTCGAAAGGTACGCCTTAGAGTACGCGGGAACACTGGAATTACGTTGGCGTGGTAAATGTCTGTTTGCCGTTTGCTGTTTTTCCAGTCCAGGGAAAACCGCCCCGGAAACCCCGTTACCGGACCGAAGAAACTCGACAGTTGTTGAAGTCGTAAAAATGGTTCTATCCTCTTAAGGACGATTATTCCGATTCCGCCGACGATGGTCCGCTGACAATGGTGATGCTGATGATGATCCCACTTTCCTTTTGCTTCGACATTTTTCTTCTCCTTCACTCTGCCTTCTGCCGTCATAGACAGGTTGCTCCTTGCATAGTCTCATGTTTTCACTTACGCAGTTGCAACGACACTTGCACGGACGCTTCACAGACGCCTTTCGCGTTTGCCTCCGAGGGATTCGACGGTGTCTGTAACAGGTTAGAGTCATTATGCAAATTACACCGATGTGTTTCCTTCCCTTGTTGTGCCCGGAAAAGGGATGGGAATCCAGGCAGCAGTGCGTGTGGAAATTTCGTTCAAAGTCATCCACTCTAATCCAACGGTTGCCAGGAGCGATGCCAGACGCAGCCATTCCAAAACAGGCCTACTCATAGAGAAAACGTAGGCGTTCGGTGTGCGTCCGCAAGTGTATGAATAAATAATTCGTCACATTAAAAATCATAATCTAAGGCAGCACTTGCTTACCTTCGCAACATCGATGGCACTTGGATGTGAACAAAAGGAAGAACTCCTTCGATAGAGTGTCCCTACCGATGAGCTCTACGGACGAACTCCTGCGCTGTGGTGGAAATATTATTTTCCGAGGGTGACCGACCGTTCAAGTCGGTTCGACTCCCAGCGGGGAAAATCCGAACACAAAACCAAATCCCGCCGGGAGAAGGTACTGTTCGAAGGCGTCGAAGCGTAAATCCGCCAAAGTCTTGAAACCGCTCCCGGGCTCTGATATTTCACGTCGCTTCGTTGTTCTGTATCGCATTTTGGTCTTCTCCCTTCCGTCTCGGGCTGCGTTCGCAGACACCCTTGCCGGGTCTAGTTTCCATTCCCCCTCTCGGTGGCTCGAGGTTGGATACTTTACAACTTAATGATAAAACCCATTTTCCATGAATTATGGTTCGGGTGTGAATTTGAAGTGCGCAGCTTATGCACACACGAAACCCCGAGTTCCCCGGGAATGGCCACCGACGCCGTGGACGGCGACGCACTTGGGCAATTTTCTTCTCTTTCCATTGTGGCGGGAAGGACAAAGCAAAAACGGAAAATCTGACCAACCCTGGGGTTCACATTCGTCGCTTCGCTTTTCATACAAAAAAGGCATAAACTCGCCCGCCGAGGAGACCGACGGTCAGAGCAGGACGATTTGTTTATCAGGCACAGGGGAACCTCCTTTCGAAGGACTGTGTTTTTCTTTCGAATGGCCGTTGCTGACACGGCTCGACTTTTACTGTTCGGGGTCTGCGGTTGCGGTTTGCTTTTCCGGAGCAAGCCGAGAAAGATTGAAGATTTCACCCACACCGTTCGGTCCGAATTGTGTTTCTTCCATTGTAAACTTGCGCTCGATTTGCGTACCTTATTAAGCCTCTTCTGGCACAGAACGGGGAACAAGAAGAAGAAAAAAAAAACGACCGTCTCGTGTCTATCGTTTATTGTGTTTTGTTGACGCACCATAAACTTATCTCGGCCGCACTTGAATGCGAGAAGTTTTCAGTTTTCACCAATCGTTGCCAGGCTTTGCCTTTGCAAATGTGTTTTATTTACTCTGGAAATGCTGCACTTCATTACGCCCGGCGTGTGCGGTTGGGAACCATGGGATAGGGGCGGCTAGAACTGGCGGGAAAATTATAGCACCGTTAAATGGAATTCATTTGTTTTGTCCTTTCTCAAACTATTAACGATTGGACCGTCGAAATGTAAAACGATAATCTTGCCTGCAAAGGACGACGAAATTAAGGGAAAATTCGGTAAGAAAAGCCTGGGTAATTGCTTTTCCTTTCTTGATCCAAAGTCCAGTAACAATACATTGTTTTGTGGAAATGATCGTAAAATTCAATAAGAAGTTATTTCCTGTCACCCATTGTTGAAAGTAGTTTTTCCACCCTTTGTCCTGGCATTGTTTTCATGTCATGTTAAGCTGAGCACCTTGACATTAAAACCGCGCCGCTATTCTTTTTGCACATCTGGAAATGGGAGGCGCGAGTTTTGAATTGCAATAAATGGAACCAAACAACAGTTTTTCCCCAATTTCCTTGACATTTTTCATCCGTGCGATGACAAACGAATGCCACCACAGTTGATAAAAGTGTACTGTTGTAAATAAAATTCGGAAAAAGCATGAGCGCACTGTCTGCTTCCTTTGTCGTCTACAATTTGACAAACTTGGGCTTGGGAGAAAAAAAAACATAACGCTAATCCGAAGATCACTGCCTTTCATTAGCCAAACCATGGCGCCATTATGATTGAAACCTCGGCCAACAAACGAGCTGTCAACTGGTGCCGGCCAAGGTTCACGCCAAAGGGCAGCCCCTGTGCGCTCTTCTCACGCGATGATGCGGCCTCATGATGGATTGGGTGGTGAGACTTTTCCACCGCGACGGGCCGATTCCAATGGAAATGTTGCCGAAATGCCCACCCCTCCCTTCCCTCTGTAACTGGAGCTGTTGCTAAAATTCAAGCAACACAAAAAAATGGACCAAAGTACGTTACACTCGGATTGGCGCACACTCTTGCGCCTGTGCTTCCACTTGCGAGCCGGATGTTGTCCGTTTTGGTGACTTATTATTCCAGTTCCAGGCCGAAGCAAGCTGGACCTGCCGTCGCCAAACCAAAACGGCTTAATAAAATCGAGACAATGTTTCAAACTCTGCGCTTCATAACGACTTCGCAATCGGGCGTTGTTATGATGGACGGGAGCGGATCTTTGCGATGATGATCTACCATCGGCCGGGTGTTTCGTTGTGCCGTGGTCGGGTAGCGTGCTTGGTCTTCGGTCAAGGGTTTTTCGTTTTGATTCCATGGGTTTTTTTGCTTTGTTTCTTACCGTGCGCTCCACAGGGTTTGCAAACGTCGACCGGATGTGAGGCGAGTATAAAGTTAATATTAATGGTCAGTGAATTAGGTTGGGCAGCAATCCATCGTACCCCGAGTGATTTTTCGGTCGTCCAAGGCCGCGGGAGTCATCAAGTACAATTCGAGATCATTATTCTGAAAAAAATCTTAAAATCGTTCTTTTCGATGAAAAGCTGACAGTGGATGTGAGATGCTGACATATTTCACGGAATTTAACTATTTTTAATTTCGTCAGTCATTGATTATACGAATTCTTAACCAATTACGCTTGATAGGGAACCTTCTAGCTCCAAATGATGACCGTGGTGGAAAATTATCGTCTCTCTATCGTCTAATAGTTTTATTAGACCCACTCTCACGGCTCCCAATCGTCCAATCTCACGGCTGGGCTGAGAAAATGGCGCCATTCACGCGGTGGCAAAGAAAACTGCAAGTGACGACTTTCGATTGTAATGGCGTCGTTTTGCCAACCACACCGAGCCTCCCTTCGTTACGCGAAACAATGACAATCGACCATAAATTCCGTCACCGTCTGACCTTGGCCATCGTATCGTACTCTGCCAGCTTCCAACGGCCATTCGGTCGTCTCGGCAAACCAATGTCGAAGGTAACCTGTGCCGTGCGAAGGTAGAGCCGAATGTCGTGCCGTGACGCAAAAGCCCCGAAAAGGTGATCTACTGTTGCGTTCTAGCCGAGCGTCTTCGCGCGGGTGAGAATTTCACGCAATTTCCTCCGGTCGACTCTGGCAGTTGAAATGTGGTCAATCGATTGACTTTATCTTCCTGCTTCGGCCGGTTTCGGGAGCCGGCCGGGCAGCCAAGCGAAACGAGTCGCAATATTGTAGCTGCCCCGCTGAGCCGTTATGCAAACCGTCTTGGCGATTTACGACGTGTCGGGAGCCCGCGCGAGGCTCTGACTACTCTAGTGGGTGGAAAATTCGAACTCCAACGCCGTCGCCGCCGAGTGACGTCTCTAGTAAGATTCTAGGCAGCCTTCCCCACCATTGAGGGCCGATCGGGTGGAGTGATTTATGGAAACAATTTATGTCAATGCTGCGATAAGCCATGGCAAAACACAGGCAGCTCAATTTTATCTTGTTCGAAAACAGCTCTCGTAGAGCGTATTGTATGTTTTTTTGTTGCTGGGAGAGATATCGATGATCTGCTATCTGAGATCATTTGTGTGACTTTTCTATGTTCAATTTAAATGATGGCAAGGGACAAAAAAAACCTTTCACGATCTTTGGTGACGGTAGTACAATGATTAATAATTCTTACAAGAAATGAGGTTTGAATACAAATAAAAACGAGTGGTACAACATATATGAGTATTCCTACATAATAAATGGAGAATCTGATTGATCTTATTTTACGGATCGTTTAAAATACCTCTGAATCGCAGATCTGATGCCACATATTTGTCGTTGCCTTAACTATTGTCTAGAATCGACTATAACTCAATATCCATAACGCAAACATTGCTATTTTTTTAAATTAAATTAATAAAACTAGGAAAAAAATAAATTACATCAGATTTAAACTTGCTTAAATAATTTCTAACGGTAAAATAATAAAAAAGGTATAACATGGTCTTGTTAAAAAAATAATTTTGTTAATTTAATTTAATTTTGTTTATAAAAAAAGTTACAACATGGTCTTGTTAAATTAAATTTGCTTCGTAGTCATGGTCAACCATGTCCAACCGGAATCACAATAACATAATTAAACTCAGTTTTTGTTGAAGTTTACAGTTTTTATAATTATTTCGTGAAACCCAGTTGTACAACAGCACCAAAGGTAATACAAAAAAAAATACAATCCAAATTAGCCTGATCATCTTGCAGCCTCATCCCAATTGTGTGTTTGCGCAGCTCGAACGAATTAAACGGGTGGTGGAATCATCGCCCGCCCGATTCCATCTTTCATCCGCCGACGGACGGAATCAGCATTAGTAAAGCACCTTAACCCTTCCATGGTACGGTTGTGAGAACAAACCGACGTCTCCCCACGCCGGTCATCAGCGAAAGGTAAATAATTAGACGCGCCTTGATGGTCAGAGAACGCTATCCGACCGACGTTCTTTGCACGCGAATACAGTGCTCCGACACAGGCGGACAGTCGCGGTTCGTCGCTTACCGCGCGTAGATATCGTTCGTATTTCTTCCGTGCCGGAGAGACGGACTCGTGCAAGCAACGGAAGTGCAAGTGAATCGGAAACGAATCTGTGCTGTGTATTTGAGTGTGCTTTTGTTAACCGTTCCATCATAATGGGTGTTTGGGCGAGCAGTTCTCTGCTGGGTGTGATGTTTCTGAGCCTGGTGCTTTCTACCGTGCTGGCAGTGACGCCTACAGGGAAGGTGGACTTTACCGAGGCGGACGACCTGCTGAACGACGACACCGATGGTGCGGGCGGGTTCGTCAGTGTGTACAAGAACTTCCCCAAGATCCAGGTGACGGTCGATACGCAAAAGCTGAAGCGCGTCTCGCAGCCGGAAACGAAGAGCGACGAGTCGAGCTCGGGCAGCTCCGGCAGTTCCGGCTCGGAGTCGGTCGAGCGGCCGGCCGTTGGCGTGCGCACGGACATTACGATCGAGATCTCGGAGGAGTTGGCGAACGAGACGCGCCCTGGCGATCGAGATGGCAAGCGGGATCGGAACGGACCGGGCACGGGGAACACGCCCGTCAGCGGAGGGAAAAAGGATGGCGGAGCCGAGGGACGGGACGGTGACAACGCGAGCATACCGGTGTTCAAGGGCACGGCGGGAGTCACCTCGAAGCCGAAGCCAACGGTGACTCGCGGACCTCCCGGACCTCACGGCAGTCGACCCGGAGTGACGCTCAGCCAGCGGCCAACGGGACCCAGTTTCTACGGGAGTGGCGGGGACGATCGGAACCGTATCAGCGGGGAGTACGACGGAGGATGGAGCGGACGCTATCCGCACACGGTGACGGCCGTCTGGACGACCGAGAGGCCATACCTTCGCCGGGCGGACTACGAATTTGGAGGTGAGAATGATGATACCAAGATTCGACGCCAACCTCTCCAGAAGATTGACTGGAAACGAAGCATCTTGAGTATAATCGTGTATAAAGCTAACATTTTTTTTAAAGAAAATGTGAAGCTTGCACGTTTGTCAATAGCAAATTTAATTACAGATAAATATGCGTTGCTTGGGGATTTTCAACACGAAGTACCGTATTTTAGCGTGTAACGACCCCCTTTTAGAATAAAATAACGTCGACCGTTTAGAACAAAAATGACCAAAGTCAGAATAAGGGGGTCGTTATACACGGATAGTAACTTTTCGAATTGTCAGAACAACCACAATTGCACACCTAAGGAGTGAGTCCTCACCGAATGGAGCGTCAAATCTTTAAAAAAAATGTGGAATCAGTAACAACCTTGATGGCTGTGAGGATGAAGCAATTTATGAAAATAGTGATGACGAGGATGACAACATTGACGATTGATAAGGTGTTTCAAAATTATACCTTTTTTTTATATTGAGTAGTTCTTCAGGGAGGGTGTAATACATGGGTGGTTATTATACACGCGAAAATATGGTATTAAAATATGCGTTGCTGTGCATTGCTACATATTCAGCCATGTCCTTCGAACATTTTAAAAGCTTATTTAAAAGCGAAGTTGGTTGATTAAAATTAAAATAATGTTGAGCAAAATAAAATTTCAAATATTTATTCAATTAAATTGTGCGTTCCAGTTCTGTTAGGCAGTACATAAAAAACTATCATGATCAATTGCATTTTTTCAATACTTGCTTAACTTAACTTGCTTAATTTGATTATAGTCAGTTGCACGTTTGAACAACTCAATTCAAACTATTTGGTATGTTTGTCGATATTTCTTTTAATTTGGAACTGTTTGCGGGTAGTTGAAGGAATTATTAAAGAAGTTTAAACCTGATGTAATAAAGTGCAGTTACTCAGAAAGAAGTATAAAATGAAGTAGTAAAGATATTAAATAAAGATTGTGTAAAGATTCAGTGGAAAAAAACTCCGAAGAAAAAAAAATAATTTCTTTTAAATAACGCTCAAATCCAACATAAATTTTACGTTGTCAAAAGTATGTCAAAAATCGTTTTCCAAAGTGAACCTAGAATCAATGTGAATCCAAAACTAGATAAATACGGAATGTTTTGATTTTTTCGATAGGGTAACGGTAAACATTGTGAATTTGCCCAATAGGATTTCCCTAATTAACTGTCTCGGCTCTTCTTTGAACATAGTCAACGGTAATCGCGTTACATCGGATACGGGAAAAGGCCAGCATTCAGTCCAGTAAACAGGTTGTCATATGCAAACACATAAGAAACACAATCACAATCCGTTTCCCATAGTGATATCGATCTTCACGCGCGACACGAAACGTGCATCACTTCACGTTCCTCCTTAGCCTACGCCATCTCCATTGCTTTTGAATCATTTCTTTCTCTTTTTTTCCTTGGCTTCCCTCGAACGCAGGTCAACATCAGCCAACCTACTACAAGGGCTACATTCCGTACAATGTGGGCCATCACAGCCAGCCGACGGACGGCCATCATCATCATTCGGGCGACTGGAAGCCGTGCTACTGCAGCATCTATCAGCCCTGGGCCGCACGTGCCCCGACGAATCCCGTCCTGCCATCCGCGCCGCATCAGCCTCTACCTCCTTCACCACCGAGGCACAAAGTGGACAACAAAGTTGACGTCCCGGTGCTCTCGCAACAGCAGCGGTACTACCGATCGATCCACTTGTAGCGTAGCCCCGGTTTGGGGACACACCACCCACTCCCACCAACAACACCATTTCCATCCAAACCGATCTCGCTACCCTGCGGAAAGCGCGTAGGGCCCACACATTCCCCGCGGGCCCCCCCCCCCCCCCCCCCAAGTTTTTTCGTGTTTGTATATGAGCAATAAAACTTGACACACATTTTCTATTTCCTATAAGCATTTTGGGCTTTTCGACTACTCTTCTCCTATTCCTGTGTCGTTGCATCGGGGTGCATCTATTCGAGAGTTTCTCCTCCCGGAAACCTGCTCCAGCATTATGTCATCCACGTTATCTCCCGCCTGTGTGTGAATGTGGTTACTTCCCAACCTTGCACACCTACACATAACGCACACTGGAAACCAACAAACACATCACAGTAAGGCAACGCGGGAAAGGGTTTCCCAGCAACAACGACAGCGAGATTCTTCTCACTGTGTGCCGAATCGTCTCTAATAAATTGATAAGAAACGACGGCTCCGTGAGGGGTTCGCTGACGGTCCGAACGACGCAGTTTAACCTCAAGCTCGCGACGGTGACGACGGCGGTTGCAGCCGGAGGTCGATGTCGGCGATTCAGTCTACGATCGATCGTCCGATAGAAGCCACCTAGGTTTCCTGTGTGCACCATTCGACAGTTCCCAAGTATTAGACGATTGAAGATGGAAAGAATTTTAAATGCGCGACTGGCGCTTATCTGCTTAGCCTTGGTGTGTTGTTTAGCAAAGAGCATGATTGCAGGTAAGAGCTAGACATAGATCCTGGCGATCGTCGTTCCCGACTAACGGTCAACCCCACTTTGCAGCACCGCTTCCGGCAGATATGGATCAGATGGAGGAAATGGAACTGCTTGGATTGGTCGGGTGCAATCATGCCGTCACGGTGACGGCTCTCCCTTTGCCAGGCTTTACCAATAATCCTCATCAGAGTAGTAGCTCCGAAAGTGAACCCTCACGGGAGACTAACGAAAGCGACAGTGCATCAAAGGAAACCATGAAGGCGCGTGAAATACACACTGTGATGGGTGAATAAATTTATTAAAGTGAACGTCTAAAGTACTATCAGCCGTTTTGTGTTGTCTCGCGGTAAGGCAGGAGGACCTCCTCCGAAGATGGGACCCGTGTACTCCATCGAATCGGTCAGTTGATGCTCCTGGGGAATAAAGTTGCTCCGTGCGTACTATGGAAAAATTATCGAAGTGTAAGCAAAGGCGCCCTCATAAACGATCTCAAAGTAGCAGGCCTTGTAAGGATTGCTCACCATTGAAACCATCGGAAGCTCCAGCTCGTTAGTATCGGCCACGGTGAATATCAGTCGATCGTCGTCCAGTTGAATTCTAGCCACAGTGGATGTTGAGGGTTTCGCAGTGGTCGTCACATGAACTCCAGCGGTTGATATGCTAGGAGGTTCCACCGTCGAAGTTGTTGCTATCGGAGTTTCAGCTGGATTATCCGGTTTGACCGTCGATTGCCACCACCAGATGGACGGTGTTTCAGACGGTACGGGATCATGCTGCACGGGAATATCCACAGCAGTCTCCTCCGTGGTCGTTGATGTCCAGGGAGGAATCCATAGCGCCCTCGAAACCTTCTCGTTTATGCCGTTGATGAACTCGCGTTTCTTTTCGTACACGGTTTGTTTTATGCTGGTAACTTTGCTACGGTGGAGATGAGGAAAGATTGGAAAATGTAGGCTCTTCGAATTTGCATTTCATTCTGGGTTACTCTTACTCCAGTAAGCTGTTTCCATCTTTCTTTCCCCAGTCGAGGATCGGGGCTGAAAAAAAGGGAGAAGAAAGAAACTCCATATTTGTGAACCGTATGGCTTGAAGACGCCGTACACTTACAACCAGACGATCCTGCAATGACGAGCGCTACTACAAACACTTCGCCTACTCGCATTATCACCAAAGGTTTCTCCTCAAACAAGCGAACAGCGGGTAAACAGCACCGCTAAAGTCGTTGCAAAACCGATCCGAACCGATTTACGTGCGATTCGCTACTGCGATCGCCGGTAGAAGCCTCCGACTGGGTGCTTGTGACCTAATTATCAACAATTTGAGGAGAAATAAAGCATAGCTGATTATGGGGATTGTGTGTGCACTTTTCCGTCGATTCAAGGTTCGGTCCGGAGCGGTTATCTGTTTTTTAAAGCACAGCACAGTTCAACGCGGGAAGGTAACGGCAGTTCAGGAACACGCGGATCAAGGATGTGAAAGTGCATTGACGCAGCGCGTGTGACGGCTCTACCCAATACGTCAATAGACCCTTAACCATTCCTAGAAAAACTTTCGTTTTTTTTTTAAATTTGCTAACAATTTAAAGAAACTCTTGATGTACTATTAAAGTCTTAGCATGATTCCCTATGATGCCGGACTGTGAATTAAGATGTGTAGTTTTGTATCAAAAACTCTGTTTGTGATGGTCGTTAAAATTAATAGTTTTGCAAGAACGGCCGTGGCCTACATTTACTATACATTCTTTATTCTAGTTTACTATTATTGTAGATTTATTAAATTTTCCTCAGCTTCTTTAAATCTCTGTGAAACCAATAGAACCTGATAAGATTTCTATAGCTTTATTAATTAAAGAAAGAAAAAAATTAAAAACAGTTTTGCGATATTTTTTGTGCAGTGCAAATCCTTGAGGATGACGATAATTTATAGATGGTCGAGTTGTTTTTTCCTAGCGCCCAACGTTTAGAATCAAAATGTGTGTTTTCGAAGAAAAAGACCTTCCTTTTAACCACATTTCTCATTAAACTGTGAAGAACATTATCCCTTACTTTCTGATGAAAAATGAACCATTTTATTGATCAATGTTCTTAGGCGCTACATAAATTAATGCCTACCAGACTTGACTCGGTCAAACTGGGTGGGCGATCTTTACACACATACAAAACAAAACAGAACAACGGCCAAACTACGCGGTGTGCAGGCTGTACGTGCTCACTTTGCCGTCGTCCTCGAGCGTCGTGGTGGCCGCCTTGTATCCCGTCGTCTTGCCGTTGATGTTGTGCTTCTCGCTTTCGGCCGTCGAGAGCATGCTGAAGGTTTTCGGCTTGCCATCGTCTCCGTACTGAAAGGAACGGAAATTGCTGTTAGATGAGATACGCCCGTCTCTAGGATTGCTTCGGCTACTTACGTGCTGCTCCGAGGCCCACTTGGAGCTGCTGGACCACGACTTGGTACGCTGGAAGCCACCGGGCATCGTGCCTAGTCCTTCCGCGTCCGAACCACCGCCGAAGCGTGTGTCCGTGTCGATCGTCGCGCTGCCCGTTACGGCTCCATTGTGCACGTTCTGTGCCTGCAGACGGGCCAGCGTCTCCGACTCGCTCATGATATCGTGCAGGTCCGTGTCCGCGCCGTAACCACCCGCTACGCCCGTTGCCCCGAATCGACGGCCCATCTCGTCGTTCGCGATCGGATAGTGGTGGAAGCTGCCTCCCTGCAGGGCCTTGTAGCGACTGTTCGAGTGTGCCGCGCTGGCATACTGCGAACCGTAGGACGGAACGGAACCGGCGGCGGTGTAGTAGGTGCCGGGGGAACCCGCTCCTCCGTGCGTGTTGGCCCGGTGCTCCTGGGCGCTGGAAGACGAGGACGAGTAACGGTTGGCGGTGGAGCTACTGGTTTGCGGCATCGGTTGCACGACGACCGGGACCACGAAGGAGTTGCCTGTGTGCGAGCTGACGTGTCGCTGCTGTTGCTCGGACGCGCTCTCGTAACCGGAACCGGACACCACGGGAACGTACTCCGGCGTCCTGTGGTATGTTACGCGCCGTTGGCCCTCGGACGACTGGGCGACGTTAGCATGCCGGTTCGTGGAACCCACGCTGGCGACGTACGACGTCCCGGTGCGGACGGAACCCGTCTGTTCGCGACGCGGGGCAACCGGAGCTGCCAAATCGGTTCGGTCGGTGCTGGTTCCATCCACTACGTCGGACTCTAAGTTGAGCTGGGTGTCCTGCTCCTGGTGCTCGATGCCTCCCCGCGCCTGGTAGAGATCCGGCTGACGCTGCACGGTCTGCGTTGACTCAGCTCGCTGCTGAGTGCGCGAATGTTCTTCCACACGTTCCACGCTTGGGATGGGCTGGATGATGTTCAGGTTCACCACGCGCCCGGCGGAATCGTACGTCGTCTGGGAGGTAGCGGCGTCCTCGGACCGCGCCCGACCGGAGGCGTAGTACTGTGGCTTCGGGTACACCACGTAGGTGCTGGGCTTTGCCGGATACTGACGGTACTGTTGGTCCTGATGCTGGGAGGCGGCATAATTTCGTGAGTAATCGCTGTTCGCCGTCGGATAGACGACCGGTTGAACGTGCTGCTGTTCGTCCGCGGCCGCGACAAAGCTGGAGCGCGTAGCGTAGTCGCTGCTCGCATGGGAAGCGCCACCAACCGGGGCGGCGGTGTAGATAACTCTAGTCACGACCGGCCTACTGACCACCGACCGCTCCTGGCTCGAGCGCTCGTTGAAGCTCGTCTGGGACGCATGAGTCTGAGGCGCTGGGACGGGATAGACCAGCGGTTGAATGTACGTGCCCTCCCGGCTGCCACCCGTCGCGATCACGTTCGAGTGCGTCCTGCCGTGTGATTCCACGCCGGTACCGTACAGCTGAGCCAACACCGGCTGGCCTGCGTTCAAACTCGAACTCTGCAGGCGAGAGGACGATGAGCTGGAAAAGCTGGATCTCGCTCCGGTCGATGACGCCACCGGGTACACGACCGGGGCGGCGTGGACGTTCGACACGCTGGCCTCGTGCCGGGACGAACTGGACGAGTACTTCTGGGACGAGCCGACGGCCGGGGCGAAACCGACCGTTCCCTGACCAATGGTTTCCGCATCGCCAGCGTCGGCCGTATAACTGTTGTAGCAGATCGTGTCGCACGGCCCGGTGGAACTTCCGCTGGCCACCAAAGCGGCTGCCTGATGCTGCTGCAAGCGTTCCGCGGCGGCCTTGCGTGCAGCATACACCGATGACTCGTGCTGGGAGTAGTGTCTACGAAAAGGCAAACGGTTAAATTAACATCGGACCAATGCTGATCGTATTCGTTGTTAAGCACACCCTGTGTTCGAATGGGATTTTTACTGCACATACTTACATTCCAGTAACGGCCCGACTTTTAAAGCACATCCAGAAAGATGCCCAGACCATTTAAGAGCATGCAGGAGGTGTCGGTCGAAGTTAAATAGAGCAGCACGTGCATTAAAGAAGGACAGAAGCACGACGGTACAGATAAGGATGGAAAGGATGAAGCAACCAGTGCCAAGGGGAAGAAAAATCAAATGGAACCGTTCCGTTAGAGAAGGCAAAAGAAAACAACAGACACGAATCGTCAAATCACTGTAAAAAGGATGCGAAGAGGAAGTTTCAATTTGGGTTAACTTACTTATTGTGCACTGAAATATCTTCACTCCATGATGCCGAGCCTACAAAAAGGGGAAATCAGAAGACGATTAGAATTAGAATTTTAGTACCACCGTTGTCATTTTAAAAGCAAACATAAATTGACAAAATTAGCAAACAAGTTAACTGCCGTTAGTGTTTCTGCCGTGTCTAAGTGTAAGTTTCTTACTCGCTTTCCAAAACCATACTAAATTTCTCCTGTCATAAAATTCGTCATTCTTTCATCTTTAGTACAACCTGTTCTAAAACCATTCCAACGTTTCACACGAAGCAGAAGCTTTAATTTTTTCCTGTTCATCTTCTAGAAGCTACCAGACCCACGATAGACATGCGATAAGGGTAAAAATACGTCGATGACGACAGGTTCTTTGCTTGAAACGGATGTTCTTGAAGAAAACGAGATACGGACACACAGCACATAGAAAAAATAAAACTGCCACGGATGGAGGAGCATTATCACTTCTTGGGTGAGTTTTGAAAAATCCAGCTATTTAGTTTACTTATGAAAGGCACACATCTTGCATGTTCTCAATTATCAGTTGCAAATTTTTCTCACTATTTTTTAACAATTGGTGATCGTTTGTAGGATCAAGATCGTTTACCTGCACTAGTGTAACCAAGCAGCAGTGTGAAGAACACCGCAGACTTCCACATGGTGCGTTGAGGTGCAGCTATTTCACACGATTACTTTAAAAAAAACACTACTTTTGCTTGTTTGACTTTTTTCACTCTACAAAATTCACAATTTCTTCCGCCTGCAATGTGTCTTCAAACCTTCCGAAGGGTGGAAATAGATTCCAACAGTCCTAAGAGCCCACTCTGTCCTCCTGAACCGTTCTGCGGGAACTGAAATGTTTATAGAACGTCAGCGCTATGTTATAGCTGGCCAGCCTATCGCCTATCAGCAGTTGCGTAGATTCGCGTTCGGTTCGGAAAAATCAGGTTGACCTCCACCGGAGCCGAGCACATCGATCGACTCCCGTTATCAGCATGCCACTGTACGCTACACTCCGCACACGCAGGCTCCGGGCGAAGGATGAGCTGTCGATCAACTTCCCCCCCATTCCGGTGGGATCCCGATCAGTCTTCTCCTCGTACGGCCAAGTGTGTTCGACCCCTCCGTGGCTTTCTGTGATTAAATACCGGGAATCGTGTGTTCCGCTTATCGACGGTGTCGCCCTGGGTCGGCGTAGACGGAAGTAACGTCCGCCCGCCCTGGTGTCAGTAAACGGGATTTCGGTCTAGGTCAGCCATTGCTCCAAAGATGAATGAACAACACGCCCGCCCGGAAGGTCGGCAGTTGGTTTTGCAAGCCGCAATGAGAAGCCAGAAACCGCGAGAATAGAACAAAACACATCGTCTTAAGAGCTTTCTATCTCCAAATTTATTATCGATCACCGACACATTGCTTCTCGGTGCCACACAAATACAATTCTAACGTTGGATAAAATAATCAAAATGCTCAAAATGCAAAATAAATCAGAGTCAGTTGTTAGTGTAAGTACGTTCGTTTTTTCTCTCCGCGGTCGCAAGTATTATTTTCTTCTCGTTTATGGTCCGGTGGACCGGAGCCAAGGCTCATCGTTCCTTGACAGCAGCATCAATCTCCTCTTTTTCCCAGAAAGGTCACGTTGTTCTCGGTTTCTCTTAAACACGGGTGGAAGCGCACTCAGGTGGACGGGTCGAGTCGATGATAGGTATATACGGTGTGTCGATTCGTCGTTTTCCGGCCGGTGTTAGACCGCACGGTCTTGGATGCGAGGTTTTTCGGGTCCACTTTACGAGTGGACGCGATGGGTCGTCACCTTGCCATTGTCGTTCACCGACGTGACCGCCTCACGGTGTGTCTGGCCGTTGATGTTCGAGGAGGACGAGAAGCTGGACACGCCGACAAATCCTGCAATGAGAAAAAAAAAAGAAACAAGAATCGGAAACGAACGATTAATGTTGTTGGTAAGTACTGGTGTGGTGGGTTTTCCCAACATAATAGCGTAGCACTTTCGTTCGACGCTATCGGTGCTGAAGCGGTGTTGCGCATCACAAATTCGGTGAATCGTTGCCCCGAAAACAAGGATTACGTCATTTGTTTTGGATGGGAGCATGTTGCAGCAGACCGACGACAGGCTTGACGGCAAAATGCTATCGGTATTTTTCTAGAATGTGCTTCTTATTTAACTTTCTTCTGCATAAGATGCGTATGAAAATTACTGCCATAGAAATAATACTTATTCGGCGCATTGTGTATCATGAGGGGGGTTTTTTTTTAAATTATTTCACCTTGGTGCTTCAGAAAAAGCGGGACGATTGAATAGTTGGGAAATATTGGGAAAAAGAAACGGTAATTTGAAAATTACCCGCTGAATCTAAAATGAGGGTTAACAGCCTTTATAAAAAAGGAAGAAAAATGGTGCAAGGAGACAAAACTGAACAAAATAACTAAAATGAATGCTTGTATACAGAGAAAACTAGACAGATCTACTCTCGAAACCTCTGAGCAGTAGTTGTGCATTTTTCTGTCGTGGAGAAATATCGATTTCCAACATTAGAATTTGTTAAAATAACGCATCGCCCGATAAGTCCAGAGGATGACTGAAAGTTTTAAACCATTATTGAAAGAATATTATCCTTCAAACGGAATCTTACAAATGTTTATGTCAATCTAACCCATAGAAAAAAAGCTATAGAGGTTTTAGTGACGCAACGATTGTTTTTTTTTTAAACCATTAATTCCACGCATTTGTTTGCGTTGAGCCATCGTTGCTTGTTGTTTCAGAAAAAAAACTCTTTATATAAAAATTTGAACTGATAAATGTTATTGTACTCTATTCGAGAATCGAGACAAATGGCAACGGAATGTGTTTTTTGTTTGAATTTAAACATCGACATACATGCACCAATGATTTTCAGTGCCCTGGTTGCCATGTAACATGTAAAAGCCAATAGAATCGTTTTGGCAAACCGTAAAGTGAGAATACACAAGCTAGTTAACACCCAGCAGGCATCCTAAGATGATCCTTTTTCATTTTTCATTACTTTTCGTTCAGAAAAAAAAAATTACCTGACAGAAGTAAATGCTAAGACAAAGGTCGAATAAAATGGAAAATAAATGAATCATTTTTTTAGATGTGTTATAGTAATTATGCAGGGGGTATGAATAATGTCGAATTTTACGGACATATCACTCGATGTGTTAATGCAGTGTCAAAAGCATGGTGATCGATAAATAGTACAAAATCAGAACGTTTTATAATGATCCTGCTGAAATCAAGCTGGTTCACTTCATCCATACTTCACTCCATAAAAAGTAACTATGGGAAGCTCTATCAAACACACTTAAAATTCTGATTCCTAAAATGGAAGTGCTACCATGAATGACTTCTGCTGTCTCGTGTAACAAACACTCTTCTGTTTCCCTGCAGTCAGCGATGTCTGATGGCGGTAAACAACTCAACGGCTTGCCCATGAACTTCCTCAAGGGAAAACGTGCTCAGCGAAAACTAAGATGTCCAAGGAACTGATTAGCTCGGACATCGCAGTAAACAACCCACTGCACAAAGCACGTCACACGCCACGTGTATGTAGATGTCTATCTTTATAGGCAACTTCCTTATAGCAGTAGAGAAGCTCGAAGCGTTCTCCGGAATGGTTTCTTCGTACCTGGCTTGCCACTCTGGAACGACGTCGTTTGCTCTGATCCACCGAAGCGGTTGTCGATGTTCGGTACAGCCTAAAACGAAACGGAACGATAGGAACTCGTTAGCAACGCACATACCGTCGACGTTGAGGTGGAAGCTGTTTCCGTGTCCCTCGATGGACCACCACCAACTTACCGGGTTGTTCGGGTAGATCGAAGCGGTCTGGTGGAATCCTCCCGGGCCGAACGAGGCGCTCGAGCTGGCCACGTTCGGTGCTCCACCGAAACCGGCGTTCGATGCACCGGCAAAGTTTCCGGACGGGATGCGGTTGAAGCTGCCGGAGGCAAAGCTCGGTCCGTACACCGGGAAGTTACCGGCACCGAACCCTCCGAAACCGGCCGAAGCGAAGCCGGCGTTCAGTGCGGCCTGCTGCTGGGCGAACAGTTGCTGCTGGAGGGCAAACTGCTGCTGGTACAGGCTGTCATGGTGGGAAAACGCAGGGAAGAAACGCGATTAGCGATCGTTTGAGGAAGATACCTTCGCTGTGACGCACTCTAAGGCGTCACTTGTCTGGATAAAGAGGGGTTTAAAGTGATGGTTACGATGTACGAGTTAGCAAGATTGATCTCCCTGAAATGGATGCAGGAGGAAGACAGGAACACACAAACAAACGGATGGCTCACACATACGAGTGGGGGTTTTTAATTGGACGTTTGTTAATGATAAACATTGGTCTTGGTTCTTCCTCACGGATCGTGAGGTTGATGGGATCATGCCGGGAAAGATCGCAGAGCGAAAAGTCGGAATACGGAAGTCGTAAATATTCGTCGCCCTACGTCTCTCGCAGATGGAATCGTACAGATATATTATAACAGATGCTGTATGATGCTGAGACTTGGAGGATATAGATCACGTGACTGGAGCAGGAAACAAATTGCTTTTGATCAATCGGTTGGTGACACAACACTGATGACTTGTGCTCTCCCATGCAAGTGCTCCTCGTCTTGATGGAGTGCTGTACTGTACTTTACTTGAGCTCCTGCGGCGTTGGTACCATCCATGCGGGGTTGACGAGTGATGCCGACGCCCGCACCGTCGCTCCCGGCCCGGAGTAAGATTGCGTCATGGAACTGGATGGAGAGCATCGTCGTTCGATTAGTCATCACCGTTGAACGCGAACGATTCAGGCCGGCCACCGCCGGTGAATGCGATGTTGTTGTAGTTAATGTTTCGATTCGGTTGGTTTGTGGTTTTTTTCAGGGGGGAGCAGCAAAAAGTCGCCACACGCACAAACAAGCAAGCGTGCGCAGCAGTCGGCCGCGAATTAATTGGCGCCATGCGGAAATCACCGAGAACGTAATAAAATGTCTTGAGAACGAGGCAGAATTGAATGTACTTCGAAGTGACGCTGGATTCTATAACACTCTACCCAATTGTCGTTATTTTTTCTTACCAAAATTTTATCGCTGAAATGGAGCACTCTGAGCAACCTACGCATCATAGGGTGGTAGTTAAAGGAAAGGCAATTGTGAAGGAGCACTTAGTGGCTAAACGCTGCCTTTCATTGTATCCAGCTTACCGGAAATGAAGAACAGTGAGTACTAGCAAAAGTTGTAGTGCTCCCTTTTGCAAAGAAATATTAGGTGCAAAATTAAAAGCGCATGTTCATAGTGCATCAGTAGTATCAGCTTCATGCCAAAAACTCATTCAAATATTCGTTTTCTATAAGCGACACAACAGATCAAAATCTTGAAAAAAGCAGAGGTAGTATCAGTGCTTGTGCTTGACAGAACAATCCAAAGTAAGTGCAGAACTTCGACAGGCTTTCTAGTGCCTGCAATATAAACCGAGCATTTTTCCGTCTCACGGTTTCATATCGAAAGGAAAAAGAAGTTCTCAGAATAGTCAACAGGAGCGGTGCGAAGTTAATGTGGGGCAGGGCGAAAGGAACGGAAAACTAATCTAATGTAATACTGTGAGTGCAATTATTAGCCACAACCAAAGTGTTTTATCCTTCACCCGAAACCACCACCGGGACTAGGAGTCGATCCGCGAGGGGACGAAACGACGTAAACCCTAACAGGCCCCGCCGGATGATCCGGCGCAGTGGCCCTGCTTGACCACGGAACGTTTTGTATTACTTTGCGAAGTTGGCCTGCACGCCCTGGTAGAAGTTGCTGAAGTCCGGGACGACCGGGCTGGGGAAACCGCCGAAGCCGGGTCCGCCGGAGAAGCTGCCCGTACCGACGGCTACTCCGCCACCGTTCGGGGTGCTGAATTGCGTCGTGTAGCCACCGTTGTAACCTGTACTGCCATGAGGATACTTTTGAGCATATTCGCTACCGGGGACCTGATTATAAAGACCTGCTGCCTTGCCGTCCCCGTAGAGGGAGTTGGAGTACGCTGGAAGCATGAGAAAGAAGGAGAAGATGCAACATTAGCCAGCTTTAGTCGAAGGAGTCCTCAGATCCGCGAGCGAAATGGAAAAACGAAGAGCCGAGACATCTTCCGATTCTTACCTGCTGCCGCACCGGCTACGAACATGCACAACACGAGAAACTTCATACTGTTTTAATTTACCTAAGGAAGACACGGGTGCAGCAGGATGGAAGAGAAGAGAAAATGTGAGCAAAACGATATCCACAGACCACCGTTTATGGGACCAAATTTCGCAATCGTTCCCAAAAAACTGGTTCCACATTATCATCCCCAAAACTGGACACGACACTGGCTTTCGCATGACGTGTCCTTTCATTTCACCCGGCAACGGTTGCCAAGGGAACGGTGTAAACGTTTTCCAACACACAAAAACGGATTCGGTAAACGGCTGCCCGGATCGGATAAAACAACTTTCTCCATCGGACATTTATGACAATTTCGGGCAACTTTTATCGCAACCTGCAGCGGAGAAGATATGCGAAAAAGCCCCAAAGAAAAAACCGTGGGCGCGAGGATAGTGGACATTAAACACCAACCTTTGTTGTGGATTCCCGTTTGGATTCATCACTTTTGCTACACTTTATGGCAAAACTCACTTGGATCCGTTGCGCGGTTTGTCGCTATATGAAAAAGGGGCGCTCTTTAGCCAAAAAAAAACGGACGGTTCGAACGGATTCGCGTATGATCTCACCCGCACGACAATAAACCGCGAGCAGAAACACCACCAGCTTCGTCAACAGCTGTGTTTAAACTGCGCACCAAGGCGCAGTAGGAGAGTGGAATAAAAAAAAAAGACATCCCTTCACACACTCTCAAAAGAGTCTTTGTTTATTTGCGGCTCTTTCTCTCTCGCACCTCGATGCCTCTAGACCATCTGCGAAGATTAGTCATTCATTAAAAATATGAGATGCAACGTGCAAACATCCGAAGCTTACTTTTTTTATATGCCTTCTTAGCGAAACGAACTTGGGCAAGACAACAGAGGTCCGTCATCTCAGACGATTTAGGACATGCGTTCTGTTTTAAAAACGCAACAGTAGAAATAGAATGTTGAAAGTATAAAACGGAACGGTCCGTTCTTCAAGAAAAAAAAAAAAACATTGCAGAAAATTAAAAAGAGCTGTCCCACCGAATGACCCCAAAAATAGTACCCACTATCACATTTAAGTAAAGAAAATATAACGAACAATAGTCTTAGCTCAAAATTATTACATCTACGGTATGAATAAGTATGCTGATAAAGATTCAGTACGGACTGACGTTTAAATTAAAAATGGAAAATACGAATGAAATAATCACAACGAACTTGCAAGAGCTGATGTGTAGTTTCTTCCCGGATCTTGAGCATCCCGAATTTTATCCCGAACGAACGACGAACCTCATAAAAAGGCGGGCCATATCAAATTTGCAATCCAGAATCCGCTTCCAAGTTGCTTTCTCTTTCAAAATTGACATGGCAAATGATGTTGCTCCCCCGGGAGCCTCCTTGCACGATCGGGGACCGGTTTTGTGGCGTGATCTGATGGCGTAATTTAGGAACGTTCTGGTTCTGATCCCTTCTGATGGGCTTTTCTCGGTCCGAAAATTCGCGAATGACTGAATTCTTCTTCATTGTCTTACATTATTCTTCTTTCTGTAGCTCTTTAGTGCTAAACTCTACATCCTCTTATCACGGGATTAACACGATTGGCTTATTCCAGCATTCGTCGACTGCTTTTCCAGTTTTCTTGGTCAAATCGAAGAAGCGCACCAAGGCTGCTGCACGCGAACAAACACCTAATTTCTGAAAAATCTCTACAGGCATTTGTTCGATCCGGAACAGGCAGCCGATGCGTTCTTCCAAAGCTTTTGATAGAATGAAAAAAAAAACTAAATGCTGTGTAGATAAATATATTGGCAAAGGCTAAAGGCAGTTTGAAACAGTTCGCGAATTTTAAGCTTGGAGTGAGCTTGGAAAAGTTTGGAGATCTATTAAGAAAACCTCCTCGATTTGATACCAAAGGGGTTTTTCTTCATTGTATGAGTAGGGATCCAATTAAATATTCACTATTTATGACGATAGAAATCCTCACTTACTATTTATTTAAAACAATAAACTTTGAACTGCTTTTAAACGATTTTTTTCCATTAAAGTAGAAATAGAAGATAAAAAGAAACAAATATTACATACAGCACAGGTTCATTCACTTTGTGATACTATTGTAACTCTGTTAAGCACATGTTGAAAAATCGTTAATTAACGTTAACGCGTTCTCTGCGACCACGAAATTTTGTAAAAGGCCAATTTTGCGCACCCAAAAAAGGGTTTACTTTTCGCATCAAACATTTGTGAATATTGCAAAGTGATGGACCTTTCTGGGCTCCTCCACGCCCGAAAAAAAAACAATTAAGATAAAAAGTGTTCCAGGGACAATTTCGTCGTTTCGGAGCCCAAGAGGTGAACAAATTGACGTCAACCCTTCCCTCGTCGACGTGCTAAGTGGTGTTTTGCGTTATAGGATTAGGATGAAAGAGTTAAGTCACTCCTCTAAAGATGGCAAACAAACATGAAATCGAAGGAATATGAGTGATTCGCCATATCTCCAATTTACTTTTTTAATTTAAAAAAAGGCGCAACGTGAAACAAAAAAAATTCGAATGAGACTGGTGACGCTAACTTCTTTCAATACAATAGCTACGCTACGTCCTACGAATCCAAGTCCAAGATGATGACAGCACCGGACGATCGAGAACCATTCCCATCCGTTATCGTTCTTTTACACGTTTCGTTTGCATGTGATTTAAATTCACGGCATTTTCAAAAAGCCATTTGCAGAAACAATAGGTCCGTGCATGCAACGAGCGGCTTGAACTTTCTTACTCCGATCCAATGGAATTTCCATGCTAGAGAGATCGTGTACGTGACTTGTAAGACAAAAAAAGGTACAAGAAGTTTCCTAGTTTGTCAGCTGATCTTTGGTTTCTTTAGTGCGAAGAATGACGGCTCTAGTGTAGAAGACTCCAATCAACAGATAGCCAAATCAACGATCACTAAAAAAGCACCTACGTTTTCTCTGGATCGATCCATCACCCAGCGCTGATAAGAGCTTGGCCCAAAAGTAGGTTGCAAGGGATGGTTCGAAAGAAGCAAGAGAGCATTAAAAACAGGACATCACGACGGACGGACAATCATTCGTTGGAACATGGTTGACAAAAAAAAGCAGGCCACCCCGCACCGTCCGGCGAGGCAAGTTCGTCGAAAAACCTGTTTCTTAACATCTGTCCGTACTTCCCCAAACGGCTTGAAACCGGGCAGACAGGCTGGAAGACGACAACGACGCTTCGCGAGCAAATACTCTTAGGGGTCTGGGTTGCCTGACCGAAAACCGGTTCACCGGAGATGGTGATGTCCACCAGCGGAGAAGAAGCGGAAGAGCTCTGTGTTATCTCTGTGTCCCCCACCGAACCCCGACGAAGGTGTTCTTAAGGCCTCTTTATTTATGTTTGCCCCACCCAACCGGCATAAGGTCGCCTAACCTCGCCGGGCCGTGAATGCGTCACGGCAGCATGCATACACTAAGGCACGAAGATGGCATTCGCACAAATACACACTCGCATCTCGGTCGATCGGTACGTCGTGTCAGTTTCACGGTCACGACCAGCATCAAGGTGGCAGAGGTAGCACATAAAATTATCAACCGCAACGGGCCTTGTCAATAAGGTTTGAGCAAGCTCTCAAAAAAAAAAAAAATCTTCAACTCCTCGGGGGAATGAATTTAACAGCCTTTAAAAGACGTGTCGCAAAATCCCATCCAAAGCTACTCCTTCTCGATGAACGAACGAATTTAAATGCACTTTTGCCATTTTGTTTCTCTTCAACCCTCGTCGAAATCGTTTTGCTTGTGTCCAAGATGTTCTGGATCTTCGTAGGACAAAGTTAGTTTAATCTTGTTGAGCGTTCGTGAGTTTTTGTTGTTGTTCCTTCGTATTGTTCTGCAACCTGCAACTTCACTTCGGCACCCTACGATGATACTACGATGCACTTTCTGCGCCAAGGGGTCAGCTAGCGGCCATTATCAAACGTCTTGCGAGGAAGTATCGCTCCTTTCTCCTGCCCGGGATGTTCCACCAAGTGGCTCGGTCAACCGAGACCCGAACACACCTCCCTGTGCACTTAGTTTTCCTGCCTCCCCCCACAAACAGACACTACATTCGTTCACTTACACTTAATCGCACAACCTGGAAGCCTGAAGTGGAACTGAGAAGACGATTCTCTTTTTTGTTTTTTCGAGGGATAATATGCTTGCGATCACGCGAACGTTCGGACGTCAAGCGCGAGAATGTCTCTCGGCCCGCGGTGGGCCGGTTGTTTTATACAAAAGTATACATAAATGGCTCGCGGTCGGAGCGGGCAGAGCGGCGAGATTGAGCGAGACAGAGAGGGAAGGAAACCGAGAGGACACAGTGACAGAGCAGTCCAGTGAAGAGATCGCGAGAGACCGGTCAAGACGTTCGCGATCTCTAGGCAGAGATCGCCAAGAAATGGAGGCGCACGGTTTACGGCGGGGGGAGCGAATGGGAATATATTATGGCGAAAAAGATGAACTAACAAAAACAGAAAAAAGTCACACACACACATAAAACCCAAAACAAAACAAAAAAGTAAAACAAAACAAAAGAACTTCCCGGACGCAGAACCGGTTTCGGCTCCAGGTTCCCGGCTGGCAGAGCGAACGGTGCGATTTCTAAGTCCATTCGCCAAACCAAAAAAAAGAAGAAGAAAAAATGGCTCCTAAATCACACTCCTGAACGGGGTTGGCTCGGGAGAAATTATCCTTCTTCCAAAAGCTAATTTAAAATTTAAAATTTGTATCGGTGAACGCGACCAGTTTTCAAGCAAATTAGCGAAAGCGGCGAAAGTCTTAAAAAATCCATCAGGAGAGAAAAGGAAAAAAAGAACCCGACGATCCGTTCGATGCTAATCGATCCGGTTCTAATGCGGGAGGGGTTTCCCAACATGTTCGCGTTTGGTGTTCTGTCTAGAGCACTCTGGCGATCGAAGGACACGTGTGCTTCCGTGAAAACAATAACAATTCCCTCGCCGGAAGTCGTTCACCCGATCGGTTAGGCGTATTGCCTTGTGTTGATGCCGCTATGATTGACATTGAAAATACGTCACGATCGGGCAAGAAATTATTTTTTTCCAATTTCTAAATAAATCTAATTTAAATAATCTATCAATGATACCGTTGACAGGTTCGGTAGCTATTTATAAACGTCGGACAACAACAAATTCAAACTACTTATTAAAGTAAAAAAAAGGACCAACTTATTAATGTATCGCTGTCATAAAGAGCCAAAAAGATCATTATTTAAGATCAACGGTGTAATAGAAGGTTCATCTACACTCAAACTGAACCGTTCCCGTTCTCGTTGATTCCTCACGATTGTGTTTCGTGCGTCTCGGTGATGAACACGGATAGGATCATAATTTTTATTCGCATGCAAAATTCTGCGAATTCCTGACCAAATGAGTCAACAACGGTTTGCTTCTAGGTGTTGGATCCGTTGTGTGTGGACGACCACCCTCTCATATTACTAGATTCCCGCTGTATAGCATCGGTTCAATAAGTTGTTTTATTCAAATCATTACTAAAAACACTTTTGACTTTGCTTCCCACGGATCTGCTAGCTAGCCGAGATTTTTGAAGAATTTTCGCCATCGCTTACTCAGAGGGGGAACGTTGGGAGAAGACTTCCGGCTGGTTCCCGCGCTGCTCTGAGCGCTCACCGAGCCGTGGCCCGATCCGGCGGAAGCAGCCGAACCGGCGTCCGTGTTTCCATTCGTCGAAACCGATCCACTGTGGCTGCGAGGGAGCGATAAAGATTTTATTTCATTTTCATCTCAACGAATGGATGATCGTCGTAAAAATTGAGCGATCCGCGAACGGAAGGGGAATGGAAAACATAGCACCTCAGGTGCAATGGACCAAATGCGCACTCACCTTATGGCAATCGGTCGATTGTGTACCGAGGTGGCGATGGACGTCGAGTGGGAAACGGAGACACCCGGGAGCGCCGAACCGAGCCCGCCTCCTGCTCCCGGTGGGCCAAGGCCGGGCAGAAGCGCGGGAATGATCGTCCCCACGATCGGCAGAACGGCTGGCAGAATGATCGAGGCACTGGGAATAAGAAGTAGGATGGAAAAGCACCAGCACAGCATTTGGGCGGCCATTAATTATCTTTCGGGGATACGCGGCTCCGCAAGCGGGTAAGATTTCCGTCGGCTTCTTGGAAGTTGCCTCCCCTGTAGCTCACCCGGGAAATGTTTTCGCCTGTTGGCCTTGCGCGACGGTGGGAAGCGCGAACCCGGGCAAAAGCACGATGCCTATGATCGCCCCAAAGCGCATGTTTTCGGCAGCGCGAAAAACCCGAACGCTTTGAGCAAACCGAACAACCAACTTCCGGCCGCAAGAGGCGGCAACGCGGCTCCACTACGGTTCACTGCAGACGGTGTAATGAAATCAGCGATCTGTGCACCCGACGTTGCAAGCCGTGCGTTCGGCTGGTTCGGACATCTAATAAAAACAAACGTAAACGGCCCGTGTCCACCACCATCGGGCAGTCCCGGCATGGATTGGTCGGATGTTCCACGGAGGGCACGGTACGCGGGAACTGCTTGCTAGGGACGGTATTCAAGGTTAATCGGCTGCGACGCAACAAGTGGCTATCATGGTTGTCTCTAAAAGGATTCCCTTATGACACGGCAATTGGCCGCAGTAACAGATCGGGTTGGGATCGCAAATGCAATCAATAATTGTCGCCGTTCATCGCTGGCTGTTGAAATTGCAAGTGATGAAGTTGCGCGATCAAAAATTAATTTGAAAACAAACACAACGGACACGTTTGTTAGGAGATGCTTCTATTCCATCCCCCTTTTTCAACGAATCCAGATGTATGTTTAATACGATAGAAATGTATTCAAGGAAATAAAACTCTGCTAGGGCAACTTTGCACTATTAATATTTTGATTGAATTGACGGATTTTATGAATGCCTCGAGTAATCTGTCAATAAAGAAGATTTTTTGAAGAAAACATAAATGAATTTGTTTCCACATTTTCCAATTCATGCCCCTTGTATCACAGACCATCTACGCGGACCCGGGTAGGCCATACATTTTGTAAGGAAGTTTGTATTTTCTGGAAATGTGGAAACACATTTTCTGTACTTTATTTCGTTTTGCTTTTGTTCTACAAGTCGTATCGAGTTGAAATTTCATGTGAAGCTGCACAAGCTGGTGAATTAAAAAAAAATCGTGACAAGGTTTACATTTGTGCTCACAACTGTGGATTCCTTCACAATACAAACATGAAGGCTGATAGAACTCCAATTTATCTGACATTATTTCAATATTTAACTCTATAGTAGTTCAAATGGAAACAGTAATATAATTTTCGTGAGAACATCTTCTACAATTGAAATGGTTAAACAATGTTTATATTTTCCCGAATATGTATGCTTGGGACAAGTGAGAGTTGTGGCGATAAAAGAATCTTTTCAGCCAGTTCCCTGCAATTACACTTCCTTTATAGGTTTTATAAGCTACCCTAGGATCATCTGCTAATCGACCATTTTTGTAGATGAGCTATTCAAGCCCCAACGAATTTTACAAACTCTGGTGTATACCATGCACTAGAAATTGGTGGATTAATAGACAGATAGACAGATTCTATAGTTCATTCGTTGTAGGAGAAGTATATAGTAAAGTCGTAGCTAAGTGATGTCAAAAAAGGTAGCGGTGACATAGAGGGTAAGAGGTAGTGGAGAAGTGATGTTTAAAAGTCTTCAAAAATTATAGAAATAAGGTGATGTTTCTGACTATATTCACCATCTGCCTTGGATTAAGACGAACACAACAAATCAACAATGGTTCAAAGCGGTCCATCCGTTCTCGAATGGTACACATTGGTCGCACACATTCCATACTTAGTTTTATATCCATATGTAGATAAAACTTTTCCTATTTTTTCAACTTAACTCACAAAAAGCTTTATAAAGAATGGTCTGCAGCTCCTATGAAAATGGCCAATCGATGTTACGTGTCAAGAGATAAACGAAATAAAGTACAGACAAATAAATAAAGTACATACAATAAATAAATAAATAAAGTACAGACAAATGCAAACTCTAATCTACAAGGGCTACCGTTTTGTTTTTCAAAACATTCGACCCACTAAAACCACTAAAACACAATTCTCGAGTCAATACGATAGTTCAAAAGAAGTTTCAAAATTACCCGACGATCCAACCAGGCGGAATAGTTAAAATAATATAAATGTGACAAATCACAAGTCAACCAACGTACGTGTTTCACGTGTTTCCGAAAAAAAACCGCCGAGTTTGAACCGATTTTGATCCAAGTTTACCGATTCCGTTGAGTTGGCGGTATTTTTGGACCAAAACCGGTAAATTTGGATGATGCAACGATCCCTCGAAGGGTCGCACGGCCGGGTGTGGCCGTTCCTTTTTCGCATGGATAGTTCCTTGGTTCCGAAACGATATGTCTCAGCTGGAAACGATAAGAATCACATGTTGAGCAAGTGTACACGTTAAGTTGTGGGATGGATTCAAAAATCTCGGCTCAGGTGACTGTGGTTCACAAAATCAGTTAAAGCGCGTATACACATTGAAACATTCTGTGAAACATTCGGCTGAAACATAATTTTGACAACTTATTTGACGCCTGGTTTATCAATTTTTCCCCTCATTTTTGTTTCAATGTGGAGAGCTGGAAAACAAAACCCAAAAACTATTTGGCCCAAAATATATCATTTAAGCCGAATCAGTTGTGTTTCCTTTAAGAAAAAATTGTTTTAATTGCACTCATAATTATTGACATCGAAATCAAGTATAATTTCGCATGAAATAAACAAAAAAATTGAAAATGTTTCGAATTAAGATTTTGTTTTGTGGAAATTCATTAAACATAATCCTGTTCCAAAACATGTCAAACCGGGCTCGAAACTGTTCTACTGTTATACTTTCCCCTCAAATCGAATGTCAAAAAAACGTTTCAGCCGAATGTTTCACAGAATGTTTCAATGTGTATACGCGCTTTTATGGAACAAAACCTGAGACATATTGTTTAGAAGAATTCAGAACAAATTTGTTGAGCGTGTTTAATTAATTTGCGGTTTTCAGTAAAGTTTAACGTATTTTCTTATCGGAGGTGTTTTGGATAGCACACAAATTTCAGCTACACATTCAGCTACACTGTCCCTTTTAAAAGAAATGGCCGTTTCGCAAACAACTTCACTTGTTTTCACCTTGGTTAGGTTACACCGTTTCGTCCTTGGCTGCGGTCGTTTTCGGCGCCAACAACTCCATTGTCTTGGTAACGGCCGCCATTTTTAATTCGAAACACTGCACTTAATCTGTGCCGCTATCGCCCGACGACGAGTGTGTGTTCAGCAGCGAGTGTTTTACAGCCGAACCGATTCCATCCGATGGTAGAAGGGTAGAGAATTTACACACTTTTTTAAAACGGCCCCCGATTTTGTAACGGAGAATAGTGAAAAGTGGATCTTCATAGTAATTTGGGCTCCGGTGGAGGCAACACACATACGCACACACACACACACTGATCGATTGAGAAAAAACGGTTCTGGATCAAAACCGCCGACACGACGCCGACAATAACCTTACATTCGGGGTCGAGCGCTCACAGTTGTATTTTTTCTGTTCGCGGCCGTTAGTAGTAATGTCACAAAAAATGAAAAAACCTTCGACAAAGCCGTCCTCCACGACAACGACGACGACGACGACGACGAAGAATGATGCCACCAGCAACACGGCCGGCCAGCAGCAGCAGCAGCATCCACCCAGCAGTGCCCAGTCCGTTTCCTCGTCTGCCTCGTCCGTGTCGAGCGCCTCGGAGACAATGGAGACCGCACTCAGTCCGTCGCGGCGCAGCCGACTGCACGAGAAGAACAGCCTAATGAACTTGAACGATCGGCTCGCGTGCTACATCGAGCGGGTGCGCTACCTGGAGCAGGAAAACTCGCGTCTATCGCTCGAGCTGACCAACTTCCAGGACACGGCGCACCGGGAAGTGTCCGGGTTGAAGTCGATCTACGACCATGAGCTGGCTGACGCGCGCAAGCTGCTCGACGAGACGGCCCGCGACAAGGCGAAGCTGGAGATCGACGCGAAGCGCTACTGGGAGGAGAACGAGCAGCTGCGGGTGAAGCTGAACCGGCGCACCAAGGAGCTGAGCGAGCTGGAGAAGGACGCCCGGGTGAGCGAGGCGCGCTGCGTCGAGCTGACCGCGAGCTACAACACGCTCTGCTCGGAGCGCAAGAAGCTGCAGGAGGAGCTGACGGAGGTGGAGAAGGAGGCGGACGGGCTGCGGCGGTCGTTGGGTGCGATGCGCAAGGACTACGAGCAGGAGACGCTGGTGCGCGTCGACCTGGAGAACAACATCCAGAGCCTGCGGGAGGAGCTGACGTTCAAGGAGCAGGTGCACAGCCAGGAGCTGAGCGAGAGCAAGCTACGCCGGCAGAGCGAGATCAGCGAGATCGACGGGTTCCTGATGGAGCAGTACGAGACGAAGCTGCAGCAGACGCTGCAGGACCTGCGCGACCAGTACGACCAGCAGCTGCGGCTCAACCGGGACGAGCTGGGCGAGCGGTTCGAGGGGCGCATCCGCGACCTGGAGGACCGGCTCGGGGAGGAGCGGATGCGTCATGAGGCGGAGAAGGCCGCGCTCGCGGACGCACTGGACCGGATGCGCAACGAGATGGCGGTGCAGCTGAAGGACTACCAGGACCTGATGGACATCAAGGTGTCGCTCGACATGGAGATAGCGGCGTACGACAAGCTGCTCTCGTCGGAGGAGAACCGGCTGAACATCACACCGAGCGTCAGCAGCACCAGCAGCACGGCCGGGGTGGTGTTCGGTTCCAGCGCGTCCCGCATCTTCCGCACGCCCTCGCTCAAGCGCAAGCGCAACACGCTCGACGAGTCGCTCGACTACTCGGTGCTCGCCACGGCCAAGGGCGACATCGAGGTGACCGAGGCCGATCCCGAGGGTCGCTTCGTGCGAATCGCGAACAGGTCCAAGCAGGAGCACCGCCTTGACGGGTGGCAGCTCGTGCGGCGACCCACCGACGCCCCGGAGGTGTGCTTCCGCTTTCCCAAGTCGGCCAAGATCGAGGGCAACGGCATGGTGACGGTTTGGGCGAGCGTGGCCAACCGCAAACCGGACCCACCGACCGATCTGGTGATGAAGACTGCCGCCCTCTGGACGGTGACCGACACGATGGCGACGGCGCTCGTCAATGGCGAGGGAGAGGAGATGGCACTACTCGAACGCCACCGGACAGTCCGAGCGCCCAAGGACAAGTACTTTCACGAGGAGAGCGGTGGACGGTTGGGCGTTTCTTACTCCTCCCTCGGCACGTCATCCAAATCCTCCCCAAAGGGAACTTCGGCGACAAAGAACGACGAACAATGCAGCGTCATGTAGGGACGGGGTCTCTTCGGGAGATGTCGGGTAATGGTGCATGTTCCTTTTGTTTCTTGGCAGACTAGCAGAACAAAAAAATAGAACAAATTCGTTTTAGCATGAACGAGGAATCTTAATTTTCTCAGTGAACGTCGTAGTCTTTACATGCGTCCCACCTTTGCGAGGGAAATCTTTAATAATGTAAATGTCCTTATGCTGCGTGCTCGAGTCAATTGTTAATCGTTCGGTGGTAACGTCTATCTTCTCAAGCGAAAAGAAAAACAAAATTATATTATCAATAAATGTATACAAAGAATGTAGCTTTTTTGTTTGTTTTTGAGCAAAACGAAATAGAAAATTGTGTTTTTGATTCTATGGTTCTAAGGCGAACATCCAAGTGTAGCTGCTGGGAAGAGGGATGGGTTAAACGATGAATTTCGAATTGAAATAATGACGACCAACTACGCCGTTCCCATTCGTTTCACGGAGGCGTTCAAGAAACGCACATTTTTATATGCTTGTATGTACGTGTGAGGGGTTTGTATACATAATAAGTAGGTGTATATATATTCATATAGATAAAGATTTCCTATGCACTGATCTCTGGATTTTTTTTTCTCTCTCCTTGTCACGGCTTAATCGCCTCCAGCAAGATGTCTTACAATTCTCCTGGAAAGAACTACACACATCCAATCCCGCTAGATCCTGCTACGTCCACCCGTTTTTTAGCGTTCTTGTTTCCGTTTGCCTATCTCGCTGGCCAGTCGGTGAAGATCCTAGGGGTCTTCTAGTACCCAGTGCACAATTAATACGAGAAACGATTAACACATCATCACATGGATATATTAGCCTATCGGCGTTTGGTGGAGATTTTACACAACAGTTGAGAACCGTTTAGAAGAAGAATCCGGGAGTGGGAAAGGATAAGGATGTTCCGTTACATTTTGTTTTTAACGTCCGATTTTCTGACACAAGGCATTTTAAAATGGGACAAAAATATGCGCTCTCAAAGGTACTAGAGAATAAAAAAAAACTTCTACCACAATACGCACCACAATCATCATCATTCGGTACTAATTAAACACACTAATACACTTTGTTATATTGTTTCCTGGATTTGTTCGGTACTTAGTTTACACTGTTCTACACGGTTTTTTTGCTTCTTCTTTTTTCTCCATTCTCTAGCTAGGCTGATTTGACTATTAATTTCGATTCTTATTTGCTTCTCCTCTCTCTTACTCTTCGGTAGTAGTTTAAGGGTAAAGATAAGACACATTTTTCTTTTCACAAATTGATTTGTCCACTGTTGCGCGTTGCCTTGGTGGCCCAAGGCTAACGCCTTTCCTAACGCAACGTTCAGGCGGGGTGGGGGCTAGGTGTAGGTCGTAAGAGATAACGTCCAGTAAGGTAAAACGATACGTACGGAATTGAATTCCACCAACCTGGGGTAAATGGATGGCTAACGGTAGGACGAAGGATTAAGTAAAACAACAGTAGGTTTCCTAACTTTCGCGGTAGTGATATGGGGAAAGACAATGGATAACTAACGAACACGTACACATAAAGCTAAGCGTTCTCGATCCGAGTGTTGCTATGATCAACCTTCCTTTTCTTTGTTCTTGTGACGAAAACGGGAACACATCTATAAAAGCAAAACTGGAGAAACGACGTCATCCCATAATTGATATGGCCTATCGGCACGTACAGCGAGAGGCACACCCTTTGGAAAGGTGTTGCGCGCCTGATTTACACACAAACATACATGTTATTATTAACGAGAAAAAACACACATATTTTTACGTACAACTATTTCATTCCCGATGGTTCACCCGGAAAGTTCGGTTCCGGTTCACTTCTCCTAGATTGCACTACTGGTTGTGATTCGTTACGTCGTCGGTCGAATACGATCACCATCGTTAGAGGAGCAAAAAGAAGAAAAAATAGCTCAATGCCATAAAACGAAACTATAAACCCGTAAACAAACAGCAGCCACAGTCGCGCTCCGCCACGGTTTGCTGCTGCGCCCCCCTGGAGGACGTTGTTTTTGTGTTCTCCACCATGGAAGGTGCACCTCCCATCACACCCCACGGCTCGCTTGCCGTGCCGTTTACAGTTTGCTCTTCTGCTTCGACGGTATGATGTCCTTCCACCAGGCGGCCCGCTCCATCGCGCCCGGATTCGTCATGAACACCGACTGGATGTTCTCGTACAGGCGTCCGTCCGATTTGGCCAGCACCGAGTTAAGCACCCAGTCGGGCGGGGCCAGCGCGTCCGCGATGGCAACCGCCGAGTCCCTCAGCTCGCCGCACACGCGCAACAGCGTGTTGCGCACGGCATCGGCAAACTGTGACCCGCTGGCGAACGAACCGACGTAGAACGTTGTCATGTGCCGATCGAGACACCACATGCCGTACACGAGGTACACGTTGAATAGGACCGGCCGGAGCTCCTCGCTGACGTCGCCCCGTGCACAACGCGTTCTGTCGCAAGAGAAAAGGACATGTGAATCATTTAGGTTAGCGAGTGTATGGCGGTATTCCTCCTCGCCTTACCTAAAACTTTCCAGCGCGTAATATTCGGCGTAGGCTCGACTGAGGTCCCTCGCCCGGTAGACCTGACAGTTGTTGCGCGCCATAAACGAGTCCACGTTGGCCCGACTGGCTTCCTCCATCTGCGTGACGCTTTGCTGCAACAACCAGCACATGAGCCACTCGTAGCACTGACTGACAACTGTAAAAAAAAACCAACATTTAAAAGATTAATTCCAAGGGATATTGCAAATAGATCATTTTTCCTCTCTTACACTGATGACTCTCGACGTTCACCCCCGAGCGCAGCAAGGCGTCAAAGTTCCCGTTCAGGATCTGCTGCCTTCGGTTGATGAAGCTGGCCGTCCCGACCGGACTTTCCACCTGCGCGTTCTTCCACTGCCGGATGAGCCAGTTCGAAGCCTGCTGGCCGAGCACATTGTTGTCGCCCTCGTACGTGCAGCTCGGGTCGTGGTTGTTGCGCAGCTCGCCCAAGTTGGCCGCCCGCAGGTACCCGTGGCCGCCGCACGCCTCCCGCGACTCCTGGATCGCGTCCCGGGCCGTCCACGTGACCAGCGGCTTCGACGACGACACGAGCGCGTGGATCTCCGACACGATCTGCGTGAGCAGCTCGAACCCGTTCGATTCGGCCTGCGATTTCTGCACCGTCTCCAGGTAGATCTCCGTCATGGCAAACACGGACACCTTCAGCACGCAGGCGGCCGCAAGATAGGGGAAGATGCGCCATTGCTGGAAAAGATGGGTAACATATACAGAATAAGTGATCATCAATGCGTTATAAGAGTAATTTTGGAACAAAACTTTGAACTTCAGTTTTTGTTAAAATACTGCATACACTGCAATACACTGTGAGGCTCACAAACCACTTTAAAAATTGCCTTTTACATAGGGGGCGGGAAAGGGGATGTTGTCATACAACCCTCCTCTCCAAAAAGAACATATGGACAGTATGGGATGTCGGTTCCGACACCCATACCTACCCTTGTAGTGTAATATGCATAGAAGACTGCAGTATAAAATATGTCTGAACCTTCGAATGAAATACATCTACTTTTTAAAAAATCTTTCCGTTTGGATTATATTGTGGAAGTGGAACATTAACACCAAATAATGTTTTATAATATGAGGAGCTAGTCCCCTTAAAAAAAAATTGTTATAATAATTGTAAGAGAAAAAAAGATTTTTTCAATCATTGCTTTGAAAACTACTCAGGTTTAAGCCACAAGACGCAAAAAGTATTACGGATATCATATACGATGGAGTCGCCCAGTATGTGACTAACAAAAGTGTAAAAAATTAGTTCGATTGGTACTGAATTTATGGTTCTTCCACGAGATCTCCAAAAATTTAAATAATTATCAAAAAAATTACATTTACAATCAAACAAAATAAACTAATAGGTTTTCAAAGTCGTTTTTCCAATCCGATAATTTATCACGCAACCACAAGGCACCGAAGTATTTAAAATTTCAAATTTTCGAACAAATCCCAACTTAACTCGTATTTTTTTCTTAGTTAGAACTTGTAGTTTAAGCAAACAAAATTTGTTTAGGCACAACTAAAATAAAATGTTAGAGGGGGGATGGAGGGAAAAGAAATCAATCGGTATTTCGTTGCGTCTTACATGTAGCTGATATTCGATGATCGACTGCTCGGGTCCGTTCCGATCGGGGCCAAACTGTTTGCGCAGGGCCGCGTAACGCACGGCAATGACGGCCGCGTGCGAGAGTGTGTTGGACGACTCTTGCATGATCCCCAGGCGGCCGGCCGAGAACGACTCCAGCACGGCACCGAGAATTTTGCCCGGCTCACTGAACGTACTCTCGTACACACCGTCCGGCGTGACGTCCCCGGTCCGGTTGAGCAGGTTCTCGCGCGGGATGCGATAGTTGTTGAACATCACGAACCCGTTGTCGATGCCGTTCAGGCCGATCTTCTCGCCGATGTCGCCCACCGTCACGCCCGGGTAGGGCAGGAGCGTCTTCGGATCGCGGATCGGCACCAGGAACCCCTGCAGCCCGTGGTTTTGCCCATCGGCCGTGTAGAGGATCGCGAACAGCAGTGCCACCGAGGCCGTCTTGCCCAGGTTGCCCACCCAGCACTTGGCCGCCTCGAAGTCGGGCGTGTGGATGACGAACTCCTGCGTGCGCGGATCGTACGTGGCTGTCGTGCGGCACCGCTTGGTGTTGCTGCCGTGCGACACCTCCGTGATCGCGAGGCAGGTGATGATCTCCCGGTTCCAAGCCTTGTTGTACGTGTCCTGGTGCCGCTCGGTGCCCATCGCGAGCAGTGAGTTGGTGAACAGACCGACGCCGAGCGCAATCTTCACCGACAGACTGGGGCAGACGGCGTGCAGCGCCTCGTTGATGCTCATCAGGTAGCGCACCCGGTACTTGTACGGCTTCGAGTAGATTTCGGCCGGTGCGAGCTCCAGGTCGGCGACACGGTTCACCTGCCGGGCCGCCCGTTCCTTCTGCTGGTCGGCCGACAGCGTCGACGTGACCGGCGCGAACAGCGGTTCCGCTTCTAACCGACGCCAGGTGTCATACTAGCAAATAAAACCGGAAAACACGCATTAGTAAATTGTCCCCCAGCAACTGCTCCTCCCGCTTTGACTCACTTTGATTTTGATCAGTTCCTTATCCTCCAGCACGAGCCGGAAATCTTTCCAGTTGAACTTCGCCTTCGAACGGTACGCGCACAGGGGACCCCGGGGTACATCCGGTATGACGCGACGTTCCTCTTCCGCTGGCATTGTGGGATTGGTCGCTCTAGTAAAGAACAGTTCACCAGTGTGCACTCGTCGTCACTATCGGGTAGAAGAGTTGTTTCTGAATGGAAGAGAATGAGCAGAAGGTTTCAAGTCGTTGAATTAACTGTTTTCACTTGCAGTACACGTAAATGGAGATGTCGTCACATGGACATGTTTGAAATTGCACTGAAGTAAGATCTCAAAAGCAAAGAGAGACACAGAATGGCCACTAGGAAACGTGCACATCGCATCGCTTGCTGGTACGTTGGTCTCCACAAGAAATGTGATTTTCACTCTGCGAAAAACTTGACAACATGTGTGTGCGATCTAATTAGCAATAAAAGGTCAATTACAACGCCTTCGCTTCCTTGGATCCAGTAGCCGAATTTAATGTCCTTACCAGGGTAAACCAGAGTAGAAAAAAGTGCATCTCAGTGAGCCTCGTTTTTTGAAAACGATTGTACCAAACGTTGCATTTAACGAATGGTTGAGTATATGCAATTAACCTCTGGAAATTAAATGCCGTTCGATCTTTAAAAGCAGTTGAATGTTCTCCTTGGACACTGGTTGCTGACCGTTATTCCCCTTTATATGCTATCCAGTGTACGACGCATCATAAAACGCAACCGCAAACAAATGAACCATTACGAACCATTAACATCTTCGAAAATGAATAGCTCTTTCGCTCTCTCCTTGGCGTGGGCTCAAGTCGACTTCTGGAACGAATTTTTAACCAACCAAACGTTATCGGTTTTCGCATTCGGATCACGTTGCTTTAGACCGTTTTGAGCCATGTAAGAGTTGGAAAGTTTTAAGTGGGACTATGGGGCAAACACATTGGGCGAAGATGAATAAAAGTTTCAAGTGTGCAGTAGAGTTTTTACAGCTACGCATATTTCTTATCGCCATGTCTTTGCATAAGCGTATGGGACCACCCAACCCAAAGCAAACTCAACTGAATCCATCCGAATAAACCATCAATGAATTGCCTCTCTTTCATGGTTCAGTAAAAAGGGGAACACAACGAAATCCATTGATTGACCTCTCCAGACATTACGTACGCGTCCTGATAAGCGCTGTGGCATACAGAGTCGTCTGAATGGCCAAACCCGGAATCTCCATTTACAAGCGATGCATCATCGGGCACGAAAATCCATTTTTTATTGATTGATCCTAATTGAACAATCTAAATTGGTTCGACCCCCCTCTATTGCCAGGGGAAATTAGATGGGGCAATTATGAAGGGCTTGACAATTTAACCCCCTTCGTCTTAAGCCCAGTGATTTAAAGGTCGGGCGGCACCGCTTATCTTTTGAGTCACAGAAGCTCTGGGTTATCATTCAGGCGATAGGAAAAAGAGATAACCCCCCCTCCTTTCATTTTGCCGAAGCTCTTCGCCAATGTAGCAATGCGCCTAAACGTTCCATATCACATTGTTTGAACTTCTGTGCGCCTCCTTCGCTTATCAGCGGCTTGTACGCGAACGAGCATTGTAGACAATTGGCAAATTGGCAATTCAGAGGTAGGCTTGAAGGGGGAAAGGGTTTAACTTTGGACGCGCCAGTGTGTCATCTTGCGCCACATGAGATATGACACAGCGTCTTAACCCTTGGGTGGAACCTTTTCATGGCTGAAAATGCAATGGCATTTTCTAACGAACTGGAGAGACGCGCCCGAGGGCTGGTTTACTTGAGACATTGTTAAGAAAAATTAAACAACTGAAACGTTTTTGTAATACTAATCCTACGTAATAAAATAAATTCCTTTCAATTGCCTTAGAGTACACGAACAAGCGTGATCACTAAGTTTAAAAATCAGGTATTTGTGTCAAGCAATTGCGAGTGCGTAACCGCATGCGTTTAAGAGTTAACGAGCACGAGGTAAACATGGACGATGTCACTGTGGGCAAATAAACGAACACGTAAAAAGATTCGCTCTATCGGTGGTGAGTCGACCAGGTTGGTTTTTTCCCGCCGGTTAAGCGGTTAGGGCAAGAATCTGCTCGTGACTGAAAGCCACGAGAAATATGATCACCTTCATTTTGGCGTGCTTTATGCTGCTAGACAAGAACCTGTTCTCGCGGCGATATTAGACACATTATTTACTGTTAGTAAGCGTGTCTAAAATTGCACAGCCAGTTTTCAAACGGGCATGCATGCCACCCAAAGGCGGACACACCGTGGAAAGGGTCGCTTCGGGCATGACAAATTCATGCAATCAACAAAGTACGAAGGGGCAAATAATCACTGGCACATTATGGTCCCTCACGTTGGGTAACGAATAATGTTTGTTTGGAAAATTAGATAACCAATCGCAAACCGATGCAATTGTAGGGCGGAAGGCTTTGACTGTCAGAAGGTTATCCGTCCATCGTAGGTTTAATCTACCTCTATTTCCGGCTACATCAACCAGTGCCAAAGGTTCTCTTTTGCAACAAAGTATACAGCCATTTGTAGCAAAAAAACAAGTCCTGCTGCGTTGATCAGTACGTTCTCAATATTGAACCCTTCTAAGTTCTCAGCTCTATTGGCCGCACTGATTCCGCCAGAACGTTGGAGAACCGTCGAAATTCCAACAAATTGAACCCAATCAGTTGTGTTCCTGTCTCGACGTCGACAAATGATTAACTACCAAAGAATCTAGAAAGGGACAGAAAGGGGCTTTTTTGCGTTCTGTCACGTGGTGCTTTACTTTAGCACGTGGACACACATGATCGATGCACAATCTGCATCATCTCACACCCAAGCTACCGGTGGGTGAGGTAGTTCCGATCATCATTCCACCCCATCCGGGCGGCACTATACTTTTCTAAATTTTTTCTCCCCCGCAGGTGCATATCATGCACACGGCGCGTGCGTGAAAGTCACCAGCTGTTATCAGTTTTCCACTGACTTTGTTGCAACGTTTGGAAGCTGATGTTGGGTTTACTTCTGTAGAATAATGTATCCGAGACAAGTTGTTGAAGATGTGTAGAAGATTTTGGGGATAAAAACAAACTAGGAAAATGGAGAATTTACAAATAAAGGTTTTAAATCTTGAAGATAAGAGCGGGAAGCACCGAATAAATGCAGACCTTTTGATTCTAATTTCTGAACGAACTCAAATAGCAATGAATACTGCTGTTTTGATAAATTGTCACAAATAAGGCATACAACCAATCACTTGCCATCCTTCTATCAACACACCCTCAAGTGCATGGTATATATTACACTCTTTCGCCTTGGGCTCTTCCACCCACTTGCAAGGAAGCCGTACTACGTTCAAAAGCGAAACGACATCCTCCCGTATCAAATGATACAAACTTCACCACGATGGCAAGGAAAGGCCAAGCCACGAAACACCTAGCTGGAAAAATAGTAATAATAACAGAAAACAGACAAAAATTAAGATTAAAAAAATAAGACGATTTAAAGTTTTCAATCGTCCCATCCAAGGAGCCTTTCAAAATTGAAACAGAAATAAAAGTGAAAAAAAAATTAGGACAGAAATTCGCTACCATCTTTCGCTTTCTATTTTCGCCCAAGTATGCTTTGCTTCCACCATATAAATGACAGAGAAAAAACCCGGCACGCCCGCTCATGGGGAGATAGAGCAGTGGTTTTCTTTGATCGTCTCTGAGACTTTAATTTCACCATGTTGCACACCGCGACGCTTCGGACAATTTGGAGGCGCGGTTTGAAAGTTTGTGTGGACTGCGGGGATGGAAGCAAATGTTCAGAACTTAAAGAAGCGGAGAAAGGGAAATGTCCATACACGGACACATGATCACCACTAAGCGATAAGGCAACATCCGGCAGGCCGAAAATCAGCCGATCGTTTTGGTTAATTTTTGCATTTTTGGCTGTGTGTAAAATGTGGAAAAATTTATCACCGTCTGTCGGATAATGCGTCCGGCTGCCCCTCCGCAACCGCACGGGTGGGCTACTATCATCAACAAGCCGCCTGCCTAGTTTCCTCCACCTGCTTCTTTACAACTCTTTTCCACACTGCGATCCTCACTCGCTCACTCCGTTCGCCTCTCCCATCGTTCCATTTCGCTCCAACGTCGTGCACACGTGAGTCATCTGACGAAATAAGAAAAGGCTATAAAACCGGCAACATAGTCGCACAGCATCGTGGCTTTTTGTTTCTTCTTGTCTAGCGTATTGCTCGGCGTCTTCCCTTTTGTCGGTCTAATCTATTCCTAGCTAATTATTTTATTCCGTTCTCCTACTCACACGTTTCGAGCCTGCTTTCCTTTTCCTATGCTCGCCTGCTCCAATAGTTCAAAATGCGTATTCTTTGAACGCCTTCTCGCTCTCGCGCCGCGCCGAATCGTTCGAGGTGTACAGGAATAAAAACAAGAAAAGCATAATCGCGCCACCCGCCCCAAAAGCATAGCGCAACATGTGCGAGGGTGTGCTGTTCCATTTTCTCTCCATCAAACACACACACACACTAACGTACACCTTCGAGTTCCATGTGACTGAGAAACCAACAGTCAACTCCCACCCCGCGGTGGGAATATTCTACTTACCGCGGAGGGACTTTCCTCTGAGAATCAGAATCTTCGTTGTTGTCGTTGTCTGCTTTCTACACCTCTGCGGGTTACACCTAGCAAACTTCCTGTTGCTTCCAATGCTTCCTTCTCGACGTCGTTGTCTGCCGGAAAACTGTGGTCGGCAGCAGGTTTTGCCACTTATCCGGACAGGACTTTCTTGATTACTAGGAAATTGTTATGTACACTGTGTTTTGCAGCAGAAACATTTGAAATTTACAATGAGTTTGATACGGGTACCAAACAGGGACACACCAACGCACACGGAAACATAAAAGTTTGAATCACAGACTGGATTGGGGAAAATTCGACGGGAAAACAAATGGTTAAAACTATTGCTTCACGGGAAATTTTGCAGCGAACCTATGCCAACCTATCAGTCCTCTACTTGCACACATACACGAAACCACAAACACACACCGGAAAGAAAACCTTGCCAGCGGCGGCGTCGGCGGCGTGCTGGTGCGATTGCAATTCGTTCCCGAAATTTCGCTACAACGCTTCTCCAGCGACTCCCCCAATTAGACTGTCGCCGGTCGAGGGGCAGCTTAAACAATTCGAGCCGATTAAGCTATTGCTTTTCCACCACCGGCGGATGCCGGTATACACTGTCGTCCCACGTTGCACACCACCCGCGAACACACACGGCGATAAAATAGAGATAATAGAGGGAGAGAAGCACAAAATACAAAACCGAAACAGCAGCCTTCTAACGGAACCGGCACCAGCGTGAACCACCACCCAGGACACAACACAGTCTGCTAACAACTATCGGCACGGAACCGCACGAGGAAAACATACCACGCTTGAGAAAGAGGCAAACAGAAACCGCGAGCGCTGAAGTTGAACTGACAACTTTCAACTGGTGTTGAGAGCTCTACAAGGCACCTATCATCAGGGTCGTTCCGTTCCTGGAAGAGAGATGATGTACACAATTCAGTACAGTACAAAAAACTCACCGAGCCAACCATGCGCATGAATTGACCATGCGCTTGCATAGTACAGCTAAATGTTGTTAAAATGGGTTTTACCCAATTTATTTTCTAAATTCAAATTAAGTTTAACTTTACAAAATTACAATTTAATCGAGCAATATTGCATTGGATTGAAAGATACTGTAATATCCATCTCCAAAAAGCTGACAGATTGATTCGCCGGTAGCCACTTTCGTTTATATCGTCGTGTTAAGAAACTCGTACGCCTGCGCTCCATTGCAGCGTTGGTTTCGGACTCTTTGGGCGTACGATATAAACTAAATTTATCCATGTTGAACAAATGCCAGGGCTTGACAGCGCCATCTATGTGTGAGACAGATTAAAAAATTGGTCGTTATTTTGATCGTGCAATCAATAATTCAAACAAATTGGTTAACTTCCTTAGTAAACGTTTCGGACACGCCATACGAAATAAAAAAAGTGCGCATCATGTATTCGAACCTCACGGTCATTTTTATTGGCGTGTTACTGATTTAGTTGTAATTGAGTGTGGTTTTCCTTTGTCCAATCTGGGTAATATCGATCTCCACGGACTGAACAATTTACCGTTTAATTTATATATTTCGCAATGCTGCAATACCATCTATTGTTCCTAATAGACAGAACATTGACAATTATTCATGGAATTGGCAATAGTAGTTTTGTAGTAACGTATTTTTTGTTTTAGTTAGGAAAACTTTGTAACGCGATTAAACACAATTCTTTCTCCCCCCTGCTCTGCTTTACTTACAACAGGTTAATACGTTTCGTACGAGCTGGCACACCGAGAGTGTGTGGGTTGTGCATAAACGGAAGGTGCTTCGTTAAACGTCTAGGTATGCAATTTCCTACCAATGTTTAGCTTGACTCGAGCTTCAACTTGTTGTCGGTCGCTTATTACGGAGGAGGTCCTAAAATTTACTAATGCTTCGCGGTGGTAGCACTTTACTACCAGCAGTGTTTTACTGGATGTACAATCGTTGTTAATCAGAAACGGAAAAAATAAAACCCTGTTACAATATGAATACGCATTCATTGTCATTCTGTGGTTAGTTTATACTTAAACACACCTATGTAACTGTGTCAGCCGTCAAATAAAACGTGATTCTACAACCCATGGTCACTCCGGTAAAGATTTCTAGCTGCAGGAAAATGTATGCTAAATTATTCCATCTCGTACGCAAAGATAGCCAAAAACGAGGAAGAGATAAAATCAGAAATGTTTGGCAAGCTACACAATCGACCACTCGGTTTAACAACGAGAACCATTGACGGGAACCGGTGTTCGATGAAATCATAAGAGATATAAAGTATTGCAAAAAAAACAAAAATACATTCTGATCGCACGGAGGAAGACAGTTATACTGTGGCACTACGGAGTGCATCGCCGGCAAACACAAGGCGCAGTGAAATCACCTTTCGTCCTTCGTTCATTCGAGAAAAGGATTTTCAAAACATACATAAACTTGACCACAACCTAACCGAACAGTTTGTCGAAGCACTGATGGCAGTAGGGCTTGTCGTTCTGCTCCTTGAATGTACCCTTGTTCAGCTGCTTCAGGCAGAAGGCGCACACGAAATGCTCCGGGTGGAATTTCTTAAACATGGCCGTAATGCATCGTCCGGTGATCGGCTTCGAGCAGCCGGCGCACAGCGATCCTCGCTTCGCGTGATAGTGCGTCTCACAGTACGGCAATCCCTCATGGTCGAAGAACGAGCCACCGTGGAACGGTTCGCGGCAATCCTGCAAATGAAAAACAAGCACGCGTGTCACATATTAGTAAAACCTCCACAAACAGGGTGATAGAGTCCGGCACAGGATTGAACGTGAAAGGCAGGTGCAGGTCCATACGCCCTCTTGTTATACTTAGTTTTCCCCAACGTTAATAAAGTCGTTACTCGCGTCGTTGATTTTTAAAATTTACCGTCAAAGAGGGAGAAGGATATATTCTGTTCTACCCATCAGTGTGTCGCTAATTTAAAGTTGAATCATCGAAACGTTCGGATACGTTTGAGCGGTAGCTCAAATTAACAACGAATACTTTGTAGTAGCTAATGAAGGCTAAATAGAAATAGTACGGTTCTGTTCGCCGTCGCAGCGCGCGATTGGGCAAATTAAGCTGTCTATTTAACGGTCTCTTTAACAGGAACTTACTAATGTTTCACATAAAGACTGGATGAATTCAACGATCTAAAAAAAAACTGAAAACAAACTCTAGATATAACCATAAAAAATTCCAATTGAAAAATTAATTATTAATTTAATATGTTAACGACGCAGCAACATTATATTGTCCTCTTATCCTTTGCCAAGAGTAGCGTCTCATTAAATCAGTTGGAATTGGATGATTTCCACACGGAAACCAAACGATCAGTTTAATTATCGTCTTTAAAAATTCCATCTCGCTCATCGGGGAAAACATTCGATCGTATTTGCAGCATGGTTGGCCGTCCATTGAGGTTGGGGGCATTAATAAACACCAAGAAAAATGGAAAACCTCCCTCTTCTCAAACACACACACACAAACCCCGAGCGGTGGAAAATCTTCACCAAAATAAACAGAACAATCTGCCGAATCCGTGGGTTTGGGTGTTCGGAAGACCGCGGTAGGATTTCTCCAATATTTCCGGCAAAAGAAACCAATTTGCTAGTGATTCGATGAAAGGTGAATGAAGCAAAAACAACGCATTGATTTTATGCCCTGCGACCGACCAGGGGGACGTGGTCATTCAGTTGAATGGGAACGGTTTCAGGTGACCCGTGGGATGAGCTATTCCGGCACGTCGTTACGATGTTGTTTTCCCAATACTATGTTTCGCTCTTTCTCACCGGATGCGCCTGTCGTCGGTTCCATCTAATGGCGCCAGTTTCAATGTCAACCAGCCAAAAAGGGAACCTGTGCCGGAGGTGGGTGAGTGCTTCGTTTTGCACACGCTTGCATGGGAATGAATATCGTCCGGCACCAACCGAATGTGTCAACCGTCGGATGACACCGGACGATCCCGTTGCTTTTAACCCGGAGACCTTATGCACCCGGCGAGCGATGTCAGGAGGTCAAGCGGCTTCATGTTCCTCTCTCCAAAGAATACCCTTGTAATAAAGGAAAGCATCATCCAGCGAAGATGAAATACGATCGTAATCGTGTTGCGTTTGTTCTATATAGGCTAATGATTAACATGTGCATGATGCTGACGATGAATCGAATCCATTCGCCACTGTTCGGTTGCGATGCAAATGAAGGGAAAAATTAAATACGTGTGCGAAACGGAGCGGAGTTCGAGAGATGAATGAGTAACGGAAATATTTTCAAAACAACGCTTACAGAAAAACGGAACAAAATCAAACGTACGGCCTATAAATATCCTCGATTTTTGCCACTGGCATTTGAGCTCGCAAGGAGGGGGTGGAGTTAAAGGAAATTCTACCACTTCAGCAAATATATTTGCATTCCGTTTCGTTCAACCGGTAACATTTGGACCAAACAAACAATCGGAAGATGATCGGACGATCTTTCCCGTTTGTTCTAGCGTTGTGCAGGAAGTTGTTCCTTCTGCTTTGTTGATTAAGATGGATTATGAAGTATTTTTATTTAGTGTTATTTTTTGTTTGATCCAACATCAAACGTTAGAAAATATGAGCATGGGAAAGAGGTTTTGTTATTGAACGCTCGTCACAACATATTTCCCGACCCAACATATGGTTTGTCCGTTTGATCGAAGATGTTTCTTTGAAATGTTTGAGTCGATTTTGTTCTCTTCATGTCGGTTTGGTTCGTTTTCCAATCACGCTGCACCCCGTCGAGTGTATCGGCTTTTCTTGTCACAGTAGTCAATTCATTTAAAAGTCTGAAAAAGTACGTCTGTTCATAGAAAGTCAGTTTTGTTTGCAACAGTTTTTGCTTTCGTGAACCGTAAATCGTAACAATGTGCACAATGAAAGGGAAGGTTTTTAAAAACATTTGTTTTTAAACAATCCATACGATGTAACTTGTAGTATTGCGTTTGAACGGCAAACTGCTCCACGTGACGGTAACAACCGTACAATTCCCGAGACCAACGCAAAACGACCGCGAAGTAAATGTTTGAACGTTTGATCGATGGCTATGGTCGATTCGTCAGTGGACCGTCAGTCCACCAGACTACCACCTTCTCAGTGGGCAAATAAATGCGATAGGTAAATAAAAAACAAAAAAAGGAACACAAGCTCAAGCGGGTCTGCACCTGTAATATTGGCTTTTCCTCTGGTCAAAGCATGAGCTTCGGGCATGAACCCCAATGGCGAGCATTTACAGGTTACTTTTAGCAACAACAAAAAAAAGGTGGTTTTAATTAAAAGAAACCTTGAAGTTCCAAATTTCCTCCCCAATGATTTCAAAATCATCCACAATGACTCATCGGTGCTAAGTTCAACCCGTCCAATCGCTCTCAAAGCGATAAGCGATCACATTTTGTCAGTGTCGCCTAAGCCATCCATCCGGAAAGAAAGTGTATGTATATTGCCCCAATTACCCTCGATGCGAGCTGGGGGAGGTATTTAGAAAAAAAGCAGCCACAATTGAGCGTGATGACATAATACCCGAGTAGAGACAGTCGCTTCCAGGCCGTCTAGACACCAGACTGGACGGGACATTGGCTCGTCCAATGTGTATGCTTTTGGTGTCATTTCTTTGAGATCGATTTTACGCTCAGACCCTCAAAGAGCGAGCTATATTTTTAATGGATCACCAGTTTACGGAAGTTTTTAACTTAAGGCGATGAAGATTCTATTAATGCCGTGATCGTGGCCAAAATTAGGTCGCCTTTTCTGGTGTGCAAAACTGGAATTTCCCGCCAGCTTTCTCCATTTCATCAGAATACAACGTCCGAACTTTGAAAACGCCTACTGGGCCAAAGATCACTCCATTTGTCGGCAGCTCGTCGAATGAGATCGGTCTCACATGGCCACAAGGGCAGAATTACCACGCATTACGTCAACCGAATGCTGTTAGGATTGAATAAACCGGCATGAAATGACGGTCATGGTCCGCGTGGTGTAGCCTGTCCGTCTCGCTTTCGCTTATTGTCTGTTCCAGGCCGGTGTCCTTCCGCCTCCCGGTCCATCTGGTGTCAAGTAACAATTAGCTAATTCAACGGCTGCCATCCTGTCTGCGTCTTTCCATTGGATGGAAAATGTGATGCACTCCTCTAGCCGTCCTCTAGCCGATGGAGGCGGCCGGTGGCTCATGGCGTACTCATGGGGGGCAAATAAATCCCTTCGTTTCATGTAGACCAAAACTGCGTCGTACGTGGGTGGCAACGCAAAAACAAAACACAGTTTCTATTCAAGGCCATGTTCATGACGTCACCGACGTCATGATGGATGATGTCATCCGTAACGGATAAACAAGAAAAAAAAGGAACACACACGCACGTGTCTCAAGCACGGCGATGGGCAACATGGACATGGCGGGAATAGACCACAAAATGTCGCAAAATGTTTGTTTCTTTGTTTGTGTTTGTTTTTTTTTGTTTTGGTTTTTTATTTTGTTTATTATAGTCTTCTTTTATCGCTCTTTATTTACAATATACATTTATAATATATTAGAATAAAATGAGTGAAAAATGAATTTGCGTCGATTTGCCCTCCTCTCTCCGTAAAGCCGGTTGTGTTAGCAAAAGTCAGTCAGTCAGTCCCGGTATGTTTGCACTGTTTCTTTTTTTTTCCTTAGTGCGTGCGTGTCTCTTGGTGTGGCGGGTACTACTGGCAGTACATCCGAACACACCGCCGAGTGTCGTTGCGAGTGTGTGCTTTGTCATCATTCAGCATCAGTCATCATCATCAATCGGCTCCGACTTCGGGTTGGGCGCCATTGTTTGTCATTGTCTCGTATAAGGACTTCCTCTAAAAGGCGTGGGGGAGGTGTTTTTTTGGAAATGGAAACGTGAAACGTAAAATGAATGATGAAAACAAAACCCCTTGGGGCCGGGGCTGTGTTGATCCTCGAACAGTATAAGGGATGAAGGTTATGCGCGATGCGACGGACGTGGGTGACATTACACTGTCCGCATGGCCACCACGTGTCGCAAGGACCAAAGCGATCAATTGCTCCATTTTCTTCCGTTGGTGGTTGGTGGTTCTCTGCACGATGAAAATAGGTTTCCCGAGGTGGCGGGGAGTGTTTGATGTCTCTCAGGTGGCGTTCGCAGGCGTGTCGGGCGCATTCGTCCCGATGTGGAGCAAATGTGGGTCACCCATGTGTTATTCGTATGTGCGTGACCGAAGGTGTTTGTGTGTGTGTATTGTAAGGAGAAGGCCTTGGTGGCGGTTTGGCGGGGTGATTTATCGGGATCGGTTGGGTCGGAACGGTTACTGCACCCTTGACGAGGACGCCAAAAACGGGGCTGTGATGGAAAGTTCCGTTCGCTGACGATCGTTTCTTCGACTGTTGAGTTCACACGAGCGTGCCGAATATTGCAGGATTTATATCGCTCCCTGCTTACACCTCCAAATGGAAGGTAGCTGTTTCCATCAGGTGGGGTGAAGTTATCGCGTAGAAGTGGTGGGTATATATTCTATTTTTGAATCCGACGCTGCGTGTTGACCGCGAACCACTTCTCACTCGGTCGAGCGTATCGTACAGCGAAGCGGCGGGGGTTCCGTAAAAGATGGAACACTATCCGCCCCATTTTCCCGCCGACACACAGGGTGCAGCATCCTTCCACCAATCGCCTAATAAAGCACCCCGTCAACAACGACCCGACCACCAACGCGCAACAGGTTGCAGGCTCTCCACTCCACCACGGATGAATGATGCTTTGGGCTAGGGCCGCTTATTTACTCGTCATCGTCAGCGCCGGCACACACGGGGCAGACGGGTTTGCCTTCCATCGAGTAGAACGACTTACCGGTGACCGGTTTCGAGCAGTCCTATAAATAAAATCGATTACTGATCCGCTGTTGATAGGGAGAAAATGATGCAACAATCGACAGGGTAGAACGCATATCCCGCACCCACCACATTCCCCATACTCTTCGTTCAGCTAGCCAGATTTGTTCTGGAGAATATATCCGACAAAGGATGTTCAAATGTGTTCCTCCCACCGGCGGCTCCAGTCACTTACCCGACAGACGAAACAATCCGGATGCCACTGGCTGTTGAGCGCCGAGATGTAGTTCTCCATGATGGCCCGGTTGCAGCCGTTGCACTTCGGCGCGAACATGTCGAAGTAGTCGTTGCGGCAGTACGGCTTACCATCGCGCTCGTGGAACCCGTCCTCGCCGAACTGCTGGCCGCACTGGGCGCAGAAGAAGTGCTCCGTGTGCCAGGTTTTCTCCAGTGCCGTTACACATTTCTGTGCGGTAAAATGAAATGACAAAAAAAAAAGAGCAACGAATCCCGGAGCGGAGTCGCAGGGAAGCGGTTTGATTAGATTTCGTGTCAAACGCATACGCGCGGCGGCCATTCACGTACATCCAAGATCGGCCCGTTGCAGTAGGCACAGCGGGGACTGAAGAGATTGTGGTAGTCCGACTCGCAGTACGGGTTGCCGTCGCGCTCGAAGAAGTTGCGCGTGCCGAGCTCCTGGTTGCAGTGGTTGCACGTGAAGTGCTCCGGGTGCCAGGTCTTGCCGAGCGCCGTGATGACCTGGCCGACGATCGGCTTGTCGCAGGCGTTACAACAGCCCTTCTGCGTGGTGTTCACACCCTGGCGGCTCATGTCGGCCGTGAGGTTGCCGAGCATAGAATCGAGCTGGTCGGACGACGGCGGCAGGTGCTCGGTGGTCGACACCGTGGTAAGCGTACTCTGGTAGTGCGACGTGCCCTGGTTCGGCTTCGCGTAATCCGTCACCGCCTGGTGTTGGTGCGAGGAGCCCTGGCTGATCTGTTACCGCCGAAGTGAGAAAGTGGAAGAAAATGATGCTTAGTACAACGATTTAGTACATCCGATACTGCAACTCGCCACTGTTTGCAGTGGCACACGGGACAGTCCGTCGAACAGAGGGTTAATTCAAACGAAATCCAACAACCCGGACCAACCTTCGCGTAGGTAAAGGTTCACGAAAACGAAAATCCGAGACTTGCGATTTGCTGTCGAGATGTTGCCGCGGTGCGGTTTCAATGCGAACTGAGCTGCACCGTCCGGTTGCTCGACGTGTTTGCTTCGCGCTAGCGTTGTGTGTTGACGCCGATGATGATGATTTTGCACTCCACAGAACCCTAACAACCCCTCTCCACCCATTTAGTACCCACCCATCCCCAGCGGGAAAGTCTCCTTCTTTCCATAAACACACACTAGCACACGAAAGTTAGCGCGTTCTCTTTCTCTCTCTCTCTTTCTATCGTCTCTACGTGCATCTCGCTCGTGCTCTTTCACTTGTACATTGTACGCGATCCGTGGCCGGTAAGGGAAAAGAGCGCGAGTGTTCATTACAGTCGCTTTTTAAAAACGGTTTGAAGAAGCAGCGAAACTGCACTCCGCCTTACGAAAACCTTACCGCGCGCTGGCACAGATGCGCAGCAGGGAGTTTAATGTCGACCTAACGCATACCCCGCTCGCCCCACCTCACTCGCACAGCTATAATCGAAGATGACGCTTCCGTCCCGAGGCGGTGTAGGAAGGCAGTGCAACAGAGTATAGCGATTGCGATCTCGGCGTGGAACAACAACAACATCCCGGAGGATCCAAAGGTGGAATATTTCCACGGAAGATGGTGCACGCTCCGGAGGGAAAACAGCCCGAAAGAGCTGTGCGGCTTTGAAGGGCACAGAAGAAGGAAATGCAAACCCATGCCGGCGTGTGGACCGGCGGAGTCGGTTCTTGGGGTGGTGGAGTTTTACTTCCGATAGATTATTTTTGCATCTGTCCTTAAAACGATTTCACTCCTACACAAAAGGAGAGAGGCAGCAGGGTGTGTGAGAACAGACACGAAGAAGTATAGACGCTTGCCAATGATCCGCATTTTGCATCCTTTTCTCCCTAGCTACTTGTTCTTTTTCTATAAATCTTCGCAATTCTCTCTTTTTATCTCTCTTTCTTTCTTTCTTCTTTCTGCTGTAGATTTTTGTGGAATCTGTTTCCTCTATTTTATTTTAATGCAATCACTTCACTCATCGGGGTGCTGCTCTCGATCATCTGCTATCGATTAATTTGCATCTGTTTTGGCGATAGCGCGATTTGTGGCGCGATTCGATCGGAACCAAACACCAATTCTAAAAGAACGGGGATCGTTGTGACCTCGAAAAATTTGAAAACGTTTATAAAAATAGATAAAGCCTGGCATTTTTTTAATGAGTGCGTTAGCTTCAAATACTTTGAAAGGTCCTTGCCGCCTGAGGGCGACTTTGGAAAGCAATTTAAAGCTTTATTGTCGTTTTTATGGGTTAATTGCACATCGCTGGTTGCGTGTATATGAGTCAAACCAGGAAGATTTGTAGGCCTGGATGGGTTTATTGATGGGATGGCTTAGTCTGGAGCAGTGTTGGTCTGGAATTGATGTAGGATGTACTGGAGGAAACTGCACGTATATAATAGTCTACAAACGTAACGGGCGCGGCGTTGTTGAACCTCCGTAAGGCGATTTAGCTGATAAGACAATGAATCACATAAACAGCGCACGGGCTAGTTCCGTAGCGCGGGAATGGTAGGGTCAACAAGGTCTGTCCCGTGGAGTTTCATTACCTTTCGAAACAGTTTGTGCAGGGTTTATAAGCCAAACAAACATTAGGCTCATCGTGCGATTTTGCATTTTACAACTCCCTAGAGCAAAGTTTGTTAACAGCTGCCTCCAATTTGAATATAAAACCCTTATCGGTTGAGTTGGATGAAACATGTTAACGCCCGGTGCGTACTACGACGCGGTGACTCAATTTATTTTTGTTGGCTCAGGGGCATCGAACAATTTAGCATCTTGTTTCCAAGATCATCCCCCAGACTGGTGGGCATAATCCGGAGTGTTGCTTGTTTTTTGGTTCTTGATCCCCCACGTCTTGGCCTGAAAGCAAACGCACTACCACACGCGGGATTTTTCGGCGTTTCCTGGGGGTGGTGGCCTTCCACTGATCCTCACTCTCTCTTTCTACCCTTCTTTCTTTCATCCCAAGCCTTCCCCCGTATCCTGCCGGGCACCACGGTGACGCCGCTATTTTTCCACTTCTCGACCATCTTTTGCACTCATTCGGCCGCGGAAGGGCGGTTTTTCGGCTGGCCCGAAATGAGCCGGAAAAATAGTGATGCGCCGTGTGCAGAAGACGAGTTTGATGATCGTGCGCCACGCTTAAACAACGTCTCGCTTGCGCTCACTTGTGTGTATGTGCGTGCGTGCAGTGTGCTACTACACAAACATCATTTCGCTTTCGTAGATTTGTTGGTGCTGGTGGTGCAGGGAGCAGTATTGGATTTGGTCTTGGGATTGGGAAGAAATTGGAACCTTTTCTTCGAGACCACCATAAACCGACCTAGAGAAAAAAAAGTGGAGCAACAAGAATGAGCACACGAACGAATCCGGCCATCCATCCATCAACGACGGCACCGGATCTAAAACAGAAGTGGTAGGTGTTGTGTTCTTCTTATTCGTCCGCTTTTCGACCGCCTGTGTGCGGGTAATTTTCGGCCGTTTGGAAAACAGACATCCGGTCTCGTTGGTTATTTTCCAACGGGTAAGTTAAATTAAAGAAAATGTGCAGAGTTGACCCCGGTCGAGAGTTTTCCCTTCCACGCATTCGCAATGTTATGAGGAATGTAATTTTTGGCAATCGAACATCAGTGATTTGTATTATTTTGCTTTACAATTCTTTACTTTTGATTTTCTTCAATCAATAGACATTTTGAGGTAACGGTTCAAATGGAGATATCTTTCTGGGCAATCTGTACAACATTTGACAATTAATCGATCGCCGATCGCAACTCATTTGTCAATAATGTGAGGTAAAACAAGTCCATTACGGATACATAGCCGAAGGACCGAAATCATGAGTAAAACTGGTCGTTTGTGGGTGTCATGTAAACGAGATGAAAGCAGCCCGTTTTGGTTACTATGAACGGTTTCGGTAGTGGAACTATGACCAAAATCGATCATCGGTAACCAGATCTAAGGCAATCACCATCGATGAATGGAATGGAATAATTTGGTGGAGGACGTGAGGCCATTTTAGATGGTAACCCGATACATGCATTGAGTATTCCACCGCACAGATGGCATGCGATCTAAGTGTTTCGGTGGGCGGGTTGGCGAAAATGATTGATGCGCTCTCTGGGTTCATTTAAGCACCAAAAACTGCGTTGAGTACGTTCGGGACTGATGAGGTTAAGATAAAAAATAGATCCCAGCCTCTGTTTGGCCTGTAGTGGACCTCACATAAGGAAGAAGGAAGGTACGAGCCGACCTCAAAGTGACAGTTTGTCTAATGGGACACGAGAGTAGTAGCGCCTTTTAGGATGTGCGCACAAGAAGATAATATTTCAATTCTTCCAAACTCCTACCTCAAATGGGGTCCATGGTTGAGTAATGTGTGTCCAGTTTTAATATGATTTCAATCATTTTTTTTCAAACCCACATTCAACGGCTGAAGTGAGCAATTTGTCTCCATGGAATTTCGAATTTATTTCATTTTCATTTCATTTCATTTTTATTTACAAAGTTCGCCATTTAGGCTTAACAAAATAAAAAAACTTATATGCTAGTGAGGGAAGAGGGAGTTACAAAAGAAGGGGAAAAAAATAGGAGGGGAAAATAACGAAAAACTAATAATAAAAAATAAGAATAAAGGACGTAGGACGGGATTAAAGGATGGAATCGAGGAGAAGAGAACGGAAGCGATCGGGGGAGGTGTTGAAGTCGAACAGACCGCTCGCCTCGTTAAAGGCCGAAAGGGCACGTAAGAACGGATCGCACTGACCGAAGCGAGATCGACGGGGCGGAATAAGGAAAGGAGGTCTGTCTCGCAAATGGCGGGACGGAGCGTAGAACGGAAGAGAGGCAAGGATACAAGGAGCGTCAATGTTGTCGTGAAGGAGATTGGCGACAAAAAGCGCTTTAGCCATGGAGAGGCGATCCTCGACCAAAGGGAGGCGAAGCATACGGCAGCGAATGCGATAGGGAGGGCAAACAGAGGAGGATGCACCAAGAAAGCGCCGAATGGCGCACCTAGTGAACCTTCTCTGAACCCCCTCAAGGCGGCTCAAGGCTGTGCTGCCGGCGGGGGACCACACCACACTAGCATACTCCAGTATAGGCCTAACCCAGCAACAGAAAAGTGCCCTAAGACACAAGGGATCCCGAACCTCAGACGCCATGCGGGTCACAAAACCGAGGGCTCTGTTGGCCCTGGACATGACGTCGTCCAGTTGCGGGGCGAAGGAGAGGGAGTCATCTAGGAGAACTCCAAGGTCCTTAATGGAAGACACCCTAGGAAGAGGGGAGCCACCGAGAGTGTAGTTCCAAATAAGCTTGGAGCTAGACCGGCAGAAGGATATTGCACAACACTTAGGAGGACAGAGGGAAAGCCCATTCGAGGCACTCCAATCGACAAAGACATCAATAGCACGTTGAAGGGCAAGAGCATCGTGAGAGGAAACTTATGAACTTATGAACTTATGAAACTCGATCGATTTCAATCAACAGAACGGATTAAAATCATCCATGCCATAATGTTAATTTCAATTAAATAATTTTTACATTGACTCGGAAACAGCAAACTGAATGATACAACTTGGATGTTCATGTAAACGGATTCTTCGCCAGCCTCTCGCTGAGCGCATGGATCTCGCTGGGACGCAAAATATTAATTAATCAAACAAACTGGCTCTCTTAAAAGCCACACCCAGCCACGTGGTTCAGTGAAGCAGAACTGGACACATGGATTTTGATGAGTCAGTTGCCCCCCTTGGGACACAATTTTAAAGATGAAGGTGCGAGGTGTTGGTCGAGAGTTACACATCTTGGCCCATCATGGGTGAGAGGGTTGGCAGGTTATATGCAAATTGCGACGCCGAGTGCAGCCACGAGCCGTATTTGAAATTTATCTCTTTGTTGTTTTGCCACGGTCCGATGGACATCGATCGGGTTGTCAGCAGCCTAAAGCATCGTTGGAATAAATGATTTTAATTAATATCGAAACCCATTTTGCGAGGAGAGAGCAATCTTTTGTTTTTAATATGTCTCTAATGTTTCTATATGAACTTCATTTTCGCTAGTTTAAGTATTTTATTTTTTCAAAGCAATAGATACTATCCTTTAATAACTTAATACATTCAAGAGTGCGATGGGAGTGAAAGAACCAAACTAAACCACACGAGTCACAGGTTCGACCCTACGTTCCAAAGAGACAACGTGACGCCCCGACAGTGCATCTAAATGTTTGTTAATCTAGTTAAAGCAATGTGAAAAATGATATCACCCATCAACCACCCTCTCTCCTAATAGTGCATATGTAAATGCATAACCAACTGCACCCGACATATCGAGTTGTAATAAAACTTGTTCCATCGTAGTCTCCCAATGGCGCGAAGTAATGGCGGGAAACAGTAGACACGCCAACCCCGGGGACGTGTGCTAAATGTTCGTGTTTACGGTTGTACTTAGCAGCCCAAGGCTCCCGAGAGGCCACACAGGGCCAACTTCTGGGTGTTTTCCAGCCTTGAAACTAGCCACCCTTCCTCTTAAGTGCAAGAACGTGCAGCTGCATTGGCATTGAATTGGTCGGTCAATCGACCGATTTAGCGTGCGGTTGCCTTCGGTTGATGCGTCGTGTGCCCTTCGACGGAAGAAGAAAAGGAATTCATTCCCGTGCGGTCTGTTTGTGTGTTCCATTCGCTTGCCCTTTTTCGGGTGGATGGTCGACGGTCTCGCGTTCGCATGCCAAACAACCATCAATCGATTGTGTGCTCCCGCGACCCGACCTAACAATGCTATTTTGTTCATAAAGATAAGCCGGCTACCACTGGATCACGATTCGCACTTTCTTTGGCGCTCCGTTCGCTTGCGCGGAAATGCAACGCCGTAAGTAATGTAATTTGCATTATGAATTTCCGCCACGTGTTCGCGACGCGCGCGGGGCGCCGTTCGGCATTCAAGAATGTTGAACAACGCAACCGACGCCGCCCGAAACATGGGGAACATGACATCATTCCGCTAACGTTATGAAGCATCGAAGCAAAATTGAAAAATAAAATAATTAAGAGAGTGAGCTCAATGATTGAGGAAAAATAAAAACCAAATTAAAGGTCCGCGCGGGCAGAAGTGTTGGTAGTTGAGATTGCTACCATTTGTTTGTGCCTGGGTAGAATATTGTTTCCTTTGTGTTTCATTTCTCACTACATTTCTCGCTGCGTTCCTAACAATCCTACGTAATTAGTACGCGCCGTTTCACAAATCAGCAGGGCGTCACACCGATGGATGCCAATGATTTGGGAAGGTTTGCTTTTCGCGGTAAAAGTGCAACCAGTTTTTCGGGCCGTGTGTTTTGAGTGTAGTCCAACTAGTTTACGCACACGCTGCCTGACATATTTAGTTTAATAGCCACATTAATTTGGCGCTAATGTGTGGGCTTCGGAGTGAGGAACATAAAACAAACGGTTTTAGCAAGCGGTTCAAGGGGCGTTTGATGATTCAAAACTGTATACAAACTTGCAAAGACAGGTGATTTTTCTGTCACTTAAAATTTTAATTTCAAAAATGTATATCCTAATGCACTTCTTTTCCGAAGCAAAGTCATCCTTTTTATTGAATCCTGTATTTTCATTTGAGGAATTACTAAGAAAGCCCTCGACCTTTCACCACAAGAAAAATGGCGCAACATTTCTATAAAACTGCACGTTGTCTTGCCTCCCTGAGGAGGACCATCGGTAGAGAAGGGAACACCGCTGCCATGGTTAATAAAATTAATATTACAACCACGCGAATTGGACCACAAACGAACGCAGTGAAGTGAACATTTGCCGTCGATCCTTCGGCTGGCTTTCTACTTCTATACCCCTCGCTTTCTCTTTCTCTCTGCCATTCATACCATAATTAATGATTCAAACGGTGAAAGACTGGATGGACATAGAAAACAAGGGTAAAACAGAGACAAAAAAGCAACACATTCAAGACACAAGCATCCATGATAAATGAATATCTAAACGAAATATCCCAGACGAGTTTTGCGATCGACTGTAAACGAGCAAAATTTCTAGGCGCCTGTCACAGACAGTTTCAACCACTCAGATCGTGTTGGCAATATTCTTCGACTTCATCGCAGCGTCCTCTTTCCTACCGTACGGAGCTTGCCCGGGGGGAATTGTGGTCCCGATGTCGTGGACAAATTTACAAACTACAAATGATATATCGGGTCCATTTCAATTGATGTTCATTAAAATGTCCACACGCAGCGGCAGGGTCGGGGTTGGCCGGCCGCCTAGCCGGTTCCGGTTACTCTGCGGCCAAGGTCACGGCGACACACGCACATGCAGGCATCTCTTTCTCCTCAGCCCACACACCATGACAACCACTTTCCATTCGGATTTAAGTTGAAGGATCTTCTAAAGTTAATTGAAAGTGATGGGTGTCACGCGACTGCCTTAAGATGAGATCGAACGGGTTATTAGACGGAAGAAAGAATTGCAGAATGGTGAACATGTCTCTTCACATTTATCTCGTGTGAGCGGGTGTTTTTTAAATGCATCGTTATTTGAGGGTTCGTTTCAAAATATTTCATTTATGACAGCTGAAAAAAAGCTACATGTAAAATAACTTCCGAACTGTTCTAAGAAACTGAAATCCTAATATGCCGTTGCTCAATAACGCTTTCGAAACAAAATAGACCGTTTTCTGTGGGAGGAAACGGAAGTTTTACTCGCCACAGAATCTGTGCGCCCCACGCTTTCCATCGCTGGCGAATGATTTATTTATATTCGATAGCAATCGTTTGAAAATATGTTTTCATTTTCCGCAACTGGACGCCGGCCCGGGAAATATTTCGTGATACAAAGATTGGCATGATGACCGGCACGCTGGCATTCCCGGTTTGGTACGCGCAAAAACTGTGTTGCCTTTGCTTGCGCGCGGATTTTGTGCAGCGATAATCAGTGAAACATTGAATGGTTACGACCGCAAAACCAGACACCAGAATCGTCGATTGCTTGCTATATTACGATCGCATTACAGCTGACATTAATTGCGAATGTGCAATTTAATGCAGTTGTATGTAACAAGGAGTTGAACTTCCTCTAAATCCAACAGAATGTCTAAAGACTGGGACTAGTTTTTGAATGCCTTCTGCCCTACGCCTGGATGAAAAACAACTTGCCATGAAGTGAAATATCTTTCCCAGTCGAATAATAATATGGCACGTGTGCATAAAACGCTCCGTACATCAAGCGGGCGGCACAGCTCCAACAGTAAATTATAAACACACGTTAACTCGGCCATCAATGCACATTGCATGAAGTGTTTATTATTGTAAAAGCTTGCGCTTTAAATCCATCCGAGCGTCGGTTTGCAAGTTTCCTTCCTTTTGTGTTCAAAGCTACAAAATGTACTTAAATAATATATATTCATAGTTCCTCGATCGACAAATGGCGTCCCCGAAAAATAAACAAACGATTCGGCAGGCGGTGCAACCAGCGCCGGTCGTTCTTGTACCCCTCAACAAACGCCAGAAATGGACACTTCCACCGGACAGTTAGTGCCGTCATTAACGTCAAGTTAGTAACGGTCAGCGATCATGATAAATTTTCCCCAAACAGATGTGCTAACAAAACAACATTTTGGCAACGGGTTTTGTCAATCCACCGAGGGGAGGTAGTAGCGACACAAGTTGCCCTGTTCGGGTTTGCCGTCAAAAATGAAATGGTGGCATGCATTGCTAGTCTTCTTCAGCCGCCCTAGGAAGCGATCCGCGAGAGATGCGAATGGGTAAACGTTAATAAATCGAAAATAATCATGACCACACACCATCGACGGACGAAGACACAAAACGTCAACCCCTCCGATTCTGTCTGCCTGACGAAAACAAAACCACCCGTCTCAACCAAACTAAACACCGCTCCCTGAAATGGCGTTACCCCAGAGTTGACTTCTAGTTGCGCGCGAACGCTGAGCACAAGTTGCGATTGCGCGTTCCATTTTGCGTTTGAGCTAGCCGTCCCTCCACCGCCACGCCATGGATTTTCCTACCAAGGGGGATGACTAAAATTAGAAACAATAATTTATCGCTGCTGCTTACGGTCACCGGGAAGGCTAAATTTGCGAAACGTTCCTGTTGTTTGCCAACAAAAAAATCCATCCCACATCCAGACAGCCGGATACCTGTGATTCTGGCACTAGAAGGTACTCGCAGCTTTTTTTTCATGCTCTCAGGGATCTCGCTACGAAATGTCAATCAACGGCGTGTGAGCGTGATGGAGGTGTGCACGTTCATTTCTACATTAAAATCGATGTAGTTAGTGTCGAGACAAAAACTAACGCCTTGCGCCACCCAACGCCTACGCTAGGGGGAATGTTGCTAGGAGAAGAAAAAGAAGCACCGCGGATCGTTCTGTGGCAAGCGAACATGTCTTCCAAAGACACCGATTCAAGGATGGGACGTCCTTTGGAACGATGAACATTGCGATGGCCGCAAAAAGGGATCCGTAGCGTGATCGATTTGGCACCAGTTCCCAGCGGACCATGAAGCCGTTTCAATGTCCAACGAGTGCAAATACCGAATAAAAAGTGGGCGTAAAGTAAAATATCAAACGTCAACGATGGTGAAGGGCACTATTTGCCCCACGAGACATGGAAAGAAAGCGGATGTGCTGGATCGTCCCACCGGCAACGGTTGTGCGTTAATGAACCGCAGACGAACCTTTGGCACCGGTTCGTGCCAGGTGAAACGAAGTAGGTGGACAACAAAACTGACCACCGGCCGCGGGTGGCCCAGGTAGTAGGTTGTCAGGCGAGTTGCAAGCGACGACAGGCGACTGCCATAAAACTGTCACGAACATGGAGGCGCATGGTGCTTCAGAACGGTCGCACCGAAACGGAGATCGGGGTCGCAATTTTCGTGCCATTGTACTACAAATACATAAACACACCCAGTTCTGAGTGTGACAGAAAACAGATGGGATAGTCGGTTGAGCACCCTGTTGCCAATGGCGCTGAGTGGAAAATATTGTTCGACAAAAAAAAAAAAACTTGACAGGATTACCTTCCGAAAGAACAATTAATCAGTGCAAGCAAACAGCTCCCCGTTATTTTCATCGTTTTGATCTTCATAATTTCATCCCGAAGGTCAAACTGCCATGGGCCGCAAGCTACGCCAAAACTTGCCCCAAAATTCTTCTAAAATGTGTTGTGGTGTGTGCATTTTTTTTACTCGGTTCACGGTTTCGGTTTCCCTTTTTCTGTTCCTGTGGGTGTGAGATGGGTAGGAAGGCAGACAACGACAGGGCGAAGCAGCTTACCTTGAAATCCGACAGTGACGCCATCAGATCGTCCAACTCCTTGGTGGCCGACGAAGTGTGCGCTTCGTTCTGGACCAGCTGTTGCTGGTACACTAGTGGGTATGAAAGAGTGAGAGAATAAAAAAGAGAAAATAAAAAAAAAACTTATTAGAATCTAAAATGTTCAATGCTGTGGACGACTATTTTTGAATGGACATTAGGAAAACGAGAAAAAGCTATAGAGCAATTTCAAATGAAACCGTTGGTTGCCGTTAGCGACAGCTTAGCATCGAAGGGTGGTGTAAGGTTGGTTGCATACGTTTCAGGCGTAATCGAGCAACATGGAGGCGCGTTATGATCGAACGGTAAGCTGCAAAGCTTTAATAGTGGCGAAATATTCAATTTACAAACTAAATGTTTTGTCAGTTTTCTAAATTTGTCTCGAATCCATATTTGTTAAAAATGGTGGCTCCTGAAGGGAGATTGATACAAAACACGATTTAAAACTTGTGAATTTAGGAAAGCCCTTGCGGCTGAGCAAAAACTTTTAATCTTTCTTCGTGTATTTCTTGTATCAAAAAAAGAGCGGTTTTGCCCTATCTCGCTCTATTTATACCCATGATCTTAACCGGTTCGCATTACGTCGAGTAGCTCAGTCTAATGACAGCTGGAGGCAGCGTTAAGGACGTTACGTTTCGTAACAATATTCATAACTAATATCGGAATGACTATGGTGTATTATGCTTAACTTAAATCTTAATTGAGAGGGAATGATGACTGAGAAGCCACCGAAGACCGCTATTCGGTTGCAGCACTATGTAGGTCCGTAGTAAGTTAGAAATGTTATGACCAAACTGTAGCTATTTTTTTTATCTTTTCCATTCCATTCCAATTTAATCATCAACTCAATCAATGCTTCGAATGAACCCTACAGAAGTGCATTTAGCTCAAGCAAATCGAATCAATTGTATCTATGATATGCTCTACTTACTCTGATCCTGATAGTGAGCACTTGGTGTGCCGGTAAGCTTCTCCGTCGTAGTCTCGCGAACCGTTATCGTGACCTGCCGACCGGGGTGGTTTGGATTTTGATTCCTAAAATAATCATATCAACGGCTCCGTTAGTACACGATACATGCAAACGATCAGACGGTATTTCGACTTCACTTACCCATGCGGAACCGCATAGATTGGATTCGAGTGGGCATTATTAAGCTCCTCCAGCAGGCTGTCGACGGAAGGTCGCTTAATGGTATCGTTTATGGCGTACGGCGAGGGACTAGTCGCTACTATGGCGTTGTTGGGCTCTGGAAAAGATAGAACATAAAAAATATATTTCAGGACAAGTTTCTCCCAATTTTCACTGTTGATGCAACTTACGTTTCTCGGCCACATTGCCGTACCGGGCACTGCTCAAGTCCTGCAACAGCGAGTCTAGCTCCGAAAGATTACCGGAAGCGGACGTCTGCAGTTTCTGCGGGGTGCCAGACCGGGGCAATGAGTTGTGCGGCGTGGTGGACCGTGGCAGCGAGCCATTGTAGCCGTTGGTGGCGCGCGACTCGGTCACAGTTTTGGTGGTGGTGTTTTGATATGTTTGTTGCTAAAAAAAAAATGGGGAATAAGTACTTGGATAAAATAGCTCGCTTTTTATTATTCATCATTAATAACTAGAGAGTTAAACTTAAAACTGTTTCTAGGGATCTCATCGTATCTACAATGCGTATCCTACCACATCCTTCACAGAAGGAGAGTTAAAGAAAATCAATTTAATAGGCATACAAATGGAACACTTTGATATAACTTCAAACGTATTTCGTCTGTCTTTGTCTAGCAGTGTCTGATCCTTCAATTACAAATTCTCATTGAAGATTCCACTCGAAAAATGCATGAACGTCCCTCATTTACCTAATGAATGTCACAACACTTTATAGAACAAAAGTAAAAGTAATCGTCAGGGTGATGTCTCGCTCTTGCCACACTTCGTAGGCAGAAAGACGGCAGGTTTGGAGCACATCCAATGGCTGTCACTGGTGACAGATTTATTCACTGCGTGTCCGTCATCAGCTGTCCCGCGGTAAGAACGGCATTTTTTGTTTGCTGCAAAATGCGTAAGCCACACGAGAAATAAGAAGAGAGGCAGCGTTATTTAGTCATGACTAAATGTCTCCGCCGTTGGGACGATTGCAGTAGCTGTCTAGACGAAATATTCTAGTTTCTACCGGCCATCAGCTACTAGGAAGTGGGTAAATTCGATGAATCACTGCAATCTTAACGTAGCAAATTTCCTTCTTCTAAGTAACGTGTTATCATTGGAAAGTGCCAGGCTAATCAAACCTACGAGTGATCAAATAGCGCAAAACATTCGAGCAATATTTGGATTGTTTTAATCTCCATTTTGCGGTTTTTAACAAGAATCGCTCCATGATTAGATTTAGAAATGATTTTCATAATTTAAACTGCTTTATGTTCCATCGTGATATTTCCACGAAAAAGTAGAAACGACGAAAAATCCAATCTCTTTTTTATCATCAAAAATATTAAATACTTATATCGAGCAAATTTAAAGTTTTCGGGGAGTCGAGGCAGTAAAATGCATTCATTAATGTGCACCGCCAAACCGCAAGACGCATTAATTCCGCTTGCCTGCGACGGCCGTCACTTAACCACAAGCGCACAGCACACGCGCCTTGGATTCTTCGAGCAGTTCCACATCCAGCGCTCACGAAGAGTGCATAACATGTGCTGCCCCCGTCGACCGACCGAATCGGCCACCAAAACCACAAACCAAAACGATAGGAGAAACAGCGGCACCGACACCGGCTTGTTTGCTGTTTGCCGCGCGCGTATTGCTGACTCGTTGTAAGTGGCGTACCAGGAGCGCAGAGTTCGTCAGAAGGTGGCCACACAACCGCTCACCGCATGACGATGCATCCATGCACCGCGGTTCTTCGTAAGCCTTCACCCGCTTCTTCTTCTGATGCACGCGCACAACGCCAATCGTTTTTTGTTGTTGTTGGTCATGTTTTCTCTCAGTTGCACCGCAGTTGACTCACAGAAGAAATGGAATGCGATGGAGAGCGCAGGAAAGCAGCTCTGGGAATCGGCGGGTGTAATAAAATCCGTCGCAAACGTTGCATCCAACGTACGGAATCTTGTTTGCAGCGAAAACCGAGGCCTTTACACTCTACGGCGCAGCAGTGTGGTGGTTTGGAGTTTTCTTTTTCCTTTTTCTTCGATATTGAATGAATGCACTTTCTTGCACTTTTCAAGAGCAACACATCGGGGCAGCCGCACATATGCACATAGTAAGTACCACACACTCAATTTTGCAGCGCTCGCTTCTTTGGACGCGTTTCCACCTCTGTAACGCCGCCTTGTATCACTTCGGGACACTTTGTTTCAATTCGTTTTCAATTCATCGTGCTCTTTCTTATGGGAGTTTTCTCAACCAGTTTTCACTGACCAGTGATCGAAAAATGGAGAACACTCTTCACCGTGACGACACACTAACCAACCTACCGGAATGGGACTAGACTGCTGCTTGTTCCGGACTCCGTTCAGACTGCCATAGCCGGGCACCGAGGAGCCACCACCGCCTCCACCACCACCACCTCCGCCGTGCTGATTGTGTCCGGGAACCGTGTTCTGAAGATCAGCAAGTAGTGCATCTGCAAGAGGAAAGAAAAGAAAGAAATGAATAATCGGAGCAAAACGGCGGTCGAATCGTCGAGTTGAAACTGGAGCAAACCCAAAGAAGTCCCCTCGGTGACAACTTGCCACCCAGGGAACCAACATCCCCCGGAGGCTCTTCCCAAAACGGGTTCAATTACACACAGTGTTCCCACCAAATGCCATACCGAGAAGATCTTGGCAGTTCTCCTGCACACTTTCGTAGGTGATCTGTTCCATCACAGGGTGTATGGGGTGTTTTGCCGGTGAGTAAGCACCAGCGCACGGTTGACTCCACAAACCACGAAAGCCCTTCCGGATCGGGCCCCAACAGGTTGTTTGTTTTAACGCACTCTCTACTTTCCCACCAGAAGGAGGAATTTACTTGTTTTAATATATACTAGCTTTTCTTCGCAGCGACAGCACAAACTCGCGACTGGCACGCGAAGACGCTACCGTATGCGTTCGGTTCCGTGCGACACTTGCTGGAGACTGGAGCACGCGAAAAGCGGTTGCTTCTTCGCGCAACAATCACCCCTAGACACCGCCGTCATGGAATGGAAGCCACCACCATCACCACCACCATCATCGTATGACGTGTTTTCGACATGGCGTACAATGAAACCCACCCCAAAACGGGGAAGAAGCGAAGATGAGCTCCACCAGCGTGTTCTAGTAGAGCAGATGACAAATTTTCCTGGAATGTCGCCGCGGTTGGTGGTAGTGAGTCGCAGTTTGCACGTGGTGTCGGGGAGGTGAATTTTGTGAATGAATGTGATCCGCTTTAGAGTGGTGGGGTTGGAGGTTTTTTTTCCTTGATTTTTGTTTTTGCCTTCTTCGCACAACGGAGCGAGCTAACGGTGAACGGGTTCCAAGGAATGACGAGTTTGCTGTTTCCTGCGGCGGAGTTTTTTTTACCCTTTCTCCGCCGTCTTTTTTGTTGCCACCTTAAACGGTAAGTTACGAGCCCGAGGTTACAAGATAAGGAGCGGCTGTGTGTACTGGTAGATAAGCGTTAAATGCACGGTTTTTTAGCTTTTGGGCATGTTGCTGGGTTGATTGAAAAGTAAAGAGGTTTAAAATTTTAGTTTCTTATACCAAACATATGAATTACAATAGAAACATGAAACAAAAAGTAATATGTTACGTATATTTACTCAAAAAATTATTAAAATTATTTTTTTCCAGCGATAGTAAACTGGAAACGCAAGTGTTTTATTTACGCGACCCACACTTGAGACGGACAGTTGGACAAACAATGATTTAGGCTCAGGCTTCTTTCCCAAACAAGCAGACGGTCGAATAAAATGTGAGCATATTTGAGGATGTGTACTTTAATGTTCGTTCAATTAATATTGCAACAAAAATAGCGCACTTTTCTACTATCAGCAGATGTTTTCATTTTTTTTTAACGGCCAAGCCAAAGTAAAGGTTCAATATTAACATAGCTTTAAAGATGAATGTATTATCACCGAATGAGTCATAAAAAGGAAACCTCATCACGAACGAAATTTCCAGCATCTCAGACGAACTCGAGGTGAACAGCAAACTTTCCTTGCGATGCGCTGAACATTAGAATAAGGGTGCCAAAGTGGCAACTACGTGCACGATGATGTGCTATAAATATCATAAGCATCCATTCGACGGCGCTGTGTTCCACGGATGCAATTTAAAACCCATCGCCCTCTATTTACAGTTTCACCCGGCGATCAATTTAATATGCCAGAAGAAGCAGATGTAAAAATATTGATTCTCTGGTGCGTTTGCATCGAGGCACGTGATACGCTTGTTGGTGTTTGGAAAGTGGGTCAAGGTAGTTTTGGATGCGTTTGCATTCTGTTTGCATCTCTGTTGATTGACGACAAGCGGTGCTGACTTTCTAGATTTTCTAAAAACTGTAACTATCATTTAGGTTCTTGATCATTCCTAAATCTGAATGAAACACCCAACCGTGGAATGAAATGAGCGAAAGAACAATCCCATCCAATCCCATCGTGACACGAACCACATCTCCATCCATCATCGGGGCGAAGGAAAGGGCGTTAGGAAATCTCACCCAACGTCGTGGCACCGCACTCACCCAAGTAATCTTCAAAACCTTCCGCTCGGCCCTTGGTCGGTGTGGAGCGGGACATTTTGGACGCCATCAGGTTGCGCAAGCCGATACCGTGTGAGGATGAATGTTTGTGTTTTCGTAGGAAGTTTTATTTCCAGACGAGCACGAACGCTAGAACCTAGCGTCTGGCACTTCTGTTTCGATTTCAATCGGTTTTTTCTTCTTATTTTCAGTTTTGTAAGCCGTTTCGGTCAGTGTTCTATCGTGACACACCCATATCTAGGAGGAAATGTGTGAGTTTTCTGTGTTTTAAATAGATATTTTCATTGAAAAGTAGCTTATAGAAATCCGTACATAACGTCAAGTCGTTCGATAATGGTTGTAATAATCAAAATTAAGTATAAACTAACGTAAAGCATTAAGAGTTGCTTCTTTTCCTATGAGTTTTTTTCACATATTGCAAGAGCAGCATCTTCGTTGAATCTTCCATGTGGACCCTTGACAGATGACGACTCTTGGTGGAATTTTATTATGCTTTGTGTGACGCCATCGGTCGTTGTCAACGTCGCCACAACAATTATGACACGATACAGACGTTTGGAACGAGAAAAAGAACCCACCAGCAGTAAATTTTCACACCTAGCAACGATAAAACGGGAATAGCGCGATTGGCTCGGTAGTAGCAGCCGCAAAGTGCAATAAACCATCCAATGGACATCCTCCATCCAAGCGACTTTTACAGACTTCGGCGAGCGTGTAACAGTGGTGGAACATTATTTGATGGCTTCAGCAAACAAAGGAAGCAAAAAAAACACACATCAAGGGGCATCGAAGTGTGAAGCTCATAAATGTGGCAGTTGATGATTTCAAAAGGGGATCGAACGATCGGGCGGTGTTTTAAGAATTAAGCGAGCTCTAAAAATAATCAAAGTCCTTTCATTTTAAAAAATATGCACGGACAATCACTCCATTAGCCAAACAAATCAACGGTGTACGTTGAAAAGAATAATTTCGTATATTGAACATCATCATTGTGCGCGTGCCGAAAATTATGTACATCTTGTAGCAATTGAGACTTTTTCTTACACCTTGTTCACCTTTTCAACTGCAAACTTTATTTTTAGATTCACACGAAACCTAACCCATCAGCCGGCAAATGGGGAAAAAACCGTTCGACTGAGAACGCGAAGAAAACCTAAACCGATGGGATAGAAAATGTGGAAAACTTACGCAAACAATGTCGACCTTCGAACCGCTGATCGACCAAAAAGAAACATTTTCAAACTTCATTCCCCGTGCGTTATGTTCCGAGGGGATCGCGAACGACGGGTGGATTTTATCGATCTATTCACGCTAGCAAGGTTAGCGAAACGAAGGCAAAAAATTCATCTGCCTTCTGCCCAAGGGGAGCCATTATAATCTGCGAAGGCTTTCAAAAGAGTGATGGATCAGAAGAAGAAAATGAAATGCTGAACGGAATCATCAAATCTTCTTCCATTCCATTTGCGAAGGAAAAATGCACAGTTTTATCCTTGTGATGAAAAATTAATATGAAGAGTCAGCTAACCATGAGAGAGCACTTTCATTTGATACAGGAAATAATTAACATAAAAAAAAAAAAAGGAAATACCACAATGTAACACATCGGCCGACAAGTCCGTAGGATAAATAACATGCGGAGGGGATTATATTCCATTTTTAAGAAGTATGACCCTTAGAATTGTCTTGTCAATCCGATCATTAGAAAAAAGGTAGTGCAGTTTAAGTGACTCAACTGTGTGATTGTGATGTTGAAATCATGGATTACAAACATTTGCTTCCGTTGCGATTTTTATCGTGGCCGCGCATGCACCAATGATGTCTATTGCCCTGGTTCCCTGCAAGAGGGGGAGTTTCCGGAAATCATCGAAAAGTTCACAGAATCGTCTTGGCAAACCGTAATATGAGATTGCACAAGATAGTTATTACGGAGAAAGTATCCTAGGATCATCTTTATTTAATTTTTCATGAACTTTAAGCTATGATGAAGCTGTGTTCATAAATCGTCTACAAATTGAATAAATAACAGTACGAATTTTTTCTGCACCCACTGAACTTGTCAGATATGGCTTTCAGTGACTTGTTCATAGGTAAACAAAAAGTTAAAAAAAAACCGAGCAGGTTATCTTATTCAACCATAAATTTATTGAAACGTTATCTGGCCGAAATACAAAATCCACAAATTTTAAACTACTATGTTTTTCAATAACGCAATCAATACATACTTATGAAGAAAAAAAACCTCTTTTTTAAATAAACAGAAATGTTCCAGAGGAATTGTAATGATTAAATAATACGTCTTGAGGAAGAGTTTGTTAAAAATTAAAGTCGAGGTTTGCCGAAAGCCAAGTGATCTTCCCACGGACTTATCGACCAATGTCCTAAAAGCTGCTGATGATGGCAGTAGCCGTCTCTCACTCTGACAATCTAACAAGATAGGAAGGGGCACAAGGTCAGGATCGGCGCCGTACCCGCTGTAAGTGCAACCCCACATCACAGTGTACATCAGTGTACACACCACCCATATGTGCAAAGGCGCCATACGCATGCAGACGATGTTCTTCTTCTCGTGTTCGGCAGGTCGAAAAATCGCACACTTGCCTCGCGTGGCGGACGGACGGGCCAGTGGGGCAGTGGGGTGTAAACATAAACAAAAGCCGCGCGGAGCCACAGTTACGACCAACTCTGAACGCTTTGTGGTGCGCTACAGGTTTAAAATGACAGCGGCCTTCGATCGTGTGCGTGAACCTCCTCGCGTTCAATCGGAGGCATATTAATAAAATCGATCCGATCGCACAGCACTCGAGTGTGAAGATGCTACAATATACTTTTTTACTTGTGAGCCATCGAGAACCCTAAGAAGGTTGTACCTCGCCCTAGTTCAGATTATTCCGTTCCGTTCCGTCTACTTCGTCATGCATCGTCAAATAAGCTACTTTTCAGTATAAGGAAAATATCAATTTTAACCACCACGTTTTAAGATCCGCGCAAGCGGTATTGGTTGGGCGTCGTCTATGGGATTCAAATGTATATTGGTGTTTCGTTTTCTTCACTTCTTTTTTTCAATTCACAGCGCAGTTTTCCGCCGAAGATCTCGCGGTTTGTTATTGCGCTAAAAATATTATTAACCGAACGAAATGGAAAGCGGCCAAACCCACGGCTCGGGCACGTTCTCGTTCACTTCCCATCATTACCACACGTACGCAGGCTGTTCTCTGCCAGCTTAACACCAGTTAACTTTTAACAACAGTTTACACTGCCGCAGGCTAACAACACAGACCACCTAGTGCTTCCCGAGACGCGGGTAACACTGCACCGATAAAAAAAAAAACACATTCTCGAGTGTATTTTAGTGTTTTGTTTTACTACCCCTGTTGGATGGTGTTGGTAATGCCGCTTTTAAATACACTCGAAGACTTTTAAGTAACGTTTTACACTCGATTTGCTGTTTGGTGTGTTTTTCTCCTTCACGATATTGCACACATAGGGCGCCGTGTTACGTTATCTTTGGGATTTGCTTGCTGGCAGCACTTTATCTTTTTATCTCGCTCATGTTTGCTCCTCCAAACGCTTTAGGCATCTCCGTCTTGAGGTAAGCTATGTGGAGGCCACGAAAGAATATTTTCCCTTGGTTGGTTACAATATTATTGTGCACAAAATATATACTTCTGGCACAGCAGCCAATCAACGAAACGTGCAACACTTTCGCGGAGAAAACTGTCACACACAGGTGCAAATGACACGCACTCGCCGTCCACGCTTCTGGCACCGATCGCTTGACAGTTCGTACTGATCTTCGCGCCCGTCGTCGTTCGTCTGCGGTCGACCTTGCCTGCAGCATCACACAGGCGCGCGCGAGCTTAGATCGCAAACATGTTTAGCCGCGCGCTGGTCGTGGGGACGTGCGACTCCACTCACACAAAACTTGCCCATCGCCCGATGCGAAATACGCCAGCTGCCGGGCTCGAGATGTTGCACGGTGCGTGCGAAACCGTTAACAACACCGACTCGCACACAGAATAAGCTTGCCCGGACGGTGGGGAATGATTGCACTTCTCGCTTTCAGATACCCTTCTCAGCTTAGGGCTTCCCTAATCACGTTGCTAATGACGTTGACGTTGGTGCAAATGGTTTTCTAAGACTAGCACACAACGGCTTTGGCGCATGTCACACAAACCGGTTGCGGGACTTGCTGAGGTGCGGCGGATTGAGCGCGGCTCGTTGTGTTGTCCGTACGTACGCACACGGTGGTATGGGTTTTGCGCGGGTGTCATCGAACATGCCGCGACAAGCAGTTCAACCTCGCTGTATGAGACGTGTTTCTTTTTTTTTTTTGGCAGCCCCATCCCAGGACCATGTGGCGCAACACGCAGACTGCATTTAAAGACTCGCGCTTCGCAGCATCCAAACGGTCGCGACACGGCCAGATTCGGACAGCGTGTCACAGAGAAATCGTTGTTCAGCACTGATCCGATCGCCGGGTCTCTCCCTCCCTCTCTCTCATGTGGCATTAGTCCCTGTAGACTGTTTTACTCAAGAGGACTTTCAGGGGCGGTCAGGCAGACGAAACACCACAATGTTATTTTCAACGGCATCGACTGCACACACTCCAAAATCCTGTACCATAGTTGGATGGGACCAGATAACGAAAGCAGGATACCGGGGGGCGCCGTATGGTGATATTTTTCTTATTTATGGACGCCAAATTCCATCGGTTGGGGATCTGACCATTCGGTGCGAGAATGGTAAATGGGCAGAGTTAGTAATGATGCGAAAACCAGTTAGATTGCTAATCAAACGTGGCAGTCCGCCGAACGGTTGCGGCTTCTGCTGGCCAGAATCGATGATGTCATATGGTACGGCATGGTAAAAGCATTTTCGAAGGGGATATGGGATGCGATTCGATAAAGAGCCGTGTTGCGATATTTAACAAACAAAACATGATTCAGCTGCAATAAGTTGACAACATGCACGGATGGAGATAAAGCAGAATCATATTTGAGCTAGGTAAAGGGAAATTGATAATAACCCATATTTTAGATTCGCATTACCCTCAAAGTCGAAGTATTTAGTTAGTGAATCGTTGAACGTAAAAGATATGTGATTATAAATAAGATTATACTTCATCTTCTTCAATTTGTTCTTAAAGCATTTATCTCTAAACTAGTAACTGAAACATTGTGGTTCTATAAGTACGATTTAGTAATCAAAAAAGACACATAATGGCAAGAATATATACATGCGCTAATCAGTGTTACTTATCTTTACAATCATCTTTATCTTTATCTATTATCAATTTATTTAATTGTTTATGACTTGCAGATGTTTACCAAGCTTGATTTGAAACCTCGGGCGTTCGGGATAGCCGGGCGCGCACGCCGGCTCGAACTCGACCCACGATGGATGGCGTAGGTTCGAATCCAAACCGGATCTCCCTCGGTAGGAAGGATTTACTTACTATGCGCTTAAGTTAACGGGGAAAAAGTCTGGTAAACCCCTTAAAATGGATAGAATAAGATGAGATGACCTCATAATTTAATTTATTTAATTTATGCTTCTTTTTTTAAGTTGAAGCATTATACACTCAGCCAATTTTCCTGAGTTGAGCATTGCTTGAAATAAACATTTGACCCGGACACACATTTACAACTCATTCTAGTGACATTCCATACCTGCCGTTGTCCGGTTTCAGTTTTGATTAACTGCTTTCAGTGTCTTCTCATTTGTTGATCATTTGGTCCGGGGCTAATAAATCTTCGTATACACTTAAAACGACAGTCTTGTTGACGAATTTCTTCCTTCAGCTTATTTTATTTGCTCGCTCTTCAATCGAACTCAAGATCAGCTTGAAAAACTGTTCTGCGGAAGTGAATTCTCTTTAGTAATACGGCATGGACTGTTCTGCAAGAAAAAAAAAAGTGAATGCTCTGCAGCCGCTACCGAACATTCTTCGAGACATTTTTTCTGCATTGAAAATTCAGGCCTAAGACATGCGCATGACGGAGAAGCAAAAGACTGAGACTGAGGGTAAAAGAAAACCCCGTCCGGTGTGCGATATGGAAGGAAAATGAGGGAAAGTCAAAGTCGTGCCGGTAGGCAAAAAACAAAGCCCTGGCCCGGCCGGTTTCTGCTGAATGGTCAGCCACAGAAGTTGCCCTTTAGCTGGAGGAAAGGCTCATTCAAGTTTTTTTTCCCCACAACGATCTGCAAGCGTGGCGTTGGCAGAAGGAAAGGAATGTCATGAACGATGTTGTGACGAAGAAAGTTAAAGGTTAGCGGAATAAAACAAATACGTATCTTATGATTTACCAATTCGGTAATGGAAAATATTAAGAGACCGATGAAAGAGTTTTTTAGTGCCGTAAAAAAATAGCAGAGAATGAGTCGAGAAATGTTTCAAAAATAAAAAGATTGAATTGGTTAAATACCAAGCACAATGTTCAAATATTGCTTAGTTAAGCCCCGCACATTAAACTCATTGCTACATTGCTTGTCTGGGCTTGATGCAATTTTCAAGGCAATATTTGTGTCATTAAGAGAGTACAGTACTCCCACGATGCATATGCAATGTCAAGTGGGTAGGTTTATCAACACTTGATCGCGTTCATATCTTAATTAGATCAATGTTTGCCAGTGCATTTTTGAACGACGCACTAAGTGCTGATGTTGGCCAGAACACTTCAGAATCAGTCTACCCAAGAACATAGGCTGAGATAATGGATCCTCGGCCTCACAAAGATATTCCTTTAAAACCATATCGTTAAAGGGACAGCGTTGGTATTGCAACACCGTCTTTGACGCCTACGATCGCCCTCGTAGTCCACACGTGATCACGTCGCAAAGCTTCACATTTGCATGATTTGGTGGAAGGGGGAAAAGAAACCAAACACTGTAGGCGGCAGTACGTCCAATATCGTTTCAACTTCCGTTCGTGCTCGAAATGGCAAGGAACGACTGTAGATCCGCCTCCCCGGTACGATTGTAATTCAAGTTCCGGCTAAGAGTAGTGAAAACAGTTTGTCTGAACAGCGTTCGATCGTTGTTTGAAGGATGAGTGATGTTGGAAACATGTTAGCCCAGACATTATTTGCCATCTGATATCATAAAGAATGTATAGCTAAAAGAAACGAGGGTACCTTCTGACCACCTTTTGTGCGCCCTCGAACCTACAGTGCTGTATCAGTGCGGTAGCGTGTTTGGAATGCTAAAAATAGCCGCTGACTTGCGATCTTCCATTGCCTCACAATCGCATCTCAATCGGACGGTGTATTTGCTTCATTCGCGATCTGTGGGAGCATTGGGCAAAAAATGTGAGAAAGCAAAGAAAACTGTTTCAACCAGTCTCGAGATGGCCTGCGAGCGATTGACTTTCCCAAACGATGTTGGCTAAGGATTATTTTCTCCCGCTTGTGTATGCGGGCTGACCCGTGGCGCGAAAGAATGCGTCCCGAGTGAGAGCGAGAAGGCGAGCACTTTCTTCAAGTTCAACCAGAACGCGCCGACTGGCTACGGAACATCAGACCAAATAGCGCATGTTTGCACGCATGCTTCCATGACGTCACATGGGACGGGAAAAAACCTGTTCCAAACAGATGATCGAACCGCTGCAGCTAGATCTAAAGAACTTACCCGTCATCTTGTTGAGGTGTGGGCAAGCTGCTCCTTTCCTCGATCTCGTTACGAGTTGGGTTTGACAATGAAAGGAAATGCGTTCACAGGAATGTGACGTTGTACCTTTGATTCAATCAATGACAATCGATCGTATAGCTAAATAATAGCAGCTAAACACCACCAAAGAAGTATGCACTCTTCACAATCAACTTCTAACTTCTTCCAAAACCCGTTTCACTTGCAGCGATGCCACCAACGACAGTTTACTTCACCACCAAGCGATTGCCGCCGCTTAGCAGGGGCTACTGAATGTGCACGACAGTGAAAATGCAATTTTTCCTAACATTTGGTCACACCGAGTGTCGCAACACACACATCCGCCACCGACGTCGAATGCAAAATCACTCAAGCAAGCAAGCACGCGCCAGGAATATCCAAATGAACCGTAGCGTCCAACAGCGTACGTTTGACCGACGAGCAATATCAAAGACGCGGTAGGACTTTCGAACGATCCAGACGGGTCGGACGATTGATTGAATGGACACAGGATCGATGAGAAAACAGTATCGACGTGCACGAAAGGAACGCGTAAACGGACTGCAACTCTGAACGGTGCTGTTTCGATGAATACTAAATCAAAACTCGCTCGACACCGATTAAAGCTCCAGCGCGATGTGGCGGAGCTGCTTGGCGCGCGTCTTAAGACGCCCTGTAATGACACCACTACCAACGGCAGCAGGTCGGATCGCGCGGTGTAAGCGATCATGAACTACGCGGGAAACACAAAATGGGTTCAAGACAGAGAGAGAGCCGCTGAAGAGCTCTCCACCCGGGGCACAGTGAACAGCAATGCGTCGGTCGTTAGAAATTCGTTTGTTTATCAAACACTTTTTTCCAGTATTTCACGCCGAGCAAGTTTACAAACTAATCGCAGTTTATTGTATTTCTTGGATGTCTTAAATATCTGTCTATGCTGTCAAGTGTTTAATTCATGATCTTGTAAAAATCAGGCCTCAAATATCAAACACCTCATAAAAGATTTAGGGTAGAGGTTATCTGTCAAAAAAATGTTGTCAGAGTCATATTCGGTCATTCGAAAACTTAGGATGTAAGCAAAGACTTCTAGTTCAAAGTTTTCTAATGGTATTTTAAGGTTTCTTAAGAAATTTCAAAATGTAGAATTTGATTGAAAACGTCATGTAGTCACTACAGTGAACAAATCAATCCGGAACATCAAATGCTTTGGAAAGAAATGTATAGACAGCTAATATAAAATCGTTGAATTTCCATTGAAATCGGCTCGTCAAAGGGCAATGTCCACCCTCGAGGCCCACTGTTGGGGACGCGATCTGGAGAGTCCGTTCAGAGAAAAGGTGGATGAGTCGTTCTGCAGTCGCAGTCGCGCGATTCGAATGAACTCAACCGCGGGTCAAAAGCGGAATGCTTAGTCAAACACAGCGCCGGGCCGGCCCCCCAGTTGGAGATAGACGAATGAATGGATTATCTGTATAGTGTGTGAGAGAACTCCCCCAACATGTTCGGGACACTGTGTGGAGCAAATGAACTCAACAAATCGATAGGCACGTGATGGCGGACTTTCAAGAGTATAATCTTCAGGCCACACGTGCCGCAAAAGTTCGAGGAGGATCAAATTCATATTTTGGACCAGGAATATATTTGTAAAAAAAAAAATTAAAAGAACATTCCAAATGCAAAGAAAAGTTAATTTCTTCATTTCCAACATGATCCTTTCGACGCCAGGGTTGGCGTAGTCAAATCTTCAACGTAAACAAACCATCTTCAAAGGCGATCGCCATTAGTCACTAACACACAACCATCCGTCGATCCCGCCGTCTTTGCGCCGGCGCCGGCTCGAATACGTTCGCACGTCCGGTGAATGAATCTTTCGCTTCCGATCGATCAAATAAACCCCTCGAACCGGGGAGGGGAACAAACACAGGGCTCGAAGAAGAGGTAGAACACCCTTGACGCAATGCCATGTGTGCGCGTTAGTGACATCATCATCATCATCATCGTCACAGGAGCCGGCGCGACAGGAAGCAGTCTGCGGCGGCACCTGAGAAAAAGGAGCCAAGAGTGGAATGCCATTTTGGTTCGTGCGCCACACCAAATGCGCCCACCCCTTTTACGAATGACCTCAGACTATGGGTGGTACGGTGGGGTGGGGTTGAGAGAGGCTGTGGGATTTCGAAGCCCACGCAGTCCCTTGCCTTGTGAACATTCGTGAATTCTTGCTGTTGGCTGGGGGTAGATCGAGTTTGTCCCACATTTGAAAGAGTGCTTCGCAAGTTGTAAGTTCTTTATCCAGTTGCAAAGCACCATCTGGTGGTCAACATTGGAAGTCATCAGAATCGTGGAGCTTTAGCAGTGTTGAATGAGTGTTGGGCTGAACAAGAATTATGAGAACAACCCTTAATACTACAGCACAATTTGTAACAACATTTTCTTCGAACTTTTACGCTATTTACGTCGATTTTTTTTACTAAAATGCAAGGGGAAACACTGCTGAAATTTCATTAAATTCAATTATTAGGCAACTTTAAAAAAAAAATCTTGCAGGAAAAATTTTAAAATAAGGTTAAACATAATTATTTCAACATTTCATTCTCCCAATTCAGATCCCGTATCCTCTCCCATACCCCTTAACCTTTTATGTTAAGTGTTACATTGTATAACCCTTGCGGCAAACAATTGTTCCCCATAAATGTAAATGTAAATTTCATAAAATATTATGCACAATATGGATAGCATTGATGGTTAATAACCATGATGTATGATTAAGATAAGTATTCGAACGCACTAAAACAATTTTTCAGTTCAACAACACTTACATCCGGGCGCAATGCCACGATCTCTCAGCGTGCACCGGTACGGTTGGCGCGCTCCTGGATCGAATTTCCCGTAGCACGTCCGGTCCATGATGTTTCCTTCGAGCAGCGCCAACGACTCACCATCGGTGCGGGAAAAAGAACGAAAGCACTACACCGCAGGCACCAACCGCGGACGGAAATGATCGATCGGGGAGTCACTTTTTGTCATACAGTGCTTATTTATGACCTTTTTACCTCCCTCTGTTCAAGTTGAATGTGAATTTAGATTTAACAGCACCAAACCTTATGTTCGCGGAACGAGGAACCACTCAGCAACGCAGGTTTATTATTGAGAAGCACTTTCAGTTTTTTCTTTCATCTCCGGTTGGATCGAATTGTACTTTTCACGGAATCCGGGTGGCACATTTACGATCTTGTTTTGTGGCCTCCATCGTTTAGTTTTATTTTATTCTTTTCTGGCGATTTTCTAACACCTAACTCCCGGTAACGACTTTTCTCGCTGTCCAGTTGGAGCCATACTGAATTTGTTTGTGGATTTTGGAGAAGAGAAAAAAAACACCGGGTTGTTGTATTTCACGACGTCTCAGGCACGAGTTTGACGGGAAAGGAAAACACTAGACGCACTGGCAACTGGGGCATGGCAAGGCAAGGGAGGAGGAAAGATGAAAAATGATTCAAACTGTCTAATTTACGCACCGCCAACCGACGCAGCATATCCTCCTCGGCAATGGGCGGGTGGGTGGGTTTGATTTTCCTTCTGTGCGTATGTTCATGTGTGTAGTCTATTTAGTATCCCCGAACTACACCACCCGAATGGATGATCTCGCCATGACCGGCGACGTCGCTTTATTTGCCATAAATTATGTCCCTCCCGGCAAACTAACTTGATCAAGGACCGAGAGGGTGGACGGAATCGGGAGGAAAGCGAACGCAACGCTAGGTCATTTTCCGGAGTTTCCCTCGGTGGCACTTGAGAAAACCGAGGTTGGACGACGGGGTTCCTTTTTATTTCGTGGAAATTGAAGTTTATCTTGGCCCCCGCACGCGACTGGCAGCACACATTCGAAAACCCGTTGAAAAATGACACCCAAGGAAAGCGAAACTTTGGCCGCAAGACCCACGGACAATAATCCCCACCCTCACTCGAGGGCACGGTGCAGTGAAACGGAAAGCAGTGGCCGTGTTTTTCTTTCGGGCCGTGAACGAGAAAAAAAAAACGCCCGCGAACCACAAAACAAATGTAACATTAATACGCGAAATTAAAACTAGCTGACGTAGAAAAATCATGTTGTTCTCTAAAAATAACAGGACGGGTAATCCTGTTGCCGGCGCTAGCGGATCGTTAGGGATTTTCCTCTTCGTTTTCGCTGCATGGTTCCCGCGGTAGTTTTGTTTCATTTTCATCTTGTTTTCCCAAGACCAGCGAATGGGCAGTCGTAAGGGGGCTGCGTGCTGTTGGGGGAGATAAGTGAACTGCTCGTTTGATCGAGGTGTGCGCTCTAAGGTAGGGACACAGGTTACCCCATCTCCTGTGCCAAGGAGGCGCGTGACGAAACTTTAAGGATTGATGCGAGAGACAATAGCCGTCATTCATTGCATTGCAAATATTACATGCAAGCGATGCATTTGAATGAATCTCAACTTAATTGAAAAAGGAATATGCTAAAGTTAAATGTAGGAAGTAAACAGATGGGTTTGAACAAAGATGGGATAGGCACAAAAGATTCGTTAAAGCCATTTTTTAATTTAAAAAGATTAGCTCGCGATTTAGGAGTTTTTTTAAAGCAAGATTTAAGCTCACGCTGTTGGTCTGATGATGGAGTGACAATCTAACACTAGTCTGCAGCGTTTGATTATCGACATGTCATGTTGCTATCATAGGGCATCCATTTTCTCTTCGAATGTCTTTACAACTATACAATCTACAGAGTCGGATTTAAGATTTATTGCTTAAATAGGACATTCATTTAAGGTAACATTTTCTGTGTCAAATCTTTCAACAAATATATCACTGATAACAACAAATCACTGCTTCAAAACATGTCGTTGGCATATCCTCAAATTGTTTCAAATAGAAGGTGGTGGGAGGGCTCAACCATCCACCTAATTGGTGAGTTTTCAGCCTCAATGGAAGCTAGTCCCTCTCAGCGGAAACGGAACAATTGCACCGTGGCTGCAACCTGCAACGCAAAACATCGAGTGGGCTGCTGTTGACACTTGACACTTGTTAAAACGCACCGATACGATCGTCAGCCTCTTCTAGGAGGGAACAAACGACACACACCCACCCAACTGACCGACATCGGGGAGAATTGACGTTTTATCGCACGCCGCTAATTAATGGGATGTTACAGCTCAACGGATGAGTCTTCCGCGGCCAAACGCAATTCCGAATGGAAACATAGGGTCGATCAAAAGAAAAGAAAAAAAAAATGGAAGAATGATGTTTGTAAACATGCCGCTAAGGACGGAAGATTTCGTCATCGCCACGGAGAGAAACTGTAACGAAAAGCCGGCAAGACAGTCCCCGGGCGCCGTTCGGGTCGCTGATCGATTTAACGACTCCCGCCCGGGAAAACAAGAAATGTCCCCAATTTCCCGCCTTCATTTTTTTCGAGGGGGAAGGATCTATGGTTGGCCGTTTTCTAAACAAAAAAATACTGTACCAAATGCACAGAAACTTTGTCGCCGCCGTCGCTTGCCGAAACTGAAGTCTACGCAATCCGTGACGAAAAGACACACCGTACCATCTTCTCCACCTCCACTTGACACACTGCCCCTTTCCCTTCTATGTTCGCGTGTTCGTTCTCGAATGTGTGATTGGCGCTGCGTGTGCAATGAAACTCGCCGTTTCCACGACATCCGCCCTGGTGCTTCTGGGCGAAATCCCACGGTTAGCGCTGGATCGCAGCGGGATAAAGTTGATCCAATTGACTCGGAAAGATCAACCGAAGGCGCCTTCGGTCGGCGTGGGCCATCGCATTGCATTGCCTTGATCGGAGGTTCAACATCTGGTGGCCGCATTTGTTTCGACTCTCCGTCATCATCAACGTTGGTCAGAACGATCCGAATGAAGGGAGCACAGTGAGGAAGTTTTCGACGATAATCGGACATGTGCTAGTTAAGTCCTAGACACATTCAGACATCATAACTGAATATGTTATAATATGTTTCTGAACATATTACTTAACTGAATATATTATAATTCTATAGGAACTGGAGTCTAAAAGGGTCTCTCAAAAGTATCAAGAATAGACATGGTTAATTTTGCCTTAAAAAATAAAAATAATGTGAATAATACGTAGGACAAACTTATGACTCCAAACGTACGAATTGTTTAGTATTTTTGCATTAAAAAAGGCTTGTTACCTGTAGAACTATAGAATTCGAACAAATTTATGAACATTCTTCATGATGGAGAACAACTTTTAAGCAAAAATAAATACAACAAGAGAGTTCGTATAGCCAAGTCCAATCACTAGAACAGACCAGAGAAAAACATCAAATCTTTGGCTCGAAACATCGGCACGGCTCAACAACACCGTCTATCGCCCGAAGGCGTGAAGGGTTTTCCGTCTAGGAGAAGTGTGGAGGTTGGCCCAGCGTGTTGGCGTCACTTGCGTCTGCCGATTTTCTCACACCGCCGTCAGACTGCGACGGGGTTCTTTTCTGTCACAATTTGAAATTTAAAATAACATTCCGTCCCGTCCACACACATGAGAGTCTGCACCGTGAGTCGGGTTCAACCGGCACGCATCACGTTCGCGAATGGCCACGTATTGGCTTCGCCTGTTTTTTTTTTTTTTTTTTTATGGGCCACCAACCAAACACATCACCGGCTTATCCGGTCAAACGGTGCACCTTTCCGCCAGAGCCGAGTTCTAGAGGCCGGCTGACGATTGAGCCGTCGCCTTGCCGAAACGTGTCGGCGTGTTGACTGTCGGGCGGACGGTTTGGCCTGCCTGCGACACGGCCATTGCCATCGTGGCCCCCGAAATGGCCGTTTTATTGCTTTGCAGAGGCGATCGAGAAAGCGGCAACAAACGTGAAGGACTCCACCAACCTGCCAGCATCCGCAGAATATAAACTGCATTTGCAATTGCAGGCAAACATTGAGAGTAGGTGCGCTCTATAGTCTAAGCAGTTGATTATTTTGTGCAATTCTGCCCACTTCTCATCGAGTCAGATAAATTATTATTGCGTATCGTTTACTCTACCTTGATTCATGGGTAATTTCATCATTATTGCACCTCTTCAAACTAATTACCACCAATAAAAATATATGTTATGCAGAATTTAACCTACTGACAGTTCATTTCCATAACTGTGTGATTTTAATTTTGAGTTTAGCATCAAATTTTAGTATGACAAGGTAGAATGGTACCGGATTAAATATAAAAAAAAAAAATTGAAAAGCAAGAACATTAGAATACGCAAATGGTTTAAAACCTATAAGAAATCTTCCTACTAATCCGTATTCTTGATAACTCCTACCGCGAACAAACTGATTTTTATTCTCTACCAACGTCAATTCACTTCACACAAAAATTAACTTAAAAACTAAACATTGATAAGCTACAAGAAGCCAATGTTTATTTTTTGTTTTGTTTTACACGATTGGAATAAAATAAGAGGCCATTAAATACAACAACAAAAATTGCTACCAGTCCTTATCATGCGAAATTGACGTGCCGAAATTCAAATTGAACCACATCAATCTCGGCTTGATACCGTTGGGAAAGATTAGATTGAACGTTCGACCGAAACTTTTGGTAGAAAGTGGTGAGATACAGTGGGACACATGCCGTCTTTTTAATTCATGCAAATGTTTGTGAAGCGAAAAAAAAGGGCTGCGTTGTGTATAGGAGAAACAAATATGGCGTCCACGGAAAACGTTAGCATTTGCATTATCACCCCGACCCGAGTGGCATCCTCAAATAAGCCGGCCTCTTCATTTTTCTTCCATCCTCTTCGCCTCTCTGTTCGCTATCGCGCCGTTTGTCAAATACCGGTTCCACGCGAGCACCTGATATCAAACCGCGAGGCGTTTGTTTATCAACTCGCACACATCGCCAACGAACCGTTTATTGCAGTCTGGCCGTGTCTGGTGTGGTGTTCGGTGCCTCTTGTGGTCCGAAAGAAAAAAAAATGGACACGATGGCGACAAAAACGCACCTTCCCCAGCCATTTAAACGATCTGCCACAACCAACACAGCCCACCACCATCGAAACGGTCACCAAACGGTGAATGGTAGACGACGTTGGTTTTACACTAAAAATAAACCACACACAAATTATCTTCCCCTCCGCCGGCCCACAGTATCCCCTTTTCCGGTGGGGCCGATTCACTCCATCCATATGCACACGCACACGCTCGCGGTTCACGATGTGATATAAAATGTATCGAAAATCTATCTACTCCACGGGATGTTTGCTAGAAGCCACAGGAACCAAACATATTAAGTCGTTACAATCACGTAAGCAAACACAAACACACAGACGGCGCCAAGGATCCAGAATTTGCCCATATCCCCTCACATGCGAATTTTAGTAACACTGTTTACCGCCAGTTTTTCCTTGCCGGAACATTACCCTGACCGATGGATAACGATTCTTTTTGTATCTTCAAATTTCACACCATATACTCTGGGGTCGACACTGGGAAGCACGAAATGGGACAATCACAGTAAACTTTTTCTTATGATTTTGTTCACATTGAAGAAACTGAAAACACTTGCAGCGCGGCTCGAGTAAGAAAAGACATCAAACGGTCATGAACCTGCCCTGTGGCAACGCATGGTGCAGCTGGCGGGATGACGATAATGTGATGCACCATCACGATGCAACGGCAAATATCAACCGACAGAGCAAGAAACCCATTTAAAAAAAGAAGAACTCTTGTCGCGTTCAATGTTCGAAAGCTTAATCTTTTCTAGTGATTATTTCACTCCACCACCGGAACAAAAACTGTACACTTAACCCCTCATCGCAACTCACAAAACTCGTGACGATTAGATCAGTGCGCGTCTGCCCGCGTTACACAGCCGAAACGATACGACAGGGCACAAACAACCGTTGGCGACTGACTGACTGACGGTCACTAGATCAGCGCGCGGTTCGGCCTGGCGGGATTTCAAATCGTCGCGGGCTACTCGATTCTTCACCACGCGCTACTCGCGCTCGAGCTCTCTTGCGCTCTTCCTCTCCGGGTGCTTTTATTTGATTTAGTTTAGTTTTTCCTTGCGCTTGTATATTCTCTCTCACCCTCGCTTGTTCCGAAATTTAAAAAAAAATACCACCTCTAAGCACGCGGTCACGGACGATGCGACACCAACATCGACCGGCGTTGGGATGGCAGGAAGCATAACCGGGAGGGGAGGAAACAGGGTGGTCTCTCGAACGAGACGCTGATTGCAGGCTGATTACAACAGAGCAGCACCAGCTCTAATGACCACCGAACACACCCACCACGGTCGCATCGATCGATTGACCTTTTCCCTACACGCCGTCGACGCATTACTTGACGTTGTTTGGTGACGGAGGAGGAGATTGGCCGTTCGATGATGGTAGATTTACACGAGCAGGAACTTGAGCCACGGACCGTACGGAAGAAACAAAAAATCGATCAACCATCATCCGGAAGCGGCCCTCGACTGAGGACGGAGCGCATCCTTCCGCTTCGAAGCATGTATGATGGACGATAAGAGATCTTTGAATAGAATCGCAACAAAAATAGGCTACTAACCCTTTGGTCAATAAACAAATTAAAAGGCCATGGAGAAAGAAACAAATATCACTTAATAAAATTAAGATTGATTTAAATGCGACGATGTCCTAACGAACCAACATCACTTTTTAATAATTAATCAATGCTAATGATACGAATTCACCCAACAGTTGCCCCAAGCGCAAGGTGCTTCTCATCATGTCATGTTTGTTGTGTTCAGTTCTATCCCTTTATCGCTAAATGAAACAGTGCGATACGTATTTTTATAACTTTTATTAGTTTTTTTTCACTTTCACTTTTAAATTTGTTTCGTTTTTTTTTTTTCTTCCCTTAACTTCCTTAATCTCTCAGCGGCGCGGCGTTTGCGTTCCTGCCTGTAATTGTATTATTTTTACTTTGCTTTCTTTTTGCTGTTCTATCTCCATTCGCATCCCACTCTCGCTCGCCTCCGCCTCCACTTTTCTGCTCTGGCTCGAACACTTCCGTGAATCTGTCGTAGGGCCACCAACCATCCATCGAAACTAAACTCATCCTCTTCCATGCGTTCCAAAAACAGGCATCCATCTACCCTTCCACGCTTTTATACTTGTTTTATAACATTAAATTTTAATCATACTATGTCGCCTCCGATCGATATTTTATTCACCTGACCTGCCTGACTTCCTTCTCTTCCATCCCTTTTCCCAAACTCTCACTATCGTCCCCTTGCCCAACGCTAAGCGGAGGCTAGGCATGTCTCGGTAGAAAAACAAAAAGCCCTCATAGTCCTTTGCTCGCTCTCGTTGACACCTTTAAATAGTTCTTGTCGCTCCCACCATTGCATCCGTTCTGTTAGTTAGTGTGATTTTAATTTTCTTTTCGCATCCGATCACACTCAGCATCAACGGTCGAGGGAACGGCGATCAGTCTGTCTGCAGCGCCGTTTTAGCACTGTACATTAAACAATTTTGTCCAGCACGTACGCCGCATTGAAGCGATTTTATTTGACCTTTGTTCACATATTATTTTGCGTTCTTTATTCCCTTTGCTACGGATGAAAAGCATCCAACTGTTATATCTTTCTCGCTTCCTAGTCAACTGGGTCTTGCGGTACAAACCAAAACAAAAAAAACACATTTCTGAGCACTGAGCCTAGTTATTTTATTTTAGGTTTTTTCTTCTTCTTTTCTTTTCATTATCACCACAATGTTGATCGAATGCTTTCAGAAGCCTACGCCTGTACAATAATTTTTGCCGTTTTTTTAAATGAAAAATCTCCATCTTGGGGCTTATGGAAACTCTGCGCCTTTTGGTCTATGTTGCCAAATTTGTATGGAGCCTGGGTGGAAAAGTGTGGCAGAGCTGCACGCACTGCTGAGCTGGTTTTGGCATTCTTAAAACAATATATAGTATATCGGAGCATGGACCTATTGCGGGGCAACGTTCTGTCCTTTTGTTTCGTTTTCATTACTGGGGCCACCAATAGGCTCTGAGATGGTTTGATTTCATTCAACACAAGTATTTCCCTTGGAAAAGCACACCTAAAGTTTTTGGAAAGGATTGACAAATTAAAAAAAAAAAAAACAGAGAAACCCAACTGCATTCTCCACATGATTATTATAAATGTATACAATAAAGGGGCAAACATTTAACCACCTAGCCATAATACACTGAGACTGAGTTCAAAAAAGATAAAGCTTTCACGATCGCAACCCGGTACAGACATCCCGCTTCTTGATTGCCTTAGTTCATACAGGGCCAAGGACCACCATGTGTCGCCCCCTGTTGTTGCTTTGTTAGTTTTGTTTTAACTTGGGGAGCAAGTCATTTGACGGAACAGAAAACGGACATTAACAAGAGAAAATGAAAAACATGTTACATTCAACAAATGTTCTTGATTTTTACACCATTAATTTAGGATCTTTTACACAAACATTGTTACTGGGTCCCTAAGAAACTAGGCGGCTAGCGAAAAAAAAAAAACTTATCCATATCATTATCGTGCCGAGAAGCAAAAATTTAAAAAATTCCCTTCTCCTCGTTCATGGGAGGGAGCGGGCAGCGGTCCCGTCTCTTCCACCTGCTCTGCTGACATCGGAAGCGGAAAAATATCGCTTGTCCAGAAGGAAGCGGAACGAAAACACACAAACACACATACACACACACCCACGCAAGAGCGCACCGGATCACAATCGAACTACCTAAACCATTCTATCCACCGGCGACACACCGGCCAATCCCGGGGGGTTTCACTGTCGTGCGTCGTGTCCGCGCACACGTGGGGGGGCAGAATGAGACAGAGAGAGCGCGAGAGAGGAGCGGGAGAAGAGGGCAGCAAGAACGAGGAAGAGAAGGCGATCCTTCTCCGTCCACCTGGGTCACCTTGATCATCTCCTCGTTGCCTTCCACGGCGCAGAAGAAGCTTGAATTAGTTGTAGATTTTGATCGCCTTCTCCATGTAGTTGAACCGGCTGCGCTTGGTGTTCTTGTTGATGTGCTCCAGGCCGAGGAAGGTGCGCGAGTGCGGATCGGTCCGATCGCCGCGGAACATCTCCAGGTTGATCTGTATCATCTCGTCGTCGATGTAGTCGATGTGCTCGGTGATGATCGCTAGCCGGTACTTCTCCCACTCCTTGTCCGACACCACCAGCTTCTTCTTCATGCGCTCCTTGAGCGACGCGTATGTTTCGTCCTGCACCGCCCGAATGAAGAACGGGATGCCGAACACGCTCGAGATGTCCTTGGTGAAGTGAAGCACCGGCACGAGCATCTCGCTCTCGCCGAGCGCCACCTCGTCCTCGGCCACCTCCTCGATCCGATACATGATCTGGTTGCCGATGCTCGACTTCTGCACGAACGGGTTCTCCGTGTAGTCGTGCAGCTGGTCGAGCGGCGTGTCGTCGGCTGGACCGGGCGACAGCCGGTTCTTGGACAGCTCCGAGATTCGCAGCTGCTTGGTGCTCGCCTCGCCGAACTCGATCACCTTGCGCGCCTCCTCGAGCAGGTCACGCACGGTGCCGTTCTTGTTCGGGTAGAGGATCAGCTCCTTCTCCTCCTTCAGGTTCGGCATCAGGTAGAGGCAGCGGAACTGCTTCTTGTTCTCCAGCTCGTTGATGTTGATCGAGAGCTTCTGGTAGAACAGCTTGCGTATCGTTTTGGTTTTGCTGTACTGCAGCACGTCCCGCAGCGACCCGCCGAAGCTGTGCGACAGCGGCTGCCCGGGCAGGTCGCTGTAGTTTTTGCTCTTGAAGAACTGTATCTCGTACGGGTTGACGTTGATGCGCCGGCCGACGGCCTTCGCGATCTGGTCGTACGTCGATTCGGACGACAGGTCGAGCGTGAAGCCGGTGTCGTTCGGGATGAGCGTGTCGAGAAAGACGACCTCCATGCGGCAGAACAGGTCCTTGAAGTACGCCTCGCACGTCGGAAACTCTAGGTTCTCCTGCGGTGGGTGCAGCTTCTCGAACACGATGATCGTGCCGTGCCCGAGCAGTGCCAGGGCCGTCTGGAGCGTCTGGAACTGGTCGGTGATCTTCTGTGCCTTGTTGATATCCACCACCTCGTACAGCTGCAGCTCGGTGTCCGGCTCGAAGTAGGCCCGCTTACACAGGTCTCGCGCCAGCTCCGCCACCGTAGTCGACGGCTTGTATAGCCCGTGGCCGCAGTAGTTCAGCCGCTTGTCCACCGGGTCGTAGCACTTGAAGAACAGCAGCGTGTCCTCGAACGTGATCTTGGCCGGCTCGAGCTCGGTGCGCCCCGGAAGCGGCAGCTCCAGGAAGATCGTGCACGAGTGCTTCGTCTCCGGTGACGCGTACTTGCTACACGTCTCCGCCGACGACGGGTCGATGTACTCGAACTTGTGGGGCTTCTGGTTGGAGGGCTTTTTCACCTCCCATAGCCGAAACTGCCCGTGCTCGATTTTGAACGCGCGCCCGATCTGCACCGCTACCGTCGCCAGGTCGAGCGTCTTGCGCACCTTGAGCGTGCGGTAGGCAGCGGTTGTTGCGTCAAACAGGTCCGACTTCTGGTGCACCTCCATATAGTCGGACAGCAGCACGTTTAGGTTGACGAAGCTCGACGCCTCCGTGCGCTCGATGCGGCGCGCCTGCTGAATGCGCCGCTGCTCGTTCAGCCGCTCGAGCAGCTCCTCGGGAATGTCGCTCTCTTTCACCTCCTCCAGCACCTGGTGCACGACGGACTCGCGCACGTACACCAGCATGTACGCGTTGCTGCTGTGCCGCAGGTTCAGCTCGTTGTCGTGCCCGCCGTAGTTCTGCTCGATCGCCTCGGTGCGGGTGCAGCGGCACACGACGTCATCATCGAACTTGCACCACTTGCCATCATTCTTGGGGTTGATGTAGACCACGTAGTGCCCGCCGTGGTTGTCTCCCGAATGCACCAGGACCGCGTGCAGGATGTAGGTGGCCGGCGTGTCCTCCGGCTTCTCCAGGAACGGGTCCAAGTTGATCATCTCGTCGAACTCGAAGCGATCGTTGAACTTGACCGAGTTGTCCGAAATCGGATCGTACTGGAAGCGCATCAGGTGCAGGTGCAGCACCGGCGGGAACTTGCTGAACAGGATGCCCTTCTCCGCCTTTTGCAGTCCGTGCTCGCCCGCGTCATACTTGTTATCGTCGTCCAGGATCTCCGTCGCGATGTAGTCCCTAAACGACTCCTGGATGTTCTTTTTGCCCTTAATGTTGAGCTGGATGTCGTAGAACGTCTCCGTGCGCCGGCTCGTGTAGTCCACGTTCTGGCACTTGATGTACGAGATCATCTTGCCCTCGAACAGCTTCGGGATCGTGCCCTCCAGGCTGGTGCCCTTCATCTTGTTCTCCAGCTTATCGAGCAGCACGCGCAGGAACTCCTGCACGTCGTGCTGCATGAACGAGTCTAGCGCGTCCCAGCCAAAGCTCTTCGTGAGCTTCTTCGTACCGACCGGTTTGTTCTGCGTCTGCAGATCGTGGAACACTCGCTGCAGGGCGAGCGCGACCGATTTGCAATCGTCGTCCGCCTCCGTCGGCATCTTGTACACGGCCTTCCGCAGCTGGTTGGTGAAGTAGAGCGTCTGCAGCAGCGAGTTCATGTAGCACGTGGCGCCCTGATTCTTTAGCCCCACGTAGCCGGTGTGCTTTTTCGAGTCCCAGAAAATGCCACGGGGCGGCTCCGCGTTCACGTGCACCTGGAGCGTGATTGTGTCGTTCTCGATGAAACCGTTCGCCGGATCCATGATCTCCTGCCAGTTCATGAACGACGAGAAGCCCCAGTCGTTCTCCTGCATGCAGAACGTGTGCCGGATGCGCCGGATGAACGGCTCCACGTTCGTGTCCACCTTCAGCAGACGCAGCTCGGCCGACGCCGAGCAGTTCCAGTTGTTGCTCGAGCTCTCACCGTTGCACTGCAGGAAGAAGCCGAGCCCCTTGCCGGGTGCGACCGCGTTCTCGTTCGTGCGCGGCATCGCCAGGATCTTCCACGGCAGGTTGCGCACGTAGTACGGCGGCGACAGGACCGACTCCGTCAGCCGGCTGAACTTTGGGATCTGAAAGCTGAACGTCGCCTCCGAGCGCACCTCGTCGTTCATGTAATCCTGGTCGTCCAGTGCCATCGCCTCACCGCCGACGTCGGCGTTGGCACCGCCACCGCCACCGTTCGCGGCTGCCGTCGGAGGTGCGACCGCGTTCGTGAGGTTCTGAATGTTGGGCGGATCGATTTCATTGTCGTCCTGCGTGTCCATCGCTTCGACCGTTTTGTCGTAGTCCATCGCGCTAGAATGAGAGGTTTTACAACGTTTCGGTTTCGGTTCCGGTTCCGGGGAGGTCATGTCGTTTCGCGCGCACGTGAGCAACGAGTTTGGATTGGGAAGCAAATGCGGGTAGTTACGGTAGTGCGGCCAACGTGTGTCCGGAATGATTGGAGGATAAGTTTTGGGGAAAATTTTGAAAGTGAAACATCGATGGGAGAGGAGAAGAAGAATTGGGCAGGAGAGGTTAACAAAAAGCGCGTTTAGATTACAGGTGATAGATACAGACGGTAAGATAGAGAGATAGATAGAGAGAGCGAGAAAAAGAGAAATAAAAAAAAATCTTTCAGAACAATCGGATGAACATTCTATCCAAACGGAACAATCGGGATGAAGGAGGATGGACGTGAAATGACGGTTCGTTGCGAGGGCTTCGGGATGATTCGACCGAAGTCCTTTTTTCAGCTCAAAAAGTGTACCATAGCATTGCGTAAAGAATGACTAATCCTTCCATTGTAGCATATTGGCTTAAGCTCCGCTCAAAGGTATAGAATCCAATGGCTATTAACTCAATTAGTCATTAAATAACAAACGCATCAACTCATCCCGTGCCCTAGGAACCGAGAGAATGGAATGAAACAGTGATGTCGAGCGCTTGCACCCATTCCACTCTCTTAAAGTGCAGTAGTGCTTGGGACTCTAGGAAGATGCTTGTCTAGTTTTGGTGCAGGGATTGGAGGCTTGGGTTAGGGGGTTGGGACGTACAGGGTCTCTGTGCAAGCAAGGCTGGCATACGTACTTCAAGCCCTCTGTCGGAAGAAATTCCTTCCCCGTTTTTGCGGCCGTTCGGTGCGCACGTTTTCCACCGAGAACTGTGAGAAAGCGAGTCAGCAGCTGGAAGCCTACGCCTCCACCTCCTCCTCCACGTCGTCGTCCTCCTGCTCCTCCTCCTTCCGGCTCCTGCTCTTCGATGCCGACGCCGCGCCCCTCACCGCCTCCACCACCTCCGGCAGGGATGTTGTTGCTTTCCTTGCGGCGCTTCGGCGCTACGAGCGAGCTGAGGATGGAACTGTCACTGGTTGCTTTCTGTCGTGCTGCGGTTGACGCAGCAACAGAGACTTCTTCTTCGACAAACTCTGACGATTTTACGCCCGATTCCTGACGCGCTCTCTCGCGGTCGTTGGAAGCTGCCGGTTTAGGTTCTTTGCCCCAGCGGAAACCGACACGTCTTCCGATCCACTTTCGCGGCTGCTGCTGCTCTGGCTGATGTTTCTCTTCTTCCGCCGATCCTTGGAAGGATCCTTTCTTTCGCCACTTCCGCAGTGTCGCTCGATCGGTCTTGGCCAATATTCACCGGTAGGCGCGCTTGGCCAGCTATTCTTCAGTTCATCGGGTAGGCCGCCGACATCAGATGATTTTCCGGAAAAAGAGATTGATTTGCAAAACGTTAGCCTCGCGCGGAACAAAGACATGAAAACAACGCGCACAAAATAATGATGTGAATCACAAATTTTGCAATTCACGGTTCATGCTTTTTCAAGACGTCAAGCATGTGGAAGGTGGTGGCCAGCCGCGAAGCGATGACGGCAGCGGTTAGGGCCACTGGGAGCAGCAATAACATATGAGAAAACAGAGAGAAAACTCTTCGCACAACAAAAAAAAAGCGTCCGATAGGAGATTCGAATTGTGAGCAGTGAGCAGGGCGTGAGAGTATGACAGTTCGATTGCTCACTGCCGTGCTCACCCGGGCGGTGAACGTCAGAATTGTCAGATTGCGAGAGGTGGGTGAGAGAAAAAGTTCACAGAGCTTTCTGCCTTTACGCCAGCCGACAAAAACATTGTTTCACAAAGCAAAAACTGCACATGAATTGTTCTACATCTGATCTTACTGAAATGTTTATCACTGAAAGTTTATCCTTAAACCATGTTTTTCGTCGTAAAAGGCCTCGGCCATGCTAATAAACCACATCTATGTAGTGGTGAAAGGAGTCCACGTTTGGAATCTTCCTGTCATTTTTGTCATCGTGTCTCGTCTGGTGGTGCGCTTACAAAATAAGCAGGAATATCGTTCAATTATTATGGATTCGACAGACGCATTACATGAATGATCAACTACTTTCAAAAGCATAACAACTACAACTGCCATGTTACTGGATCAACTAGTCCTTGCAATAACCATCTGATCAAACAAGTCTAGTTTGCCACAATGAGGACAGAGGCATCCGTCAGGTTGCGGATGATGCCGTATCTGTCCACATGAGGCGGCCGTAGACACTAGAACACACAACTGCATCCCTGACCTTCCTATTTGCGGGCGCACCATCATCACTTCGCTTCACTTCCACCATGCCACCAAACCAAACACGGCGTTTCGGTTGATGACATCTTTTACCAAATTCTCACCTATTCAGTGTACGATGATCCACCAGATGAGCCTCAATCCAAAAGCGGACACCGGTTGCGGCAGTTTCTTCTTGACTCTTTTTAGATTATGCAATCTTTGCAAAGGATTTTTAATTTCCTCCTAGTTTCACTCCTTTGTGATTCGCTTCCGCGGCTGCTGCTTCTGGGACGTCTGATGGTGAAGACGGGAAACATTCGTTGGCTTAGGGTTGATCCTGGCCTGGCGCGCAGTTCTGTGACGATGGTACAATGACACCGTGAGATACACTGGGCGACAGACAGTAGGCGTCGTGAAATTCACAACATTGAGATGGCGAACGACAGCTACTTCGGTTGTTCGGTTTGTCGCTGCTGGGATGCCGTGTGTCACCACTTTGCGTCCGTTTGACCCCTCTGCCGTTGTTCGAGTCGAGCTTTCGGAGGATGCGGATCTACAGCACAACTACGCTCCGTTGCCGGGCTGCTACTTTCGCGTTCTCTGACCGCCGTGGTATCCCTTCACACACTTGCCACACACTCTTCACACTGTAGTGCACTCTCTCGCTCTCACCCTCTGTCCTTTTATAGCTACGCTTTCCTGCTGCCAATCGGAACAGGCGAAGACAAAACGATTAAAATCTTAGTTAAAAATATTGACCACAACCACACAGAAAGAAAGGAACATTTTCTAAGGAAAGTGTTTTAACCTTTCTTTATGCACGGCTGCTGGGATGATGCAGTTCAAGTCAAAGCACACACACACGCGAGCGCAATGGAAGGGGTTTAAATAAAAACCATTTCCATCCAACAGCGCGTTGTTCTAAGCCTGCACAGCAGTCTTTTCAATTTGCCCGGCACAGGGCGAAGAGTGGAACGGCAGAAAAATCGCAAACGCAATCGATGAAACCGTCGTCGTTGTCGTCATCGTCGCTGGCTTTCGTCCGCCGCTCAAAGCCTGCCCCTGCCGCGCACCCTCCGGCATGTTGTTGGTTACCGCACGGACCGTTCCGGTTTATTTTCTTCTTTTCTTCGAAAAGTTTTTCCACGTCCCAACAAATCCGTCACACGCCTTCAAAGGCGGCTTGGGGCAGCGCGGCAGCGGGTTCACTCATTCACTACTGGTGCGTATTTTCTTCTCATCCCTCGATGAGATAGAAAAAAGTTCAGTGATACTCTACAAATGGATGTAGGTTGTTTTCTTCACCGTAGGCTGTGCTATCCACGGCTTTAGCAGGACAAAAATGACAAAAGCTGAACAAAAAACCACCACCGTATGACGCCAACAGACCTGGAGAAGCAAGTTGCTGTGATAAATTGTCCGCGGCACGGCAGCTTTGGATATTCTTTTCACTAATTTGCGCACAACTCAGCAGGCGGACGACATGTTGAAAACTCGCCGAAAAGGGTCGAGAGTTCCTATCTGCACCCAACAGGTTCGTTCCTCGAGGCTCAACAAACTTCGTGTCAGTTCCGAACCTGGTGTAAATGTGAGTATTTGACGAGCCGCCTGCCGGATAAGATCACACAGTACAGCATCCCGGTCAGATAAAAAAAGGATGTTTCGGATGGACGCATGTATTTTCGAATTGGCTGGACCAACCTTTGGATAAACCAAAAGATAATCGACAGCTGGTCTAAAAGTCCATTTACACAACGTTCAGCGTGCATCTCGAACTCAGAGCTTTTATTGAACCCATACAAGCGATTGTACGATGATTTGTCCAAAATGGACAAACACAGTCCCTTTGCTCAACGTACGTTGAGTCCTCGGCATGGAACAGGAACGATGCAGATTGAGCACAGTGGTACTTTTTCGAAATATATATTGGTACGATTGTCATACACCGAAAATCTCCAATTTTTATTTTGTTATATAATTGTCTATTGATTCCTAAAAGTATTATATAAAAATACTAAATAAGAAAACAAACGAAATGTATTCAACATGTTTATAAACGATTTACATAATCAATATCCCAAAAAATCAAACAAAAAGCATACAGGACAGAAGTTCAAAATTACACCCTCTGCTATCGATGACTTAGTAGCACCGACATTCCCCCCGGCGTTTAATGACAGACTCCTGCAAACAACTGTTACCAAATACGGTCAACGATTAACGTTGCTTTTCCATGGATAGTTCAAACACCACAGGAGCCCCCCTCGAGGACCAGGCAAGCAGTGGAACGATCGTGATCGCACGTCGAGGACACTATATGATGCCAGACGATCTCGCGAGCGTTCTTTAATTTGTCTGCTGTGCTGGAAACGATGGGACGTCCTGCCACAAGGACGCGCACAGCACCGTCTCTAGTGGAGTTTGCTACACTTGATCTCACTTCACGGAAGGGCTGGTAGTAAGTGGTAGTAAGATATGACTTCTGGCCCCCCGCGATGGATGTCGAGTTTACCGTGACCTTTCCCAACATGCTCTTCATCAGGCGCCAGTTGGTATTTTTTCCTCTTTTCCCTCCAGGTCGGCGTTAAAAATCCGCGAAAGGGAAAAGAGTGGCGACCTTCCACCAATTATGCGTGGCAATTATGTTTGTGGCCTGTGGCAGCTCCCACCTGTCCCTTTGGGTGCTTGCTTCCTTCCAATTCTTTCATTCTCTGACATGCGGGCAACAGAAAATACAAGCCGATCAGCAAAGAAAATGAATTCGCCAGCGGAAGTGTTTTAATCAAACCAGAAGGAACAACTGAACCTCTGTTGAGGAGGAAAAATGGATCGAAACTAGGCCAACCAATGGTTGAGGGGCTTGCAATCAATGATCGAAGAATTCTTAACATAGTTTCTTTTACGCATTGCGGGATTGGCCCATATGCTGCTGTGACTCCCCCCCTTCTGAACGGAATGGAAGTTGGTTGGACAGGAACGATTCGTTTTCCTCTTCGAATGTCACTGCACTGCTCAGATCACATCTGTGCACATTCTTGACCATTAGTCATTCAGCGATGGGTAGCGCCTTGGTGTGATGATCATAACGATCCAATGAACAGCATGTGGTTTTTGTTCTCATATCTATGACTTTGGTAGATGGATAGTTTGAAGTGAAATAAAAAAACCATTTAAAAAAAGCAATAGAAAAAATATTCGCTTCGGGTAAAGTGTAGCGATCAAGTTACGAACAAGATGATTACATCTGAAAACCAACCCTTGTGCTGCAATCATCTGAAATATCTATATCCTAAAGATTAAAGATAAACAGTTCATCATAGGAAGTAAAACTGCTGAACTCCTTAATGCATTGCTATGCCCAATTGCAAAATCACGTCGTGCCAATGATTGTGTTGATTTGGTTTTTCTCGTTCGCACTTTGCGGTTGACACTTTTCACTTTTCATTTACAAACTTGCCTCGTTACTTCGTGGTATCCTCCTCCAGCAGCCGGTAAGCCGGTGCTCCGCAGTTTTACCGCAACTTGACACCGTTGAATGCTAATTAGTAAGTTCAACTCGAGCTGTCAATAGGTTGCGATTGATGATGCTGAATTGGGGAGTTGGGGAAGGTGTGATCGATCTCCAGGTGATCGTGTCTGCATTAGCACTAATTACACACTTTTTCCCCCTTCACGAATAAATACACACAGCACCGAGATGCCACTTGGCAAATCGTTTTGTTGAGCCATAGAAACACTTTAAATAAAGCTTCAAATTCGCTTTGAACGCTTCAACACGAGACCGTGCACACGTGTCCTTGGGTATATCCATACAAAACGTGACAAATAAACACTACGGGACAAGCGCAAGCAAATGGTAAATAACGTTAAAATCGGAATAAACACAAACCTACGCTGAGCATACCGATTAGCCTTTCTAATGATTCACCTCACGATCACTGCTTGAAGATGATCACAGACCAATGCAAATGATTGTTATTTTGCGCGTTTCCGCTTCATTTGACATTAAATTAAAAATCATTGAAAATAAAATAAATCCAATTTAGTACATGCTTCCACCATTGTAATTCACATCATAAATGTGCCAACATCTTTTAGATAAAACAACGACTCGATTCGATGGCAAAATATGATTGACACAACCAAGCTGCTGCACCTCTTCGAAACGGGACAACCGGAAATGTGCAGTTGCACTTGAGCTCCGAGCTCGATGGCACAGGAAACTGCCTTAAAATCTCCCGATCGTACGAAATCCACGCGAACTCAAACTCACGAACCGCCACGATCGCGCTCAAAGCACAAACTAGTCGCGCAAAAATCGTGCCTAGACCAAAGCGTACCGTCAGCGCTGCAGCCAAAGAAGCGACTGCGGCAATAGCGCCACGAAGGAATACGATCGTGAGACACCGCAGGGGTGCGCCGTTTCTTTTCCATCTCGCTCTTCTTCTTCTTCTCCTTCGCTTGCAAGGGTGATCCGTGACGTTACCGTGAGCCGCCGTGAATCACGCAGAAGAGTGCCGAGAAACACAGGCAGAGACGGAAGTGAATTTGCGCCCCTTCACGCCAGTCCCATGTTTGATGGGCCGCATGAAAAGAGCCATGGCTACTACTACCGATGGGCAGTCTTTCCATAATAAAAAAGAAATAAAGGGAGAAAGGTTGGGTTTCCAAAGCGCGGGGAAAGTGAGAGATGGAAAACAAACTGCGTCCGAATAACACATTATCTCGCGTGACAGTGAGTATGTATTTTTAGTAGACTCGACGGCCCAACCATTGGCAGGCTGGCGTCTCCATCCAACCCGAGACAACTCTCGGGAGAATGCATTTGGAATTAGTTTTCTTCCTTTTTTTTTTCTTTTTCAGGTTCTATGTTCTTGAGACGGTAGTTTAGTGGGCAGCCAAGTGGCCTAAATCGGGATGGAGCCGGCGCACAGTATTTATTTGTTCGTCTTTTTCACAAACCAAACTAACCCCGATGCATTTCAATTTGGGTCCGACAATTAGGTTGGAGGATATGTACATATGTTTTGTGGGAAACTGGGATTTCTGGGTTGATAATTGTTTCAGATTATTTCATCATCATTATGATAAAGATATTCAATACTAACAAAAACCTCGTTGCATGAGAGCAAGTATATACTATTAGAGATTTATTTATTCGTTAAAACATTAGCATGTTTAAGGAATAAATATAACCCACATAAAATCTTAAAACTAGTAACGAATATAAAATAACCAGCACTTTCATGACAACCCTAAAAGCTCAACATGAACCACACAGCCTTCAATGATCCCACTTGGTGGTCCTAAATTTTCCATTTTCCTCCCGTTGGAAAATTGATTGGTTTCCTTAAAACCTCAAGCATCTGGTGGTACGAGCAGACAAAACATAACCTTCACACCCATCCATCATGATAGTGAGCGAAGATAAACGTGAGATTGAGATGCAAAAGTGGTGCATCGGGAATTTTTGATGCATATTAGGACCGTTCGTGAAACCCCTCCCCCACCCCACCCACCCTCGTGCAAGGAACTTGTTTATGTTCGAATCCAGACACTTTCCCGGATTACATTTATCTGGCAATGAAGGTACTTGGATGCATGGGCCAATTTGGAGGAGGGGATTGATTTATATTATCGATGTTTAAATAGTTTTAAGCACTAGAAAAAAAAAATACAGAAACGTTCGAAGATAGGGCACTATCGTGCATGGATCTAACAAGAGAGAGAAGTCTAATGTAAGACTTAATTTGGACTTCGCCTCTCGGCTCCGTAGATACTCCGTTCTATCGTCTCCAAACAGGGAGAAAACAAGCGGCTCACGATAGTCTCGACAACGAAACGTACAATGCTACTTGGTTACCAGGGAAACATTCACCAAAGAAGGGTCGCATCAATCGATCATCGTCATCTGAATCGTCTTCGTCAAACACAAACGGAAACGGCACGAAGATGTGCATTAGCCGTTTTCGCCACTTGAGATCGAACTATAATATAAACATCCAAAGCCAATTGTAGTTCGTGGCCGTGACGCGAAATCCGACGACCGACGTTTCTTAAAGTTCTATGTCAAGGATTTGTCTGTACGATCGCGAAGAGCGTTTCAATTAGTTTGGATGGTTATAAATAGTATAAAACTTTTTGTTTCGTTGCCTCATCCATCAAACAAAGTGCATACCTAATTAATGCAATGTTTCATTTTGTCTCTTACTATAAACAATTGCTAAACTATTGGAGTTACGATAAGCATTTAGTAATGAATTGGGACCGTTATTGACCAATCTTTGCATGGTTTTCAGTTTCAGTTAGCAGTTTTTCCCAGCTTCCAAAAGAGTTCGGTAAGATCAATAAACCCATCATATAGAAATCGTGAAACGTATTTATTTTTTTATTCCTAAAAGGAACCACAAACAAACTCGTTCATCAATCAAACAAATACTTATTGGCGATAATCGTCCAATCTTTCCACGGCTCCAAATCTCTACCCAGAAACCGATACCGACTAGACATTCTCCGTTGAAAATGCGTGTAGTTTGAGTCGGGGTTTCCTACGATTTTTTTCGTCTTCATTGCGGAGACACCAACATAAAACGAGCTCCGCCAATGTCGCGAGATTGAGAGACGTTAAATCGCAAAGAGGAATCGCCCCGCGTGCACTGACCGAACACGTTCGATCGCGGGAAGGTTTTTGGCCGTCGCTGCAGCAGCAGACATGATAGATTCCTTATAAGGAAATTCATCTCTGTACGGTCCGGTTTTTTCGTCGCACGGCCTTCCATTTTCGGCATTGGACAATGCCGCGGCCAAAGCGGTCGGGAGATTGATTTGATCATGTTTATGTTGCCCGCGTGCACGGGCCTTTTCGCCCGTTCCCCCAGACCGTTTTGTAAATTTTGACCAATAGGAAGGACAGTTTTTCTACTAATGGAAATTTCATGTAGACGAAACATTATACAAAATATTCTTAGGAAAGTTTTTTCTTTCGGATGCTGCTAAATAAAATAATGCTATTTTATGGCCACGTTATAGAAGTATCACAGATGACCTACGTCATGGAGACGCAGCATCCGGAATGACAAGATTCCTCTTACTAAACCTATGACTCACCGAGATCGTCCATTGCGGGAATCGAAATGCCGAATGCAGTTTTCTGAAACTCGATGGGTGTAGTATTTGTAGCCGGGATGCTAGCAGAATGTTTGTGCTGTCGACACTTTCACTGCACTGAACGTTACTACTAAAGAAGTAAACAACCACCTCCACCACCTAATAACTGCACTTGCTGCAATGTTGCACACACAGAACGATTCGGCAGGTTAAGAACAACCACCCTAAGAAAACACTATTTTTGGTGCTTTGACGATGAACTAGTCCCAACGACCAGACCTACGGTCTGGCTATTGTACAGAAATTTTGCACAACGCGTAATACAAAACCGGTTGCGAACTGATTTTTCCCAACGATTCACAGCATGAAAACACCAAAAACATGAGAACAACAATCAGAACGAACAAATTTTGTTTGGTCTTATTGACGTTTCTTTACTGATAGCGTGGTTACGGGATCTGCACCTATAAGTTCATGCCGTTCCATGTGCTGAACGGTGAACCCACTGTTCCATAAAATTGAAAAACCGTTTTTCCGAACATGTGAAATAGAATTTTAGCACTTTACCGAAAGATCTTATCACGTGTTCGTATGCAACAAGCAGCATGAATGCAAAATAAAAACAATCCCAAGAACACAGGCGATCGCCGTTCTTCCTTATGTTGAACTGAATATACTTGAATCTAAATTCAAGTTCAAATTTTACTAAAGATTTTCGACGAGTAGTCCACAGATAGTGTTATCTACTCATAACTGAAATTCCTTCATTTACAGATACAGTGCAAAGGAAATGTGTTAAATAAAATCCAATAATAATTTAAAATGAGCTATCATTGTCTAAGTCAATCAAACAGAACGTACAGAAACTTGAAGACATAGTAGAGAAGTTTATATAATTTACTCACCTAAAACATTCTAGTATAATTAAAAAACTCATTACAATCGTTTTGTCGTGTACGACCTATACCTTTTATTCTAGGTAATTTCTAGCATTCAATCAGTAAAATACATTTATAAAAATATCAACACCGTTGCTCTTTACCGTATTCTACTGGATCACGTTGACGCAAAAAAAAAAAAAACGGAATAGTTATAAAGATTTTAGAGTACAGTGAGAATTGCCTATATGGTTTTGTTTTCATCAACCAACAGTGTCCTTATCCTTTCCGTGATTTCATCCCGTGCTTTGATTACGCTCTACATGTGGACCGCGTTCGCGTGGTATGGTATGGTGTTATAATAACAATAGTATTCTACATTTCGTGAACATTCAGTAAGCAAGCTATAAACAAACGTTGGTTGAACAGAAAATCGGTAACTGTAAAGCAAATTTAACCATTTTCTTGTTTATTGTGGAATGATATATTTGTTTGATTTTATGCAGATTTGTAAATAGTCGCAATACGATTTAACGGTTCAGTATATTCCATTTCATTACCAAATTTATTTTTCTGTCTTCTTTCTTGTAATGAAATCATTGAGCATCTTGTACAAGTTTAAGAAAAAAAAAACTCTCCTGAACCCGGTTATAGTTTGTGGAAAACGCAAAAGGGGAAAAGGTACCCAAACGTGAAACTTCCAACATTACACGATCCATCGATTTTGTATGAGCAACTGTATACATGAGATTCTTCTTCTTGTAGAGTGATCGTGCAAATGAACGTGATGTAGTGTTTCCTCTTACTTCGTGCAATATAATTTTTTTAACTGTGTCCACCGTACGACCTAGACGGTCGTGAGGTGGTTGTGTGCAAAAATCGTCTCCAAATCGATACCGTACGACATCCTTGTAGCATTCCCATGAACTATGCAGTTCGATACAAACATTATTTTGCGTCACAATGTGTTGCGGTGTCGTAATTCTACATTATGCTTGTGGTTGAATAAAAATACATGCAATATAACACAAGCATGAGCATCACTTTTAATTTTCCAAACCAGACGTAAGGTGTCTGATTAAAATTAGCTGTACTTTTGAGATTTAATTATGGAATGCCTAGTTCTGGTTACGTTGTGGCCACCAGCGGTAAGAAGCGCGATTTTCCTACCACAATAAATTACGTGTCCATCCCCAAGTTTATCACGATCATTCTGCACGGCTGCAATGGTACAATTCTGCTTCGAACCTCTCACAAAACGCAAATCGCTGCAATATTTGCTTTGAACGCAATGTTCGCGCAGGGAATTATATCTTAATATTTCGATTTTCCATCACCGTACAACGCTTTCCTCTACTCTCTAAGCACAAGATTTGTAATTCATACCGTGCCAAATTCATTCTCTTCGCCATATATTTCACTCTACTTGACGTGACTTGTAAGCATAACTAGCACACATACATTTATGCGATGGTGTAAAAATGCATTCTGGATTCTACGTACAATCCCACAACACACATAGCAAATCAAACAGGCAAACCGCTCGCTCAGCTTTCGCTTTTTCTTTTGGCTTCAGTTAAACGATCTTTTATGCTTCCAAGTGTTACTAAATATGCATTACCGCATCGTTGCCATTTGTGGAGGGCTTAACTAGAGACAAGTATGATTCTTCGTGCACGGCACGTAACGCTTTGTTTGTTTCTTTTTTGTTATGTTTAGGGGAAAATTGATAGTGTATGTACTAGTATATATTTTAACCCCACGTCCCTTCTAAGCCGGGCGAGTCGTTTGTATTGATGCTACTAAAATTCGATCGATCGAATATTAGAGTAAAATTATTGATTTCAATTTGTTCCCATTCGAATTGTGTATTGGCTGGCGGGAGAGAAATATGTTGTTGTGGGGCAGGTTGGGAGGTATTCAAATGGCTTTCTCTTTTGTTTTTTTTTTCTGGTACGTTTCCATCATGTTCCACCACTAGTAGCAAGATCTAGATCGCGCTCTCCCTCACTCTCTTTGTGTATGGTGATTGTTTGCTAAATTTGACATTGTATTTGTGTCTAGATGAGCAGCAATAATTTGAATGCATTGTGCATTACAAGCTACGGTTCAAGGGATGGAATTTCTCTGGTTTTTGAGTTCAGTTTCCAGTCCGGACGAATGATGAATATGTTTTTGGGCAATGAAAGTTTTCGTTTGTTTCGTTTTCGATGGTGTGCCAGGAACACATTTCCTTTCTCTTTGATGGTTTTTTGAAGCTGGTGCTGTGGTTGTTGGTGGGTCTCGTGATGTTTGTTCGTTGCAACGGTTTCAATTTAGACCGTTTCGTACTGACGCCGGAAGGAACCGTACAAGCAGCAGGCCAGCAGAACAGCGATCAGCTAAAATAAAGAGAAAAGAAGGAAAAAAACATAACAAATGGATGAAATACCTTCGGGCGGAATAGAAACGGATAGAAATATGAAATTGCACCAACGCTTCTCTTTGGAAATGCAATAAAATTCCTTCGCTAAGCCTAGGATTGCCAAAACCTTTTTTGAGTTATGGCGTACCGGAATCCGGGCGTATATCTGAACCGAAACCCAACAAGATTTGTTCTAATTAGCATACTCATTCAACGCAAAGCTATCCCTACCAGATTACGCCACGGCTGACTTTCAGGCGATCCGTTGAGTTGGAACCGTTCTGCATGGTTGCAAAATGAGCAACGGTCTAGATTGTGTAACCGCAAAGTTGTACGTCGGCCCAAACAACTTTGCCCAGTCTACAGTCAGTCGAAATTTGCATTAGACTCACGTAGGTTATCTATTTCTTTGGTTTCATTTTTTTAGGAAGAAAAGTTTTCCATTAAATTATGTTGCTTTTTGCTGTTGCTTAAACTCGTCCCTAACCATCTGGGTTATTGCATTAGATATAATCAACTTAAAAGTATTCGGACATTTATCCGTCGATCTATTCGAATTTAGAAAAGCTCGTCCTACTGACTTTGGTTTTTGGGGCAGTACACACCGGCCATAGATTTGACACGAAACTCACCTGCACGATGGCCAACCCGATGCCAATACCGGCCAGGATGAGCGACTTCGAGCCGAGGTAGCTGGACAGCTTCGAGAAGCAGCCTTCGGTAGATGCGTACTCCCGCGTGCACTTGTTCACTCCGACCGGCATCCGGTGGCAGCACGCACGCGGCACGGTGTCGTTCTTGTAGATCGGCTCCCAGTCCTCCGGGCCCTTGATGCCGCAGCACACCATCTCCGACTGCACCAGGTTCCACGCCTCCTGGGCGCCCTTGTCCGTGGCGTAGCTGTCCAGCGTCTTGTTGAATCCCTTCTCCAGGATGCCGCCCAGCTCCTCGTGTTTGTAGTAGCCGGCGATGCCGATGCCGATCTCGGCCAGGAACACCAGTCCCAGGAAGATGGAGAACTGCAAGGAAAAAGGTACCGCCGTTGCCTTAGAGTGTGCGCTACGTCAACCAATGTGCCACAGCCATACCGTAATGATCATGCAAGGACTTTCCTTTGCCGCACCGCAACATCCGAAGCATGCTACCACGAAGATAATGGAACCGATCACGATCAGGACAATCGGGGCAGTCCAGAAGTTGTCACCTGTAACGAAGGTTTAGTCAGACAGTCAATAACGGAATATCACGCAGGCACAGCACGGAGGCCACGGTGGACCGCACGATTTCAATTATCCCTGGCCTGGCCTTTTGACCTCCGCGCTAGAAGCCATAGTCTCCGTTCAATATTTACCGACAAAGTTCGAGTAATGATAGTAGTTCGATTGAATGATGGCTCCCGTTACAATCACGACCAGGCCGGTGATCTGAAAGGAAGAAGCAGCGAAGCAAGGAAAAAAAACAAAGTTAGAAACACAGAAAAATGAAGGAGAAAATACAACAAAAAGAACAAAAATCAATCAACGTGATGGACCACCTCACCACCAGAACCAACAGCACGAACGATTGGGTAGAGCAAACAGGGCGTAGAGACGACACACGCCGTGAAATTAATTGCAAATCGATGCAAGAATTGATGCACTCTTTCAGCACAAATGAATCTTTACTCGTTAGCTTTCCTTCACTTGGGAGTGGGCGTCGGATGAGACTTTGGGACGGAGGCAATGCGACGGAAAAAAAGCTCGGGACCATCAATTCCCCTTTTAACGAGGAGCCGATGGCATGTTTGACAATGGTCGGAATGACCTCAATGAGGGAGTTAATCCATTTAAGAGTCTACTTACGGAAAAATGTCACAGCATTGGAAAGTTGACAAACAAAATGGTCCAATTTTGCATTTCAAGAATGCAAATCATGAAGTTTCGACAAGCGTACGACATTTTTCAATTACAAATCATCCCTCTCCCTCTGCACGTTTCCCCCGTCACGGGAGCAGATGTTTCCATCGAGAACGCCAGGCATCCTGCAGTAAATCATAATTACGAACTTTTGCCATCGGCAACGCATATCTGGAAAGCAGAAACTCGAGAAACCTTACGCAGCTTCCTTTCCACGTAGCTTCCTTTTGGGCGATAAATAAACATGTGCTGCTGCCGCGCCGCTATGCTTTCTTTGCTATTCGTCTTCCGAAGGGCATCATAAATTTTCATTGCACACCTTTTACATTGCGTTATTTGATTAGAACGTGCGCGCGGTGTTGTGGTTTCATACGAGCCTGAGAATTTGAAGAAGAAAATGGAAAGAAAAGCGTTGCTGCTCTTTTGGGGGAAGAATTCACAATGTTGCCTTTAAGAATTCGAGCCCAAGAAGTTTATTTATTTATTTATTTATTTATTTAAGTTATCTGGCTCAATATGCCTACATAACCGGAGTTCTTAAAAATAACCTGCACTACGCTTATTACAATTTAGACCCTAACAGTGCTAACTAAGGCGTCAGTGCTTGCGTTCCTCAAGCGAGCGCGCATTTCACCCTCCGACGTACAGAAGTCCGCCAGGTTTCCCAAGTCGTTGTAAGCCCTTAGAAGTTGGATGAGGGGATCCTGACCTCCATACATAGTTTCTCGGAAACCGATCCTAAACAGTGCTCTGGACCTAAGGTCTCGCATAGGGGCAAACACATCCAACATAGCCCGTAGCTCAGGACAGTCGATACAACCGCACAACAACTTATGAACAAATAAACATTGCGCCGTGTAACGCCTGTTGGCAAGAGTTTCCAAACCAAACAGCAGACATCTAGTGTGGTACGAGGGACAAGGTTGAAGGTTGGACCATGGTAAACGCTTAAACATCACACGTGTAACTTTTTTTTGAATAGCTTCTATCCTATCTATCCTACCTCTTTGGAACGGAGACCACACAATAGACGCAAATTCCAAAATTGGACGAACCAGAGCACAATAAACGGATTTGAGGCAGAAAGGGTCCTTAAAATCTTTTGTAACACGGAGAACGAAACCTAGCGTACGAAGGGCTTTAGCAACAGTTGTATCTAAATGCTGTCTAAGATTTAGCTTGCAGTCCAGATAAACACCTAAGTCGCGCACTATGTCGCTACGGGGAACAGGAAGACCGCTTAGTGTATAATGAAAAACGATCGGACTACGCTCTCTTGTTAATGAAATCACACAGCACTTATTAACATTAACGGACAACAAGTTGTGATGATAAAGAGATCAACGTGTAACGGTTGGCGGTGTTGTCGAGAGGATTTGTTTCAGTGAAATATTTCAAAATTTTCAAGCGCAATGGATATATATTTGATTTATTAAAATTATGGATTAAGTTTTACTTCACTCAACCGTAGGTTATAGTCACCACAAGTAACGAGAAGAGACAGCATAATATGAGCAAGGCTTAAAATGTTAAAACACTGAATCAATGTAATCCCAATCACAATCAAAATATTTACCACGAAGCTCGAAATCCTGCTAGTTCATACGGCGCATGTAATACTCAGGATAATCCATTCCCCTGTGCCTTCATTCTCTTCCCGCAGAGCCATCCTCGGCAGCAAACTTCCCGAACCCCGGCAGGTGTTTAATGCCCTGAAACAATCACTTGCACCACACGACGACCTAATCCCTTACGCTGGCGAGACGGTAATCTGGTGCAAAACTGTCACATTCTGCACGCCACATTAGGCACTGCATTGCCACACCGAGTGCTGCTTCAGGTGGCGCAGATTTTATCTTCTTTACCTCGTTGTCCTTCGTGAGGTCTCTTTCGGGGAGCGCAATGGAGACGCCTGGTGCCCGTCGGAACAAATGTTGTCCCGGGTTCAACGGGTGGATATTAAAACGGTTTCCCAGCAATGGCACAGCAACTAAATCCCATGGCATGCAAAGTGTATTACCTTGTCACCGGTACCATCCTTCGCGATAAGATGACTCGAGCTAGGTAAAGGTAAGACTCGCATGAACAGGATCCACCGGGGTTCCTTCGCTGAGGTTATCGGATGGGATCAATATTGCACGACGGCACAACAGCTGTTACACTTTGCGCACTTCAGTCGATACCGGGAATCTCGATTACGCCCTGCGAAAAGCGCCCGCCCGTTTAATGGGCGCTAAGCTTGCGAGGGGCAGCGCGCGCGGAGAAAGCAAGAAACCATGGGTGGTGTGTGTGTGTTTCCCTTAGCGAAGGAAACAAAGAAAAGACGGAATCGTCTAGCGTCGACATGCTACTACAGTCGGTTGGGATGGTGGAAAATCTAATTTACTACCCACAATTAATCAATATTTTATAATGAGAAAATGATCAGCTGTCAGCCAGCGCAGCCGAGACGACGTTCGTGTGATTGCACTGGATCCATAATGGATGTAATGGTTGAAAGTGCTCACGAGCAAAAAGTAAAAAAAAGACTCATAAGATTATTTTATTGAGGGAAAAGCAACAACACGCGTTGCATTGGTTCGTTGATCTTCAATAAAACATACGAATGTCATGAAGTCATGAAAAAAATTTGCTGCACTGCTGAAGATCATCATTCTTCGAGCTTAAAAAACTTTTATCATAAACTTTCACTCCTTTTCTCCGGTAAACTGTAAACTGTGAAATATGCCATAAAATGGGAACAACATTCTTACTTGCCCGATAAGCTATCTCGAACCTTCTGTGTACCCCCTTCTGAAGGGGAGAACACGAAAAATGAAGAAGCTACCATTTCCTGTCAACATAGACAACCGCACAAAAACAAGATAAGCGACCGGTCTTCGCTTCAAACGGGTTCGTGTGTGGGTGCGGTGTGTGTGTGTTTTTTTAACGACTCTCATCATTGCCTGCAACCGGTTTCACACGATGGCGGCATACGATAATGTCAGCGGGTTGTCCAAAATATTCCCATTTTTTTTGTCTGCAGTTTCGGGCCCCGATTGCATGTAGCTTTTGACAGTCGTTTACTGATAAACATGCACTTAAAAAAAACCTCACCAATATGGCAGATGATATTGACCCAAAAAACGTTTTGATTGGAAATTGCGCTCAGTAATGCAATAGCAATGTACAAACAGCCCATCGGGGAAAGTTGATGGACCACTTGTGACGACAGGCGACCGTGATGTTGTTCTGGACTCGGAATCGGAAAGCATGAAGATAACATTTGCTATTCGATTACTCGATTATTAAAGAGCGTCTCCAGCAGCAAAACAAATGACTTTTAAATTGATCCATTTCACCGTCCACTTGCTGCTCACGTGGAGAGCTATTCCGAAAAATATACCTTCTACAAACATCGTTTTAACTAAATTTATAATGCGGACTGAAGATAAGTGCAATGCAATAGAAGATTGAATAATAAACACAAAAATGTGAAATATTTTCAATTATTAATATGCTGCTGGTTTTTGCAATTTTGACAAATTTTGTATCAAAATTTTGATTTTATATTTGTCAAATAGGATAGATATTATGCTGTGAGTTCTTTTTGTATCTGTATGGAAAGTGACTTTTAGCTAACCAAACGTTGAAGAAAAATGGTTGTTTTCTCGTTTAAAGCTTGGTAAATTATGGAAACAAACTGATTCTCGTATTTTTGCTCTGCAAACTATACCAGCGTTCATTGCCGTTGCGAGCCTGAAGCAACCATCCGTACTAACCACGCTCATGCTTCATCTCATTAAAGTTTATTTCTATTTCATTAGGCAATTCCGAATTATTCACACATGCACGACCATCCGGCCGGTCCCACGTTCTACCGTGCTGATAAGCCTAGTTACCGTGCTTTCACCGGTCAATCTGCTGGTCCTCAGCTGTCAGACCTCGAGCGATGACGGCGGGCTGATGAGTTCTTTGTCCCCGAGTAAACGCCTACCCTGGGCAAACGGGCAATCACAATTCCGCTCGCAACGCGTGTCGAGAGAGCTGACTGATTCGGGGTAATTCTATTCGTCCCGTTGCCTTTACACTGACGGCGCCCGACACCCTCGAACGGACAGAAATGCATTTGCATGCAAATGCACTGCGGAGATGATCAGCGAGGCTGGTCACTACACACCACGCTGGAAGAATCTACGTTCGGCACGGGTTTGTATTGCTAATGATAAAAAATTGGGATTTTGTTTTTGGAAATTCACTTTAAACGCACTTCCATCCATGTGATTCGATGTCGATTGTTTGTAGATAATATATTGTATTTGAATACAAGTTACTCAATTTGCCAGGTACATTATGCTGTTGCGACTCGCATAAATCAAAACATACCTTTTCGTGTTCAAAACTGACGAACTGATAAGCTGTCCTGTGCTATCGAAAACATTGATAAACATTCGCGCATAATTCTGTTCCAAGCATTTCACTTTTCCCCCTTTTTCTACCTGTCCTGCAGCATTCGTCCAAGGATCGGTATGCCCATGCTACGTACATGTTGACTGCGGCGTCATAAACTACTGCAAATCATACCGCACATGTCACACGAACACTTTCCTTCATTGCTGTCAGCCTCAGCTTCCGCTGCCGGGGAATTAACATTTTAATTAAATTAAGCTTCACCCGGTTATCGTTTCGACTTTTGGGGCATCTGATTCCCCCCCCCCCCATTCCCCCCTCAGACCCCCACGCAATTAACTTACGTGGGTTCATGCGTGCGTAAATAAATTTCCGAAGGCTCGACACGACAACAAGTACTCCTTCCATCCGGTTGGGGGGAATTTATTTCCGTTTGTTTGCGCAATGCAAATTCTCCACTGTCATTTATCAAAAGCTCGTGTAATTTGGAAGCCTCTCGCGAACGTTCAGCGGCGCTTCGCTACTGTTTCTGAAAAAGGGGGCCCCGGAAGCATATGATTCCAAGGAGGGGTTTGCGTCGAGCCTGTGCATGAGGAGGAATGCTCGTCCACCCTGGGGCATGATTTATGGTTCCAACCGATGCATGGAATTGAAATTAATATATCTTTCAGAGCACGATACCCTGACTTCGTTTTGATCTACGAATGTTGGACTGATATGTTTGTTTGAATACATCGATCCGCAAAAAATCAGCTTCGCATCAGCTGCTTTAAAGTCGAAATGCATTACTTTAAATTTTATTTTCGTCAGCTACAAACACTCGAATGCCAAATGTGATCGAAAATTTGCTCACAAAAGTAGAAACCATGCCCGAGGGAAGTGAGAGAGGCAACCCAACGTTGGACGCAATTGCCGTTTAAGCGCCCCCAAAGGTCCTCTTTGCTTCTGGCGTTTTCAAGCTCATTTTCACTAAGCACCGGCTATTACTGGCAGCTTTGCCTTGTGATACTTTAAAAGTCAACACATCCTTCGAGTAGCCAACGGGCGGATAATTTCCAATTTACAACTCCACTGCCCAAGTGGCAGTGGATTTTTTTTTTTTTTGTTGGTCCGGCGGGTTTCTTTTCGGTCTTGAATGGGCTATTTATACATTCCTCTTTTTCTTATCTTGGGGCTTCCCGTTAGCTCCTCAAATGGGATTGAAGACTACAGACCATCGTTCGAGAAACGTTAGCCATTTAACACAACGTTCAAAGCAACAATGAACAGTTTTGTGTCTAATCTGCTAGAATTTAGCCGGGATTATCTTCGCCGGATTAAATCTTGAAAATTGGGGGAGTCGGTTATATTATTTTGCACATTGCGACTGAGTCAAAAGGATTCATTTTGGAGAATTTGCTACAATTAGACAATTGCATATACATGTTTGTCAATTATAGAACAGAGAAGATGGAAGTTCAATGTCGATAAAAACATGTCCAATAATATCTTGTTTAAATCAATATGTCAAACTACGATAAACTTCGCAAGTAAAAAGCGTCATAATTCCGAAGTAAAGAAGCTTTACAAAACCATTTCCACCCAAGCCGCCATGTTTGGTACTATTTCATCTTCGTTGAAATGGTAATGTCCATCGTTAGGTGCCTCCCGGAAGGGAAACTTTGCCGACAGCACTCCAGTTGCAATGGATGCACCGGGTCGGTACGCCATCCGATTTGGCTGCACTTCTCATTTACCTTCCATTACGGTAATTGATTTTGATACAGCCTTTTCCAATACCAGCCAGCCACCAAACTTGCGGGACCGGTGGACCTTCTGACGCGGTTTCTCGTAGCTGGGGATGCATCCCGCAGCGACTGTTTTAATGACTTCCGCTCTGAGGGGACCAGTGGGACTCGCGGCAGGTACTCAACTAAGCTTGTTCCAAAACTTCCCTCCCAGCCACAATGTTGCCAACCCCATGTCACTCCACTCCCATTGTCAAGCCAGCTCTCCGAACGACGCAACCTTTAGGTGATGACGTTCGCGGTTGGCGACAATTTCTTGCCTCGTTCGGGTGGGGCTTGTGCAGACCCGGAAATCGGTGGTAATTTCCTTTCCCCTACTCAACCAACCATTTTCGGCGTCCGCGGCTCTCGACCACCCATGCTGGAGGCTAGAAGACTTACCGCAAATAGGAAATTGAAGAAAAACACCATGTAGCGCACGCACGATATTCCTAACGAAGGCATTTTGAGGGCGTTGGAGATTCCGATATCGTTGTTGTTACTGCAAAGAGAAGATAATGGGAAAAAATTAATACAGTTGATCAGTTGTATACAATTACAATTATTTTACTTGGAATGGAATATGAACCAAATGTTAGTGATATTATAAATTCAAAAGGTAAAAAGAAACCCAATAATATTGCTTTTGTTCTACAACTGAACTTTCCTCAATTCAAACAACACAAGACCATCCCCGATGAATTAAAAATTATCATACCATTAAATCGAATGTTGCAATACAATTTTGCATGCAAAATAATATCTGCCCTCACCGCAAGCAAATTCACTCTGACCAAGCTGGGCAAAGTTCTTTCCAAGACGTATTCCCAACCGTGAACTTTTTTTCCTCCACAAGTTCAGCTATGAATATTCTCCTCATCTCCATCTGACCAGCGGGGCGCGATGCGCGATAGACGAGCGAAATTGCGAAAGTTTCTATTATGGTTTATTGAAATTTTGAAACATCACCGACAGCCTCCCCTTTCATGACGAGCGCTATACAGCGGCTGGCGGAAAGGCAACGGCGCAACGGGACAGATAATGTTTGTCCAACTGAAGTTTGTTTCAATTGAAGTCCCCGAGTTTAAGAGTTAGACTGGGAAACAAGATTCGTGATCGTATTGCAGTGTACCGTATCGAGGGGATGGACAAACGTACAACACGCTCTCCACAGGGTGTTTGAACCCTCCTTGAACAGCAAAGCTTCCAAAATGCCGACAGCATATTAGTGATGGTAAGCTTTTAAAACTTTGTTACCCCCTGTGCCACTCCACGGCAAGCAAGAGAAAATCGCAGAGCTTAAATAGGATTGTACAAACGCCAAAGGTTAACACGTTTGGACATGCTTCGCCATTATACGTTGATTAAATTAATTCAACCCCTTTTCGTTTGACCTACGGTGGTCAACCTTTACGTCCGGGAGATAGAATTTCAACAAACGATAAGCTTGGCAGTAGATGTATACGATCCAAGGTATATGTATATGTCTTTATCAACATTAAACGTTAATTGGCTAGTTTTGTAGGAAAGTTGAAGTATTTAAATTGCACAGAAAACTCTAGAACAACACTCTCCCCCAGAAAACTCTCCCCCAACAAACCTATGAACAATCTTTCTCGTTTCCATCTTTCTCTTTTCCAACTGAAAAAATTGCCAGCACTTTGGTTTGCTTATTGAAAAAAAAAATCCAACATCAGACCAAGGTTATAACCACAGATTAGATGATGAAGCAACAATTGTGCAGCTCACGAAGCTTTTATTTTTCCAGTCAAAACTCACCCGGAGGTCTTCAGGATAGAAAAAAAAAAAAAATAGCCAAAATAACTCACCCTTCTTGTTAGGCAGTGCATTGTTTTTTTTCTTTCCCTTTGCATACTGTCGCACATAAGTTTTTTCCACAGGAAGACGAACGCACTGTAGACAAACAAAACGACCGAAAAATATCCCACAGACAAAGAAAAATGATACCACCACTTCGGTGTACACGTAAAGTGACCGTGTTCGTTGCCAAGGGATTGTGTTTTTGTTATGCAAGAAACCGTTTTTGGTTTTTCGAAACATGGCAAACCAAGTCCTGGAATCCTTGAAAAACCCGTGAGAGCTTTTCTACTATAATTTTTTTATAGCTTGCTCAGAGTTTGTGTTTCCTTTATTTTTCCCTGCTTTCGACGTAGGCGGCAGGCTAGACGGTAAGCCACTACGAGGGTAAACAAACAAACACGAGGAGAAGAATTTAATCTACAGCAGCCACGGTGAAGTAATTGAAAATGCCAGAAAAATGATACCGGTGCCGTTATTTTGGAGCGTCCCGAGTCGAAAGTGGAACAATCTACCGGGACTGCGCCGTTCATTCTGCAAGCCCTAGCAAAAGCCGGAGAAAAAGTGGAGCCAAACGACAGCCCATTTCGAAGGCACACCAATAAACTTTCGGCTTCTTGTGCCTCATGCTTGGGCCGCTGAATCAACAGAAAGTGTATGTGAGAGAGTGCGTATGTGTGTGTGTGTGTGTACTACGACCCGAGGTGAATAAATTCATAACCTTCCCTCGGACCGGAGACACACGAAAGCTTCGGTTAGATTATTTTGGTTGGCGTGCCAACCCGAATCGTTCTCCCTCGGGGAATTTACTTTGCAGAAAAAAGGGGCAACGGACAGGAAGACAGGAAAAACAAACCATCAACATCGACTAATAAGGTACGCAACCGATCGGTGGAGCCCCGGGGAGGAGAAAGTGCGAAAGCAGAATATCTGCAGATGACAAGCTGGAGCCTGCGGGAGGGGGGGTGTTGGAAGGGAAAATATTGAAGTGTGCCAAACAAATACTCTGGACCAAGAGCATGCGGGAATTGACCCAAGTAAGCTGTTGTTATGAATAATGAAAAGTTCTTCAGCAGATGGCAGATTTAGTGGAACTATGTGGAACTAGAAGAAGAAGGTCCAGCAACAACAATCTGGAATCGAGTTGTTCCCGTGCTTGCTGTGATTGATCCAGCAGAATCCATTGCCTATGTTGTTCCTTTTTTCCTTTGTATCGAATGTTGGGAAAAGCAAATTTCTCTATCTCTCTCTTACCTTGTCAAATTACAATGACAGGGTTTTCAAGGAACGATACAGAATTTCACTGAAAAACCCCCCGGAAATCGAAAAACGCACTTAAGTACACACCAGACGATTTTAATGAGCTGACTAGATGACAAGATTAGGCAGTTTTCCTTCGAACCCACGGGCAGCCACCGGGCGCCTCCATTGAGGTAGAGGGTGAATTCGAGGAACCTTTTTAAATAAAACTTTTTTCGGTGGATGATGCTACAATAAGTTAAGAACATGACGGCGAAAAACATTGATGGATAGGTTTTTACTTTTGAGTTTGGTTAAGAACGACGTAGTAAAATCGTCGACAAAGATTAAAAAAATAGATTAAATTAAAGATCCTTTGATCTGCAATTTTGATTGAAAAAAATAAGGAAATGAAAATGGAACATCGTCGTCAGAAAGAAAAGCATTTACCGGAAATCAGAGCTTTCGAGGAAAAACATCAACGAAAAAGTGTGCCTATGAAATGTCTATTACGAGAAACGGAGTTTGTAAGCTTCAGTATTTTACTCGATCTAGGTTTTCAGGTAATTGTAAACGGAATACAAAACCAAAAACCTTTACAATTTGCTACAATTCTGTCCTTTACAAACCAACTAGCCGTTTGTTCAGACTCTATTGATTTCAGGGTTTCATTTTGAATTTTTCCGTGGGAAAAAAATACCATCATCGTATTTCAAAGCAAAACAGCGCACGGATCCTACTGCATTAGGAGTAGGAAAACAACAATTTCAAAAAAAAAGTAAGCAACAGTTGATTAAAGATGAAGCGCAAAATTGAAAACCCGGCGGTGGGTGGAAGTCGGAAATTGAAAACGGTATTACACGACACGTGGCTCGACAGTAAACGTTGAACGTTTTCTACTTGCTACGCCTCAATGAATCGTTGTGGGATTTCATTTTCTTCATTGCAACAATATTCTTAGAATGAGTTGTTTTTTTAAAGCCTTCCTTTTGCTTTTATGTTTCATGAAGAGAAAGAAATGCACTTAACAATTCAGGTAATGAATTCACTGAAATGGGATTAAATGTTGTAAAACATTCTTTAAGAGAAAAAAACATACACAAGAGTTTACAGCACTCATGCATACAGCGCGACAGCAAAAAAGACGTAGAAAAAAAAAAACATGCTTGGTATTTAGCTGCCTCGTTGGAGAAAACGTATGCAAATGCATGCATGTCCCGTTGCTGGCTGAATGGAGCGCTTTCCATATGGTGTTCATTCCATTTCAATACCATTTCCCTGGTACACGCTTTATTTTATTTAGGAAAATAAAACACAACATTTTCCTAGATGCGAACGGTGTTGTTGCAGATTAAATCAGGCTCTTTACACGACTCCAACACGCTACAGCGTAGAGTAGCTGCTTTGAAATGGTTAGGACATAAGATAAGCAATTGGTTGGATAAGCATATTGGTTCACTGGTCATTTCTTCAATCAAAACATGACAAAAAAGGCCCCCGTCCTATGTCCATCAGCAGGACGCAAACCTCAATCCAGCCACATCGGCAGTTAAAAAAGGGACGGCAGTGTGTTTCCAGTAAATAATTCACCCCGAGTGCTGCTACCTTATGAATATGCTATTAACCTCCGATCGAACTGCAATTGCCGTGCTTCGATGGAGCTAGGACTCAAGCAGAACGGTACGCACTCGACCGCACACCACCAGTAGGTAATAGCTACGTACGTATCGGCCACTTACGACGGTGCTGTCTGTATCTACCACTCCTCTTCCACGCAGCGGACTGGTCGATTGGAAACCGTATTCCAATTTAAATCCCCCGAGGGCGAACCGGCCCTTTACCGTGCTTCCTACTTTCGGTGTGGAGGAGGTGGGAAGGTGACTTAACGTTGAGGGTGACACATGTGCATGGACACTTAATATACACACAGCCGCCCTGAACCGTCGGAACAGTGGGCAACCAGGTAGCGGTAGCTCGAAAATCGAAATCCTCCAGGTCGACTTCCGGGAGTCTCTTCTAGCAATGGTCCGAACACACGCCTAAGTGCCCGGTACATCCCCCGGTCCGTTCCATTGGCTGGGACCTGGCTTTGCTGGGTAGGCGGCGGTCGGACTCCTATTTACCTTCCATTTTTGTATCTCCTTCCGGCGGGACGAGCGTAGAAAATCAAAAACGCTCCGGAAAGGGCTTCGATGAGGGCAACCAACCGTTTCCATAGCCAACATAATGCCTCGTCAGGGAAGAAACACTGCTGCATCGATCGAAGGACGGGCGCATGGCAAACAACGGCTAGTGCGCCAGAGCTTGAAACACAATCTCGACCTGAAAAGAATGCACTACGTATCTCTTCCCCTTCGTTGCTGAATCTGCATACCCCGGTCACCATCAAAACGACGGATCGTTACTTGAAACCTGTCCAATGTGTATCGATTTGTGACTATTTATTTTCCGCTTTTCCGTCGATGAATTGAATTTCCCTCCGTCCCGGGGCGAGCGGAAACGCTGAGAAAAACGTTTCCTGAGGGCAACAGTCGATTCTGATACGACAGGAAGAAAGTGCGCAAAATTTCAGTCTCTATGCAGAGGACCCTGCTGAAAATCGAGCCCTCACCAAACAACGAGAAAAAAATTGTGTAATAATCCTTTAACAGACAATTGGTGGTAGATTTTTTTATCTTTAAAATAAAGCTGTGAAAAAATACTCTATTTAATGTAGGACACAATATAGCGAAATCTCAAAAAATCTCAAAAATCTAATTAAATTTACTTTATTTATTTGGTTAATGATTTCCGTCATCGCACACAATCAATACGCGACAATTGATTTGATTGATTGGATAAAGAAAATCGGGACATCCCATGATTTGATTGTATTACTTTTCCCCAACATTCCCCTTGCGATGTGCGATGAGGCATGTGCTGCATTTGCGCAAAATGCGTAAAAAACGCGAACAACCTGCAAATGGCACACGCGAAAATGGCATACAAATGAAACAATTTTTCCAATCACCCCCCCATTGAAATGAATGAACACCGTGTGCGGAGGAAAATTAGAGGGAAATAAATGAAAAGCCTTGCGACGCCCTCGAATGGCATTGGTGATGGTGTGTTGATGAATTTTCATTTGGTGCACATTTATGTTTGCAAAGCGCCACAGTGTGTGTGTGTGGTGTTTGATTCGGGAAATTAAATAATTACACCTTCGCATCAAACGAGTGCAAATACAACAGGTAATTTGGTGGGGTTTTAACCGGTGCTAGTGTCATTTGGTCGTTAGTGAACATTGTGAAACTGAGAGATTATTTAACAAATGGTTAAATTCAAAAATAAACTAGCTGGCCCGACAAACTTCACCCCGTCCAATATCTATGATTGTCTGCAATAAGGTTTTTCTTGAAGGTTTCTAATTTTAATGAAAATAAGTTTGAATTTATTATATTGGAAATCATTGATGCTGGTTATATAACTGCTTTCAAATGTACAGAGAAGCCGGTTTACCAAAGCGTTAACACGCCACATATAGCATGGTCATGTGAAAAACATAGCATTTAAGATTTATGCTACACACTTGCAGCGACTGTTCAAAATTGAATACATGCTAAACATTGCTGCCCCCTTGTAAATCTCTATCACATTGTTCGAAAGCTGCGTGACAAAAAGTCATATGCCATTACATAATTTTGGAACATGCACACTTTAAAGCAATTGCTCATAGTTGGCTGCGAAAGAAGAGCCCGATTGCTCTCATAGCCTCCTACGTTTTGGAAAACTCGAAATTAAGAATTTTCTAATTTTACAGCTTTTCCTTCGGAATTTTCCAATTTTCTTTTTTCCTAATCCTTCGTTGGGCAAAAACGAACAAATCATGCCAAGAAATCACCAAGATTGGTCCAGCCGTTTTTGAGTTTTAGCGTTACAAACAAACATACATATATATATATATATAGAAATATTTTAAAAGTATTGCAAATGTAGTATTGATTCCCTTAAAAGGTGACTCCGTTACAAACATGACATTCTCTGACAAGTAAGAAAGAAACATGTGACTCAAATCCCAATCCTTGGGGTGAATGGGGTCTCATGGTCAAGGGGTGAATGGGGTGAGCAACCCGGCCAAAATTGAACAAATCAATTAGTATTTAAATAACAGATCAGTTATAATCAAAGCATCACGATAAATTCATTGAAAGAATGGTTGAAATTTTATGAAACACTAATTTTCTCTCCAAAAAACAGAATCTTTGATTCATCCAAATTTAGCAAACAGAACGAACTCTCAACTCAAATCTGTAGCAAAGCTATCATCGAGCGAATATAATCCCGTCAGCTGAGTGTCCTCCAATCAAACTCGACTTACCAACCCGTCCGTCGAAAGTTCGAGCTGAGACGATCAACCGAATGGAGCATATCAAAGGAAAGTTTTTCGCAAAGCCAAGTTTCCAACGTCTCCTGGCAACCGGCGACCGACAGGCCATCAGCATCATCATAACTCCACTCATGCTGAATGTGCGCCACGGTCGGATGTGGCTGCTGTTCAAATATTGGCGTATCAGCTAAAATATTCTAACCGATACGACACCGGCGAGGGAAAAGGACATGTGGACGAATGGGAAAACAGAAAGAATCGAAGCGCATGACGACCGCCATCAACCGACGCTTTTACACTTTTTCTTCAACCGAAAAATCCAGTTTCAAAATCATGCCTGCCGGGTCGCCAAGTTGCTTCCCCGTTCACAAGATATCGCAGAACCCGCATGCAGAAGAAAGTGAAATATAAACTGTGAAATGGTGGTTTCTTCCATCGGGCAAAAGTTTCCTCGTCATCGTGGAGTGAAAAATAAATTATTTATCATGAGCCCGGATGCGTTCTTTTTTTTTTGTGTGTGTTCTGCAGAATGTGAGAAGCACAATTTGTGCTACAGAAATATCCTTTGATTCTTGTTCCTTCGAACGCGGGAAGCGAGAGCTCACGCGGTTTCCATCAGCCATATCCACATGTTTTTCATAGGATTCAATCTTCGTTTTCACGCTTTCCATAAGCGGAAAAAAGAAAAAGAAAATCTTCGAGGTCACTGTCAAGAAAAAGCTCCCCTCGCTGCGCAAACAGTGTCTTCTTGATGGGGCGACTCGATAATAATGAACTAGTCGCATGAGTACATTCACGTCACATGTCTTCAGTCAACCACTCTGCAGTTGGAAAAAAACCGCACTTCTGATGCAACTCGCTTCATGGGCGGAAAATTGGAAAAAAATAAAAGACACGCTCGAAACATAGAACATTATCGGAAGCTTCCATCTTATCGATGCGAAGCAGACGACAAGTAGAGGCGGTGAGCGTGTCAAGACAGTGACCATGTTTTACAATTGATTTCTCTCAACATGGCTGCCGATTGCTGACACGGTATGTATTTAGATAGCCGCAACATCGAGCGGTGTCTTTTGACCGGGAAATTGAATTAGAAAAAAAGTGAAACAAAACAACTGCGATTTGAAATTCTATGGACAGAAAAATAAGGCGAAAACAAGTCAGAGAAATGCTTTCAATTAGGCGAATTTCAAACATCAATGCACCAGGCAAATATTGACCAAAACATGACAAATTTTGAGAAAGAGTGAAATTATAAAACAATTCCGTAGTATTTTAATGTATCAGCATTTTTAACACCTTCTTCTGAAATTGCACTTTTCGTGGAATTAGGTCCACCAAAAAGGCATTCAGCTGGAACTGGCATTTTTCCTGACTTAAAATAAAAAAAAGGAAACAATTTAGCAGGTCAGCAAGTAGCTAACACCTTGCCGCCGTCGTTGGTTCTCGTTTCGAAATACCTTCGACGTTTCTTCTCCGTCCATCTTCGCTAGGGCTTCAGCTTTAAAATCCCTCATTCATTTCCAATCTCTTCGTAGGTTTCTCTTTCGAAGGTTAAAATACGTCCGCTTATTAATATTCATTAGCACCTGGACCGTGTCGTTCGGGTGCATGATCGAGTAAGGATTTTCCCGAGGATCCTTTTCTGTTTGCAGGGCGATTTCTTTCGCTCGAGAATAAAATAACGGGTGAACATTTTCCGCAACTGGCAATCAAACTTGATGGAGGCAGGTTACGCATGGACCGTCGATTACTTTGCGATTACTGAACCAATACTAAGAAAATAACCACCAATGTAAGACTTTTTCGAACACATTTCTCAACTGCCAAAGAAATTGGAATTGGTTTACCGAGGACAATTATTATAGAAACTACAAAAATTCAACGATTTGCCGAAAACGTCTTGTCCCTGTGAACATTCCTAATAAAAATTTAAAAAAATGCATTCATGAAATCTCGTACCACCTTTCATCGGATTTACAAAAATCTACTCAACGTGGCACGAGTCTACAAAATGTCCAACCACAAATGTCAGTCAAAAAACAGAAATAAAACCGCATCCCTTCACCTCGAACTTTCAACTGCAGACAACTGACACTCTGCGACATGATGAGAACTTCAGAGTGTTGGCATTTTTTGTTTGCTTTCTGTAAGCTTGCGGCATTGGAAATGATTAATGATTGTTTTTGCAACTTGTTGAACTGTTCTATGCGTGACTCTCAATTCAAGTGATCTTCAAGTTAATCATTGTGCGTGCTTGTCGAAAGTTAAGTCATAGCTGCTTGATTGTGTTGGGGCTGAATATACTCCTTCAATTTGTCAGGAAATATTATTCAGACAATCAAGTTCGAGCAAAACATTTAGTACGCATGTTCAATCCAGCCGCCATGCCAGACAACCCTTTTTGGTTTATGTCCTTCTCTTCTATCTTCAATTGTGACGGAATATAATGAATATTTTTATCATAAAACATCCAAAACTGTGAAGATATAAAACAGCGGTTCAATTATAAAACCACAAAGAAATTAAAAACATTTTCCTGGAAATAATAAATAAAATGGTACGTTTGTTATTAATTGTTTCAACCATGTAAACAACTGATGTGAATTGTTTGCTATCGAACACTAGGGATAATACACGAAAAAACATTGCGCAACATATGGTCTGTAAAAAAGCAAATTAAATTAATTTCACAAATGACGCTTATCCGTCAGTACTCGTTGATGCTTGTCATGCAAAAAAAAAAACATGTTAATTGAGGACTTAATTATTCTTGAATTCAGCGTATGTTTGCGTTTGCAAACAGGCGAAATTCAAATATTAATTAAATGCCAAGTGCCCCTTCAGTTCCCTGCTTCCGTACAGGCCGATGAGTTCGAACCTTTTTTTTAAATTCCACTCCACACTTTTTTTATTCCACTTTTTATTCCAAGGATGGAAACCGCGTGCTTTGTTTTTTTTTTTTGCCACACAAAACAAACCCTCGCGGTTCCTGCAAACATAAATTGAATACTTTTAATGGTGACATTCTGCAGGCGAGTGCGATCGTGTACGAATAATAATGCTTAAACACGCTTATACCTGGGGCATATCTTAGATAGGATCATTGAAGCTGACATAATGTAAGTCGAATAGGAACTGTACAATGTAAGTGTTCCGCAGTTCTTCTCGGAACGGTTCCATTTCGACGATTTGCAGCCAAGTGGAACCGGAATTTTGTACAATGTTCAGCCCCGTTTGTTCTCTGAGTGATTTTAGGAGAATTCTATATTGGAGAGTGACGTGCGATAAGTGAAGCTATGGAGGTAGAAAGATTAATATTATCCAAATCCAAATTGATCCAAATCAAATCGGTGGATATGAACACTTATTGGGAAAAGCTCATGGAAATTCTTCATGAGATATGATACTCCGCTCAGAAACGGCAGATAGAATGTGTTTCGTAGGAAAGAGATAAACCGGAATCGAAATTGAATCATTTTTGATAATTTAAAAACACATTATGCTTCCCCCTCCCCCATTACCTCTGACGTCATTTTCATTTCTTTCTAAGCTTACGTGCTTACACTTCTATTCTCAAGGATTAAGGTGATTATCGAAGTATTCATAAGATGGAATTCCTGGAGATTAGACTGTTCTCTAGATTGGTGTGTGTGAGATAAACCGTTTAAATCCTGCATGTTTCAATACGTCATGAACATGAACTGAGTCTCTTAAGTTTCAAAAAATATTTAATAATACAAAGAGAATATGCGAATTGGCCAACAATTCTGCTCCAATGTTATCGCCGAAAGAAATTACTTTTATACGAGCATTGAATTTTAATGCTAACTGCCAACTAAATAAATTTCTCATTTTCCACCGTTCGCTGCCTTCAAGATCAGCCAAATGCATCCACTATACTCATTGCATAAAATAACACAAAGAGATCTTTTCACGTACTAACTTCATGAAAGGTGCATTACGGACGCCCGTTGAGGAAAACCTTTGTTTAGCGAGCTTTGTCTCTGCCACCTTCACTTCTTTTGAAGACCCTCGAATGGAAACGGTGCAGATGAAAATGTATATCGGAAAATAATGGACTTCACCTTGAGGCTCAAGGATTTTTCTCAAGGATAGAGCCATCGGCTTCCACCGATGGATTGAAGCCCAGCATTGTATATCGTGCCTTCCTCCACAGCACACGGATCCCGAGCATGCCTCAACCCGTCGACCGCGTTTAGATCGGTGAAGCAACAAACGGCATGTGCAATGTAACAGCAAATATTCGATCCGCCGGCGATAAATCAGGATCTACATTTTGCAGTTCAATTTAGAGATGGCACCGTCATGGCCTTATCTTCCCTTCGAGCGATGCGCTCTCGTTTCCAGCATCATTCCGATGCCTGTTGAGCAGTGCTTGCTGCGGCCGGGAAAATCGAACCGTAGAACGTGAAAGAAGTGACCCATTTTCACCGGTTTCCCTCCAGCAACGCAACATTCTACGCTGTCAATAGATAGAAATGCACACACATTAAAACACGTTAATGTTTGAGGAGATAAGGTTAAGATTTACTGGCTACATCTTCACTTGACTCTGAAATATTCTTCTCAAAACAAACTCGTGCTGTGATCTTAATTTTATATATTATTGAAACGTCGCAGTTTCAAAAATTGTTAAAGTAAAAAAAACGTAAATTTTTGAAACAAAAAACTATTCAAAACAACGAGAAATTTGTTAGATTTTCTTGAAGCAGAAGCATCACATGAAACTACCAATTGACTTTGCTATATTATATTTTGGTAGATATTTTCACCGGGGCAGAACCATCAAAAAACGCTTTTTAAAATTTTAGTTTCTTGAAAGAAATTAAAAATCGTCGTTCTCTTATATTTCCTGGTTTAAAAACAATGGAGTAGATGGAAAAAAAACAATTCTACCATCGTTGAGGCCCTCATGTTGCGCCATTGAAACGTTATTATCGTTCCGTAGGGTGCGACGCCAGATTTTGTAGACGCTTGCCAGCCGTGCGAAATCAGTGCCGAAGATTGAAACAAAAAAACTCAACCTTGGTCCTACGTTGCAGCGTTACAAAAGCACCGTTACTGGAAAAGTAGCGTGGAGGCAAAAACTCACCAGAACGGATGTCAATATATTGCTGGAATGGTCGATTGAACTGACCGGATGGTGCCTGTGCTGTATCCATTAGCTCGTGAAACATCGAATCGTATTGGAAAAAAAGTATAGAAAGCAGATTTTCTGAACAACTGCACCGTACATACGTTTGGGTATCAAGTTCAATTAGATTGCAAATCGTAGCATCGAAGCAATGCAGAGTTCCGAGAAGTGATGCAAACATTGCAACAAAACATCATAGAACGTGCGCAGGTGTTCCTTTTTTTTTAGAATTGCAAATAGAACCTAAAAACGAAAGGAAATGCCAGGTAAGTGATGGATGGTAAATGCATTCCCGATGTTTTCATCCATTCCTCTCAAGAGTAAATATCAACCGCTAAAGCTTCACGCCTTTAAAGCTTTCAAGCAGAGCGAGAGTGAATGTTATGCTAGGTGGAAAATACATCCATGGAAATCATCGTTTTCCGCTCACCTTGACAGACAACAAAGGAATGGAAACTTTGCAGACGGTTAAAAACGTAAACGTCGTACACCGTCCGCAAGAGCCGGATCTGCCCACTTAAGCCACACGGACGTGCCGTTGTACGAATGCAGGAAGATTTCGTTGACGACGTCTGGACACCATCTTTTTCCACCGGCAACATCCTCCCGCTGGAGTGAGAGGATATTCTTGCCGATTGGACTTGAGCTGTCCGACAAACGACAAAAGAAAATGCGCGAAAAGTCACGGCTATGTGCCGCACGGTGGGATTAGTTTTGATTGGCGACGGTAGTGGAACGCAAACTAATGGATTTAGAACAGCGGATTACAAACCTTTTCTGTGCGTGAGTCTGCCAGAACATCTTGTTATCTCACAACAATTGCACAACATATTGAGATGAAAAAAAGTTGAATAACGTCGAGGAAAAAGCAAATGAAACATCTACATTCGATTGCAGAAAACTGAGATTTTGTGCAATCAAACTTTCTCTTTTATGTGTATGTTGGGTTTTTCCATCCATTTTTCATACTCAACACCACCGAGCCTTGAATATCTGGTGCATGGATTTCTTGTACGCTTTAACCATGTTTTCACCTTTCATGCGAAGTTTCAATCCATTGCTTTTTCCACCAGGTGCAAGGCAAGATTGAAAGGAAAAAATTTTTCTGTCAGAGGTAAAAGCAGGAAAGAAAACGACAAAAACTTTTCCCCCGTCTTCATTCGAGCTCATACGCCGCTCTACGCATCGGAATGAGGAGCATCCAACAGCATGTGATCGTGATTCTTTTGCTGCCCAGAAAGAAATGTAAACAAAGAAAGAAAAATCTTTCTCATTCAGTGCAAACATTATCTTTATCCTATATCCGTTCCATCCAGGGCAAAACACATCAAGGGAAGTGTTCTCAGCGTGTTGTGGCTGGATGGAAGCGAAATGAAAAGCAAAAGATAACAATGGGAAAGAGAAAACGCCGCGGTGCCGGTTGCAGCGCAACAATTAGAAGTTTTTCATTTGCGAAAGATGATTAAATGCCTTCGCCGTTGTTCCGCAAACGAATGGTCGAATGGGACACGTTGCGGATAAGGAAAATGTGCCAGTCGTACGGCATTAGCAAAGAGTTCTCCAGACACAACATCCGAGAAAGGACGCGCAGCACATTCAAAGAGTAACCATTTTTATTTCCAGCGACGTCGCATTAAATGGATTTTATTTTCCTGCGCCCCAGCAACAAAAGGAATCCGATGAAGTGTGTTTGTTTCAAAGGAAAAGTGTGTGTTCGACGGCCGTGCACCAATCTCAAGGACCGGAATGATATTCTGCACCCGGTTCGGTACTTCCGTTTCGCCCACTGACCTACTGGCTTCGGTCGTTTTGCGATGTGTACGTGAAAAAGCGACAAATCGTACTGCCCTGGGAAACTCGAGGCAAGGAAAGGGGAAAAGATAAACCAGTGGACAGCATCCAGCACTGCTCAACGACACTAATGAAGCCGGCTTTAGTGTCTCAGCTCCACTGGACCGGACTCGAAAAGGACCAAGGCACAAGACGGTGAAGTTTTTTCTGCTGATGAAGTGTTTCTCTTTGCTGTCTAATTTTAAACTCAATGACCTGCGTCGTTTCGAAAGGCTTTCCCAAGTGCCGGCACGATGGCGATGCACTTTCTCGAGGCACGTGATCCTTTTTATGTGATCATTAAGAAGAGCCAACCATTAACAAAAGCGCAGGTTTCGTTCAAAGCAAGTATAATTAAAAGAACCCTCGATAAAACGACCATAATGAGGGGAGCTGCATGCGCTTCATCACAGTCGAGGAAGCTCAAGTATCAAGAACATAACGTGATAATCAGTCCGTGCTTTAAGAACAGAGAAAGCACATGCATTGCATGCAGCACATGAAGATCTATCTAGAAGATTTTCACTTTCGAAAGATTTCAATCAAGTGAAGAAACTATGCCTTGGTCGTAAATAAGGCGGTCCAAAATTTTTTTTTGTCACATTCGGATGCACGGCACCATAAAATAGACATTGCAAATAGATTACTATATCCACACATCAATAGACAATCGAAACTTATTTTCAAGAACAATAGTTTGATCTTTAAAACTATCAATTCAATTCCTCCTACCAATTATGTTGAAGTGCTTGCTGGTGCTGGTCGTCTCAACAACCAAATGACCAATATTAATATCACAGCACGAACCAAGTGTCTCTCATCTTTTTACGAGTTACTCCGCAGTCCATTTTCATTACGATACAATAATGGATGTTGTTCATTTGTATTTTAAATTGTTTGGTCCCTTATTTTAATTTCCATGAACTTTACTACCATTACATGTAATGTAATGTAACCTATAACCTTTGCAGCTGCCTTCCCGTGAGGAAACACCGCTACACATGTCCAAATTGATCTATGAGAAATTGTTTTGTTATAGTTTAAAAAAAAAATCTTTATCCATTTTTGCGAATAAAAAGCTGTTTGTCCTTTTTGTTGTACGCTTTTTCGCATCATCGCATTTTTTTAGCAGAAAAATATTCCAAAAAAATTCTAGCCAATTTTTCCTCAAAATCTCTTTGCAGAATGTAATCAAAACGTCAGCGAAATGAAAGCTATTGTGCTGCGAATTGTTGAACAAACTGTGAATTGACTAATCCAAAAGTCCTGCAACTCCCGTTTTCTATCGCAGCAAGTACTACCACTTCAGTTTCTAAACCGACTACATGCACCCGGGGAAAGCACTCACATTAGCTTTTTCATCGGCGGTACGAACACGCTCCAGCAATTGCTGACGCCTCCCGACTTCCATCGCGTTTTCCGACTGCAAAGCCAAATAATCCGCCAAATAGCCAACGGGATCGGCCGGTTTGGCCCGCGCGACGGCGGCCAAACCCTTCCGAAGGGGCACGGCAAGAGTTCGGTCGATGTAGGCGACGTCAGCTGCAACCCGTTCGCGCCGATCCCGTTCGGATTCCGTCTCGGCCGTGGCATCTTCGGATGGCGGGAGGTCTGGATCGGTTGTCGCTGGAACGCTGGTGTCGTTTGTTTGGTGCGGTGAAGCTGGACTTGATTGGGTGGATGCTTTGCAATCGGCCGTTGTGGTATAAATCCGAGTGCCAGTGACATCGATGTAGTACTTTCCCTGCGGATCGGTGAAGTACTGCCGATGGTAAATTTTCTGTCCAAACTTGTCCAAATAGAACACGCCGGTTTCGTCCTCTTGCATAACTTCGGATGTAGAACGTTCTTTTCCCAAGTGACCATCCGCAGCGGGGTGATATACTCGTTCTCCTGTTTCTGTTATGGAGTATCTGCTTCGGTCATCTGTGAGGTATTCGCTTCTCGCCCGGGCACGCTCTAACATGGTCAAGTTTTCTTCGTGCTCTGTCTGCTGTTGCTTAATGTCAGCCGCGAATTGTTCCAATTCCGACGGAGACGCTTGCATTTTTTTAATTTCGAGCTCCGCAATCTGCTCCTGATGCTTCTTTTCTATCTCATCACGAAACGTTTCTAGATTCTGCGCAAGGTTTGCAGAAATACGCTTCAACTCGTCCCGGCGGGCCTCCAAAAGATTCATATTACTTGTATGCGATTTTCTTTGGTCCATCAACTCCGCATCGCACTCCGCCAGTAGTTTCTGACGGGTTTCCGAACTAAGATGCTTATCCTTCAGCACTTCAAGGCGTCGCTGCTCGGAGAATTCTGCCTGCCGTTGGAACTCCACAGTGGCGTCCGAGATTTGCTGCTCGATCACTACGATTAGCCTCTCCAGCCGGACGATTTCACGGACGCCTTCATGCAGCAAACGTTTGCGCTCATCCAGCTGGCGCTGAATCGTTTCCCGCTGCACAATCAGCTCAGCGACACGTCCTTCCAGCTCCTGCTTATCGTCCTCGAGGAGGTCTATCTCCCGAAGCTGCTCCTGCAGATCGATGGCCCGCAAATCACGCTGCTCAATTGCGACGGTCCGCTGGGTCCCAAGGCTCGCCGTGGAGGGGAACAGTTTCTGGCGTAGTGAGGCCAGCTCCTCTTCGTTCACCTGCATTTCGTTAAGCGACTGGCGGATCTCACGCTGCAATTTCTCATGCAGCTCCCGGATGTGCTCCTCGCCGTCCATCGTGAGCAGAAGGTCCAAAAACCGAACGAGAATAACAATCAACAGCGAGTGGACCGTAAATTTAAGCCTGGAGCAGCTAAGGCTGATTGTGTGCTGGAGATCTACCGAAGGCAAAAGGCGTAAACAGTTGAGGTGATTTTTGCGGACAGTTCCGACGAGCTGGTCAGTGTGCGTCACGAGCGATTCCAGTTCAGCGATGAGGGAAATATCTCCGAGGTTCCAGACAGCACGGAGGACGTGGTATCGAAACTGTTCGTGTATCTGCTGTAACTGCTGCAGGTTGCTACGAGGAATAAAGATGGAAGCCTTCTGTGATGCACTATTTTCCTCGGTACCGTACGTTACTCACTTACGTCTCAAGCCTTCCTGAGAAACGCTTCTTCAGATCTTCCGCCGAGCGACGCTTTTGTGACTCGCGGAAACAGTCAATTCGTTGCAGACAGCTCGCTTTCGCCCGCCGCAGCTGGTGCACTTGGAGCTCGAACAGTGATAGCAAACCGCGTGATCCGCTGTCCGGCGAGAATCGATCCAACTCCTCGTCGGTAGTCGCCCGCAGCAGCGACCGCTCTGCCGTGTCGATTATGTCGTAGAAGCGCAGGAACTCCCCGTCCACCAGCAGGATGTTGCCGAAGCGACGAAGCAGCAGGTTGTGAAGCTCAATATCACGCAGCAATCTGTCGAACCGCTTCGAGTTGGCTGCGTTCATTATCTGCGGCACGCAACCGGCAACTGCAGAGTTCGCATTCAAGGATACCCCTGGAGACGACTTTGGTTGCTGTGATGTGCGGACGTTACTACGAGCGCAAAGCACAAATGGAAAACACTCACCGTTCGATTGTATTTTGCCAACATCATAAATCTACCGCTGTTGGCGACAATTTATGGGTTCGACTCATCGTGGGCGGCGGTTTTGCGCTGGAAAGTGTATTCGTCTAGCGTTATTTGAACACCCGGAAACGTCATTTAAAGGAATGCTAAAATACCAAGTGTTCGTAGGATGTCGTGTGCTTTTCTCCTAGCCAAAGAAATGTGCGCTGAGTATGTAACATTTGGTACTGACAGACTTTGTTCATAGTATTACAGCACAATAATGAAGCACGTTGTCCTCTCTCTCTCTCTCTCTCTCTCTCTCAATTTTGAATTGCATGGGTATGTCCCATAATTTTATGGGTTAAATTGTGCTTGGGGTGTTGCATTTGCAATAACCTACCATTTTTTATGTAGAACGCAAAAGTTCTTTTGCACAACACCCATTTTCTTTTAAACATATGAAAGGCGTATAAACCATCTCTTAAGAGTGAATAAATTGTCCCCCTTCAGCACACGCCACGCTTTTTCCATCCACGCATTCCATTCGTGCCATCGTAACGGAATGATATACCATAAGCCATGTAGCTGCAGCTTGTTAGTGATGAGATTATTCTCCCTGGGATTACTCAGAAATTCAAAGAAATACGTTGACAATCGTTTCGTCTGCAGGTACGGCGTATTTTCCTCGTCCATATTGCCACATTTATTGTTATGCGAAGGTAGAAAGCTCTCGTATTTCTCTGTATGTGCACCTCGTTAAAAAGCAACTGCATTTGTACATGCATGCCGTGGAAACCACCTACAAGTCAAGAACGAACAAACTAACAACGATACTTTCATGCTGTTCGTTCGCTTGTCAAGAAACATCGTAGCTGCAAGAAGTTTTCTTGATCCTTTGCCTAATGCTACGGCTAGCATGGTAGAATAAGTGAAAAATGGAGTTATTAAATTTTCCTAGCGTAGTAGTATAGTAGTTGCTCTCGTCTCAGTTATAACTGAAAAATCCAATAAAGCTCGTCGTCCATAGCAGCTGAGGCAATATTTGTTTTCTCCACATGTTTTCGTAAATAACCTAAGCATATCTGTTCAATGAGATAAGCTGCTGTTTCCAGCGTCATGTCTCTGCATCGGACACGTCCAGTCGTCGATGGAAACGTTAAAACTGTCCTGTGTTCGTTAATTCCGCCGATCAGCTGCGAAGACAGCCATCTGCGCGGGTGGACAGCAATGAACTCTCGTGCAACAGTTTGTGCCACCCGCGTGTATCTCAGTTCCATTGTGTGCCGACTGTTGCAACCGGAAGGCAATTAATTAATTGCTTCCCACGCTCCAACCCACCGTGGCGTCAAAACTTCTTCGCCCAGTAGGCGACGACGTCAAGTAGAAAGGTTCTCGAGAAACCTCTCGCAGTTGGATTTCGTCGAATTTATCGAACGACACGACATAGTAGGCTATGGCGGGATGAAGCAAGCGGTGACGGAATCGGCAGGCAGACGATTTCGGTATTCGTTATAAAACGAAACGGTAGAAGATGGCACGCTCGACAACTATCAAGGACGCACTGAAGCGCTGGCAGGAGGAGCACGATGGGCAGAACCCGAGCGAGGCGGAGGACATTCAGCTACAGTTTCGTTGGCCTCCGATCGAGCGGATGGACGGGACTCTCGGATCTCTGGTGAACTGTCAGTAAGTGTGCTGCCAAAGAAAGATGTTACAGAGACCAAAAGAAAGATGTTTTCAAAAAAAAGCGAGCTTTAAAAAGAGCAAACTCAAGCAAAGCGAAATCATCTTTTAACCACTTATCCACCTTCGTTTGAAGATTGCACTTGGTTTCGATTGTCGAGGTATTTATATTGCTTTCATGTAATTCCTTTGACGGCACAGAAAATTGAGTTTATCTTCGAACATGATTGAAAAAATCGCTGGTTTGAACGGGATGAAATGCTTGCGAATCCTCGCACTCGGACGAAACTATATCAAATCGCTCAATGGCCTCGTAAGTTGTTGCCCGTTGCGGTGCTGTACCACTCAAATTAACTCACTAATTGCCCCGTCTATAATCTCCTGCGCTCTGGTAACTTTAAACTAACAACACCAAACCAAGGAAGTGGTCGGAGATACGCTGGAGGAACTTTGGATCAGCTACAACCAGATCGACAAGCTGAAGGGCGTGGAAAGCCTGCGCAAGCTGAAGGTGCTGTACATGGCGAACAACGCCGTGCGCGACTGGGCCGAGCTGGCGCGCCTACAGGCCATCGCTGGGACGCTCGAGGATCTGGTGTTCGCTGGCAACCCGCTGGTGGAAAACCTCGACGAAGCGGTCTATTTCCGGGAGGTTACCAAGCGACTGCCTGCTCTCAAGAAGCTCGACGGCATTCCCATGCTGAAGGAGGATGAAGAGTAGGCGTGTGCTGTCCAAGTGAGCGCATAACTGTAAATTCATCTCCTAGATCCAGGTGCCCAAACATGAAGCCCTCATGGTAGTGTAGTGCCTTCCAGTTACTAAAGATGATGTTTCGCTATTTTCGACCGAGCGCCGTTTGCTGGCTTTTGCTTTACCCCTTTTTTAACCAGAATCTTTCCCAGCTTTGCATTGGATACTGCTTTAGCTGCAGTGCAACTTTCGAACAGCATGCTGCAAGTGTTGGAAATTGGTTGTAAACAACTTTCGAGTGTGCGAACTGCAGTTTCACGCCGGCATTTGGAGAAGTAGCAGTTCGTGTCGTTCCACTTCTCCGCTTTTTAGAACATGCTTCTGTGTTTGAGGTTTCCGATGTTTATTTTTACGTCACTGCTGTGTGAAACAACTACGGCACGGCAACGATGGTGGCAGAATCGCGGCGAGTGCACGGCGGTGTGTCATGCTTGAGATGTGCTATCAGATGCATCCCCGAGGGCAGCATGCATAGCGTTGACTAAGCGTCGGCAAACGTTCAAATTTGATGTAGAATAACTCCGAGCGATGGTGTGAGAGTGAGGTGATAATAGTTGAGTTAAGTTTTTCTTTGTTATGTACTCCCAAAACAAAGCTGTCAACAATAGGATTTAAAACAATTGCTTAGCAGGTGAGAAAATCTATGGGGGATTTAGGAACATTCTCGCAGTAGCTAGCTTTAATTGGAAATGGTAGATTGGAAAATTTGATTAAATTTCTACCAAACTGTGGGCAGAAAAAAACCTTGTGAAAGAAGATATTATTTTGTTTTACTTTTATTTAATTTTCCACTTATTTTTAAATAGCAAATCAAGTTTTACTTCCCCTAGATTGATTTTGTAGATGTGTAGAGTTGTTCCCTTGTGATATAGCAGTTACTAAGGCAATTTCCAAGGGGTGCGTGTTGTTCAGGCAATCTCGAGGCTTGTTAAAAGCGTATTGCGGCATTGAGCATAAACAAACGGTGATAATTGCAGTAAGCCCAGGCCAAACAACTGCATTAGCCCAGCCTAAGGTTAAATTGATCCCATTGAGGTTTACATTTGTATTTTAAATTTTTCAATCATTAATTTTAATTTACCATTGCTTGAAATATTATCAAATTATATCTAAATAATCTTGAAATATTCGAATTACGGTTTTCGTTACTTTACTGCTTGAAATGATAGCACTAATAGTTGAAATTAGCGAATAGTAGTTAAAATCAAATGCTGGCCGATTTTCATGACAGATAATTTAAACAATGAATGAACGATTAAATTTTGGTTATAATGTTCGTTCATTTTTTTATTGTATGACATACCACGGTGATTACAATTTAAAATGGATTACGGGAACCTGCTATACTTAACACTGTTAAAAATAATCTATCCACGTTGCATGACACATAGGGCATAATTTATTTTCTTCCAGCTGGACATTGTTTGACGGAATGGCGTGAACTTAACATTGCCATCAACGCTTTATTACCGCCACTGGCTGCCTGAATGCTCCACCATATGGTGCCGGTGAAGATTAATAGTACGGCGACTTGCATTGTGTGTTTGTTTGCCACTCTGTTTTCGCCTTCAATACCCACTGCTACTGGCGACACCTGTGACAGCAACGGTCCGGAATGAAATGCGGTCAGCATAATTGTCCTCATTGCCCTTCGACCTCGGAAGGGCAGCAATTTTGATAACTTTAACCATAAAACCTCGTCAGTCGAGACTTCTGTTTTCTTCTGTGTGTTTCCACAGGCGGTGGTGTTTGTAATAAATTTACACTTTATTGATCTACAGACTTTTTTGCCGCCCGTCCTGGGGTTATGGACCGGATAAAAACTTGGTTTGGGAAAAAAGGAGTGCCAAAAGTCAGCAAACCAGCCGGAGGAGTGCTAGAGTTTGCGACAATAATGTAAATTTAATGTTCTCCTGCGGTGCAAACGGGTACCGATGATGTGCTGCCGGAAGAAAATATTCGCTATCTTCTCCATTAGAAGCATCACTGTCGTTGCTATCAGTTGAATTTGTTATTGACAGACATAAAACTGGTAACCTATCGGTTTCCCTTCGTTTTGTGCGCTCGTTCAAATATCGATGAAAATATTCAACAAAATCGACAGACCATTTAGTCTCCACCGGGTCCATGGTTTTCCCAACACTACCCGTGAAATATCACCAGCAAAACCGAACGAAACTCACTGCGGTAAATCTTCACCTCAATCCTAAATGAGGTTCTCTGACCACCAAAACCATCGCAAGCAGGAGATTCCCATCACCAGAGATTGGTGGTTTGCTGCGATTATGTGGAGCTGGTCTACGCGGGAAAAGAGGGGAGGGGGGGGGGGGGCTTCCCAAACCCAATCCGCTCAAAGCCTACTGCGCACTAGCACGTTTTCCCATCTCGCTCGCCGTCGCTCCATCGGGTCGGGTTCGGAGATAAAATAAATGAACATCGTGTATCAATTCATCCATCTTCCAATCTCACCGAAACTTCTCCAGTTGGCGCGAATCATGCAAAGAGAGGTGTGTGGTTAGGAAGGAATTGTTTTAGGAAAAACACCAAAGATGTGCTTGCACGCGGTATGGAACCGTAGATAACATAATAAATGAATGGGCAACCGATCGATAGAATACCTTTAACCCTTGTGTTTTAAATGCGCTCATGCCAAAAGCACGACATGTGTTTCTTGAAGTAGATTGATACTAAAAACCTTTGGTGACATTTTTTTGTTTAGCGCAACATATGTATCACATCCTTGTGGCACGAACTATTACCGTATGGATGGTGAAAAGGCTTATACATGCAAGGGTTAGCTCACCAGATCGCTATACATCGACTCCTTGAGGACAAAATGACGAACAAATCTAAGACAAATGGTGGCCGACCGACCACCTACGTGCAAAAGGATACAATCACTCAATGAATTTTCGTAATGCGATGATATATTTCTGCTTCCTACTCGCCACAGGCTAGCACGAAATGGCGCACGAAAAACATAACCGTGCCGTAAATGGCCAGCATCATCATCACTATCTCCAGCATAATCATCTGTTCGGTTTGCCGTCCGGGCGACGGAAGGAAACCGGTGGTATACATAAAGGAAAAATAAGACAGACACAAGAATGTTCCATCCCGGCGGGACTCTTAATTAAATCAGGATGATGTCCAGCCGCTGTGAGATGGATGAAATGTGGACAAAGAGTCTGAACTCTGGCACTTTCCCGTTACGGTTCTCGTAGTTCTCGTGAGTCCATTTCAGCCAGCCGTGTAGTTCGTCCAGACGGGTCTCGTCGAGTTCCCTGGAACCCTTCAATCAATGTGTACAATTTGTCCTCTCGACTGCACCTAATGAATCTGTGAAATATTGTGACGCGTTTAACGTTCCGGGCCATTTGGGTGCACAAGTTTTCCGACGCTTCACTTCCGGAAAAAGTTCTATGTGCTGTTTTGTGTGTTGAACAAGTTCGCACCCGGCATCTATCGGGAAAGCTGGAACTCCGTTGAGGGTGTGTATTTTTTTTTTATCCACGAAACTGGCTGCCAGCTTTGTTTAAGTTTGTTATCCCAAGCACAATTGCCAAGTTTAAAGGGTCAGATGAACTGCCCAGTGTTTGTCGGTGTTTGTGCTTCATTTTATTAGTGAAGTTTCTCTTTTGATTTGGCTCGTTGCTTAAATGGTTAACCAAAATTCAGCCTTGTTTCAGTTGCTTTGCTCTTTTGGGATTTAATGTGGTTTTCGCTTTACGAATCGATATAAGCGTAAAGCGATAGTGAAGTTTTACTGAAGCTGAAGATAGTATTTTCTCGCTCATTCTGAGCTCATCTTTCCTTCTTTTTTGCTCAATATCTCTCTCTCTGATTCGCCAGTTTGAAATTCATGCTTCGTCGGAGTGTGCTACTGACATCAAGGATAGCTATGATTCAGCATATGTTCGATGTGTTAATCCGAAATGTAGAGGGAGGATACTCGAGCGAAATGTGTGGTTTACGACATTTCCGTAAATGGAAACATAGAATGGTAAATGGTGTCATAGAAAACACTAAATTTCCCACGTACGCACGCATGAAACAAGAGCCTTCGCGTAACGATAGAATAGCGATGTATCTGTTTATGTAGCCGTGCTTAAACTGAACTTGACAGGAGAATATCTTCTGCCATAGTTACCGCTCTAGATGATACTTCAGCTTCACGCACCCGCCTACGTTGATAAGCATGCACGGCGTAAAAAGGTACAACTTTTCCCTTGGGTGTAGGAAAAAATATACAGCACGCCCGCAAGACGATTCTGCCCTACCGTCTGGAGTCTACCGACGTTGGTTAAACGAATGTTTGTGCAAACAAATAGAATAAAAACTGACGCTATTGGAACAGAAGTGGTTCGTGAGTCAACAGTGCACCGTTTGTATCCTGGAAATTGAGCTGGAGATGCGGGGTTGGGGAATACGCATACGTAGATTTGCGAGGGCGTCGTATGGATCTTTACGTATACGAGAAGGCGCTGGTTACTTTGGAATCTGCTTTGTTCTTTGGAATGAAAGCCGAGAGAAATTGCTTTTTGCCAGGATAAGTAATTTTAAATATAATTTCTTGCTTTTATGGTTGTGTAACAATGATTCGTTTGCTTTACACCACGCAAAACTAGACTTTAGTAGGAAGCACATTGTTGGGAGTAAATTGATTGTACAGAATCCGTATGATTGAACGTAACCAATGTTGTAAAAACCACTAAAAAATATTGCCTGTTCCAGGAAAGCGAAGTCCGCCTCCACAGTGAAGCATGTGAATAAGCAATGTAGCAATTAGCATAATGAATCGTTTAGTACAATGAACCACGATCATCGAACAAGCTGGCGAGCATATTTTTTGCATTTTTACGGTTTGATTAGCACCAAGTTTGCATAGAAGTTAAATAATGTTCCTCACGCCACAGCGAGAACCAGGGAAAACCTTAGCGATTCAGTGTTCTTTGCCTCTGTTTTTATCTCCTTAATTTATGTCAAATTGGCAATCTGCCTTCGCTATCTTTTTTTGCTGTAGGATCAAGCAAAAACCACCGACGTCAGCCAAACGATTCATTTCAAATCCATATCTTTCGCCCCATGGTGCAGCGGATTGGAATAACGAATCAGATACGAATGAAATGACAAATCCCATGAAAGAAATTGAACATAAAGAAGGTTTCAAGAGAGCCTTGATTAATTAAGCAATTTATTTGATTTATTGAAATGGAAAAGAAATTTAATCATTGGTTCAATCGAGGAGTGATTCCTTCATAGCCGTTGTTCTATGGCATAAAGGATTATTTAATTTTGTCTTCAAACAGTTCTCTCCGCAACATTTTAAATACTATTAGACTAACGTCATTTAATTGCATTTCCTCGATTTACCGATTTAAAGCTGCCACAATATCAATATTTTAAAATCACCAATGTTAAAATGTAAAAAAAAGGTTAAAGACAGTGTCCTGTTGTTCGACATCCTTCGCGGGTGTACAAGGAAATGTACATACAGAAACAATGTGAACATTATTCTCTGAAATCACTTTTCATCTCCGTCAGTCATAAATTTGCCCATCTTCCACGAAACGCACATCAATACATACGGCGGTTCATTGCCGCCGGGAAACACGATCACAAGTTATGGTCTCCCGGTGAACAAAAAATTGACAATGAAAGATGGGCGAACAAGTATTGAAATTGAACCAATAAATCTCGAGGGAGCTTCTCAATGTGTGTCATTTTACAGTTCCCTCTTTGCCATGATTGACCTTTTCGTGAAGGATCACGACGATAAAGTTAGGTGCTACCTAAAGTATTCCAAAGTAACATTGCTCAACGATGAAAACATAACTGGACTACATAAACTCAGGCTATATCATAACATTCCATCTAAAACTGATCCAATGAACCGAAAGCTTTAAGAAACATTTCATGGTGAACTCATTTTTAAAAAGAGAATAAACCATTCAAGGGTCGACCCTTCTCAACTGCCTACATGACGCAGGTAAAGGCCTAGAATCTTCCAAATTTATCGGAAAAACCTTGCCCTGCTTCCCTGGGTTTCATCGCAAGATAAGCGATCCCTGAGTGCTGCATCATCCTTGTTGGATATGTAATACTAATGGAAAATTTGCAAAGCATTAAATAAAGGATGCCATTTTTCGGAAGTTTCACAGCGGCACCCAAAGGGCAATAAGAGAATGGTCCGGTTTTATTTAAGGAGAAGGGAGTTCGGTCGGAGATTGAATAATCGATGTTTAATCTGTTTGTGCCTACATTGTGTAGCTTTTGTGTTGCTTCTTCTCGTTTTTATCTTTCGATGAAATTGAACCCCTAGTATTTCTATTCCCCTAGTATTATATCTATTTTGCCGTGAGCATAATGTTTTCGCCCAAGACGTTGCTAGATTATATCCCAATCGTCCGCGGAAAAGCCTCCTCTGAAGATCCCCCGTGTTATCGCATCGACGGAAGATCAGTTACGTTCCGAAGAATAGAATATTTCAATACCTGCAACGAGTTTCTCGTCGTGAGACTCGTTTTCTGAACAAACGGGCACCGGCGCTTCTCCCAGCTTTTACGTACTTAGTTTTCCACCCTTATGAACAATAAGAAATGATGCGTATCGATTCGCTTGCCTGGAGACGTTGAGATTGGTAAGCTGAGAGCTGCCGGCAGTTTTCCCACACGAAACCGTTCCCAGAATTTAAGCAAGCATGCAAACGATTGCGAATAACTATAAAAAGGTCAATCGTGTAACGAACACGCTTTTGGTTGATTTTTTTTTGCGATGGAAAGGTTTTTCCTTAACCTTATCAAAATGCCATTTCCTAGGGTTCGTAACTTAACTTGAATACAGCTTTCGAACTTCTTCTTTTTTTAGAAAAAGTCTTTCTTCTCTAGTAAAAAAAGCAAATTTTTCTTGGCGGGATAGAAAAGCATCCCCGGCATGTGTTGAAAAGTATCATTCCGAGGAATCTCCTCGGCTCAGCGTAAATGAGATGAAATATGCATGCAGTCCAATAGACTTTAGCACACATCTGCATATTCAGACTGGTAGGAACTTATTCCTATTACACACACCTACACACACAAGCACGCAAGCAAACTGAAGTAAGCAAAAGAAAGTGTAACAATGATTGTCGGAGGAAGGGTCTTATTTGCCAAGAACGCGGGATGGTCAACAGCGGGCGGGGATGAGCTTAGTCAACGCTTCTTATCATTCGGCTTAGGGACATCAGCTCTCATGGCAGCAGCAACAGCAGCAGCACAAGCAGCATGATGTGCGCAACAAAAGATGTCGGACGTCGTTGCACCGGAAATGTACACAGTAGCAGTCAGCGGCTCACACAGTTGGGGAATTCCCCTAGAACTCTAGATTCAAGATTTACTCGTTAATATCCAACCATGGCACGGAGTGCAAAGAGTGTCGAAGATGCTGTTTTCGCCTCGGGCTATTTTTATATTCATATTCATCACCATCCGTCATCCTCGAGGGTGCAACTGTGCCATTTTGTTACGACCACTTCACGATATTCTGTACCGAGCATCGTACAGCCACCCAAAAAAAGAAGGAAGCACGAGCGAAACCATATTCATACTGAAATACGACGGCAGTTTTCTACGGTGTAAGGTAAGTATAGCTGATTGTATGATATATCGCTAACCTACAATTAAATTTTGTAATCCAATTTTCTGCACCAGCAAAGAACAAATCTGTGATGGATTCGGAAGGAAGGAATGGCTGCTATAAAAATGATGAAAAGGGAAAATTGTTTTATTACAAAGTTCGAAGCAAACGCAAAGAACAAGGAGAAACAGGCAGACAAAACTACAAGCTTTCTCCAACCAGCCATATTGTTTTCCTCTGTTTCATAATGACAGTCGTAAAAGTTCAAACTGTCACATTTTCCACGACATGCATTTCTATTTTCTCCCTGCCAACAGCGTGGCCAAGGAATGCTGGATCTGGTTGTTAAAGGCTAGCAGGAAACATGATCGCAACAGAGTCGTATCGCATTTATCATTAGGAGAGCAGGCAAAATTTCCAAGCGAGGAAGCCTTTTCAGGAACATCTTTCCCTCGTCTACCACCCCCTCATTTCCCTCTCTCTCCTTCTTCCACCATCATTCCTATAAAGTTTTGACGAGAGCTGGCTGAATCAGCAGTTTATGTCAATGTGTCACCTCCCGGGATGTAGAACATGCTTTCCACAAATTTACGCTCCTTCTCCCGGATCCCGTTTACGAAAGAATCCTGTTCTCTACGGAACTTAGCAGAGTAGCGGGTGAACTTTCCTTCGAACAATAAAGGCGGTGGAAAGTTTAAGATACTTGAATTCCTACCGAATTATGGGAATATCATTAAGGCAACTGAGGCATGGGAAAAGCTATTGCTATTTATTATCTTATTAAACAGCATTTAGCACCACGTGCGGAACGGAATGTTCTACGCTTTGGAAGAGAGTACGGTAGCGTTACATAGTTTCTAAAGCTGTAACCATTAATACTATTTAAAAAGAAGTGGCGGCACAGTAAAGCCGAAAATTATAGCTGTTAGCCTTATCCCGTTGTTTGCTCGTTCAAGCGAAGAAGCTAAATCAATTGAAGGATAATAAATCCGCGATAAAAATAGCAGTTTTTTAGATGAAGAAAATCATCGACAACATCGAAAAGATATCAATCGTCGGACCCTAAATGGAGCATTACAGAAGGCAGTTACTTCCCAGAGTGAACGTAACCATACAATTTATGGACAACCGTTGCAACTATACGCATGAAGCTTTCCACGCACGAGATCCTTTGCTCGCGGTCGGCACAGCCGTCGATATTTTCACACAACTTTTGGCACGTTTTCAGATCACATTAGCGAACATGAAATTCGGAGTTATATCCGCGGATGTTTATCCTTTCCAAATGCCACGAATAATCAGTGCTATGACAAACAAAATTCTTGGCGAAGTTTCTTCATGCTGGAACCGCATCAGAGGTTGTCAAACTCGAAAAAAAATAAATTATGAACGAGTTATCAAAACATACAAATTTTATATACACTTTGTTCCTTCATGATGAACTCTGTGACAAGACATATTTTTACAACGTGTGCAAACATAATACTCTAGCATCAACGAAAACTACCTAAACCAGTTTGCATCCCCTGGAAAAAATCTCAGGCAACGAAATAAAGGCATGTTGTATTTCTGGTCTTTATCGAAAGGTTACGACTGATACTTCTTATCCTTATACATGCATGCAGCAAAAAAACTTTTACTCAAAAACTTTTCCTCCGAACTTATCTTTGAGCAGAAAAAATCTTGGCTGGGTAAAGTATTACAGAAGAAAAGAAAAAGTTCTAGCGTTGGGTGGGATTGTTGCTTCTACAGCCATTTCGAAGATACGGACATTTCTCATACACATGCTTATTCTAGGCCTCCGGGCCATTCGCTTCACGCTCGAGCAACAATAGTAATTGTAATTCTTAAATTATGTTTCTCTTTCAACTTTCGTGTGCCGCTCGAACCCGTCAACTGTAACCGCCGCTGGGTTAATGGGAAAATTGTCAAAACATTTATTTTCCCGCAAGGATAATGTCTTTCGAGATGGCAATTCGCATCCTCCAGAGCAGCGGCAGACAATCAACATGGTAATAGAACTGTTTTGGATAAATTTTTTTTTACAGATAACAATCTGAAGCGTTGTATCTTGATGTTTATTTTCCTCTTGAGGCAGTTCTGAGGATACATAAATGGAAAGAAGTTTGGGTTGCTAACACGTCTTTCCTTGTTCAAAACCCCTTAATCAAAGCTAGAGCAAATGGCCAACAAATGTTGCTTGCAAAAAAGCCAATGATTTATCATTTACTATATTCGAGACAATGTTAACGAAACGACAAAATATCAGTACTTTGCAATGCACGTGGCCTTAGTTGCAATATACTTAATAACGTTACGGTCGGTGTCCGGGTTTTGAGATTCTCGGAATCAGTGAAATTAAATTCTTCCAAGCTGGCTAACTTCAGCGCTAAAGGATGAGAACCTTGTGGCGAAATTTCGCCGCATTCTCAGCCATCGACGACATTAAGGGAAAATGAGCGCTCGCTGTGAAAAATTGCCACAGTAACCGATTACACTGACAACAGTTTCGCCCAGAATCAGCAATAGGGCAATGCTCGTTTCCAGTTTTTCCACGCTGCGCCTTTTTCTCTCCACAACACGTGGGCTTTTTCATCATCAGCTCGCAACGTTTCATTCGCCCGCGTTCAGTTTCGTGGCAAAGTTTCAGTTTCAACGGCCGCAGCCCTCTCGCGCACAGCTTCCGTCGTTTCTTCCGCCGCCATTCAGTTTAACTCTAATTTCTTTATAATGCTCCCGCACCTTTCTCCCTCGGCTTTTCCGGGCAATGCTTCATCTCCCCAATAAGCAGAGGCGGGAAGGAATGAAAATAACTCTGCTGGATCGCGCTTCCCATCGCTCTTCGCGGACTGATATTACAACCGGTATGGCGATAATGTTGGCTTGTTAGACGGGACGCCGTCGACTTCCTTTTCGTGGCGCTAGGAGGAAAGCGTCCGGTACCCGGTGACGGAAATTAAAATTAATTAAACAGGATCTTGTCATTGCTGCGGAGGTTTGGCTATCGTTTGGGTGATTTTTCATTGGCAAAGCATGGCGCATATGGGCCGATGACACTTTTTTTCCTCACTCCGCAGAATTTTGACATGTTTTTCGGAACGTTTAGAACGTCTGAATGCTCACAGATGCTTCCGATGGGTATAGATTCTGGTTTTCAACATATTTGTTCCATACCTTTTAAATGTCTTGTATTCCGACACCGATCAAAACCTGGAAAGAGTGAAAGAAATGGAAATTCATTACAAGGACGCCACAGATGTACGTATAAAATTGATATCATAAATAAATGTGATGCATTTTACATAGATCAATTTATAAACATAAATGCTTTTTACCTTATCTTTTCAAATGCACGACTTCAAATTCGTGATGGAATTGAGTTTCTCTAAATTTTTCTACCAATATTACTTCATCATTTTCATCTTGATTGAGCATTAAACGGCACCATTTTTAAAGATAGTTTAAAGAGACAGAGAACGAGGATTAAATAGTTGCGTTACGACCGCAGAACGAAGCACAACGGGAAACGGACGAATCTCTAACGCCATTTAGGCCAGCGATGCTCCATGCTCTGCGTTAAATTTTCCACCCAGGAAGAAAATGAAGGTGATTTGTGACGACCCTATGCGCTTCGAGGAAAACACGATTTCGCTGCCCTTTAGTGCAACTAATGGTGGAAGATATTTATGAAGCCGGGGTATTTTGGGCACTGACTAACACTAACACCGTCAACTCGTCGACTCGTCTTTTCGCCTACTTTACCTAGTTTTAACGACCTGCACGAGTACGCCATAAATTGGGATGAAGAATGCCACCAAAGTTGCAGTCGAACCGAGAAGTACTTGGTGGCGAAAATGATGGAGGAAAGCTTACGGTCGCTGTCTCTGCATGTCTCGACACTAGGAACTTTATCGGTGCCTCAAAACATCTAAACGCTGCCACGATCTTGTTGAGTGAGTTTTATAAAACAGTTTCTTCCAGATGGTTCTCGATTTCAGAAATGAACAGTTGGCTGAGCTAATTATGTTTATTTCTGAAAGCTCATGTACGTGTATCGATCACCAAAAACGAAGAAGTACAAAAAGGATGACTGGTGGACACTGTTTTTCCAAAACATTCGCCTATTATGAAACATACAAATCAAGGCATAAAATAAAAGACCAGGGACATTTGAAAGCAAAGTATTGTTTATCATATCCTTGAGTAAGTTTGATTTTTATAATAATGAAAAGTTCCCATCAGAACACACTTGTTGTCGAACAAAAATGTTATAAGAAGCCATTTTCCAAATAAGTTCTTATTGCAAGGGACCGTCTAAGGAAAATAACAATAACGATCAGGCCGGGACATCCATCTAACAAACCATCATCAGGCAACAGCCAGCCGCGGGCCCAATTAATGCAACAGTTCCTTCCGCATTTCTTTCTGTGTCTCGTCATGGCAATTTTGTGCGTGAACCATTGTCCCTTGTCGTTGGAGCAGGCTGACCCAAATTACGATGTCCTTTGGCGAACGGTTATGATGTTACACTGATTATATTACGATGATTCCGGGATATTGGTGATTAGACGTTGGCTGTTGTTTTTTCCATGGTTTGTGTACGTGCCTGTTGCGCACACAAAGCGTTAGAAGAAATCCGGAGAAAAAGTAATTTCCTTGCATCCGATTGAAGGAGTGGGAGACGAATTGACGACTCGAGGGACACACATGGAAATAGAAAAACACGCACCTCGCTCATGGAGCTAGTGGAAGCGACATTAATCGGATAAAATATGCATAAACAGATTACACCGACAATTGTTCGGTAGCACAAAGAGACAGGGAACAAACGTTCGATAATCGTAACCCACAATGTAAACCATGCAACGTCATGGAACGTGTTCGCTTTCCGTCACGGTGGGATACTTTTGTAAAGACGAATTTGTTCATTTCGAGCCGTTTGATGTCGTTAACTTGTCAATCCAATCCGCAAGTAAAACATAACAAAAACAACACCGTTAGGTGTGATGCCAATTAGATGGAATTTTCACAATGACCCTCAAAACACCTTTGATTGAAAAACTGAGAAACGCGGCATCGTTGGTGAAGCAGCACCTTCATAAACCTCAGCTCCAAAAAGGGAGGGAAAAACGATCGAGTCACACCACAATCACATAAAGTAAACGCGGGCTTCCGAGGAGGGGCAGGAACAGGAACGCGTAAAAATTACCATCATTAACGTTCGCAATTACGCGTAAAAACAATCGAATCCCGACGATGCGACCTCAACAACACAAACGCTTCGTTCAGAAACAACGGACACGCGATGGAGATGACTGCAAGAAAAATAAAACAGGGAATTAATCGTTTTTCATAGGCCCTTGCTGGAGAGTACTGGAAAATCACAACGATGGAGGTGGTAAGGGAGAACAAAAAAAAACGGCAGAGCAGTACCGTCGTACGCGTTCGAGGGCGTGCTTTGTTTTCCGATAGCGCAAGATTGTACCGAAGGGCCCAGACAACGAGGACCGAACACAATGTAAAGAGCGTTTTTCCGGTTCTTGCAAACCGGGCAGGGATTTCGAGTACTTTTCCTGGGACAATGTAGCAAAGCGAAGAAACCTCCGAAGACAACCAAACAATCGTAGAGGGAGCCCAGTACTGTGCCGAGTGTGGCATACAAATCGTTGCCCACTTGTTGTAAGTCATCGACCTCGAAAGTGGCCCTTTACGATCTAAGCATTACTGGTTTAAGCATATTTTCCGTACATGTTAAATGGGTTCTATGCATGGCAATGTAGGAAATATATTCGAAATGCCATATACTGTTGGTAGCATCCTTAGAAAAAGCATAACAAACTTCCGGTATGCTGTATATTGGGAGAAGTTCTGTAGTAAAAAGTCATGTGCCTGGCAAATAGGAAAACAAATAGAAGGGGAACATTGTTGAAGTTTGTTTTTGGATATTGAATAATAAAAACTCGGGTCATCGATCGTAAGAAGAAAAGAAACCCCACAACACAAAGTCAAACGAGCGCGATGTTTCTGTCGCCATTTTGGTAACGCATGTCACGTACAAAAAATGGGGAATGCCCATCGTGTCGGCACGCCAAGAAACCGCCTAATGCCTTTCACTGAAACAAGTGTTATATTTGGGATTTAATCTTTATTTTTCCCAACGAGTCCCCAAACGGTACACCCCGAACATTATTGCGCCAGATGGGGTTGGGTTGATGGCACAGGTAGCGCATTATGGTGTGCGTACTTTCGGCTACCACCACGAGCCTCACCACCGCAGCACGGACCGGGTGTAATGGTTTGTTTGAATGGGGTGGCTGTTAATGGCCATCTCCTACACTCCACCCTCACTCGCTCTCTCCCGGTAATTATTATAGCTCACCAGACGATCCAGTATAACCAACTCGAAGCGGTGACCGGAAGCTATTGCCAGCCGCTGAGAAAGATAATGGCATATTGATAAGGCGCGAAACGGAAACACCAAACCAGCGGACCAGTGGACGCGGTGGGGGATGGGAAGAAAAAAACGCATTCCTAGCAACAACAACAAACCAGTAACGACTAAAAAAAAAGAACAACTCACGGTTCTCAACAACGCACGGGAAACGTTTATTTCAATTTACTGGAACCAAGTTGGCATTATCATCATCTGTTGCAGAAGCCGAGCAAAAGCATGCCACCATTTTCCAGAATTTTTTGCATTTGTTTTTTTTTCTAATCAATTACAGATTATGACAATGACGCATTTGCACGGCATGTGTCACAAGCGCCTCATCTGATGATCCCATGTTCGGTATGACTAGCTTAGGCAAAATGATTCAAGTAAACTATTTAACTGAGTATGAACATAAAGCTGTGGTGAAACGATACAAGTACATAAATCACATGGAATTGTATATATGTTCCTCCAAGTTCGAATTGCTTTAAACTTCTGCAAAACTTTGATGAAACATGCATTCGCTGCCGATAGTGGATGTAAAATGATTCATCCTTGTCATGTTCCTCTTAAACATTTTGTAACAAAGTTAAAATACAAGCACTCCCTGGCTAATTTCCCGGCACAAACGGCTTCCCAAACATGCATACAAATCCTTTTATGGAGTGGATAAACTCTGGATAACATTCGCGCAGGTGTGCACTCACTCACTGGTCTAACTTTCAACGAGTACGAGGAGTTTTTGCAAGGCAGGCTGTACCGCGAAAAAAGGGGATGAAAAATTGAGCGAAACTAATAGAAAAAATCACTACACTCCCACCAACGCACAACCATAGGCGGTTATTTGAAGAAGAAAAAACCCCAATTCAAAGTATAAATTTAAAAAAGTTTTTACAATATATGAGGTTGGGCGTGCGCTTCTGTTTTATTTTGTAACCGACAAGAGTAGTCCTCTGGATAATGGTATTTTTGTCCTGGCGTATGTAGGTTTGCTCTTCTGTTTTCTCCTGCAACAGAGAAACAGCGCCGGATGAGCACCCGGGCCAGTTGCCCAACCTGACGACCGCTTCCTCACGATGCCAGATGCAACGCGAAAAGCAGTTGGAAAGTTGTTGGTGTGCCGGGGAAAACGTTGCGTACAAACTAGGGTACAAAGAATAAATGGGAAATTGTAGCTTCAGCGCTTGTACTCCTTTTTAAAGTGTAAAAGCAAATGTTATTATACTTGAGGGAACCGGGGAAAAAGAGCAACCGTGCAGAACACCTGGTACGAGAACAAAAATTAATTTATAGTACAAATTAGACCTCGAGAGGTTCCCGGGTTCCGAATTCGTTATCAACTAACAGCAGTATATACCGGTAGTTCTGCTGTAAGAAATACGAGGGCTTTTATAACGTAAGGTGATGTTCGTCTAGCTGCCATTTCTAGTTACTCCACACAGCATTTCTAAATGTAAAGAGTAATTTTGAACAACAAAAAACTAGCCCTTCAAACAGTAGGAGCTGGCTAGCGAGTCTCTACCGAAACAGATGATCGTGCAAGTGCATGTGCCCCACTTTCACTTAAGAAAACAGCGAAAGATCCACAGAACCATACTTGCTTCTGTCGGCCATGACCAGCCCTTGGTACTAATCGCCCTACTGGATGCACGCAGCGAATGCAACGAATTAGCAATGACTGCAGCGCTTTCTTTCGCAAGCAAGAACTAATTCGTAAGCAAGAAAAACAGCCAGCAGCCAGGAATTCGCACAAAGAGCACGTCTGATTCATCCCATCCGTCTACGACCCGATTTGGAAGGGCACGCAAAAAACGCAAACTCCACATTCCGTCAGATGGCATGGCGTGCAGCATGAAATTATATTTTAATTTCTGCCACTAGCATAAGGTTAACCGTCGACCATAGCGTCATGGCAGATAACAAAGCGATGGTGCCGCCACAGACGCCGGCTTCCAGCGTTCTCGGGTAGGAGAATCAAACACAGACACAGACACACACACCCGCAAAGCCCATCGCATGCGAAACTCCCAACCCTTTTTTTGCAATTCTAACGAGCCTGATGCTTTCTATGCTTCGTTGTATTTTATTTTTTCTACCCAACTGTATATCACGCTTCATTTCACTAGAAAAAAAAGAGAACACTTCCATTTATGTTGCGTTTTTATCGTTTTAAAAACCATGATTATGTGTGGAACGTGATTTTACTTTCATCTGCAGTATCACGGTACAGTATTCGGCACTGATGATTATGGAGACATGTTTGTCGTTTTTTTACTCTCTCGCTCTTTTTGTGCCAAAAAAAGCAGCCCTCCCAGAAAGAACTTGCAGGCCGAACTGAACAATCATGGTCTGACACCCTGCCAAGCATCAGTCTGAACAGAAGCAACCTTCTTTCGGGCACCGGTTGGAGATTTGGTTTGCTCTTGTGGTGAAGTTGAAGCTTCTACGAATATTGATTTTTTTTCGTTGCCGCCCATTGCATACGAACCTGACACAGTCGATTCACAGTGGAAAAAGGCAAATAAATGTTGAAATATTTGCGACAAAATCGAAGGAGAAGAGAGACACTTCATAACAAGGAAAATCTTTTGGGAAAACCGCAACCCAGCGAGAAGAAAAACCCGTGAACGCAAGAACTTGCAAGAAAGAAAGTTTTTAAAAAGCGCCAAACCTCCCAGTGCACATGTCCCTGGGAATGTATCCGCAGTTGGGCTGGGATGGAGGTTAAAAATTGTGGCTGAATAGGAATACGTCCTCACCGTTTCAGTCAGCCAATCCTCCAAAAAGTCCTCATTTTCAACTCTCAAGCGCCGCCAAGAGAGCTGGATGAAAAGAGGCGAGAAAATTAATTTGCTGCTAGCTTTTCCGGAAGCGTAGTGCACCAAAGCCTACAGTGGTAGATTCTGTTTTATTTTTTATTTTTATTCACGATTCAGGCAGCGGATTTGCACAATCCAGCAGACCTTTGTGGGGGATTTAAGCAGAGATTGGAATGCAAAAAAAAAATGCCCGATTTGTTATCCGCTTTGCATTCAAAATGGGCGTCGAAGCTATCACAGTCATTTGAAAAGAGAAAAAAACAACCTTTCGTCAAATGAAATGCAATCCACAAAACCATTCCATTTGAGATTTAAATGAATTTAGCCGTAGAAAAAAAATCAAAAATGATACATCATCAAGCCAACATTTGGTTTTACATTATGAAGTCATGCTACGCATTTCGATTTAAATGAACATATTTTTCAGATAGCAGGAATTTTGTAGATTATGTAGACCAACATTATGTCTTACCAAGACAGTCTTGGTATAAACTACAAATCGTGTTCATTCTATATCCTGGTGTTCCCATTCATTCATTTCATTTCATGCCTTCCATAATCAAACGAAATTAATGGGAGATTTCCCAAACATTAATGTTACAAGATCAACACATTGCGCAACTGCGGTACGTGTTTCAACTAAGCACGTTTTAATTATGTTTCCTTGGCGAAAATAATCAGCTTTGGGACGTTCGTGCCGTCCTCGACGAAACGAAAGATGAAACCTCCAATGCAAGGATCCTTGCTCGAATGTTTTGCGAGAGACGAATGTTTTGCGGGTTGGCATTTCGATTTCGATTCCAATTATTGGAATTAGATGCCGGTTGGTAACGAACTTTCACTCAAACGAATGATATGTCTCTTGAAACCTATAGGAAAATAGCCGGGAAAAAGGTGAGTTTCCATAGAAGGGTTCAGATGATTCGAGTCCATTCTATCTCAAACGATGGGGACGTGCACGACACCCGACATCAATCCTAGTTGTCCGTTAGCAGACAGCATTCCCAGTAGAAAACGAAGTGTGGGTTTTGAGGATGAATCATTAAACTTTAACCTGCAATCATAAGCAATCCGTAACGGGATATAACCTTCATCTGGGGGGTTTCCTACTGATAGTGAACATTCGGTTGCTGCATGCTGAAACGAGATTCGAACACCATTAGACATTTTTGAGCGATATTTTCTGGCTGTGTAGCCACACACAACTTTTAGAAACAATGGATCCACTTGTTTTGTGAGACATTCAATCATGCGCGATGAAATAACACTCGGTTCTTTAAAAGCAAATACATTCATTCTAAAGCATGAATGCGAGAGATTTCTCTGCGCAAACACTTGCTGTCATTATAACAAACGTGGAACTCTGTGTCCAACAACCGACCGATGCTTTTCATGAAAAGGATTATATTTTGCTGACGAGTGGACTTATAATGATTGCCATGGAAATAATCACCCGGCAACGCAACAGCAAACAGGCAGAACTTCTGCGCTCGGATTATTGCTGTACACCTGCTGTAGCATTTTCCCACCTCTCGATTTTTCCATGCAATGTGGAACAAATCTATAAATTAACGAATATTAAAATAGCTCTGAATGGTAATGATTAAAACAAGCTATAATGAATAGAATATACACAACTCGTCGGACGGTATTATGAAAAAGTTAAAAGGAAATGAAGCATTTCCGCTGTGAGAAAATAAACAACTGGCTTTTTCTATAGCTGAGAAAAAAAAAATGTTTCCTTACAACCGTCAGTTACGAATGAAAAGCGTTGGTAGGAAAAAAGGGCTCGCTCTCCACAAAGGGCGTTTGTGGTTGCGGTAGAGAATGTTTGCACACTATTCGTTTTATTGTCCACTGCATTTTTCCCGGAAATAAAAAGAAAAACAACACTTACGAAAGGAGCAGGACGTGGCTTCCACTGATGGTTAATAATAGACGTGTCGACGGCTTGTGGCGTCGGATTAATTATTTAAGAGACGGTGAGAAACAACTCCGACGCAATAATTATCTATATTAAATGTCAATCAGTAAAATTGGCCTAGCAACAGGCAACAGTTTTCCTTTATTCGTTTGTCTGATATAGCAAAGGGAAAGGACCGACGAGCCTTTTTTATAGAGGGCAAAAAACACACACATGTCCAACGTGTTCTGCTCGGGATATGAACAGCAAAACAAGCCCTATAAGAATAGAAAAAGTGGTGATCTCCTTCAGCAACAAAAATACTGTAGGAAATTCATTTCCTTATTCCACGCGGGTCGTCGATTTCTCCGATCGATTAACCATAAAACACACTTGAGATTTTTTGTTATTGCCAGTTTCTGGCCCGAAACTACGGAAAATCCGAATGACACTCCACCGCTCGCTTCAATCTTCTCAAGGGATCACTTTTCTTACTACGGTGTGTGTGTTTGAAGAAATAAAATACAGACATTTCCCCAATAATGTAACGGCCATTATACGACGCCAAATCCTCCCAAAGCTAGTCTGGGCAAACGTCGTGCGGCTTTTTGCTGTGAAATAAATAGACAGGAAAGGAACATTGCATCAAAACGATAAGAAATAGAAAAATTTAGGGGTGGAAAACACACACCACCCACTTTCTTAGCGAGACGGCAGCAGCCATAAGTCATGATCTCTTGATTGGCGAAAAATACGCTTTCGACACATACGACACGTCAAAATTTATCGTTCTTATTCCATCCAGGCCGCGGCGTGCACAGTGGGCGACCAAGTGGCCATAATAAAACAAACATTTGATTTTAAAAGATTTTTTTAATTTTTTTATTTAAACAAATCTTCTTGAGGTAAAAGCATTAGCATTCAAACAAATTTACTATTTATCTGAAATTTGCAAGGTTAGAATTCCGCAATTTCATTCCATCCCTTCTACAAAACCAACCCACTGTAATTCGTCCCGTGTCGAGATGATGGCATACAACAGCACCCGATAAAATGCTCCGCCCTGTTGCCTTGTTACTTTTTTCCGGGGCAGTGCCCTGTGTTGCGTTTCCCCAATGCACTGTCCATCCTCGTTTTATCCCGAGCTACCATTTTCTTCACGCTGTCCCTGCACCACAGGGAAGCACGGTACCAAATCGTTTCAGCACGTACGATCAAAAAGTTATGGGGGTTCCAAAGGTTGGCATAGAATGTGCTCACCTTTCCGGTTTTCTTTAGCTTTTGCCGTCCCCCTGAGCGTCTCCGAATGTCAGTTTCTCTAGCGGCTCTCCTGCGAATCAACGACGGGCGAATTAATGTCAAGGCACACGCACCAAACCAAATCGAGGGAATCGTCTAGGTTGGGGGTGAAAGTACAAAAAAAAAAAATAGACCCAGGAGAAAATCCTGAAGAGCATGTTGACACGATTTCCGTGGAATGCGTACCTAACTGGGGGAGGCTAAGAACGAGCGTTGTCAATGGAAAATATAAGATCAGGAAAAAATAAAGGTTTTCCCCCTCAAGTGGTGAATGATGGAAGTAAAAAAAAAAAATGACGATTGATACTTATCAGCTGAAAAAAGCCAGTAAAAGCCAAATTGCGAAACGAAATGTCGCTCGCTAAATTAAGACTTCTCGTCACTGCTTGAAAAAAAGTTTTTGCTTTGAAACGGAAGAAGGAAAGCTCTCCTAACACTACTTGAGCTAAGTAACACGCCCTTCAATCAAGGAAACAAAGCAACAGCAACGACAAAATGAACGAACAAAAATAATTCCCGGCTGAAGTCGAAGGTAGCTCGAAATTTACAGCACGCACCACGATTCCCAGACCTTTGCTTCGAGATCGTAAAGTTTATCTCTCGTGCAGAATCTTAATCAACGCCATCGGACGATGAATGGGACCTGGACTCATTGACGGTGTGTGTGGCTTTCCTTTAATTATAAGGTTTACAGAATGTTCTGACGAGGTAACTTTTAGAATACGTTGGATTATAAGTAAACTTATTTCTCATACATCTTAAAGATGAAATATTCTTCAGCCTAAAGTTATTTAGCAATAAAAACATTAAATAGGAAACTTATGTCGTAACATCTTATTATCATAAAACGGGCCTGATTACCTCCTCAAATGGCATCAAAAACTCATCAAAAAATAATAACGAGCCTTAAAAATAAGGCTTGCTCGGAGCGGCAATTCGTTGGTCGAAAATCCCGCTTCATACGCCATCGCTTCCGAATCCGTGTCAGCATCCACTTCCGGACTGCACGATGTGGGCGGCAGCAACAGTATTCATTCGCAAACTTCACCGCGACCGCAGACACATTAACGAGACACCGTGCGGAAGGAATATCATAGCTCGCTTCCGAACGAAGTCATATTTACCTCCGCCATCCACCCAACCATGCCTAGGCACACTGAGGAGATTCTTGCCTGGTGCTCTTGACTTTGAACTTTACCCGTTCCCTTCTTCGTGGAGTGTCCTAGCCTGCTTTCCGGTTCTTCCCGGTTGCAGCCGTTCGCCTCATCGATGGCTCTTTATGCGCACGGGATTCGAAGGATAAGTTCGCAGGAGCATAGCGTTTCGTTATCGCCATCATCCAGCGCCGGAACCGAACCGGGTCAGTGCCTCAGCGCGTCAGCGAAAATGTAGCACAAATCCAGCCCAGTCGGCTCAGTTCTTTCATTATCCTGATTGGGGATGATGGATAGGAAAGCGAAGAGAAAAATCCGTTCGTCAGCACTAGAATGATTACCTGCCGTGGACGTTGGAAGGAATAAAAAATATTGAAGGATTAATTAAAATGATTCCGGGTAGGAGTATGATGAGGTTTTCAACGAAATTTTCTTTCCTGAAATAATTATTGATGAATGAATTGCCTTGAAATTCGCACATTTCGCAGTTGTGAGAAGAGCAAAGAAACATATTTTCCATCGCCAAAAAGGACCGCATTCATCAATCTTTACCTTTGAAACAACCCGACGAATATTATAAGGTATTTAATATAAAACCATAATGCGCAAGTTTCCGGACCCTGGAAAGAGAAAAGTTTCATCCAGTTCCGGGGATTTGTATGTAACAATTTGGGTGGAAAGTTTTGCAAAATTTTCCGCACTTCGAGTTGTGTGCGCGTTCGACAAATACTCATAATAAAGGGGCAGCAAAATCAATATCCTTTTTTGAGGACCGACTTTTGAAGCTCCGAAAAACGAGCAGCAGTGCCGCATTGTGAGTGCAACTTTTCGTCCTTTTGCGACATTCTAAACCAAAAAACTATTTTATATGGTCTAACAAAGGCCTCGCATTGAAGGGATGGCAAAGTTGGGGATAAGGGCAGTGGTGAAAATGCATTGATCAAATAACCCCATCGATCAAGTTTCGAGGAGCTCCGGATGGCGCGTGGAAAACAGCCCCGCATAGTCGCAACCGATTCGCGCGCCTCGTCACCCACAGGTGAAGAAGAATAATAGGCGAGCGAGTGCACTTTGTGCAGATTCGGGAAATTCCATTATGGAAAACGGAGTCCAACATTAGGACGCCAAACGTGCGGACGAGGAGGAAGCGAACGCGAAGCCTTACTAACCGATGCCACTTTTGGGGAGAAGAGCGTTTCGGACCAAAATTGAGTGCGACTGCACAAATTAGCATAACATTTTTATCACCTCAATGGTTTGCAAGAGGGTCTAACATTGCAATTGAAATGCATTCAATTCATTCAAACCAAGCGTGGTTCTTTAAAATTCTTTAAAAGTCTATTTAAATCAAATTTGAAACACAATGTGGAAACAACGAGTTTTAATTTGAAAAACAACCTTTTCCAATGCATATTTGCAAATTGTGTTTGTTGCAATGTTAAAGCGCGTATACACATTGAAACATTCTGTGAAACATTCGGGCTGAAACGTTTTTTTGACATTCGACTTGAGGGGAAAGTATAACAGTAGAACAGTTTCGAGCCCGGTTTGACATGTTTTGGAACAGGATTATGTTTAACGAATTTCCACAAAACAAAATCTTAATTCGAAACATTTTCATTTTTTTGTTTATTTCATACGAAATTATACTTGATTTCGATGTCAATAATTATGAGTGCAATTAAAACAATTTTTTCTTAACGGAAACACAACTGATTCGGCTAAAATGATATATTTTGGGCCAAATAGTTTTTGGGTTTTGTTTTCCAGCTCTCCACATTGAAACAAAAATGAGGGGAAAAATTGATAAACCAGGTGTCAAATTAGATGTCAAAATTATGTTTCAGCCGAATGTTTCACAGAATGTTTCAATGTGTATACGCGCTTTTACACATTAATGTGTCACAAATCAGAACGTTTGGAAGTATCGCAAAGGATCAAAAGTAACTGGCGGCAACTATTAATCTTCTCATTGTTCCGGAACAGAAAACATACAAGAAAAATTCAAATCAAATTCAATGGATTTCAAACAAAATTGATCGCAAGCAAGCTCCAGCTCTCCGGGCGATGCCTGGTTGAAGTTTAATTTAATTAATCTGACCGTAACGAGGGTTCCCGGGCCAAGAAGCCATTGAAACAAACCGCCCAAGAAGGTTTGCTTCCGGTCGGCTTTCCCCTTCCGGTTGGCTTGTTGCACCGTCTTTCCCTGCACAGTCTACGACAAAATGCTGGGGCCATCGGCATATAAGCACGTATCAAGATGATATCGATTGAACCCCAGCAATGCTGACCGTTTTCCGGGGGTGTTTTGTGTTTTCCTTTCCCGATCCAACGACCAATTCGCTCCCTTGAATATCTGTGTGTTCAAATAAACAACCGGTTCAACGGCTTGCGTCGAATGTCGGCAGTGGAAAAGACAATTGAGCGCGCAAGAAAATTCCGAATCGTTTCCTTTCTTCGTAGTTTCATCTCGGGTGCGGTGGGAAGATAAAAACATATCAGTGAACCACACCAACCCCCGCCCCCGCTTCGAGACTGGGATGGATGGAAGCGACAAGAAAGGCAAAACCCCTCCGAGACAGATGCACCCATAAAAATGTGTATGGCCTTTCACAATCGCCCTCCCCTTCTGATAACAATCCTATTCCAATAAAACGCCCATGTCACTCGCTGGCTTCTCTCTGTATTTCTGGCAGCCTATGCGAAAGGCAAGCAAATGCGGTAGGTTGAATTCCAACGCTCCGGAACGCGGTACGGTGGAAGCGGGCTGCGGTGTCAATTATGCTTCCTCCACGCCGAAGCTCCAAGCGCAACGGAAAACCCGTACAAGTGTTGCTCGAACGGAATTCGTGCGTCCCGGGCCCGGTTCTTGCTTTATGTGCGCTCATGTGTAAGTGCTTGACACTGAGCAGTAATAAAATTATCCAAGAGTCAAACCCAACGCGCCTGCCGTTGGATCGCTCAACACAACGCCGGTGACGACGACCCATCTTGATCGTCGTGAAGAGTGAAGGATTGGCAAGAAATGTTGAACCTGGATATATGGATGGCGTAGCAAACAATTAGGCTGGAGAGATTTTTCAAAGCGGACTGATAACAGAATTTAACGCACCAGTTCCAACGAACCAAAGCAGATCCGCAAAGAAAGTTTAATTATATTAATAAAATCACTTGGAAGAGGTCATGGTGTCTACGTTCAACTTTGCATTATTATTGCTGAGTTTGTTAAACTTTATTATTCTATTAAGTGCTCGGTTTGATCTTGAGGTAACGCACCCAAGGTCAGCAGAGGGCAAAGAGCAAATAGTTGCATAGTTTTCAAATCAGCTCGCGATTTGCAAGCAAGTACATGGCATCATGTAATAAAGGCTTATTATCACCTACAGGCCTCGTCGAAAATAAAAGAAAAACTAAAAATTTACGGTGGGATGTAAATAGGCACCAGTGCGCGATGACTCAGGCAAACCATGGTGGCATTTGTCGCAGAGAAACCGGCGATACTTTCAACTTTATTTGCACAGCCACCGATCCGTTTTCTGATAACAGGCTCTCCGGTGCAAGTAAGCAAACGCGCGTGATGCTTGGGTAAGACATCGCTGGTGAAACTGTGAGACGAAACGGTATCAAAGCCGTTTCGTTTTCATTCCGAGCGATCGATGACGCTTGAGGCTCGTGCGACTACAGGTAATTTCATGTTAAAGGAATTTGAGGATGATTCAGAAACAAGTCTCAAGATTTTGATAACACCCAACGTGTGTTCCCACATCAAAACCATCCACTGTTTAACGTGAATCATCCACCATCTCGCGTCTCCTTGCCTGGTGTTTCTACCCCAGGTTGGATTGAATCCTTTTCTATACACCGGAAGAAAACACATTCTTTCGGTTAGTTACCTTCGCCGTCTTCGCTGAGTATCATAGTACTTTCTTATTATTCGGCTTTCCTTACCATCTTCAGCCGCACGCAAATAAATGAGCAAACCAAAATGGAAGCGATTGAGGAAAATGAAAACTCAGCCTCATCCTGCGGCTACGTGAATCTTTTCGGTCGTTACTCCGTGGCTTCCTTTGATCTATGTAACACGCCTATCTCTCCTATGGCAACGCGTACTTCTTCAGAGTTCCAGCGTTAAATAGGCTTACACTGTTGTTGTGTGTCTTTCGGAAACATGTTGATTCACTTTTTAACCCTTGAGAATCCTTCGTTACGGAGGGTTTGTTTTTAAACCGTGTGTTCTTGTCAATTTCGTGCTATTACACCTGTATCAACAAGAGGCTGTATAAAGTAGAAAAGAATTACCCTCTCAATAGATACTTCAACAAAATATGTTCTGAGTGAAACCTTCATTCAGTCTTGTGTCATACAATCTAAGGAATGTTTTTTAAAGGTAAAGTTTGTTTGAAGCCTTCCATATTGCACTCATGTAAATAGGCGCATTCCTGGAATATGTAAAGACACCAGCTCAATTGGCTGTCCCTCGCGCACTTGTGTTGCGAACTAAATGAAAGCAATTTCCAGACGAAGCCTTTGTAAATGTGGCCTCCCTTTTGAACTACATGCGGATTAATGTTAACATGCAAGTGTTGCAGTCGCGGAGAAGAGCGCAGTAGTAAACCGTACAACGTTGGGTATTTGTTCTCTTTTCTCATTTTATGTTAGAATACACTAGACTCCTGTTTTTGCAAATTATTACAGCAAGCGTCAATTTTGCTATTGCTTATGTTAACGATAGTTGTGAAGTACAAGTGGATGAGTTTACAGGTGTTTAAATTTCAAAGGTTTCCATGGTAAAACCCCCTCCTATGGAAAGCTTTAACAGCCACACTCGAAAGGATCCGATGGTTCAGAGAAGAGAAAAGGTGCCCACATAAATCGTTGACGTTAGATTGATGTACGAGCATCGTAAGGGAAGGGCATGCTGGTGAAATAAATCGTGCCCATTAGCCGCAGAGCGACATTCTTATTTCCAGCCGACACAGAAAGAGGCAAAATCTAAGCTCATAACTCTGAAATTATTCAAACCGTACCAATCATTGCGATACATAAATTTTTAAAAAAAGTCAGCAAGCAAATGCTTCAACCACTTGTTTTTTGCCTAAGAGCTACAAGATTATTGCCCCATTTAATTTCTACCCAAAACTAAGAGGAGCAAACTTTAAATGACATTCCTCGAAATTTTCCTTCAATCTGTTTGCATTTCCACTGGATTTATCTGCTTGGCTAAGTGGTTTAAGCTTTTTCTCCATCGCCAAGTTGTCTGACAGAGCATCATCCCAGCATTGCTGGCAATGCACAAAGCTGTGTTGAGAAACCGTCGCACCGCCTAAACCTTGTTCCTCAGTCTCAGTCGATTCTTTATCTCCATCGTTGCCTCCCAACCACAACGAGACATTTCATTTCGTCGTGCATCGTGCCCCAAACCAGCTTCAAAGCCGAGCGTCCGAATCAAAAGCCCCTCCAGGAGAGAAGTTACCGCAGCGTGATGGCACCCCACTAGTGCTTTACTTTACGCCTTTTGGCCTCTTTTGCAGCCTCCCTTGCTCGTCCTTGTGGTAGGACAGTTTTAGTTTTCCCATGAAAATCGATCGGCAAAACCTTGTGTCTGGGACCTTCTCTACCTAGCTGGCTTGCTGAGGTTATCTCAACTTGACTGGATGCAAAGCATGGATGAAAAAAAAAATAGGGGCATTGCAGGCATGGGGGCCTCAAGAGACACTTAACCCCTTCCTCTGTTCGCTCCAACTGACTGGGAGACAGACAGCAAGGATTAAGAGTTCTACTTGAATCTAGCCTGGTTTTTTTCGGCCATGAATCCTTTCCGAAAAGGATTGGAGCTGCTGGCTGGCCACCATTCGGTTGAGGTTGAGTTTTGCCACTGGTACACGACGTGTCTTCTGCAAGGGCCGATCTTGAATGGGGGCTTTATATGTTCCAGGTGCAACGAAAAGAAGGTTCTTGAAACACATAAAACCGACAAATTGTATGAACCAACGTTTGCCAGCGTTCAATCAACTTACAAAAGCAACATGTTCTACAGGAAATGCAAACCCAAGGAGCGCCAACTAAATAAGCTTCAGGAGGGATACACAGGAGCAAACATACCGCCCTTTTCCATTTCATCCAACGTTTCTAGCGGCGTGTTTGTTTTTCGGTTGGTTTGTGTGATTTTACCTCGCAAATTTATTCTGCAAAACAAGAAACAAACCGGTACGGTTGATGTGCACACGAAGCAAAAGATACTCAGTTTGATGGTTTTGGGGTTTTCTCCAGGCATCTCTGCAATGTTCGACAATGTCTAAGCCACGAGAATCACAATCAGAAGATGATGCATCTAGAGAGGGCGAATGGCTAATACCGACAAAAGAAGTGTGAATAACTTCATAATTCACAAATACGTGTTAAACAATTAAGTGTTAACAATTTTATTACTATTTTTATCCTGTATAACAGCAAATGCTCCCATGGTGTTGAGCATCACCCGATCAGTTAAGCTTTACCTTAAAATGTTGGTAGCAAAATCATAAATTTGACTCCCCCCAACTTATGGATGATGGGGTCACCGTTTTCAAATAAATTCATCTTTTAATTACGAGAAAACATTACATTCTGGCAAACTAAAAAGATACGCTACTCCGCTAGAAAGCAGCCATCCATTGCGTGAAGCCACTGACTTCTTAAGAGTGTAAAAAAGAGGAGGCATGTGATTACGAACGAGAACTCGAATTCGCGGGTTGTTTGCATTGGAACCCGGGTGAAGAACCTATACCTTTTCAAAGTAGGCTACAGACCATCAGGGACAGGTACACGTGGTGGCTCCGTTATGTTGTTTTGTTTCGTATCCGCTATTTTGCTCGCGCCTTTCTCCACGCCTGGCAGCACACTAAAAGAAATCAGTGCCATGCGCTGGTGCGAGATGTGCCGTCGGTGACGATGCAAGGGAAGGGAAACCCCAGCACCGACGCCGGCTGCAGCAACAGCAGCCATCGCGCATTTCCTTTCGACCCATTGTTCAGGGCGAAGGGGGTCGAGAGGTAATGAAGAAGAAGAAAGGCAACGTACCGACATGCACATACACGCAGACGGCGCTCCATTATTTTGGCTACACAAGAGGTTTGCTTCACCGTCGTCGTTTGCCATAGCAACCCGGTTGCGCGGTGATAGGACGCTACGATTTTTTGATTGTTTTATCTGTTTCTCGAAATGGCGTCCGTAGCATCGCCATGTTTCAGTGCCGAGTCACAGGACAAATTGGGCATTAAAAAAAAAATTGAACCGAAAAATATCTGAATCGTTTCTCCTTTGCTGAAATTTGTAATCTCAGCCCTACGGCGGGCTTGAATCGAGGCAAAAGAAAGTCAGCGAGAGAAACAGAAAGTGCATAATGACTCACCTTTTAAGAGCGTTTATCAAGCTTGCCTTTCTATCCTTGGATAACACTTTACTCCTTGTGAGCAACACTACACTGCTTTCACCAACCTGGCACAAAAACACGCACCTCGAAACTTGCAGAACCTAGATAACAGAAACGAACGAACAGAACAATGTTTTTAAAACATGCTTCTTCACGACCTATTTCCCACACACTGTCAACAACATAAACTTGTTAATCGGACAGGATACGATTTGGGATACTTTTCACGGGACACAAAACTGACTAGAAATTGAAACGATTAAGCCAAAAACTATGTAAATAATGTTTTGGTGCTTCCTATGTATGTTATCTGCACACAAGCTGAACCATGGACGATTCCGTCACACACCGTTTATTCGAACTGGCGCATAAAATCACTCCAAAACACTCGCCGTATTTGTCGCGGTCGCTATGGAAACAGCTTGGCTACGAGGCAGGCCGCGAATACTTTCGAGGAAGGTCCAAGAACACAAAAGAAAGGGTAGACAGACACGGTCAACTACGGTGTACTGGATGGACGAAAAATCTCGCAATAACTTACGCTTCTGAGGCGGTTCCTTCGAGAAGCACCGTAAGGTACGAGATGATTTGCTAGACTGGTGAGATGATGGGTAGATGCTGATAGTATTGAGGGATTCGTGAAACACAACGATTCCAGGCAGAATGATGAACACTTCCTTTCTTCGCAACTGCTCAGAGGCAACTATTTCGTACGTAACCGGTTCGGTCGAACTCTACCTTCGAACGCCCAGATGAAACGGTTCTGTTCGTCTCAATCGAGAAATTGAGCGTTCCGATTATTTAAGGTCGTTTATATTGTTCCCTTCATTACTTCCTTCACGGGGATTACAAATGCTAATTTTAAATTTAAAACAGGCATCCCGTACATAAAACCATCGCGAAAATGTTCATGCTATTTTGAATCATTTATCATTCAACAGGAATTGACCAGCAATTTCACAATTTAAAAATGCTTATTTGATCTTTTGAATACAGAAAACTTAATCAACCATTTGTGATTCTCTTGGCATCACTGTTGGGCACGTGTTGGTGTTGGGGTTTGTTGTTGTTTATGTCCCGGCATTTTACATAAGAATCGTGCCTGTGCTGCAATGTTACGAACTTCGAATAGATTTCCGATAGTATTACGGCGATTTAGGCATAGCAAATCCCACTGGGTAGGTGTGGCAAAGCTTGCAAAATAACCCTACTAAGCGTTGAGTGCAACTCTGTTTAATAATTTTTCTCCCTTCAGTCGGAAAAACAGAAGAAACAGTTCCCCAAAGATCGAGCACTTGCCAACTTTGACGATTTCTATGGCTCCGTGTTCGGAGCGCGATGGAAAAGTGTCCGAATCGCGCTCCAATGCGAGCACAAGTACGTGGCCCTTGTGAACCAATTCGGTGATACTGAGAAAACAATCGAACTCCTTCAATCGGATGGGGCTATCAGTCTGCGTGACATTTACCTGGCACGGAAAAATGCCCTGGCGAACGAAAACCAACAACTGTTTGCCGGTGGAAAGGTTTTCAAAATGGGTGATACCGTTGAGGCATTTCGGGCATCCCGACAGCAAACCGAGGCGGACACCATCTACCGAGCAGATCCCGGCTCGGCGCCAGGCGCTCTCGAAACATCAAACTTCTCCTCGTCCGCTGCTTCGGCGGAGATGGCAGACCAACCAGTCGATTACAAGAAGTCGCTCGATAAAACGCTGAAGGATGATTCAGCGATTGACTACCAGCGCCTGGTTGATCCGGCCGTTAGTACCGCCGCCCTTCATGAATTTGTTCCGGCCACTAAACTGAAAGGGATGGAAGATTACGTGTTCGAATCGGACCACTACAAGTACTACAGCAACAGCACCGACTTTCCGCTCAACATCGAAATGGAAGATTCGTTCTCCATCCCTGAAACACTTCACCTGTATACGTACGAGCGGGCGAACGTGTCCACATTTCGAGGGCCCCGCAAGTGCACCACCGGTGTGCTGTCCCATTTTCTCTTCGACGGAGCGTCCTGTTTGCCTCCCCTAGCGCTCGACGTCCAACCGGGGGATCGGGTGCTGGATACATGTGCCGCACCGGGTGGAAAATCACTGCTCCTCCTGCAAACTCTCCTGCCCGGAACGATGGTGATGAACGATTTGCAGGAAAGCCGCTGCAATCGCATCCGACGGCTGATGCGCCAGTATCTGTATGATTTCGACGAAAAGTGGAAGCAAAAGCGATGCTTCATCACACAGACGGATGCGCGCAACATACAGGAGTACTCGATGTACGACCGCGTGCTGGTGGACGTCCCTTGCACCAACGATCGTCACTCGGTGATGGAGGATGACAATAACATCTTCAAGCCATCCCGCGTGAAGGAGAGGCTACGTCTCCCAGAACTACAGGCGGCAATTCTGAGCAACAGCCTCAAGTTGCTGCGTCCTGGAGGGACGCTAGTTTATTCTACGTGCAGTTTAAGTCCAGTCCAAAACGACGGTGTGGTGCATATGGCGTTAAGCAATGTGTTCAACGATACGGGACTGACGGTAACCATCAAGTAAGCCAATCATCCGTCTCAGTAGATCATGCCATGGGATCTTTAACACTGCCTTTTCTACTTACAGAGACCTTAGCTTAATGATGCAACCGCTAGCAGACATATTCAAATTCGCCAACCCAGCCACGCTCAAGTATGGTCAGCTTGTGCTGCCGTTTTTACCAGCCAATTTCGGCCCGATGTACATTTGCAAAATGGTTCGGAACGAGTTATAAAACTGGAGCATTATTAGTATGAAAAACAGGTTTTTTTTAGATAAACGGTAGCCAATAATGATATCACCATGAGGATTAGGTTTTCACTTTCTTCTTCTTCGGTTTTGCTGCTATCGGTGCCGGAGCTTTGAAAACGGTGCTGAAAGAAACAAGAGCAATAAATTAAAAATCGTAGAAACACGTGTAGTAGAAAAAAAATCAAAGAAAATCTAAACTTACTGGCAAGTGGTGCAGATCGGGCTGAATTTGCAGAATATCGATAGACAGACGGAACACACGTACCCGATGTCGATGAGTTCACGGTGGCAGAAACATGCGGCACGGTAATCCACTTTAACCGGTGGGGGGAGCACCAGTTTGCAGCGCATCTGAGGATCCGGTAAAAATACCCACTAAAGAAAGAGAAGAGGCTTTTAAACGGGAACTTGCAGTAGCGATCAAAGGCAAGATTGTCTCACCAAAAGATACTGTAAAAATCCATCCAGTTGCTCCAACCGGAGATACTGGCCACCGGTAATATCGCACCCTTGCTGCAGCAAACTGAGGGCTTTGTCCAGGGCGCAGACATCTATGACGACTCCCTGCTTCTGTGCGGTGAAAAACACATTCATGTAGGTCATGTACTGCGACGCGCACTCATTGCTTCCCGTGACCACCAGCACCCGGGAGTTGATCTTGGCACCAGGTGCTTTGTTACGATTAATCTACAAAGTAAAGGACGATAGCGTCAGCATGATGTTTGTTTGGTGTTCAGGTTCGTTCGCATACCCTTGCTATGTAGCACAGTGCCATCGACATGCTGCCGGCCAACAGGGACTCCGTCGGCGTCGTTAATCGCGGAGCATTGTTGATCAGATTTGCCAGCTTCTGCTTGATCGTTTTCTCCACCAGCGTAAACACCTCGTACTGTCCATCAACCTGCCGGATGTCCAACGGTTTGCCGGGCGTGGGGTAAAGGAATTCCCTGTGGCGTAAAAGAAACATTTTATGAAAACAAATACAACCCACCGTTGTAGATAGGCAATACAAATGCCTTACGTTGCGTGATGGTGGCATGCCAGGACGGCAAGTTTATTCTGAGCCTTCTGCATCAGATGCGCGTTCGCGAACGCCACGATCGAGTCGAGACATTGTGTGAGATTGTGCGGCTTCTGGCGAATTATACGCTGCGACGGATTTGTGTCCAGCACAATCACCAGCAGGCTGGCGTCCTTGTTTTCTGTAACGTTCAGAAAATAGGATAAGTTTCATGTTTTGAAGGTAAAAAACAAGGCGAAATTACGAACCATCCATGCCGCTACTGAAATCGTTGTTTACAATAGTATCTAGTGATCCATCGCTCTTTTTGTAGGTTCGTACCGGTTGTTTCGTGGGCTTTGTGGAACGGTAGTTCCATGGTTCCCAAACGATATATCTCAGATGAAAACGATATTTCTCACGTATTGAACCGGTTTGCACGTCAAATTGGAATCTGTTGGTTGAAAAAATATCCCGTGCGCAACGGAATCGGTTTTCAAAAAATAACCGTTATTGTTTTAAATATTTAATCGCTTCATTGTTATGAAAATCATCATTGTTTACCATGAAAAAAAACCACACATAAAAGTGCAAAACTGCGATTTGCGAGCAATACGATAAGGCAAGTTGATGGCAAGGTAATTTTTTTTTCAATATCCTTTCTAGTGCATTTTCGACGGATAGACTAGGCCAGATTTATGTTTCCACAGAAAATCTTGGGAATGATTATTTAACAACCCCTTCTGAATATCATCAATCTGGGAAACGTTGGTAATCACATGTAACGAACAGAAAACGCTGTTTTATTTAATTTGAACGTTTATTTATAATAAAAACATTTTATCACATACGTATTGCTAACTGGGAGGGGGCATTTAAAAATGGATGATTGTAGAAAGTTTAAAAAAAATGGAAAAAGTATGTATTACCCAACTGACTAACCCCATGTTTAAGCTGAAGCTTACAAAATGAATCCCCCGAGGGGTGAATGTGTACTTTCTGTTTAAAAAAAACAGGCATTCAGCCACCAAACTAAACGCAACACGAAGCTTAGCATGACAACGTACTAATTCTATTCTGTTGCTGTAGGAGTGGCCCCTCGTAATCTCAGTTTGAACAGATGGCCATCCCGCTCCATCCGGGATTGGAAGTCAGTTTTGGCACCGCGAGGAACTCTTGTGGTTTTTGATCATCTTCAAATGATACCTTAAAGCAGACGAGAAATACATTTTAGTTTATTTGACACAAAATCACTACAACATTGTGTCGCAAAAACTTACCCAAGTGTTTTGCAAAAGTTCCCGGTGGTGATGGGCGTTGGAGCAGATTTCCGTCAGATCGGAATTGAAATCGATCAGCAAGCTGCGGGGCTCGCCTGCGTTCGCCATTTCATCCTCCCCGCCAGCGGCACCCGACAATCCCGGCCCACCACCCGCCGCCTTCCCTGCCAGCTCACCGGTGCTCCCGCCCAGCTCGCGCTCCATGCGCTCCTCCAGGTCCTTCCGCTTGCGCTCGGCGTGAAATTGCTTGTTCTGCCAGATCTGGAACGCGCGCTCAAAGCTGCGGGCCACGGTCAGCGTGACGGTTTGGGCCATCTTGCGCTTCTGGCACAGGAACGCGTGGCACACGAGCGGGCCCTCGAGGTTGATCTCATCCGCCGTGCGCCGGAAGCACATCTCCTTCACCTCCGCCTCGGAGCCGAGCGTGCAGCCCACGAACGCGAACACGTGGTCGTGGTTTGCGTCGGCGGAGCAGTACGAGATCTGGTAGATCGACACCTGCAGTAGCGTTTCGCCCGTAGTGGTATCGACCATTTCGATGCCTTTCGGTGATATTGCCAGTGAGACGCGCTGCAGTTTTTTGTTACCTTTAAAAAAACCGGAATTTTCGTAAGTGTTTTTCCCATTGAAATCAGAGGTCTTTAGCCGAAAAAAAACAACTTACCTTTAGCTGCCGTGATGATTGCCTTCACCGCCTCTGCCGTGGCATTTTCCGACCTAGGCGTTTGGACGGCCGTATTGCCCAAATACTTCACGCTGTAGCTGATGGCCTCGTCCGAGCCGTCCTCCAGCTCGTCGTGGTTCTCGGAGAAATCGCGGATACTATTCGCCAGAGCGAGCTCCTCGCACAGTTCTTAAAAGGTCGAGTGAGAGATAAAGTTTTATTATAGTTGTAGTTTCATTTTTTGTGTAGCCATACATGACGAACTCGTGAGTGAGAAAATAAAGATCCTACTCCTACTTGATATACCATTAATCTCCTTTACTAGACGATTAGCCCAGGGAGTAATTATGCTCTCACTTCTGGCTGTTTTTCCTTTGCGACACTTCATCAGGGTGTCTATCTTTAATAGGTAAACTCTATCGCAATTCCCTCGTCCAACGTGTCTGATGTAGATCACCATGGCATAATTTGTACATTAAACAGTCTTGTCCCCTTCGAACGAACGAACGAACGAACGAACGAACGAACAAGTCATGCAAATCAGGTCCGGTTCTCTTTTCACTTATCATTTTCTCTGCAAGACACGCTGCTGCACCAACGTCTTCTGATAACACGAGTGACCTGCCTGATTGACAGGTTTGCTCGGGCGGATGGAGAATTAAAACATACAGAAAATCGATTAGCAGACAAATTAAAATTTCTACAGCGCCTCAGACATGCTCGGGCCTCATGAAAAGCTAATCCAGCGCGGAAGGAACGTAATGCGACCGTTACTACCAGTCATCTTCTGGGCGTCTCGGTGCCGCCCGGTCGCGACGGATGTCGCCTGTGCACCCGCCATTGCATAATTTGCGGTCGGTGGATAGCACCGTGCATAATTATGCTAGAGATCGATCGATCTCCAGCTGAAACGGCTACAATGCAGCAGTTCTCCTCCATAAACCCAAATACATTGTTGCAGGTGTGAAGATCGGGATGATCGATTGGGCAAGGACGGCTACCTCCTTGGCCACCGTGTCCGATGGTGGATGATAAAATGATCATCGCAAGTTATCAGTGAACAAAGAGTGGGCAACATTCAAGGATTAATGAGCTGTGACACTCTAGGCGATAGTAAATGACATGCAAAATGTGTTCAATTGCGATATGGAAAAAATCTTTTTCGTCTACCCGGTTTATCAATCGATGTATCCGAAAGGAGAACAAATCAATTTGTTGCCTTTTTCTCTATCCTTTTATGAATTATTTGTTAAATGTTTGCCTTTGTCAGGTTCTTTACAATAATCTCCATCGTTGACTACAATATTTTCCTATATTCCAAGAAAATGTTGGTACCCTATTTTCGACTTCCTCGCAGGCTTGGCGTTTCTAGCAAGTCAACGACGCTGTCATGGATCTTAAGAGATGGTAGTCATTTTTTTAAGTGATAAATTAAGGGTTTTATAAGTATAAAATTATTTCGTGATGAACCAAGACAGTGTTTTTTTAGGAGATCTACCGTTGGAGAACTAATTTCTTGTCCCTTGCAGACGAGTTTTTTTTTCTAATATAGAATCCCAATGAAATGGTTTTGCCTACTCATTAACACAATTCAGTAAAAACTATACATTTTTGTAAATAAGTTACCAGAATATAATTTCGTCAAACTAAATATTAACATTAGTAACAATTGAAAATAAATTGCAATAATTTACAGAGAAAATCTTAATAATCGTTAAACGGTAATAAAAAAACACACATTATATTGTTTTGAGGTTGGAGTGGCGGCATCTTTTTACATTCATTTTTAAATTGCAACATATCAACAGGCCGGTCAGGTGCAAAAGGCTATCAACATCAGGTATTCGCCCTGTTGCACACACAAAAATGGACTTGCGGTATGATATGGACCTGACGGACGGGATCCCATCTGGAGCGGAGAGATTATTTAATCATCCGCAAACCCAGTACTAGTCGATAATCGGATCCAACCGAAGCTTCCCTGGCAACACGTTTGGCAATCTGCATGGGGCAATTGTGCAACGGCTCGGCGCCCAAAAGTGCATCAGCGTCGTTTGGTTGTTTGTTTGGTACATTTTTGCTTTGCGTTTGGCTTTTATTGCCAGGTTGGTGGACGCCGCTGACCTTCACTAATGTTGCATTTCGAGGTTCAATTTGATGGAGGATAATTTGCTTACTTTTGGTTTTATTTTTTATTTTTTCATTTGCCTTTCAATCCTGTTCAGGATATTCTCCTCTAATGTACTTCCACCAACCGCGGAAGACGCTCAAAGTGACCAGTAACAGCCAAACGCAAACGTTCGGAGCCATCATCGAAAGATCGTTCGCGTCGGCGAGTTGCGATCAAATTACTTCGATTACGTCGATCGACCGCACGCGTGCGTGTGTGATTGCGCCCGCGTGTATTGGATGGTGGTGAGGCGGTTTCGCTTTCCGTGGAAATATCTGCCATTATAAAGCCGGCGCACCCCCATCACCACGCATAATCGAAAATACGGAGCCCCGAAAACCATTCCGATCGTTCCACCACAACGCGGTTACGTTGGAGGAAAAACGTTGAGCTGGTGGTGGTAATGGATTCGAATTTCTCCTCCAGCGAACAGAGGCGGATTGGACCCTAAGACTGTCCGCGGATCGTCTTTCGTGATCGCGGATCGTGATTTGCAAAAATCTCGACCGAAGACCTTGCACAAGAAAAGGTGATTTTGTGCGGAGGAAATTCACAAGAAAAACCCCATGCATTTAAGCAGTCGGTAACTGTAAAAACCCCTAGGCTACCTCCCATCCTCCAACAATCCACCACTGTTTATATGCATTTGTTAAATTAATCAGCAATTTGGTTGCGCGATCTAGTGGGCTCATTTCGGTGGCGCCCACATATATCTGCCGCCCCCCAGAACTTCGGAAAACCTTGCTTCATTTGCAGGCACAACTAAAACGCGTGCGTGTGTGATTGCGCCCGCGTGTATTGGATGGTGGTGAGGCGGTTTCGCTTTCCGTGGAAATATCTGCCATTATAAAGCCGGCGCACCCCCATCACCACGCATAATCGAAAATACGGAGCCCCGAAAACCATTCCGATCGTTCCACCACAACGCGGTTACGTTGGAGGAAAAACGTTGAGCTGGTGGTGGTAATGGATTCGAATTTCTCCTCCAGCGAACAGAGGCGGATTGGACCCTAAGACTGTCCGCGGATCGTCTTTCGTGATCGCGGATCGTGATTTGCAAAAATCTCGACCGAAGACCTTGCACAAGAAAAGGTGATTTTGTGCGGAGGAAATTCACAAGAAAAACCCCATGCATTTAAGCAGTCGGTAACTGTAAAAACCCCTAGGCTACCTCCCATCCTCCAACAATCCACCACTGTTTATATGCATTTGTTAAATTAATCAGCAATTTGGTTGCGCGATCTAGTGGGCTCATTTCGGTGGCGCCCACATATATCTGCCGCCCCCCAGAACTTCGGAAAACCTTGCTTCATTTGCAGGCACAACTAAAACAGCAGCAGCAGCAGCAGAAACTAAAAGGAATTCGTTTCACGAAAGAGAATGGCTATATACGTGCATAGTTAGTCTTCCATTGCAGCGCTCCAATAGTCCGTCCGTCCGGGTGTTCGCTAAGAGGTCTAATTTATTTGTGAGTCTTCAAACGAAGAGAATGTGTGAGTTTGATGGCCCCATTTTCTTCTGCCTCTTGATTAAACTAATTAAACCTGTCTGCTTTTAAATCACATGTTTTGTACCTTCTAGTCATTTTCCTTTCTAAATCTGTGCTTTTGACAAATTTACAGAAATTAAAGACGAGGTCGAGAGGAATTCCAGATGACGGTTTTCATTCGCATCAAGGCAATTCAGATTTTTCTTCTCTTTTTTTTTATTTCTTGGTAAAACGCCGTTGAGAATCAATTATTCTTTGTCCGACACCGTGCTCTTCGCCGCTGCAAATGGTTGTATGTAGATTGACGACGGCATACCACGGTACTTACTCTTGTGCTTGGAGCTATTTTTCCAGATGCTCTTGAAAAAGGCCATCCTCGCGGTGTTGATCGATCGACGATCAGATGTTCCGTGCAGTGCTGTGAAGGACGAGGAAGACACGAGGAAGAAGAACAAACAAAAAAACCACCAATCAAAACACTTCAATCGACAAACGGCATACAGAATGGTAAAAACACCCAGAACATTAACATCTGTCGATTGTTTGTTCGTTCGGACGCGAGCCGTCGGTGGCTCGATCGCGATGATCGATTCGATACGCTCCGAAGGTTCAATATCGATCACCGCGGTGACGAAAAGTGAGAAAATTCGGCAATGTTTGGTTGTTCCACCGCCGAACTTCTCACTGCTCACATTGTCCACCCAGTGCGTCCACAGCGGATTGTTTCGACACGCAACAATGCATTCCTTTCGTACACAAACACACACACACACAGGTGTTCGACCCGTTGCGCACGCGGACGTACCGTCGTTGCAAGTGGAGCGACTGGGAAAAGTGTGTGCGTTGTTTTCCCGCAAGCTCCTCACTTTGCTTGGCACCGTATTGTAACGGACGTTCGATCGGCGGATCGGAGGATCCAATCACACACACTCGCACACACACACATACACTACCCGCCCGCGTCAACGATGGGTGGTGTGCTGGTAGGTCGGGAAGTTTCACTTTTAATTTATGGACTAAATTAATGGAACCGTTTTATCTCTTTATGTGCTGCCTTTTTTCTTTCCCTCCTAACGTCGATCAACGCGTTATCGATCGATCGGTGGGATCGTTGTCCTTGGTTACCCTATATAGGCTAGAGCCGCTTCGATCGATGGCTACTAAACTGTGAACCGTGTTCGAAATGGTTCTAGTAAGACGATGGATTTGGGGAAGCTGGTGTCACTCGGCCGATTATTTTGCACTGCTTGATTTTTTTAAATTTCCGTCGGTTGGAAACATAAATAGAATACTGTGGAAACGGCCCAACTGCAGGGGGATACATGCAAGTGACTCGTGACGCCCGCGAGTTGCAGGAAACAAATCCGTCGTCATTTGACAGGATGCATTTCCTGGCGGATGAGATTTTATCGCCGGGCGGGATTTTTTTTTTTTTCCTTCGCAATCGTTGTCATGCGCCTCGATGATGGACTTGTGCCTAGCGATCGTTGCTGATTAAAGAAAAGAAAAAAAAAAGACTCATCCGGCATAGGCGGTGCACTTTGAGTTTTCTTCACGACGAAAAAAAAGATCGACACGTGCAGGGTTGAAGGCAAAAAGAAGACGATCGAACACACTGGACGGAGGGGCCAGAAGTCTTGGAGTGTTTTTTCCCCCCCGCTAAGAAAAGCGTCACTGACCGAGGAAACAAGGAGCAATAGCGCCGTTCACCTACCGCAAAAAGGAAAACGAAAGGAGCGCAGGCACGCACGGCACGCGAATCTGCAATGAATCACACGCTGGGTCTATACTAGCAAACTTGACCACACACTCACTAGTAAGGTACGGCCTTCTATTGTTTCCCGTTTCGTTGTTTGAGACGCACTGTACACTGTGGTTTTGTTTGGTTTTGGCACACGCTGCACACACCGCGGACGGACACGTCCCTTCGCGCTGACGAACGATCATGTAATGACAGGCCGCGAGCCGCCGATGGGATTTTCTTGAGCCTGCGATAAACTGCGCTGCAGCCCTCTCTTTCTCCCCTTCTTTCTCTCTCTATCTCTTTCTCACAGAGACACACACACACAAACAGGTGGACTTTTCCCCCGCGCACAGAGTGGTGAACAAAAAGCTATCTGCTGCTGTTTGCTCTCAATCGCGATCTTCTCGCCATAGTGACTGTACATTGGCTCACTCGTGAATCCGCGAGCTCACGCGGTTCTCCTCTCATCACGCTCATATGTTTGATCTCGTTTGCTCGCTCTCACTATGGAGATTGAAGATCGCGGCCTATCTCGGTTGCTGCGGCTGGCGAAGCGGTCTTTCCTATCCCGATCCGACGTTTCCTTTTGCAGATAGACCACGGATTTGTGGAACATTCCCTCCCCGCGCTTTTCTCCTCTGCAGCGACGCGTCGGCCATCTTCATCATTTAGCTGGCAAATTTTTGTAACGATGTGTTTGAGCATTATCAGCAACACCACCGGCGTGAGCCTGTTTGATGTGTTTACTGTTTACTGCTCGCCGCAGAGAAAGTCTTTAATTTGTTATCGATCGATCGATCGACCATGGGACATCTTTAGCAAGCAATTCGTTGTTTTTAAATGCCTTTGAAAGTAATAAACTTCCGCACTACTCTTGAATCTCCCAGAGTAGAGTCTCTGAGGTACAGTAAAATTGATATGTAAAATAAAATAATTTACGGCACATCTGTGGCCTTACCACAAATTATTTTGACATCAAAGAACAATGATGATGAAACTACATTTAAGGTAATTATCCCAGAGAAATGATTTATTTCAATTTAGCAAAACCTCACAACTTAATCGGTTTCATGACATTTAATTGTATGAAGTAAATTTATAGAATCCAACCGCGACGGGAGAAGCATTTCATTTAATAAAGTCTTGGGTGGGAAAAAATGGTACGGAAAACTAAACTCAAGAGATATTCACATGGCTCCAAGTGGGTGAAAGGAAAAACAGACACCGCAGCGCATTCGAAAGTGCCATTAGACGGCGCTTCATTCGCACATTTGCACCAATTGCAACCCCTAATGTAGGAAGAGAGGGTGCGTGCGAATTTTCATGCAGTTTTCATACCCAGCCCGCTAGTTTTTCACAAATGTGTGTGTGTGTGTGTGCGTGTGTGTGTCTGTTTGGTTTTTTCCTTCATTGGCCCATGTTGACTTACGTCCGCCCGTGATACGGTTTCCGCATTAGATGACGCAACGAGTGTGATCCAATGCAAAGAGCAAGAAAAAAAAAACAAATAAACCTGAAAGACATAATCGAACCTTTGGTTAGTGGAACTTTTCTTGACTTCTGCGCCATTTAGCGACGCCAGTTGCTTCAGCGAATGTGGATTAGGTTGATGATGGAGGTTTTTCTTTTTTTTTTTTGCACTCCATTCGTTGTCCGATTATGACTGGGCGGCGCCTCCCGATACTGGAAAACCTCATCCATCCATCCATCCGTCCATCCATCAATCAAACCCCTTTTACTAATGGAGCGTGCCGTCTGGAGAGCTACTAAGGATCGGAAGGAAACAGAAAAGAAGTAAATCATAAATGCGAACGCACCGCCAACGATCGAAGTACAACGCAGAGGTGCACTTAGTGCCCTTCTCCCCCCCAACGAATACCGGCAGCCTTCGGTCAAAGATCACTTTTTGTTGCCTTCACGTACCAGCCCATCCACGCCAGTTGAGGAGACTGAGACGTAGGGAAAGGTACGCTTTAAGCGCCTTTTTCTCCTGCACATCGGTTGGCGTGGCCAAGGACGACGGTTTCCACCCGGCATTATCAACCCGAACAGTTCGTTCAACGCGGTGCGTGATGTGATAATGGTGCGACGCATTGCTTGATCAGTGCGTGGAAAATATTTGAGGAAGTCAAGTAGTGCTGCACTAGAAACATCCATTATTACAAATGTGCTATAAACCTTGGGTTAAAACCGAGCACTGCGGTCACTCCAGACTTCCAAACGGAGTTAGTGCGCATGACATCGGTCAAGATCGGCTTGGATCGTACTTTCACGCTTGTTGCATTGTAACATAATGCGAATAAATTCTTTTAAAACATGCAGTTTCAAAGGTTTCTTTTCCGAATTCCGTCTTTTGTCCAGTAAAGCTACAAATGTATTAAATTCGCCATGAAAGAAACAATTAATCGGGAGAGTTTCCCATGAAATTGCATCCTATCTTCCATCGACTGATCAATCAACAGGTGCGCTTAAAATCACACCATTTAAAAGAAACTGCTTCGAACTGGTTCTGCCGCTGCTGAGGCTGATGAAATACTTCCTCGAAAACTTGTCAAGTACCCCGCGACAGCTTCCCGGAACCCTCCCAGGGTGCTGACAGAACTGGACCGAATCATGCCCGTTCATCCATTCTCTCGGCGGAATGCTTCGTTGGCCATTTCCCGCCTCATACTATAGGCCCCACCACACCCCGCCCAACTGGGACCAGTAGCAGGCGTAGCTAAGCAAGGCGCTGCAATTGCACTCAAAACCAGTGGACTTCCTTCGCCAGCGCGAATGATGCAACGCGTAGGGCAGATAAAATCATCATTATGCTCCGCCCGACGTTGGACTTTGTGCCGACGTGATTGCATGGCGAGGTGCAGTTTGCGAGGCCGGTTTTGCAGCATCATTTTCCAGCGCGGTCTCTATGGTAATGAGCTGGGCGAGAATTGCGCTGGATGCGATGGCGAGTGTTGCGGGACGTTGCGAGAAGAAAGAAAACTGCCGGAAGACGGTCGGTGGCTCTACGGATGACTTGTGTTGAATACCTTTTGTAGAAATCACACTATCTGTAGAAATCAAACTGAAGCAAGATTGAGAAATGTATAAGGCTTTTTATATTATATTTTTTCGAAATGGACCATCTTATTCACAAATTAACTACATCTGCAATGCTTCTTATGTGGAAAAGATGAAGAAAATATTCCGCAGCATGTCTTGTTCTTACGTTTACTTTTACTAAATCAGCGATCCTTATTAGGTAGAAAAAATGAATAACAAATATTCCACCGAGTGCATTCTTCTTACATTACTTTTCAACAAACCCCCTCAGGAAACCCCACCCTAACACCGCTCGGTAACGCCCTTTCTCTGCTTGCAAAAGCGTCAAATCATCGGTCTGATCCGTGCGCTAGAACTTCACCTGCGCGAGGGACGAGTGCCTTTTAAGGCGCCGGGCTACGATGACGCCAAAATAATCGATCGTAGTTGTCGTCGATCGGGATCGGGAGGAGCTAGGCCAGCGGGAAGATGTATAATTAAGTCGGTAGCAATTTTATAGAATGTCGCGTTTTGAAGGCCACCGGCGCGCAGAGGGAAAGATATAATTATGGACAGAGCCGTGTAAGCCCGCCGCAGGAGGAGGCAAATGTACGCAGGCGAAACTGGCGTGGCGCATGCCTGGGACAGGGAACGGCGGGCCAGGGATATATTAGTACCTAGAAATGAATGCATGTGCACCATCGCGAGTGTTGGTGGATGAACTCGTGATCGATGGTAATGCAAGACGTAGGTTGGGAATACAAGTGTAATTCACAGGTGTAATGAGCTGTTTTTCCTTAGAGTAATATAATGGTTATTTTTATTACAACATCTAACACATGTTTCAAGAAGTGTAAATGTTAGCCATTATAAGGACGTCATAACTAAAAAAAAAAAAAAAATATTGAATGTGTAAAATAATTTGATACAATAATTAAAACATATCTCATCATCACTTAAAAACTCAGTTTGCAATCGAACAACATGTTTTGAAATTTAATGTTTCGGTTTTTCAATAAAATCGAACACTTACAAAGCACTGTCGAAAAGCACAAATTTCTTTAAAAATCCCATCACGATAAGAAGCAACATTTGGGGAAGCCCCATTAGATGGTACCGTGAATTTAAAAGAAAACCTTTGGTTTTTTGTGCGCATTGAGAACCTAACTGGCTGTTTAAAAATAAAACCGCGATGTGTGTGCGGTCCCGCGTTATCGTGATCGCGTTGCACAAAACACAACACCCAAAATAACACACCTGATTCAATCGATTAATCGCCCTGTATCTTACAACTGGCTCCATAGCTCAGCTGGTTAGAGCGTCGTGCTAATAACGCGAAGGTCGTGAGTTCGATCCTCTCTGGAGCCAAATGTGTTTTTTTCCAAGGTCATTACTTTATAACTGTTGTTGTTTTATCTTCATAAAGACGGAGAGAGACGGTAATTTCCCAATTCTTAGGAAACTCTGTAGGAAATTCCCTCATCCCCCATGACGCAGAGACGAGTAGGAATTATCCGTCGGAATAGAACGCAGAACAACAACCGGAAACCAACCAAACAACTTTGCTCGAGTTCGAGTAAACAGTAATTGTGCTATTACGTATCTCGCACTGAACAACAGCTTCCACCATCTAAGCCGATCGGTTTCGCAAAGTCTCGAACCTTGAATATGGTGTGTTTCTTATAGTCCGGCAGTTCCTTGCGTATAAGTTTAAAAACATAAACAGACCAAGATCAGCAGATCCTGTAAGAGCTGCGCAATTTTACCAACGACCACGACAACCACCCCTAAGAGATCGCGTTCCAAATTGAGGACAGACTGTTTGTTCTACCAGCATCCACCGTCAAAACGTCCCTTCTTCGCGGCGAAGCTAATCTCATCATTGCCCGGACAAACAGCAATGCCTACGACACAAATTCCGTGTGTCAAGATCGAGAGGATGCCCGCTCTCGTTCCAAACACGCGCGGCGGCTGCTACTAAGCTGATAAGAAATCATTTTTAGCACACTTATTCACAACCTCTCCTTTCCGCCTCCTATGCACTGACCTACTCAATGGAAACGATGCTGCCTGTCCGGGCGGCATCTCACATCCGTTCCCGATGCGGCTAAAGGCTTCCTCTTCCGTTGCACGCGCAAGCATAAATGGCCATCCGATCGCGTTTAACCCTTGACTGACCACAGTGGGTTGAGGAGGACGTACATATATCGAAACGAAAAGAAAACTATCGCTTGGAGGATTTTTTTTTATCTGCAAGTTTCACTTTATTTCCTCGATATTAGTAGTCTAATAATCATGATCAGTTGTAATTTTTTTTGTTACCTTTGTTTGACCAACTATTAATATTATTTGCAGACTTCCACCATCCACATTCACACTTCGGTTCACTTTTTTTGTCACCTTTCGTGACTTGTGTTACGTCTGCTTCAAACGCCATTCGGCTTTGTTTTCCATCGTTCTTTTCTATTAAATGTAACCTATTCTCTTCTCCATCTACCACGTTCGGCGATCGCTTAATGTCGTTTTACGTAACGCTTAAAGAACTTAACGTAGTGTAAATGTACAGGTTTGTGAAACTGAGAAAAGCACGGGGGAGGGGTGGAATATTTCAACTGATGTAACAGAAAATTCGATGGTAAAGAAAGGGGGAAACCCCATAGTTTTTACATGTTCAGATACCATTTTATCTTTCCCCTTTACATTCGAACCATTCGAAAATAGTCATCTCTGAATCTGGCTATGTGGCTGAACGTTAAACTTAAAATATATAGAATTTAGAATATATATAATATATAATTGTTTCATCCGTAGGTGAAAGAAAAATCCTTCGACTAGCCTTTCTGAACATCCTTGTGCAAAGGCTTCTGCTGCTGCATTTCCCTTTTACTCGAAGAAATTAACGCATTGTGTTTGGGTTAGCTCGGTTGACCAGAAATCGAAGAAATCGACCACCTTCACCATCGTTTCCCTAATATCAAAGGCGTTGCAGCGCGTTTACACCGTCGTCAACAGGCGCGGTATAGTGCCATCCTCTTCTGCCATGACGCAAAACAAAAAAAAAAAACTGTTTCCGGTGTACCCATCTTCAATCCTCCCCCTAAAGTGTGTTGATGGTTTCTTACATTCTCTTATCTAGTTGGTTTGTTTGTCTGTTTGCTTCACATTGGTTCAGTATTATCAAATGTAAGTTTTGCTTTGCTGTTTCACATGCAGCCGCGGGAAGAAATTGGTTTGTTTTTCTTACTTGGTTAACTATCTAGATTTAATCATTTTATATTATTTTATACGTTTCCAGTTGACTGTTCCATAGTTTCACTGTTTGGCTATAGGTTTTTGCTGTTTTGTTGCTGATTGACGGTAATAGAAGTGTTAGACAGTTTGATTTTCTTTAGAAATCTTTTGCCTGTATCGACATGGAAATGGTCGCGATAAATACAGACTGTTTCTTTTTATTGTTTCTCTTCTCGCCGTAATATGTCTTTTTCGTTCGTTTAGATGTACCGTTGGTGTATGAGGATTAATTTAGCCACTGTGACACAAAGCTTTGCTGAGTTAGTGTAGAGAGAATGCGCGAAATAAAGGTATATGTATGAAAAATAGTTTTATCCTAGACACTGGTATAAGAGGAAGAAGAAGAAGAGCAAGAATGACAGTTATCTCTGTGTGATAAATAGCAAAAGGCAAGCAATGATCATAGCAAAACAGTGTAAGATATGAAACTTAGAAAGGACGTAGTGAACTGGCTGAAACTTGTAAGATTTATTAAAGCCAAACAACTCCCACCGGGGGACTGAGAGAAAAGTTTGCAACGTAGCGCATGGAAGCGGAAGCGGTACGGCCCGCTAAAGCACTACACCGAATTCTTTTTTTTTTTTGTTCCACGTCGGAAAATAGTCTAACGGCGAAATTTTGAGCGATACAATTTTTTCTTAATATTCTTCTTTTTCCTCCTAATGATTCCTTACTGTAACATCTACGGCGGGCGGCGCTTTTCTTCTGCTCCTTTTGCTTTTAAATGTGTTTTATTCTAATTATTAATGTCTTTTTGTCTTGCTCAAAAGTTTGTGAGTGTGTGCTGACTTTCTTCTTAACTGTTCTATCGCAACAAATAGTACGTTTTTTAACTCTAAACAAGCGTAGCATCGTTGTGTGAAGAGAATTATTAGGAATTTATCGAACCATACGTTGCACAGGAAAGCTATCTGGTCTAAAATATAATATTTCCGACCATTAAAAAAAGAAATCCGGAAGTATGGAAACATCTATTTCACGCGTCGGTGTAACGGTGGACTAAAAACGTTACTAGGAATTTTTTTAAATGTATTTTATGTGAACGCTAGTAATTTTTTGTTTAAAGCAACAATCTAGCAAAATATCTTCAAAATCACTAGCCGCTTTTAGGCGCCGAAAGCCGATACCGATGTCACTAAATGCATTGTAACACGTACGCGTATGTTTGCCTACACAAAAAAACTTTACGAACCCTGCCAAGTAGGACCTTCCTACTTTTGCTGGAGGTGCATCTGCTACATTGAACGTTTGCTAAGTTACTTTTTGTTATTTTCAAAAATGAATCCTACGCTCCCCCCTTTCGTCCTTTTGGCAATCTTGTTCTGCACGAAATCAGCCGCGCGAGTTTGCTGCTTGGCAAACAACGGTCTGTGCTTTCTACCTCATATATATATACGGCTACATAATTGGTGTAACGCTACGGATATAAACTTCACTTTTGTGTTTTGTGTGATTTACTTTTGTTTTCATATAAACTGCAACTCCACTAGTATTGTGCTACGCTTGTGGTTAAGTTTTTTTTTCTTCTGTTAATGCAAATTGTTTTTATTTAATGCTCAAGTTCTATTTTTGATTTCTGTAAGAAATTTCTTCGACACCTATTTGCCACCAATTTTACTTTACGTGCCCTGCGCGGCCTTATTTCTTGTTACACCCACCGTACTTATGAGGTAAAAAATATATATATATTTGTGTATATGCGGGTCGTTATAAAATAGGAAAGATAAAAAAGAATTACGTTTAATCTATACAGAATGTCGCAACAAGTGATCCTCCTTTTTCGATCATGTTGATCCTCTCGGCGGTAACGGTTGGATGATCCTTCTCCCTTAATTACCTCTCTATCTCTCTGCGTATAAATAGTTGAAATAATCTTTGTACAAAACAAAACTGAAACAAAACAAAACTAAACATTATGCTTTTTATTTCCCATTGAGCACGTTAAATATACAACTAATAATAATCTCGATTAGACATTTCGTGCTACCCCACACTATCCAGAGCGCGCTATGCGACCACCGGCAGACTGCTTTCTTCTTAACCTTCGCTTATTTTTCTTCCTCCGGTTTTTCGGGACTCACTTTCCGTCTCGAAATAAATACAACCAACACACTATCGCGTAAAGAAAAACCCGTCTTTGTTTGTTTGTGTGGTTTTCCACAAGCGTTCACACGCACGCACACGCACGCACACAAATACACTCACTCATGCAAACATGCTCATCGTTTCCACGTGGCTATCCTGAAAGTCCTCCACACGGCATCTCCCCCCTTTGGCCGCCTGTGGGCATCCTTTCATATTTTTTTTCAGATAGAGAAAGAAAATCATGCTCGTTCCGGTGTTCCTTTGTCCTTTCTCTTCACATCGGCTTCCCTTCGGCGAGACGGTTGTGGACCGGGGAGGGGATTGTTCCCTTCCTAGCGAAAGGGAAGCTACAGGTGTTTTCATTTCTTCTTACCACCGCCGGCGCCCACGCTCTCCGAATGTCATGCGGACGTTTCGTTCGTTTCCTGCCAGCCCTCGCTGTCGTCGTCGCTCTCGGACGACTCCGACTCGGACAGCTCGATGGCGACACGCCGCGCCAGAATTGAGGCGACGTCGTGCAGGCCCTTGTTGCGATCGTTCTCCTTTGCCTCGTGGTTCTGCTTTTCCACCTTGCGCAGTTTGATACCTACAATTTGGATGATTGATAAGTAAAAAAAAAAAACGATTTCCACGATTTTACCGCCGCGCTGCACTTACCGTCACGGATGGCCTTCATCAGATCACTACGCGGGTCGTCGTAGGCGATCTTCTCTTGAGGTGGAATTTTCTTCAGCTGGTGCATTTTCGGCATGTTGTACAGGTCGCCGTTGGCCATCGGTGGCTTCGACGGGCTCAGCGGGCCGTCCAGCATTGGCGGTGGCGGCGGTGGCGGCGGCGGTGCAACATTTGGTGGCGATTGTTTTGGCGATAGCTGCAAATTGATGGGAAAAATTAGCATGAACAAGATCGTTTAGGTAAGGAAGTAGGACAAATTAGCACCAACGTTATGACATGATCAATCAAAGATCGATTTTGTTTTACGCACAGAAAATATTAACATAACAATGGTAAATCATTTGTGAAAGTGTGAATAACCCATTGAAGATTCACATTTTTTTTTATATCAAGTGCGTTCGGTAGTCAACAACGATACACCTTTTCGAAAGTATTTTAAATGACGACCAACCTAACCAAACCCAAACAGTTAGCACCACACGGCAGACGGACAAATTAACACGCCCAAGACGTATTGTCGGCCGCTTTTGGTGTATTATCTCTTAATCCAATTCCGGTGGCCTGTCTGGTGAGTTTAATTTACCCCAAGGGAAAACAAGAGGACGAAATGGTCTCAACCAGTTTTTAGGAGTCTGACAAAAGGCACACTTGCGACACTGTTAATGACATACTCGATATTTACAGGAGGTACCGATTATTGCAAGACTTCCTCCTTTTAGTTCATAGGTAGACACACAGTGGATTTGGACTCCAAGGAGACACGAAAGGATCGAACGATGCAAAAAACACTCGACTCACCGAACCTGCCGGAGAGGAACGACCATCGCCCTGCTGACGCAAGGGACGCAACGCTAATATATCTTCCCTTTCCTCTCAGTCAGTCAGTCGGCGGACGAAGAGGACACTAATTGCAGAAAGACCGAACTATGGTAGTTCCCTACCGACTGCAACGAACATGCTCTCTCATTAGCAGAGGCAACGGAGTCGTCGACCTGGAAAGTTACGCCTCCCCTAACGCAGGCACGCAACTTACCTGCTCCGGTATCGGCGGCGGTGGCGGCAGGTCGTTCATCGACATCTGGTTCAGTTGCATGTTGAGATTGTTCAAATTGTTGATCTGCTGGTTGAGCTGGGCGAGCGCGAGCTGGTTCTGGTCCATCATCGACTGCACGACGACTTGCTGCTGCTGCTGGTGGTGTTGTTGGTGTTGCGGTGGCGCCTGCCCGGCCCCGGTCATGCCCAGCTGCGGAGAGCCCGCTCTCGAGCTGGACCGGTTGAGAAGCAGCTTGGCGGCCACGCTCGTGCCCCCATTGGCCATGGTGTGTGGCGGCGACTGGAGCCCCTCGGGGATCGGCGGTGGCGGCGGCAAGTTGTCCCGCCCGGTCGACAGACTGCGGCTGCGGGTGGGTGTGTTCGCGTTGGACGCGTTTGGCGTGCCTCCGCCACTGCCGGACGACGGTGGTGCGGGCGGAGGTTGCGAGGGCCGCGACTTCGATCGCGACGGCGTGCCCGGTGCGTAGAGGCTCTCCTGCGACATCTGGTTCTGACCGGAGCCGTACAGGGATGACGGGTTGCCGTACTGATCGTAGATCGGCTGCTGTTGCTGCTGCTGGTACGCGCTGCTCTGCTGATGTGCGGCAAGCTGCTGCTGGAGGTGAAGTTGCTGCTGCTGCTGCTGCTGGTGATGGTAGCTACCGCCCGGGGAGGGAGGTGCATACCCGGCCCCAGTTCCATCTACCATTTCACCGCTGTTCGGTTGCTGGTAGCTTCGCCGTAGTTCGATCGAGTTCGGGCGGGCCGCGCCGCTGCCTCCCATTGCCGACGAAGACCGTGAATCGTAGATCATGCTGCCTCCGGCCGCCGCCATCGCGCTGTTGTAGATTGCCTCGTCGTTCGAGCCGAGCATCGCGTTTGGCGTGCGATAGATAACGTTATTTGGCATCAGCGTCTCCCCGTGGCCGATCGCGCGCTGGCGCTGCTTTTCGCGCGTGTTGTGCGGGGCTCGCGGACGCTTCTTCTGTCGGCCACCGCCGCCGTCCGCGCCACCATCGGCCCGCGGTTTGTGAACCTTCTTGCCGCGATCGTGCATCACGCGCTCGGTGTCCTTCAGCATCTCCTGCCGCCACAGCTCGAAGAAGTAGTTCGGATCGGTGTAGAACTTCAGCCCGTCCTTACCGTCGTCCCGGTAGCAGTTCAACTTATCCAATGGGGGAGGTTTGTCGCAGGCCTACAAAAGATTTCGACACGTATTAGCATTGCGAAAACAATCTCCTGCATAATAGAAGAAAAAAAATTTCGGTCTAACAAAATTTCACCTTGTAAACATCAAGCATCGCCGAGGGCATCGTGGCCCGCGAGAAAATCTGCTGGTCGAACATGGTGGCACTTTTGAACGCCTTCTTCAGCTGAATGTCCTGCAGGGACACCTCCTCGACGGTGCTGTCCAGCTGCGTCACCTTGATCGCGAGCCGATCGATGCGGGCCTGCAGCGAGTTGGCCCGTTCAGCCAATCCGCCCGCGTCCCGCGCCAGCTCGCCGAACAGATCCTCCGCGTGCTTCGACAGCGACGACAGCTGGCGGACGATGTTGGTGAGTGTGGTGTTGGTGACCGTCTCCAGCTCGGCCGGTAGCTCCTCGCGCACGTACACCGACCGTGCGACGAACACCGGCTGCACCAGGCGCTTCGGAAGCGGCATCTTCTTTTCCGCTGGGTTGCGAGTTTCTCGTTATGAACTAATTAAAGAACTGCCCTGCAGTTGACGGACGTGCGTGCGCGTCTTGTCTTGATGGAGAGCCACAACACACGCCACACCGGGAGCGGAAGCTTTCTCCAAGCGCGATTAAAAAAAACACACGCAATCTTTTTCTCTTCCTCTCGCTCGGTATCGATTTCCTCCACACCGTGATGATCGGTTGATCTATCTATTATCGGTTCTTCCTCTACATGTCCCGGCACCGATGCAGCTCACTACATTTTAAACCTGTAAAAAGAAACGCGAGAAAAGATACGTTAATCTCGTATGCAGCAGCAGCACGTGGAAAAAGGGATTGATCATCAATCGGTTAATATCTAACTTATTAGACATCATTAATTGTTCACTCCGCCTCGCCCCGGATGTTGCGATCGTGATTATATTCTTCGATCGCTGCCGGCGCACGCGCGGTTCGAGTGAATTGCGTTCGTGCCTTGTGATTTGATGTGCGAGATGAAAACGAGCCAACATAAATGAGGTGAACGTAGGTACCCGTACCACACCACAAACCCCTATTTCCTCTTCTCTATCCCCTTATTCCTTCCGTAGGGGATTTAACAGCAGGCGACATCCTCATTGCACTCGCTTCCCACAACAACCGCCCTACTGGGGCTGCGGAATAAAATCATGCCTCCCCCCGAGGAAGTGGGTGATTATGTTAATTGAATGTTATCCTCCTTTCGCCCATAACTAACCCAAACATCATTCCCCCGCGTCCCGCGGGGCATTGGTTCTCTTGTTCAACTTTTTTTTTTAGTTTCGCCTCAGCGGCAAACCATTTCGAACTAATGCCGCTTGGTTTTATGCAGGATTGGGTGCGATGACGGAATATGCATGCAAATCACAATACGTCGAGGCGCGTTCGTACAGCAGCATTCCCTTCCCCACTTCTTCTCGTCATCTTCGCTGCTAGATCTTGCCCTCGTCTTCTTGGGGCGTTTATTTGAAAATTGCATTACAAATACGTTGATGATGGCCGGATGATGAAAAGAATGAATAAAATTTAAAAAAAAACTCAATTTACCACAGGGCGTGTGATCGTCTGTGGAAGCTACTTACGATGCTAAGTTCAAGGGTTGATTGCAACTGTTTTTTAGATTGCTAACTCATCACGTTGAAGTTTTCTGCAGTTCACGACTAAAGAAAATATTTTCACTTTGAGTTTTTATTAAAAACACATTCAGCCTGTTAGTTATGTATGCACCCGTCCACGTTAATAATAAACCTTCCCGAGACGAATATTCCAACCATTGAGTGGCGGTATTCTTCGCACGCATGGCGGTTTCAAAGTGATTTGACATAATTAAAACCGAACGGTCTTTGAAACTCGTCTTTATGGGGTGCAGAGATTAAAAACACCGCCTCTAAAAATACGCATGACGACGAAGGGACCACACGCATGGTCGTGGGATTTGATGTGCGGTAACATACATGAGGATAAGATTTTCGGCTTGTAGATTTTTTATGTTTTCCGAAGTAAAATTCTTAACGAGCGCGGGCAGGCATGTTTCAAAATAACAAATGCCAGAACACAATTTTTGTAGACAACGTTAGCAGCCAGTGTCGTCTCGCATTCATTTCAAACAAAGCTGTGCAAAAGAGTCGGCCCGCCGTGTGTAGCAAATATCGATCGGTAGCCGAGTATCGACTTCCGTGCGTGTTGATTAGAAAGTAGATAGCAGTAGAAAGGCCGTAGAGACGTCCCTTACGATCCGCTCCGCCCAACGAGACGAGTAGGATAATTACGGCTACCCCCAGAAAGGAAATAACAACCTAGATTGGAACGACGGAAGCGTAGCGGAGATAAAATAAACTTACCGCCGTCATGACACCGGCTTATAGGTGGAGCGCAGAAGGGATCACACGCAAAATTAGACTCGCCGGGAAAATTGTGCCTTTAATAGGACACTGTCAATGACGTTCTTCCTGTCCAGACATCGGTAGCACACGCGAAGATTGCACGACGAAAGATTTCTCATCCAATCGGACATGGATTACTGCTAACAAGAATGCTAAAGCAGGGACAAGTGGACAGCTGGCGGCCAAAGTTTAACTTAACTAAGAGAAGTTTCCCGTCGAAGTTCTTCAATCGAGAAAAGAGGCAAAGCGGATCACCTGACCAATCGTGTCCAGTGCCCGGGAACAAAACCCTCCTTCTTGTGTGTCATTAACGGACGGCGAACACGAGAAAACGGCAACAAGCAACCACCATTCCCTTCGTTGTTCACCAGGGGGCGAACGAGGCGCACGCAGCGTAGCATAAATCGTTTCCACTATCGCCACGGCTTTAATCTTTCGCGGTCCAAAACGATATCGCGGAATGCGTTAGGCGAAGAAAACGCGATCCAGAAATGTAGGTTACCTGGCTGGCGGCCGGCTGACTGATGACTGGACGAATCGCGGGACTAAGTAAGAACCGTCGGCCCCGATCGATCGTGCTTCGCGCTTGACGGGCGCATTTCCGCCGCCGAAGGGAGACGGGACTGGGCAGGGCAACGGATAGAATGGCACGGGAAATGCACGTGATTAGAGAAAATGCCTACGACCAAAACGACCGGACCGAAGGATCCGAGCCTCGGTTAGCTTCGTGTCCACACATAATTGTGGCCAGGTGTATGCCGGGGGTCTGTTGAACCACAGCGTTAACATAGTTCCCCTTACGTCAGGCCCTTCGAGCTCGAGCGTTGGCAAAAGTAAGGCTTGGCCGCAGCAATTGATCTCATTTTATCGTGCACCTACCTTTCAAAGCTCCGCTGGCAATCACGTGCAAAACACTGCGTAAAAAGGGCATTAGGAAGGAGAAATCTACCGGCGTACGAAAGGAAACTAGTGCAACTGCGGCGGATGGTCATTGAGAAATCAACGACGGCAAGTTAATTCAACGTGGTTAAAGCTATCTTTAAAGATGACGACTCTTTCAAAAATACACAATGAAGCCAACATTTACCATTGCGCAAAGTTGTGTGAATTTGAAATGAAATCGAATAAAAATAATCTAGAGCTTGCAAGCATGTTTAAATACGGCCTGAAAAGTTTCAAGTAATAAAACGTGTTCATTTCATCAATGATAAAATTCATTTTCTCGCACTTTTATTTGCTGCTAATGATCATTCCGATAACTGTTTACGTTTTCCCCATTTCAACATAAAGAAAAGGCAAGTATCGCCTGATAAAACCCTCTGTAAAACCAAACTCCAGTAAACATTCTGTGTGTAAAAATAATTTACTATGCGGGGAGTAATAAAGTGCATTGATAAAATATTGAATTTCCACATTCGACTAAACGAATGTTCTAAGGCAAAGCGCACCACTTAGAGCCGGATATGCCGGATGTTTCACGAAGGATCGTCAACGGATCTTTTTCGCTCGTTCGCATGCGATGATGAAGATTACCTCATCATGTAGCTTTCGCCACTGTCCAACTCCACACATCTTAAACACCTTGCAATAAAAACATTAAACAGTTACAGCCCGTGGAAGCATGGGTGTCGCCCTGTTTGTGCAATGTGTAAAGTGTTGGTGTTGCGCATGCATTTGCAGCACACGCGGCCACGATCACCAGCACATGACTTCCTTCCCTCCTCGCGATGATGTCATAAAGATGTTTAATTGTTTGCATATTTACAGACGATCGTACGTTCGTACAACCGGCGCACCAACGGGGCCTCACGGGGCCTTCTCGGAAGCCCTTTCAGAAGCCGACAGAGTCGAAGTCATCGAGTCGATCGGTGGAATCTACGAATGCACTTCAGCGCAATCTGCCTCACTCGAGTTGCGGCGGCGTATCTTTCCTACTGGCGAACTCGGCGGCTCCAGAGCCCTTGAAACGCGCTCGGCCTCCATCTGTGTGCCATTAACGACTCCTAGGGAAAGTCATTAAAACGATCTTCTCCAGCGAAACAACGAACGTATTTACTCACTGAGATATATCGGAAGGAGGATCGTTCGGTTGCGCACGGACGAAATGCGGTATGAAATGTTTACACCGGTGAAGCATTGGGATTTTAAGCCGCCTTTATTGAATTCGTTCTGCTAAAGGTCCTGCTTTAATGAACTGCACGTAATAAATTGCACAGGTTTGCGATTATGGACCGTTTTGTTTAATAACAAAAAATTTAATCGTCAGACTTGTGCAACGATCGAAACATTTCTGCGGCAACCGCGTATTTTCCTGTCGAGGAGAAGGCTGAGTGAGATTTCCCCACCTGATGTAGAAGCAACCACTCCAAACCCTTCAGCCACGTAAATCAACGGAAACTGCGCAAAACTCCTATCTTTTTCAGATACCGCACGCACGCCTTCCTTAGCGCACCACTTTCTTTGGCTGTCGGTACTTCAATCGTCGGCTGGCTTTGAGTATTTATGCATTCATCTGTTCCCCCCACACCGTTGTCCCACACTTGGTGGAGCTCGATCGTGAATGGGGTTTACGCTAGCGTCGCTAATCCAGGCCGGGAGGATTCGCTCTTATATGGGCCCAGGCAAGGCCACTTTTACGATCCCTCATAACGCCGACTGCCGTCGATTTGCCTTTCGCAGACGGTCAGGCGGTTCGGTGGTAGTGGACGATGTGAAGATTTCGCTTATCTTATCTAGTTTGTTATACACTGAGATTTGAAGCTACAGGCAGAAAGAAATGGGGGAATGCTACCATAGTTCTCTACCACAAACAAATGCTAGAAATACCTCCAAAAGCAGTGAGTCCCGTTGGAGGATAGAGAGAACTTAATGGTTCACCACTTTGGATACTTTGACCCGAAAAAACGGCTTCGGCAAATAAAGCCGCAACTGATAACCGGATCGTAAACCCTTCCAACCGTAAGTTTCTAATGCCTGGGGGAGTGATTGGACAGTTTACCGTGAAGCTTACGACGTAGTTGACTGGTGATTAAAAGCGAACCGAAAGGTTTTGTTTGATGGGGTTATTTTGTTCCCGGAATGAGACAAGTGTAAATAATTCATCACCATTTCCAAGAAAAGGCGGCCTTATCATTAAAGCGTATTATACAATGGATATCAATTCTAATCTCGGTTTTGACTCGTAACATCGACAATAAGATATTAACACAAACGAAGAACATATTAACACAAACAGTGAAATATTATAATAAATCATAAAATTTAAATGTCTCAACATTGAACGAACAAAAATGTGATAAATGTATCCTAAGAAACGACTTCCCGTAGGAATCACATTGTGGCAGATATACATTTTAATGCATCGCTTTCGACACGATCCGATATTGGAAAAATTAATGGATGGATGCACCGCGTGAATGGATATGCCATTTTTTTGTTCCTCTCCCCGCCATACATCTGCCATTCCATCCCATTTTCCCTCCTCCAGATGTGCTGGTTGTGTAAGCTGCTGGAAGCACAAGGCACACAGCACATTTTTCTCCACTTTCACATTAGACGCTGCCTATTGCTATGGCGATCGATCTTCGACCGAAGGGCAACGGTAAAAGCCCTAAAAAGCCCCTCTCCACGAGACGACGAAGGGTAACTCTACGAACCCGGGGTAACGTGTGTGCAGTTCTGTCTGTTGCCTATAAATTAAATCAGAACCCGAACCCGGCCTGGCGATCGTGATAGGGAAGTACATTTGTGTGAGCGCGCGCGCGCCAAGACAGTTCCCCGGGGTCCTCGGAAGAGAAAGGTTTTCCCCTGCCTTTCACCCAGCAAAGCGAAATCCGGGCTCACGTTCGAGGGTCTAAGAGCGTAAAAGGTAGTTCTGCAGTTATCCAGCGCCGTCTTTTGATTTGATTCCTGTTTTTTTTGTTGTGTGTTGCTATCAGAGCATTTCGCTAAAGAGGGATTTCTGCGCTATTTAGTCCCAGGTTTGTTCTGCTGGGTTTTGGGTTCAATCAGTGTGTTATATTTATGTGTTTTTGGGATTATAACGCTCGCTCCTCGCGTGTTGGTAACGGTGACAAACAACCCCGTGACTGATTTCCAATCATCTCATAAAAAGGGATAAAACTAACGACTGCACGTCTCGGTTAAAACGAATAGCACTCATTTATGGTCTCTTTCCTCCCGCCATGACTAACGGATGTTGCAATATCTCTTGGTTTGTCGTGGAACAAAATTGCCTCGCACCGGAATCGAAGTGTCGTCACCATCAACACCTCACACTCCATCTCAATCTATTATAGTTTCGCTGCATTGAGTTGTGAAAAATGGATTTCCATCACGATTTTGATGTCGGCCGGTACGGAACACAACCAGGCAGGGGTAGCAACCTCCTTCGGCAACAAAGAACAAAGGCGTTTTAAATCGTAACACTATTTCTCCATCTGCCGGCGAGGTAAACCATCCCACGGAGCATAGCATCTGATCGACTGACTTTAATGTTGGACCGCGAAAGCGAACCTAAACATAACTCATCCATGCTGTGTGTGCGTGGTGTGTAATGCGTCGGAAAGGCAAAATCAAGGAGAGGTTTTGGGGGAAAAACGACGTCTCCTTTTGCCGGAAGGATCCATGAATAATAAGCCACATCTGAAGGTGTCGTTTTTTCCAGCTGGAAAACGTGGCGCAGAGATTAGTTTAGATTTACACAATTGTGTAAACAGCAACACCACCGGCATAGGGCATTTATGAACGCGAGCCCTTCCATTTAACTCTCGAGATCGAGACGGTTCGGTTTTAGAACGATTATTTGTTTAAGGTGAATTGGAGAGAGAGAGAATTTATGGCCGTCTTCGGCAAACAATGTCTAATCCTTCGGAAAAAAATGTTTTGCGGTTGGGACTGGGCTTTGCTGCAACCGCCTTTTTCTTGCGCACTCAAATCAATCCTAAGCGCAGGAATAAAGTTGACGGAAGAAGGTAGTTTGGAAAGATTCGTACCAGGATGATCATCGTTGAGAGAGATATTAGAACCCTTAAAAACTGGCAGTTAAAAATGTATCACACAAACAAATACAAGTAATATAATATGTTGTCTTAATTTTATTTGCATTACGGATTGTATCGGAGCATCAATTGGATAAGTACGATAAAAGCAATGTGTTTCCATCATTTGGAACCAGTCCATTCTTGGCAACGGCGTGGCGTCCCGTTGCCGGAAGCAACCACAACTGCCGTTGGTCTCGAGGTAAAATAAACACCAGAACCCGTAACTAACCGGCAGAAATATCGTCTCGGTCCGTGACCTCCGGCACGCAAGTACACAAATGTCGCTCAATTAACACCAGACCAGACTGCAAGCCGTTGGAGCCAATTGGAATATCGGTTGTCATTTTTTCCCCGCCGTCAATAAATAAACTCCCAACTACTCGCATGGGAGAAGAGTGGAGCTGCTTCTTCCCCGGGCATGGGGGGACGACGGCAAAGAGAAACGTAGCATTAAATTAAATGTACAAATCGTCGCAATCTAATCCTCCGCCGCCGGGGAAACGGCTAACCTTTTCGGGCAGTAGGGGAAAGAGGAAGCGACAGCCCAGATTTCCACCACATTCCGGTAAATAAAACCATGTCCGGACGATGCACCTCACACAACGCAGCCCACCGGAGTGCAACAACGGCGACGCGGTAACATTAAACCGTGTCTCGCGTGACGTTCCAGCGGCATGAAGGGGAATTGTGAAGAGAGGAATAACCTAACCTCAGCAATACAAACAAATCAGTCGCTCGCAAGCCTTCGACTGTTGGTTTCGTGTTTGGGATGACGGTGTCTTGGTGCACTTGTTGACCGATTGGATTTACTTCAACAACCGGAAGGATGGAAAAATGCATTTAATAACACAGCAACGTGTCGTTTATTGGCCAGAATCCTTTTTTTTTCTTCAGAGAACGAATTCAATTGTGTTATTTCAATCAAAAAATAATCTAAACCGAAAGAAATGCTATAAAAACGTGTTTAAACCAAGCTTCCAACACTTTGCCGCAGCAGGCCACCTCAGCAACCTTTTCACGAAACACAGCTAGGGCTTATCGATCGTGCCGTCGCCATCCCAAAATTCCGTCGCGGGTTACGCAGCGTGAAGGTGTGTCCATTTGAAAAATCCACTGAGAATTGGTTGGGCAAACACATCCCCCAACCAAGGAAATGTGGGGATGTGAGGATGCGTTTAGGTGACGAGAAGATATACATTTCATCGGTTGTATTTCAGTTGGTTTAAAGCTGCTCATTTTCTCTGTTTCCACTTGTTTTTCCATTTAAAAAATCATCTCTTTTTTCCTTCTGTTTGTCTAAATTACAGTTAAAAAAATTGGATCTCCGAGGAACACACATCGCGATGTTCAAGCACTTGTGAACTTCATTCCAAAACCGTTTTGATGCAACTATACGCCTCATATCACACACTCACCCATCCGTCCGCACATCATCCATAATGCGTGTGCTCGTGTTAGTTCGCGAAGGTGGAAAGTGAATCCGGAGTGAACGGCCTAATGGTTTTCAATGTTAAAATGCAACCGCGTCTCTCACGCACGTTGCCCCAAACATCCCCCTCCGATGTGCTGCACATCGCATGCTCCAATGGACACATCGCATCATCGTTGTCGACCGTGGGGGTCGTGAACGATGCGTTAATATAACTATTTTCTCACTGCGAGCCTCTACAGTGGTGCACTAAACTTTAGGCGAAGAAAAATATGGAGTTGATGAAATGTATGCAGCAAATGGGCTTAGAATTTTTAAAAATACTGTTTAATGAATTTCAAATAACCAACGAGCAAACTGAAAATAACTTGAGTGCAGCTTTTAATGGCTTTTTACAGCAACTCGTACATAAAGGTATTTAGCTCAGTGGCATCATCTCTTCCTCCTACGTTTTTACGTCGTATGTTCAATCCTCAGTGTCGTCTTCTGTGAAAAATGGCTCCTTTTCTCAGAGTTTAGAGGGATTGTTTCATTCTTTATCAAGATTAAATCAAATCTCCGTCAAGAAAATACCTAATTTTGTGTACCAAATCTCATTGGTCTATCACTGTAACCTAGACGCGGATTGCAACTGTACATGGCAAACCTCATGCTCAAAAAAGCTTGCTGAACATTGACTACTTTTATCACTCTTTGTGCTCGTTCTCCCATTTTTCTCCATCCATTTCCCCCCCGTTGATCATCTCGCTTTTATGCACTGACGCATCGTCGAAACACTCCTTAACAAGAATGTGAAAGAAACCTCCAAACCAACGCCACCAAGCAACAGAACATTCTTTTTAATGCATCGTTAATGCTTTCGGTTTGATAAACTTTTTCAAATTACTCTCTGACCTCATGCAGCGCAGCGCGCGCACAACTGCAATCTTGGTGTGTGGCGTCGGCATCCCGTTACGATCTAGAGTCTGTGTCCAGCGCTATTTGGAGCAAGCGCGCTATCTTAAAGGGCAACACTGAATTGGATGATGCGTCGACACGGGCTGGCGTATATGTTTGCCTGACCAGCTGACCTTCTGCGGTCGCCTGTTAACAACGAGAAGATAATGTGGCACGTAAAAAGGAACCATGGCGCTTGCCATAGAGCTTGGTCGAAAAAAGTTCTTTTCTGCGCACAATTTTCCAAGGGGGAAACACGATGCTCTTTTAAACCTCATTTACATGTGGAGTGGATCCATCAAGAGTAGGATTTCCCCTATCTTTAGCCTTACCGTCTTCCCGTATCGCATGCTCTTTCGGTTACGTTCCGTTACATATTGGATCCAGGTGGAGAAGAAGGCAACACTGGCCACCTGGACTGTCAACATAATTACATGCTCCATCGAGCAGCACTCGGTGGCACATTCTATTGCGGCAGCGAGGCAAACCGTGGAACGTACAGGTGAAGCGTGTGTGTGTTACCGTTGTTCTCGTGGATAATGTCATCGCAAACCCTCGGACGACGTAACGTTTTCACACAACATGTACCACGAAATCGCAAGGTGCAGTACGATGTGTGGTATGTAGGTTACATGCCGGTCTGTTGATGTCATTTCTGGCCAGTTTTTCCCCACAGGGACGGATTATCGGTTGCTTAGAGCATTGTAAAAGACACCTAATGCAAAGTAAAGAGCATCCAGTACGATTTACGAGGCAAACCTGCCGTATAAATTATGTTGCAGAAGCTTGAACCCTTCGAAACGAAGTATTTGTTTTTTTTTTCGACTTGTACTATAAGGATTCTTTGCCAGCGAAACCTGGAAGTAAAACCTTACGTTAAGCCGCTTGTTCCTGCACTAAGCCGTATTTAAAATGTGCAACAACTAGTGTATTTTTACCCACCACCATAAACCATGCCTAGCAGACATATCAAATTTTGTCTGGCCAATTCGGTAAGTGAATTTCCCACACAGTTTCTGCAACGATGGAAGAGAGTAATTTAAATCGAATGATGGGGGTTTAAATGTTCATTGTTTCCCAGCCATTTCCGGTTCGAAGCCGACTTGCGTTCCAAATTGGAGCATTCACTTTCTCCTAGAGGAGCTTCTTCCTCAGCGGTTGGAAATAGTGGAGAAAGCATTCATCCCACGCTGCCAAATATGGGATGGTGGCTTTGTGTTTTTAAATTTAAACTCACGCCGCTTGCTTACGCCAAATGCCCAATAATATACCATTGCCCATTTCTGTGCCACGATCGTACGATCTCCTCTTTAAATGGTGCTTTTGAACTCCACTTCCTAAATGTGGATTTCTCCTTCTTATTTTTTCTTCTGCGCGCAAAACACAATGAGTGCAAAATGCACCGGAGATCTTTAACGCCAATAAGAGAAGGCAAAAATCGGCAAGCAAATGGCATGCTATGGCGTTACGGAAAAAGGCATGAAAACACCGCTAACCTGAGGCACGGGAAGGACAAAAAAACAGTCACACAGAATTAATACCGAGCGCCACCAAGTAATTGGAATCATTTTGTTCGCGAAAAGAAACAGAAACAACAACCGTTCCAACCGTCGCCGAGATTAAAACGCAAATGCCTTTGGACGGTGTCTTGTTTCGTTGCTAGCAAAAAAGGAAGGGACAACGTGTGAGAAAGGGACGAAACGGCGACGGGGTCGGGACGGGTGGTTTTAAATGTAAATTACGATGGAATTATCGCGGGCAGACGATGGCGCAAATTATGATCTCGTGTGCCGGGAGAGTGCCAGCCAAACACAAAGAGAGCGAGCGAGCGAGCGAGAATGGTTGCTTTGAAGTCGCACTATCAGCTGATGACGCGGGCTGGTGTGTAAGATTGTGGTGGGAAGAACTTAACCACCATCTTTCAGCGCGTTGGATTTCGCGGGTGCATTTTGCACCTCAACCGGTCGGCTTTTTGCGCGCCATTGCGCCAACGAGTTTTTTTTTCTCGATTGAAACCAGACACCTATCACTTTAGTAGCTGCCGAACCCCTTTTTCAGCCGGTGCATAATTTCTTAAATCAATCGAATCTCCCCCTTGCAACAGCTTCAAGTAGACAGTGCGAGAGTGGGAGAGAGAGCGAAAGAGGAGTTCTTGGCGCCATCGAAAGGGGAAAGAAGGTTCGAAAGATTTACGAAATAATGTAAAAGGTTGTGGGTTATGTTTAACGTTCCAGCTCACTTCACATTCCCCATTTCGGTTCAACATAATAAACCACCCTTCTTTCATCGATCCCCTTGCTTCGTCCGTTCAGCTTTAGGATCGAGACCTTGGTGACATATTTGGACTGGCAAGTGCGCGCCGGTAATAGAGGGAGCCAGAGCTTGCCATGGAGCGAGTTTACGACACGCGCGGTTGGAAAAAGGTTCTTGCCACACTGCACCAACAGAGCGAGCGAAAGGGTGCAGCACCATGCAGAAGACTGCGAAGGTTTTCAGGGTTTCCATGCAGGAGTTGGCAGCACAGAGCCTTCCCCTCTTCTTCGTATGGCTGGCGCATGGCGTCGTGTGGGGTAAACACCTTTTCTTACACCTGTTCGGTTATCGCGAGCGAAAGTTAACAAGTTGATGATAAAATTCGATCGGTGGAACAATGGTTAGACCAAGTAGGTTAAATTGATAAGTGGCACCACCAATGGACAAGTTTGTTTGTTTCTGCATTATCATTGACTTCTCTATAAAATATTTTTCAGCGCAAATCAATTTTGTAACATTACAATTGAAATTTTTGCCATGTTAAAATATGGTTCTGCATTCATTAACTAATTTTCTCTCTTATTTTAGACGATGTCTGTTTCATATCTAACTGTATTTTAAATTGAAGTATCAAGCAAACAACTATCTGTTGCCAAAGTTAAACTAGACACACAAATACAATGCAATTAAGCATAGCATATGACCGAAAAAGACTGCAAGCCCGACTGGTTCTTACACCGAATCGTCGTGTGTGGTAAACCCAACATCGGAATTCTCACATGCTCACAAACGGAAGCATAATATGTATTATAAAACCAGCCAAGAAGATGCAGCCAGACGGGACTGCCGGTCGGACATAAAGACATTAGCAGTTTGTATCATCCGTGTACCGACGGAAAGGAAAATACAAACAAGGAAATGTAACACGCAGACACACACAGACACACCAATCGGAAATCTAAATAAACACGCCCCTCCCGTCTGGGGACCAGATGAGTTTAATCATGTCAAATGTTGCGCCGCTTCCACCGAATCGTCTTGTCCATCCGAATCCGCTCATGCAGACGATATTGTAGTTTTAGTTTTATGATTCATCACGCGATATGCTTCAGTTCAGCGCTCTGCCATGTTTAAGTTAAACGATCGTCGATATTTATTTGTGTTAGATTTTTTGTTTACACTCGAGTACGGGCGTGGGTTTTCGTGTATGTATTTCTAACGATGAGCGCGATTTTCCAACTGCATGGAAGTATTTCATTCCGTTGGGCAGGTTTCAACCAAATAGTGCCCTTGAAGCGGAAAGAAACTGCTCGGTATCGGTAACGTTCGACCGTCTTGGTGAGTCACCCCTGTACACGGTCAACACATTTGTCGATAAGCTAGCCTCAGATAAGGCCACTCGGTGCAATGGTTGGCAGAGTGTAAATGAAAGATTTACAACAGCAAAAAAAAAAAATACTGTGTACATAAATGGCTTCCACTTCGTTTATCACGACAACTGCGACATGAAGCCTGCTGATAAAAATCTAATCATGTTTGCGTAATTGTTGTTTGCATGTCCAATTATACATGGTTAGTGTGGAACAGGAAATTAACGTTCTGTCGCTAATCGACCAACTCAACTACCGTCTCAAGTGCAAACAGTAATCACAGCTCGACCTGGGGCAGCTAAATTTCGGGCGAATGGAGCATGATTTTTCCGAATGTAACGCACCGACGTCAGTTTTCATTTCTTTTACACTCAAAAACTCGGGAAAGCCAGTGAAGAGCGAACACAGCACATCTACCTAGCAGATGTAAACATAATAGTGTAGAGCTGAGCCATAATGTTTCTAACCGTGCACTTGAACTTCACAAAACAAAAGCCGGCCAATTCTCATTGGCATGGGAGTTTTCCACGGTGCGCGTGCGGCTGGGAACTGCCATGCATGAGAAAAACTTTCCTAACCATCTCTCCCTCCTCCGAAGCGACGTGCATTATTCGGCAGCCGCATCGCGCTTTCGTGTGGTACGCTCAATTTTTCCTCGGTTTAATTTAGGAGCACCAAAACAAAAAAAGTGGAGATTTTCCCGCACTACGCTTTGGGCCTTGCATGGAGAGGGTGGGGGTTGGGGGCTGCTTTTGAACAATTGAAGTTGGACACATTCCCTTCACTCCAGGATGGTAGAAACGGAGTCTCCTCTCGACAATCGTCTTTCACCATCCGCCTTCGTGGATTGCACGAGAAGAAAGTCTCATTCTTTTTGATCCGAAATAACTCCCAATCTCCCTGGGGGGCCTGGGCGTTTGGCTCTGGCGGGATGGAAAACGAACCGTTATGTTGGAGGCTAGATTTGGCTCAGCCCTTTTTTGTGATTGTTATGTTTCCACGCCACGAAATTCCGTGCGATGCGAGGGAACGCTCTTGGAAAACGGAAGGAAAAAAGGCAAGGAAAGAAATGTCGCGAAGTTTTTTTTTTCCACACCCCTGGGCTTCCTTATTTTCGCGACGTGTGGAGCAACACAAAAATAATGATCTTTGCATGGTCGAATTGTAGATTGCGTGAAACGCGTGAATGAATTTTTCTACTGCCTCAAACACGTGAAGAATTTAGGGCGAAAAAAAATCATCCAACGGGTAATTTCATGCGCCTATAGAAAGTCTTCTATAGAAGCGCTTTTTTTTCCTCGCCAATTTCAACACAATCTTCTTCAGCTTTTGCAACTGGCACAGGCTGAACACCCTACGCTGGCTGGCTTTTGGTCGAAAGTGGTGTCGAATACATGCACCAACAAAACGTGAAGAGTCCGCAATCCGCTCCACTTGGCGTTCCATTTTGACTTCACGATCTTTTTTTTCCGGCGGGTGTCACCGTAGAATTGTGCTGCTGAAAAACTCAAGAAACTGGAGACGCCACCAGAAGCTGGAGACGTTGATGATTCGAGTGCGCGAGTAGTTAATGAACATCTGCTAGGAACATTGGAGAGTTAAGACGCACTCATGAGACCGATGAAGTAAGCATTCTAGTACATTAACATGTTTTTCTTAACATTCCATGGATTGTACAGCGAAAACTGTTTACAATCGTACACAATTGGTGTATTTTATCGATAATATCTTTGTCGTGAAACCAACGTTTTCCAATTTTGCGTTACGAGATAAAACTTATCAACGGGGAACAGTGCTTCTGCCTGCGTTCAGCGCCCTCTTGCTGTGCAGTAAACATGGACTCGGCCAGTGATAGGGAGGGTGGTTATCAGCAGAGCATAAGAAAACGCACAAGACACAGACGACTTGCTCCACACACTCGATTCGCATTCTTAGCGAAAGATAACGGGCGCGAAGGGCATGTTCGTGTGTGAGAGTGTCTGCACACGTACAGACAGATACAAACACACACATTCACACACACATGTATCAGTTCAAGTTGGAGTTTCCCAACTGGGGTGCGGAAAAAGGGAACCATGCTGTGTGCGATAGAGCGGTTGCAGCAACAATATTTTCTCCCCCGGGGAATGATGGAAATGCGCTGATTATGCACCCACGGTTTGTGGAGGAACAGCGAAGTATATTGGCAGCAGTTCGCTAGGGACAGAAACAAGGGGGAAACATCATCACTGGTAAAGGAGGAAATCTATTTAACAGTGGGTTCCATCTGGTAAAAGCCTAGCAAGCACCTCTGCTGGACTGCGTGGAGTTTTGTTTAAAGACGGACGAACAGCATACAGACGATACTTCTATTTCAAGGAAAGAAATGTAAAGCTTTTTCGAATTGTTCGTATAAGAAAAATGTCCTCTGATGAAAGCAATACTTCCTTCTACAACGCGTCGAAACGAAAGAACATGACCCAGACGGTTGTGAACCGCCATCCCGCATCTTGGACGACTGCTGTCCTAATTGGAGGTCACAAGATAAGCATTCTGCCTTGATTTCCAATTGTCCGGTGCCTTTGCACAACTTCGGGTGCATCAATGTCAGAGCCAATTTAAAGTAATTGATGAGTAAGCGTGGTGACCTGCTAGGTGCTGGTAGGATCATTGAGATCATTTGCCGTCGAAGTACTTTGTTTCTGCGAATAGGCTATCGCGTCTCAACGTAGTCTTCCCATCACCATACCTTAGTAATGTAGCGGCATCGTCCATTCAATTTCCACCATTTTGGTCGTTTCTTTCTATGGAGAGGGCCATGTTTTTGGGAGACTTAAAAAAAAAAGCGATAGCCTACTTTTGGAGCGAATAATAATTCTGTCTGTTATAAATTCGCCCACAGGGTGTCTCATTTCTTCTGGGCAACCACCAGCAACCGTCTCGCGATGGATATAATTGTATCTTACGAGCTTTATGCCGCGGCGAGTCCCAAAATGGCTACAACGAAGAGGCTTATTGCGTTGGCTTCGTTTCACCTTTGGCCCGCCTCTGTCAACCGGACCAGCGGATGGTTAGTTTATCCGGTGTCCGGCCTACTGCGGCTGTGCCGGGTAGCAGCTGGTGACGGTATTTTGGTTGTTGGCTGCAGGCGTTTAAACTCCCCATCTAGAGGGTGTTTTTTTAATTGCATTACCGGTCGTTTCCGATTTCGTCGACTTTGCACGAACGTTAATCTTTGTTGCTTATCCGCTTGTTTTTGCCCTAAAATCCATTAAAATATGAGACTTGGAATTTAAATAGAGAATTTTCGTATAGTCTTAAACATGTAAAATAACCATCATAAATGTATGTCCATTTTATTGGTGGTTAGTTCAAATAAACTCAGCAATCACTACACTAAAGTCGTCACTGACTCGATTGAACCAGCGTCGTGATGAAACTTGTAGAGAACTGTTCTGTTTAAAGCTAAACGACCGGCAATGAGTCAGGGACCAAAGAATGTCCCTCGACGTACGCTTCGGTTTTGGGCGAGATCCGCCGGGCAGTTGCGGCACATTATTATTCTCACCGTGCGACCGAGAATAGCTCGGGTACATGACCCTCCCCAACCCTCTAACCCCTTACTCTCAGGGGGGGGCCGGAAGTGGCCAACCTGATAAAAGCCGATGGAGACAAATACAGCAACGAGCGTCGGGCGGGATTTGTCGTTAGAATGTTAGTTGCACCATCGCGAAGATACTTACATTTTTTCACCGTCGTTTCAACAGGGCGTGTTCCGTGTGCCACAAATTCCGTTCTCCACACGCAGGCGGAGGTGTGAGGTGTAGAATTTCCGCTCCGTCGTCGACGTTGGCACACCGCTTTACAAGAACACGCAAGGGACAGGGAGTGCTTTAAAAAAACAAATCTAACTGGTTTCCTGGGTTTCTTCACTGAAGAGACTACGTTTTGACGGTCGCACCTGTCAAACCGCGCTCCGCCGATACCGTTTGACGTTTGTGCCAGAAGTAGGCCGGTCGATTTTAATTTTTCTTTCCACCCTTTTCTCTGCAACTCCCTTGGGTGTTTTATTGAGCGTTTTGCCACGGCTTCGCGGATTTCTTCACTTCTGCCTGGGTAGTATGGTTGGTTGGATGCTGATTTCCGGCTTTGCCACGCGCTGCACAATTAAAAACAGATTCACTCCTCGTCGCTTCCCGTACGCGATTTGAAGCGAGCGAAAACCCCCACACCCGCCCGCCCGGGGCGTTTCCTTGGCTACGGAGCGGCGTACGAAGCCGATTTCGATTTTCTTTACGATTTTCACGCGCACACACACTTACTACACAAACTGGTCCGCTTCGCTTTCCCGACAAAGGTACGCCTGCTCTCCTTCGGGGCCCCGTACGTGACGTATCGAAGATGCCTTGTGGGAGAGCGAACCGCCGCAGGAGGAAGACGAACGTGCTTCACACACGGTTGCAGAAGATGAGTGAAGGTGGTTTTCCTGGGTACACTACTTGTCGAATCTCGCGCAAGAGCTGTGATAAAAAGATGAGCTATTTACAAGTGCCAATCGCGTAAACTAACAGCGAACGAAACTACAAGCGCATTGATAAAGCTACCACTTTACGCCTGGCAGTTGTTGTTATCATTGTTGCGTCGATACGGGAGGAGCTGTCAGTTTGAAGGAAGGCAGGCAATAATATCCCTTCTTTTGTGTGCGCCGTTGCCCTCGTGCCACACACTTGCGTGCGCAACAGCTTCTTCCTCTTTTCCCACCCGCGCTGCCTCGCTCGTTCTTGCTTGCACTGCTTCAACGGGCGGCGGTTCTGCTGCACCAAACGACGTCGTCCTGCTGACGTTTTCGATGACAAATCCGCACCCGAGAAGCGTATCGAAAACCGGAAGCTGTGTGGTGTACCTCACCCCCGTCGTGCACCTCCCGCACGGAACTTTTGCTTTCTTAATTGCGTTGCCACATACAACTACCCCAAAAGCACAGCCTACTCTCTGAGATGGTGGGATCGTTGGCGCTTCCTTCACCTGTAAAAAAAAATGTTAGTCCTACTGCTGCTGCTCGGTGGCACGAAAGAGAAACACTCGTTCGTCGTTCGACGGCTGCGAAACCGCAAACTGCCGCACTACTACACCACTGCACCGCGACGAAGGCTATGATTCACGGAGCATAATTCCAGTTAGCTAATAAAAAAAAAGCCCCCACCGCCCGTCGGTCGAGTGTAAATGCAGAAAATTCACGGCACACCACGGCGGCACACTGCTTCGAATCTGGCCACTGCCAACACACACCGCACGGTGCTTCTTTTCTGTTTCCACACAAACAATTGAAGAAAAACAAAAAAACAACAACGCCCGTCTAAATTCTTGCCGAATGACCACCACCTTTCCACGGGGTAACTTTTAACGCGAGGGGGCCACTATCTATTTTCTTACGCGCAGATGACGTCGGCGTACGCGTTTCCCGAGCGCAGCGTTTCACCCGCGGTGTGGTCTGCGAAACAAAGATTCGATTCCAATTCGACCTCCACTGTGGCTGATGGCTTTTTGAGTTTTGTACTCTTTTTCTTCCTGTACCTTCCTGAAGTTGCGTTCCTTTCGATCAACGCCTTTCGAAGAAGCACCGATCCTCTTGCGTTGTCGTTTGACATCGAACTAGTGTCGAGAGTTGCGGGCTGGACCCCGCAAAGTTCCCTACCTTTACCTGGAGTGGTGCACCTAGTTCGTGGCGCAGCGTCACAGCGATTTTTGGAACAGTTTCAAATCATCGTGACAATCCAACGACGTGTTACGGTACAAGTAACGCACGCCTTCGTATAACCAAACAATGAAACAGGTTGTGAAAAATCACACAACTCATTTTCCGAAATCATGCAGTACGAACTCAGCTAAGCGCATTTGTTCAGATTATTCAATTGCATATTGCACCCAGTTGAGAAACGTTCCTCAAAACTGAACTAAAAGATCTATTTTAGTTCATCTTTTAACTGCCAGCATTCATTCATTTCAGCTCCGACAGATGTCGGAACCCTGTCGGAGTTTTAACATAAAGTTCATGGCTCATGAAATACAGTTTCGCGGTTCAAACGCTGTAAAAAACTTGCTTGAAAGGTTTGAATTGGCCGCACATGGTAAATGATTTAGATTTTACTACAATACATCATGTGATATTTAAAATTTTAGACAGCATGTTTTTACTAGCCACGAACAATTTTATTTGACTTTCTTTATTCATCACTACGCTTCACTCATTTAACATTGCACAATAAAGATTCTTCTTTTTTTCTCGTTACTGCTACATATATCGCTTCGCAACTGCCTCGTTACTGGGTGTGTGAAATAAATCCTTTACCCGGTAGGGGGAAGAAAAGTGATATCCAAAATATGTTCCAACCAAGTTTGGAGTGTTACATTTGAGTAAAATTGTACGTTATTTGTGGGCTGGATTCTGCCTCGTGTGCCATTTTGTATTGGCCCTAACGGAATGCATCGTGCAGTGCAGTAAGGAGTGTAAAGTTTCACTATTAGTTGAGCGAGGTCGCCGTGTGTGGATACATAAAAGGGGAATCTAATAAAACTATTCTGACAATATGCTGTGCAGTTATGTGAGAGAAAGAAGGCATGAAAGCTTATTTTTAACACAGCAAGTAAGTGGAGTTTTGGACAAATGGTGGAAAAAAACATCCACAAATGGTGGAAAAAATGTTATCACCCCTCGGACAATGCGTCTATTTAGCGGGTAATCCGGTTAACACCACGTTGTCACCTTCTAACGACCAATAAGCATTTTTCTCGTAGAAATTGTGCACCGCTAGTTAGTACTACCAACTTTTGATTTAAGGTGCAAATTGCACTTTGTCTCTGCTCGTGTGTGTTTGTGTGCTCCTGTATCTGTAAGGCACGGTGTTGTTTTGCTTTAGCTATTTCTGTCCATACGTAACGTAATCTACTGGAAAATTTGACTGCTCACAGTAACCTATCGACGTTTAGGCGCAATAGTCTAAAGTTTCTTTTTATATTTTTGCTCCCCGATCCACCCATGCTTGCAACAAACCAGACAAAACGATTCCCAATGCATGTGGTTATGACCGGCAGACACCTCCACTGAAAAGTTTCAGTGGCAGTTCAATACTTGGAGCAATAACAAATCTACAATTATCACAAGACTTTCGTCTAGCTTATGAAACTAATCCTTCCAGCAGGCTGGAAAACATATGCTTATGAAAAGCTTAACGATCCTCGTGGCTTCCTTACATGTCCCACATTTGGATGTTAGGGAAGATACGCTACGCTACATCGAAAAAAATCGGGATTTAAAATCTACTTGATAAAAATTGCCTGTGTGTGTGTGTCTGTGTTTGCTTGTGCACCATACCAATCATGCCTTGGAATATCTTTGCGAATTCTTGCCCAATTGTGCTCAATCCTTCGAATTTCATTTGCCATCTACTACTGATAGAATTAACACTTATATGGTGCCGTTAGATAGGAGTACGTTAAAATATGTTGCTGTCACCAATCTTCGGGATCGCTTTCTGCAATCGCGGCGAAGAAAGGAATGCTTGTAAATATGTTATTTATTCTATTGGGTAGCTCAGCTGTATCAAGTTTGTGTTTAAGAGCTGGTTTCGATTTAAATTCGATTAAAAATAAGCTTTCATTGACAAATCTATGGCACGGTAGGCCTCAACAGTGTGTCGCGACTATCACCCTTGTCTCTTAAAACCCCCGGAAGAAAGGGCAACGGAATGAACAACAACCACCAGCCTTCCTGTTTCTTTAGCTCCTTTTACACTACACAATAGCACTTTTACGCAAAACAATTGTTTCCACTGGAAGTTCCACTGGAAGGGCTGTCGTAGCGCCGTCAAATACCAAATAACACGCAAGTGCCTTCCAACCATTAGAGTCAAAGTTTTTTTTTCAAATATCTGTCCATACCAGGTACCATCTGGTTTCGGCTACCAAAACCTACATTATACAAAAAAGCACACGTTCCTTTAGACCAATCTGTTTTCCGGTTTGTTTCGCCCAATCTCGTAATTTCGTTCAACGAAGCTGCAACCGCGTCCTTGGCACGGCTGCAGGAGACGAACCAGCGAAAGATCTTCCCGTTCCCGTTTTACGGTTGGAAAAACTAATTCCGGTTCACATAATGTAAGGGCATATGAAATAATAATTAATTTAAAAAAAAAAACAAGTTAAAAGTAACAAACAAACAACACCGCCGCAAGGCCGTCAGCAAGACACATTTCTCCGTTAAAACCGATGGAGATCAACCCCAGTAGTAGCTGCATTTCGCATCGCCGACTTATCATGCTAGTTCCCCGATCGGAGCGTTCTGCAGCCATAGCTCGTGGATAAAGTTGTACAGATTATCGCTAACGGCAACCTACGATAGGGAAGAGACCGAAAGGTTAATATCTGTCGAGTCACATTACGCCCAAGGACTTTGGAGGCGGATACCTTGTACGGCGTTGGATTCAGTGTACGCTTATGGTCCTGGCGCAACGTCTTCAAAGATGCCTGCACCCGCTCGCGGACTTCCTCCAGCGAGGGCAAGACCTGGGCGACGCGCCCATCGGTCCAGTACACCCGGTACAGCGGCTCCACGTTGGTCGGAATGACGTAGGCGCGCTTCGACTCCTGGAATGGATGGCGACACAGGACCTTCTGACCGACCTCGGGCGGATTCTCGTCGACCCGCTGCAGCAGATCGATCAGCGCATGCCCATCGGCCCCGTACAGCCGGAACACGTTCTTGCTGCCCGGCATCGTGACCTTGCCGACGTCCTGGCTCAGCTTGATCCGTGGCTGATTATTAATCTCCACCATCTTGTAGACACAACCGAGGGCCGGCTGACGCTGGCAGGTTACTGCAATGAGAAAGGGATGAAAACATTACTGAGATCTAATACGGACGAAAGTATCGATCCACTCCCCCTTACCAAGATGGGTTCCGATGCCGAAGCAGTCGATCTTGTGGCCCTGCTCGTTCAGGCTCAGTATGGTGTCCTCGTTGATGTCGTTCGAGGCCACGATCGTTAGCTTGCTGAACCAGGGCAGCTTGAAACGCTCCGCAATCCGCTCGAACGTTTCCCGCGCCAGGCAGCTCAGGTAGGCTAGATCGCCCGAGTCAATCCGGATGCCGATCGCCCGGTAGCCCTGATCGTTCAGCGCCAACGCCACCGCGCAGAAGTTTAACAGGCCGCTCCTGAATCAGGGGAGAGTAAGAAACGACAGAGAAAAAAGAAACAAACCAGGCAGCCGCACCCATTCCGGGATTTAGCCGGTCGGTGCCGAATGCCTTCCATTAGCACTATTATGTTGGGTGTTTGAATCATTTGCTTGGTTTTTTTATGCGTTCCGCTTGACGAAAGCGAACTGTTTGGCCAGGACAGAACAGGGAAAAACAGTTAACAGATTTCGCAGGATACAGCAAGCGCTTCCAGCAAACGATGAACCAAGAGATGAGATACCGAAAGGATGTGCGCAAACGTTAGCACGAATGTGTTCACCACATTTAGTGTAGTTTAATTTTGACTAATTTTGTAACTGTGAAATTGATGGCGATGCACCGTTTGATGAATTGATGGCGATGGTATTGTTTGTTAAATGAATTAGTTTAAACTGGCGGTTTAATTAACTGGTAATAAATGGTTTATGATACAGGAAACAAAGAGATGGGAGGATGTAATGAATGCAATCATGTGTTATTTGCTGCTGTCGGAAGCTACTGACGAACTAGCTACACACTACTAGCAGGTGCCATCGGACGTCACTAATGGTTGCAGATACACACACTCTTCTTCCGGACGAAAAACTGGTCGATCTAGTGCTGTTATGCTACGCTGTGATGCTAACCTTGTAAGAAGGCGCGGGCTCGCCAGGTGACAGTGGCTGGAACTGATCAGGTCTAACTGTGATACAATTCTACGGATGGCTGCTAACTGTCGCACAAGCCAGCATGTTCGACTAGAAGAAAAATATACTGTGTGTGTGTGTGTTTGTCTGTATGGTTTTTTTGGGCAGCAATTAACGTGCTTTTTTCAAATAGTGCATAAGGTGGAAATAAAACATAAAGAATTGCAATCTTTTTTGAAAGTCATGAACGAAAAATAATAGTAAACTAACGATCGACCATTTTTGCAATACGTTAAATCTTCTGCAAAGGAATATGCATCACTCAATGTCTACGATTGCACAATATTTCCTCTGCTTACGAGGAACGAGCAACATGAGCGGATGTCGAAGCAAGTTTGCGAGCAAAGGCGCGTGAGGGTTAAAGCGAGTTAACATATCAAACTGACCACCATTGGGAGCAAACAACGTTTATTCTGACAAGCCATGCAGAGTGCTCTCTCGGACTGTGGAAGTACATTCGGATTTAACTTCGAAACGGTACAAAGTACGAACAGAACGAAACGATAGAGAAAACAACCGATTGGGTGGGCTTGGAAACGAAAGGTAAGGCAATAGATTAAATAGGACAAACTGCTTCGCCAAAGAACATATGAAGTGGCGAATCATAGACAAATTGCGAGTTCCGTTGGTGGAAAATCAAAATTGTTGATCCATTTAACAGTAATTTACGGTCGAAATGTAAACCTTGCCCAAATGAGCATGGAGTACAGAAATCCATAGCTACATTGAAACTGGCCTTGTCTGACAGGATTCAGTGGAAGATTTAGAAAGATTTTCAACAGCGGGATTTAGTGCTCCAATGGGAGAGGCAAATCCAATTAGTATCCTTGCCACGGCACTTATTTGCTTACAGGAACGAGTTATTTGCCTTCGCATATTCGGAAGGGTCTAGTAACAAATTTTGTTCCACAATTGTGCGTGAATGTCGCCTCTCATTGGAAAGTCCTTCAAGTTAAAACTCAATTTCGCATACAAAAACAGTCAATTTCCTAGTTTGCCATTATTTGAATGAGCATGTTACATTGCTTAATTAAGTTTAGAATATTTCTGTTGATGAGTGTTAATTTTTAAAGCTTACTGCCTCGCTCATGGGAGGGACTATGTTTGCTCTGTGGTGTGTGTTTTCTCCTCTTCAAAGTTTGTTCATACACTGAACCGAGTGACATGCATGTGTGATCAATTAGTGATAACGTGTTAAAAAGTGGACATTAAAACACATTGAAAAGAAAAAATTGGCAGCAAACTAAGGAAAAAAGATCCAAATGGGAATCAAAATTTTCATAACACGTAGCACAAGTACCGGGGTTCTGCTGAACGAAAACAGGATTAGATGAAAAAAAAAAACAAAAACACACAAAACAAGACCATCAAGCATCCCTTTGAAAGGCCCCATCATGCAAAAACACGCACTAATCCAGCTCGCGTTGGGTTGAGATGCGCTTGGTGTGAGTTTGGTGTTAATGAATTATTGGTTGGCTTAGGTCCACTGGTTTTGATTCGATCGAGATACCAATAGAACTACTGAGATCGCTTAATAATCGTTAATAGAAAAAAAATCTCACTCATCTACCACTCAAGTGGGAGATTTAAATAAACAAAGAAAAAACCACTGGATGGACGACACATGTGATATGGAGGCGGATGGCGCTTGGAACAAAAAACAAAAATGGATGACGTTCCGGGAGGGCATAACCAAAAGTGTTTTGTTTGCGGTTGTTGAATCGGTTTGTTTTCCATATTGCCCGGAGCGTAAAAGTGAATCATGATAGGTCGAAAAGAGGTGGGTGGTTCTTGCTCTGCTAGGGCGCACGCGCTTCATTGCTTTTGGAGCGGAGGAGATGCATTTGCGATTCCTGGCTCGTTTTCATTCCTGTTCGTCCCATCATTACCTGAAGGACTTTCCAACGGATCTGAGATGGTGAATCATGGTGTTCAGCGCTTCACAGTTCGCGCAACGGGTGTGCTCATCGTCTCCCGTGCCCTCGGGAAGTTCCGTGGCGATCGTATGATCGACCTCAGCCAGCTGCTCCTCGCCTCCATCCGCTGTCTCGGCCAGTGTGGCCGCTATTGCATTCTGATCCTCGACATCCTCCGTGTTTGCGTTTTCATCTGCACCTTCTTTGGCCAGCCCTGTGCATTCGACAGGCTCCTCCTCTTCGTCTTCTTCCGGAGGACATTCTTCCTCCTGCACGGTGATGGACGGTGGCGGATGATCACAGGCTTCCTCGGCTAGCTCCACTTCAGTATGCTCCTGTCCCGCATCGTCGCCGACGGTGGGTTCCTCCTGTTCGTGCTGATGTCCTTCCTCCTCCTCCACGCCACAGCCATTGCACTCTTCCTCCGGTATTTCCGGCAGCGTCGCAACCGTGAACAGTGTGCCGTGCAGTTCCTCTGCTCCGTCGGTGGTCTCGTGCAAGCGGCCCACGCAGAACGAATCGCACACGACCGTATCGAGCGGCTCGCACAGCTCACCCGTCGGGGTGCCCACCAGCTTATCGCTGTACCGCGCCACGAAGATGGAGTAGAACGGTAAGGGAGAGTTTTTCGGTTACAAGCACACCATACCAAACCCCGACCGAACTTGTATGTGTATGAGTAAACCCCAAGGATTTTCGCCGCGATCGTCCTTAGCATCGAAACATTCACATTTTTAGACGCATACAACACTGATGGGGCAAAGGAAGGCCGGCCACCGCTACCTAATCAGCAACGTACAATGAGTGCGACACGGTTGATTGAATATATAGCAATTCCGATGGTGAAACATGAGCGGGAGAGGTTAGAATTCGGTCCAAAGCACAATACTCAATGATCAATGATTTTGGAAGCGCGTGTTTGGAAGATCACCTTGGCGCGGAAGGAATGCGTATGCTCGACCACAACGGCTAGCTTCAAGCATTCTTAATCGGGTTGGAGGATATTTCATCTAAATCCCATTGAAATCACTGTCAGACAATTCACAAGAGGAGTACATTCAGTTCGCAATTCTGGACTGTGTTGTGAAGTTGGACTAAAATGTATTTAAAAGTAAATATTCTAGCTCGATCTCGGCAAACGCATGGCAAACCATTATGATCTACTATACAGGGGAAGCTAGTTTACTTCGAGCAGCTATAACGTACTGAGAGAATCACATGTATTTTCAACCGATTGGATAACAAACGTAACTCGTACAACACAATAATCAAGAAAGTGATTGAGAGTAAAGAATAAAACGGTGACAGTAAAGGAAAAGTACGATAAACACCAAAAAGGGAAAAGAGAATAGATCGCAACGGAAACAAGGAAACAACATTTCAAACAGAAGAAGAAATCGGAACAGAAATTAAACACACACGAAAAATCGACATCATCCGAGAGAGTAGAGCCTAGAAGCGGAATACCTCTTGACATCGTACGTGTCGACAAGGGCCATAAACCCGTCCGGGAAGGCGATCGCGAACGAAACCATCGCCGCCAGCTCGCCCTCGCTGCTCTCGTCGGTGGACACGTCCAGGACGCTGGCCAGGTTCGTCCGGTGTTCCATGGCGAGCTCGAGAATATCACGGGTTGTTCCTAGGATCGGGAGTAGAGAAGAGAGTTTTTGTCAGAGAAGAAGAAGAAGAACGATGTTCAAGAAACAGTGCGTTAGCCGATTTTATTTTTTTTTCGATCACTAGAAGGAGCGCTTGGAGGGCTTACCATCTTCCTTGTGCTGCAGGACGCGCGTCTTCAGCTCGTCAATTCCGGTGAAGGATGTAATGTAGGCGTGGGCGTGGGTACCCTTCACTGGAATGTTGAACAGCTTGCCGGCCAGAACGTTCGACGTTCCGTCGAAGCCACCTGCGGAAGAGAAGACCACGCAGGGCGGACACCAAGCCAGACGTCAGTAGACGGAAGACATTGGAACATTTCCCCAACAATCTCTCCCCATTTTCCGGGAAAGAAATGAGAAGTTGCCAAGGTTGTTTGGTTGAAATTATCATATTGCTGATCCGGGCAGTTTACGGAGCGCTGCCAAGTTGTTCTTAAAATTACCGGGGAGAAAATGGGACTACAGGTTTGGCCGAACCTGGAGACCCCTTCACGGTGATTAGTTTGGAAAATATGGCACGTTAAATGTGTATAAAAAATATTGCTTTATCCACTAGAGCCTGCCTCAAGAAGATAATATGATCAAGTGGAGAAACATCAATGGTAATATGATTCAGTGTCAATTTTATCCACTATAAATCCATCCATTTATCCATACCCCATGTAAATTGAGTCACACATGCATGACTAACAGTTCGTTATAATCGCCATCAGAAGAAGGCAGTTAAAAATGAATATTCGACTATATCATCATAATGAGTCTCCCTTAAAAAAGGGCTCATGCTGCGCTCCTCGAAAAAAAATCAAAACAACAACTATCGCGGCTTCGGAACTGTACTTTCTCAACCAGAACACACCGTGACTCACGTGTTTGATTACAGTATCATTCCGTTGGCTGTAATGAACCGTAAAAGGAAACAAATGCTTACACCGACCTGCCTAAGCGTTGGCAAAAAAGCTGCTTTCCCTGGCCTCACACTACTTACGGCCACACACTTGCACACCTTCGGACCTTGCGCAGCGGTGGAAAATGAAATTTAGTTTATATGGTGATGTTATTGATCAATCATTTCCCGCGCACCAACCCCCCCCCCCCCCCCCCCTTCTCCGTCACATCAGCCCGGCGGTGAGGCAACTTCCGACGCGTGACTTCTCCCGGGGAACGGGGTTTGCGGGAACGGTACGAACAGAAGACGCAGGTGCGCCTGCAGAGGAAAATGCAGCAATTATTTTTCTTATTACTGTACGAGAGACAACGTCAGTTCGAAGCGCTTGCTTGTTCTAGTTAATGCTACGATCTGCATCGTATGCTGGTCGTTTTGCCAGTCCGTTTTGTCTTCCTTTTATGCAGTATTTTATTGTTATTTTTAGGATCCTTTCCTGTTTTTTTTTTGCTTCCTCCACATTTTCTTTGCGCAATCCTTTCCCTCGGCACGATTAACAGACGATGCGGTTTATTGTTGGCAATATATTTTTTCCTTAAATTTTTTTTTTTTTTGCAACGGATGATCGAATAGGTTTGTCCGTGGTTTATAGCTACAAATTGATTAGTAACGGTAACATCGGTTAGAGAAAAAAAACCTCGCCTTTGCAGTGTCTGTTCCTTTGGGTAGCCCCGCATGCGATTTAAGGTATCGTCACGTGATTCGGAAAATATGCTTTGCAGGATCCATTACTCTCCTCGTCGGAGGACAGGTAAAATGCAGGCAAAGTTTGTCAAATGATTTTTTCCATCGCATCGCATTTCGCACACGCACGAGTTTGGCGTAGACATATTTCTTGAATCTTTTACTTTCTAATTATAAGGAACACTAGCCAACAACCTCGAGCACTTTAGCAAACTTTCCTATTTCCCAAAAATTTCACCTGAGAGCGTTTTATTTTCTGTTGTAATAGCACATGAGGAAACATATTCATTGTTCCCAAACTTGTTTCCACTTTGCTCTACTAAACGATACTTACTGCGTACACGAATGACTGAGAGCACAGCTTTTTAGGAAGAATGCTTAGACCAAAGCGTAAAGCGCAAAAGTGGAGGGAGAAAAATCCCACCCTTGCCCATGGCCAGCAAATTTACGATCAGTACAACCAAACCCTCGTCAATCCATCGTCAATCGGTGCTATTTATGCCCACGCCGTGTCTATCGATAAAATCGCGTGTCCTAAGCATCTGCAAGGGGCCTAGCGCGACATTTGCACATTCCAAGGGCCTCTATCCTTCACGGCCAGAACACACACCCAACATTGTGGAAAGGGTTATGGATGTGAATCATATTTTCGGCTATCGACGATACACCGTGTTCCGTGCCAGGTCTCTCATCCTTCACTAGAAGGACGATGATGCGCCTTCGATGCTTGGGCAATTGGCAAACACTTTGTGCGTGGTAAACAGGTGCAGTATGTACACCGCCGCCAGGGGGGATTTTCCTTTTTTGTTTTACTTTTTCCCAACAATTTCTCCCGACGCTTTACGACACGCTCGGGGCAGAAGAATGGACAAAATCAAACTGCTACAAACAACATGAACATCATGTCGTCCCATTGCGGGCTTTACGGTGTCCACAGGTTCACTTTTGCGTGCCTTTTCTTCGTCTTCCACCAAACGACTGATGACTGATGGTTTCAATATACTGCAGTCTAGTCTAATGGGAAACCTTAAGGGCTAAGAACCGCTGGTATGTTGCGAAATTCGATACATTACATACATCATTGGAAAGGGCTGAAAAGGGCACCATCCTAATGATATTTTAATTCGTTTGTCAACAGAATGTGAAGCTTAGAGGAGACGGAAATTATGATGGGGTCACGTATGTCGCACCGCAGGATATCGATATCATTTTAAAAATAGGTTCACCAACACAACGTGGTTTTGAGCAGGTGCTTTCGCAGTTTCCTCGTTTTATTTCACCCTTATTCAGAGGGTGTTCATAACCGAAACAAATGGAGCGTGAATTTGATTGCAGCAAGGTATTTTTTAAATGCCTACAGTTAGCAGATTCACGCGTTTGATGTGCAACATTCTTTTTCTTTCCTTTTTCCTCAGCCGCAATGCGACAAGCTGTGATCGCCATTGTATTGCTGACGATCGGCATCGGTCCCATGCAATCGTACCTGGTCGAGAACGAGATCTGCAGCCCACTCCACCCGCACTTTCCCGCTATCGACATTAATCTGGACTTTTTTAACATCGCCACGTGGTATATCTATGCGCACAGCGACCTGCACCCGGACTACATGTCCATCTTCCACATCCCGCTCGGTTTGGTACAGGCCCCCAAGTGTCTCTGGGTGTTTAGCAAAACGTGGCGCGGGTTGATCCGGCTCCGCTATGGCTGCCCGACGTACAACGGTTTTTTCAGGATGACATTGTACAGCACTGGCACCACGCGGCGCCGCTACCGACAACTTGCATTGCACAAGATGATCTACAAAAGGTATCGTCCGCCGGGTGAGGTGCAGGTGGTTGCCAGCGACCTCCAGCGGTATGTGGTGTTTACCGGATGCCAGCGGGTGAAGGATCGTGCCCTGACCGGGCTGCTCTTTCTGGTGCGAGCCGAGATGTACGATCGGTTCGTGCCACCGGCGGCACTAATAGTCAAGCTGGCGCAACATTTCGCCTTCAACTTGACCCATCCCGCCGCCCTCGCGAATCGTACCTGTGACTGCGAGGCCGCAGTGAAGCAACGGCACCGAGAGTTCCAGCAGATCATCCAAAGGGGGAATGAAAAAGCGACGATTCGCGCGCGGGAGCGCGAACGATTTGCGGCCGGCATAAGGAACTTTTCGCTCTGCGTGCTATCGTTCGCGTTGGGAATGCTGATCGTGGCCAAGCTGATGGATGTGTACGTGTTTGAAATTGACTATACTATGGACCACGGGTGGAGATCAACGCTAACCCCACGATAGTTTGCTTGCAAGGCAATCGAGGAATAGTAAAATGAGCCTCACTTACGTTTCTAGTGAAAAACGTGTTTATTAGTTAGTAGTAATTCTAACATTGGTTATTTTCAGGAGTACAAATGAATTCGTGCAGTTTTTTTTTTATTTAAGTTTAACGTGTTTTTGCATAACTGGTTTTTTATTTATTGTTCCAAACTATTTTTCCGTCACTTTTAACGAAGTTTTTCCTATATCTTAGGCAATTTAAGGATCCCATCGCGGAAAAGCATCGATATTTTTTTTGACTTCATCGTTATCGGAGAAGTACTGGTCAGCCAGGTTCTGCATCATTGTCCATAACAGAGGATGGGGTTAGACTTCCCATTTCAGAAACCCCAGTTTTCGCCATTGTAGCAGTTGGTCACATGTTACCCTCGCAATTATATTATTTGGTACAAAAGTTGCAATTTGTGAAATTACAGATAGTGGAACGGAAACCCCAATGATGACACTATAAAATGACAGTATCGGTAGTGTAAACAACAGGAACATAAATTTGTTGCTCCATCTGATATCAAAACTGCATGAATTCATATCTACTGCAAATGGAATTTGTAAGGATCAATAGGAAAAAAACGCATATTTTTCGTGACCATAATACAATGTTGGGTAAAAAATACTGTTACTACCTATTTTCTAGTCGTGTTCACAAACATACATACATTATGGGCATACATTGGAACTTATAATGATATTTTGGTTGAATATTGCAAATATGTTCTATCAATGTCGATCAAATAATAAGCACCATTCCCGTTCAGTTTAATGAATTTGTCAACACCGAACAGGGTGTCATTTCTTCGCAGATTGTTACATTTATTACGCCTTGTTGTACCTAGGAAAACCGACGTCGATAGTTGCATAATATATGGTAAATGGCGCTTCATTGTCCAATAAACAATCTATATTTAAAAAGTGTCAAAAGTCTTCATTTAAACCGAAAAAAAACGAAACAAAAAATGCAATTGCATTCAGCCTTGTTGAAAGACGATAACGCCAACGGAACCTAACGTGGTGTCGGTTGCATTTGCCGTGGGGCGCCGAAGCGCCCCAATAGGCTGACATTGGACATTGTGCAGCAAACCTATCAAGGTTACGATCGTTCACCATTGACATTGACTGAAAACACCGTCCTCCAGTCGGGTGTATGGGGTTCAAATAATGCACTTTTTTGCGCCCCGGGAAGGAATTAGGGCTTGAAGAATGATGGGAGGGGGGGGGGGGGACGTTAAGCACCCGCACCCTACACCAAATGGTACCCAACTGATACTGCCTAAGGGCACCCCGCAACCAGCAACTGAACGCTGATGGGTTTTTGTTTGGTTGATCATTGGGGCGACTCCGATCGGAACACATTATGCCACCCGTTCCCTTCGACTACACTGTCAAGGTGAAGTCTCGCAACAATCTAAATCTATCCCCCACCCCCCTCCTCCACCCGTCGTCGTCCAAAGAGAACTGAACTGCGAATTGAAAAGCTACCAGTCGCCTCCTTGAGCGGGGGACACGGTGGGCCTGGCTAAGGTGGAGGAAGTTTGGTAAAACTAATCAAACGAAAATAACAACAAAGTACCCGTTTTTCCGGTTTTGACACATCGCCAAGGTTACGCGTGAATGCAGCACGATACAGACCGTACGAGACGGAGGGAGCACGGAGGCTCAATTCTTTTTCCCAAACATTCCACCGGGAAGGCAAGAAGGACCTGCCAAACAACGTGCGCCTTCCTGCTTCTTGACACCAGCAGTCCTGCTCGACGGAGCAAAGTGCCAAAACTTTCCCTTTTCACCCCGAATCTTTTGCTCTTTCGTTTTGTTCTACGGACGTTTTTCAATGCCGTACGAGCATTTCGACATTTTCACGTGATGCGAGGCGAGTGTTTAGCGTGAAACAACGTGACCAGAACTTTCTTCGCTTCGTAGGGAATTTGATCCTGGGAACCTTTGGCCTCTGGCGTATCGTTTCGCAAACGCTTAAGGATCCAAACAGCAAGCCGTACGCGGTAGACGAATCCTAGGCCGAGTAACAACGCATCAAGCATCGTAGCGTTTGTACGGCCACAACAATTCTACTAACAATCAACAACGATCCCCATCGCCCACCATCGTTCGTTCGCTCACCGATGTAGGAGTATTTCGAAGCCGAGAGACCCCCGTCCGGTCCCTGGGCACGCCGCAGGCCAAACTCGAGCAGGTGGATGTGCTTGCCGGCAACCATTCGATATCGGGCGGCGTTAGTGGCCATCAAACTGCAATGAAAACGGGAAACCACAAGGTGTAGAGCGTGCGTGAGCATGATTACTGTAACGAATTATGATCGAGCATGCACGCTGATGCGCTGATACCACAGGAAGTCCACGCTTTTCGTCGCAACTTTTCCGTGGGACAAACGTTGGTTCTTACCTGGCATAGTTGACCAGAGTCAGAAGGGTCGTTTCTAGCAACTGCACTATGATGAGCGGGCCGACCACTTTGATCAGGGGAACTCTGAAAGAAGATTGGAAAGCGAAAATCATGCAATCATTAGTAGGCTTGTCAAATATGCAAAAAGAGTCTAAATCAGAAAAGGTCTAAACGATCTAGATTGTTGTTACCTTGGAAATGCAACCGATCCCTCCTCGATGGCATACAGCGTCACTTCTTTCGCCGTCAGCTGGCTCAAATACTCGAAGAAATCATCCTCGATGCCTTGCGGTAAGGCATGCTTAAGATACTCGATGTCTAATGGAAAGATAAAAGAGTTTGTTCATTGAAGCTCAATTGGTTCGTTTAGAATACACATTTTACTATCTAATATAAGCGCCACCCGTACCTGTTTCCGAATAGTGGAAGCTATCGAGAAACTTTAGACACTCTTCCAGCCCGGCGAAAATGGTGAATTCGCCCTGGAATGGGTTCGTGCGGAAGAACAGATCGAATACGGCGTTATCGTCGATTTTGCCCGACTTCCAGTAGGCGTAGGCCATCGTTATTTGATACAAGTCTGAAAAAAAGCAAGACAAAATGTTACGAGCAGACACAAAGGCGAATGCAACAAATTTAGACACTATTACTTTTTATTTCTCCGAAAAATACTTTATTGAATATCTGCATAGTGTGTAAAGCGAACCCTGGTTTTTTACCTCGATTTTTGTTCCACGACAAAAGTGTGGCCATCAAACTGATTAAAATTCTGATGTAACCTCAGTGCAACATAGATTCCGGGGTACATCAACCCGGAGGCTTTATTAAATCATCTTCCAATTTTCATCACGTTCAAGTACGTCATTTCTCTATCTTGCCGCATCTCTAAACATTGATAAGGAATGAATAATGCATTCCAAGTATTTCAAATGATATCAAAAGCCAAGGTAATGACGAAAATCTTAACATGAAAATTCGTGAAAAAGCGAAACACATGGCGTTACATGTGGCATCTAAAAATTAGATTTTCACTTATCTCTCCTGCAAAACATTTTTTTTGTAATTAGAAACACGTAAATCCTTAATGGCATACGGTGAAGGATGGGAAACATTTAACTGTACTCTGTTTTTCTTTCAAGGGATCTCTTTTGTAAAATATTGTACGACACAATCTGTTCTAATGTGATCTGTATGGAATGATCCTCCCCGGCCGACGCAGCTCAGTGTAGTAAATAAATCCCTAGGAGATAGTGTATGGTCTTATCAATAGTTAGAAACAGGCGGCACGTTTGCGGAAGAGTCAAACAAAGATTCTGCGTGCCAACAACACCCGGACCTGGCGGCGGTGCAAAACAATAAAAACAACATCCCCCCGTTTCAAGTAGCCGAGAGTCGTGATGTTAAAATAGGATACTAATTGCCCCATCACGATGGATTTATCACAGCCGACCAGCGAGATGATAAACCTGATGATAAGGTTGGATGATAAAAAAGGTACTCATTATTATCAACTGAGTCGAGTTGGAGTTTGTACTTCATCATCATCTATCAGATTGTTTGCAGTAATGCACTTGCGTCACACGAAGTGCAGGAAGAGCACACAATTTGTTTACCAACAACATTCATCCTTTCAAGGTTGCCGTTATGTCAACGTACATTTTGTTCTGACGAGCCCTTTTTGTTCTGTTTTGAGAAGGCAACCCTCTAGCAGCGGATCTACAGGATGGCAACAGGAATACAAACCAGGGTACATTCGCGTAGTACACGGACAATTTACTACACGATTACGCCGCCATCGACCGGTGTTTTCATGAATGGCAGAAATCGAAAGTAAACTCCCCGTTTTGACATTTTCGCCTACTACCACATTGTGTACACGGGGTTTTGCTGGGCGTGTGTGCGTGTTTATCCGCGGTTTGACAGATCAACGGTGTACGCGGTTGCCGTGAACGCGCTCTTTTCCTTATCGGCGCTGTGTTGAGCAGCGCCGCATTTGATAATATAGTTTGGACGGCATCCTGTACCGACAGTATAATCTCCTACGCTTCTTGGTACCTGTCAGCAGCGGCTGCACGACGCTGTTGTGATAGTGCCGGTTCCAACTGTTGCGACCAGCGGCAAACGCGCTGTCCTCCGACCGCTCGCGGTTCATCGTGGCCATCTCCTCGGCTGCTATATCTCGTATCTCGTCGCGGGCGCGCGTCTACCTCGGATTGATTACGCCCGTTTTCCGATTGTTTCCGATCTCACGGACACTCCACGTCTGTTCCTTTTGCCTTAGGAACGGTACGACGTTGCCTCCACAATCTTTATGGCACCGCAATATACCGCGCCGTGTATGCACTACCGAAATCTTTCCACCCCCGGGGGCGACGGGGCACAAAAATCACTTCAGCGCACAGAAGGTCGATTAGCCGATCTTTCACCGCGACAATGTTTCACGCGCGTTCTGGGATCGGCAGCATGCGAGCGAGAGAGCAGAGAGCTGGTGTGTGTGTGTGCAAGGAAAGAGAAGAACGCACCGAACACAAAAAAAAGAAACTCCGAATCTGTGACTAATTCGAGATCGTGACGGGTTTGTTATAAAACAATCCTCTTCAACGCTTATCACACGAATCACTTTTTGGTGTTTTGCACTACGCAATCTGCCTTCAGACTTTGGGACCACAAAAATTAACGTCTAAACAGTAAATATACTCTTCTTTAGGAGAACACAAAAGCGACGGTCGAGCAGGAGAATATTTTGGGAACTCGAAAACGTTGCCCTGAACCGTACGGGACACTTCAAACACGTTTCAATGCTTGCTTCCTTTCGCGATGTCGGTTCGAAGGTTATGCTGCGCCTTGGGAAACGATCGAATCGACGGGTGACCGTCGAGGTTGTCCTGCCACGGAAGAGGAGGAAAAGTGAACCGAACCGTTTGAAGTCGAACGTACAACTGAATGAGCGAAGCAAAATTGCGTGATTCAAGCGGACGCCCCAATGGTACGCACACGACGCCACGCGCCGTATTAACCGGGGCGACGACGTTGGTGTTGGTGCGCACGTTTAGCGAATGTAAATACACGGACCAACTGCTACATGCGGCCGTAGAGCACGTCGTAACGCTCGTGCCGGTAGGCTGATTTTTGCGAAAATCAGTTTACTAACTTACTTATCTTGTTTACGAATGATTGATGGAATAAAGGTTAAACATATGCATTAGTACATACTTTGTTAACTAAAGAGCAAAGAGGTCCGTATCCAATAAACTGTGATGAAACTTTCTTAATACAGCTCTAATTGCAGCCGGCCGCGCTGGTGAAGGTAGTTTGAAGGACACACATGACAATTGTACGAGCATTCTATTTCGGTTTGTGTATCGGCTAAGGACGAACAGTAGTTTCTATTCTGACCACCAGAGGTCTACGATTTTGAATTTAAATCAAGCATGGTGACGCAGGTGACGATTCAGATTGAATAGTTTATAAATTATTTTTATAATAAAGTTATTTTTACTGGATATTTTATTTACTTATCATTGAACTTTTTGCATTTACAAAAATAGATGCATCTCTTGTTGAGATACGCATACACAATGCGTACAATTATGATGTATTTTCCCCGTGCCTATTTACTTTCTTATACAATTTTTTTTTGTTGCCACGGCTAGTCTTGTCCGCTAGTTTGCGTCTTCCAGCGATCACAGGGGCACCCCTTCATTTATTTAACGAGCCTTCGCTTACTTACGAAAAGAAGCGGGCGGTTTTCTAATTATTGCACTTTTACGTAAAGTTGCTTCCGGCTTTTTAGATTTGGTACCCGAAACATTGCCTCTTTCGTCGCCGGCACGGTTGAGGGAAGTGCGGGTGCGCAAACCATTGCCTGGCCCGGTGGTTTCCACCAACGCACGGCCAGCATCTTTTAGATGGTGATTCAAATGGAGCTGTAATTAGAAAGCGACAATAAAGAAAACCTTCATTGTACTGAAGATGATTGATTCTCATGACAAAATCGCCCACATACCTTGAGGTGATTACTCCTTTTAAAGATCCTTCCACAGAAGCTGCATTTATTAACATGCACTTCCGGCTGAGGTGCTTTTGATGTCTTCGGCGACACAGATTTCCCCCCTGCACCTGCTCCGGACCCCGCATGACACTGCTGATGTCGAGCCAGGTTGACCGCACTCTTGAACGCTCGGTCACACTTTTCACACTCGTAGCGCGAGTGCTCCTGCTCCATGTGATCCCGGATGGACTCACGGGGTGTCAGCTTTTTCCGGCAGAGTGCACAGAAGGATGCGACGGCTCTCCGCGAGGGCTTCGCGATTAACGCCGGCGTGAGCGACCGCTCTTTGACCTTCATTTTTGGCTTCTTCCTTTCCGGTTCCGGTGGACTGGGCTCCTGCTTGATCGATGGCTTTCGCTTGGACTTGCGCACCAGTTCCACCTTGGGTGGAGGTTCTTTCAACGGTTTTATCTCCGACGGAGTCGGGTCAGCTGCTGTAACAGAAGCAGGCCGGTCCGTTTGCTGCGTGGCTGTAGCAGGCGGTTCCGTCTTGGTCGGCATAGGAACAACGGTTATCGTGGTGGAGGCAGGGATTTTCAGTGGCACAATCTTAATTGCTGGTGGAGGGGATGTTGGTGGTGGTGGTGCTAAGGCTGGTACACGGACAGGTACGGAGCGGGAGGATTCCGTCGAGGTCATAATGACAACTGGTGGCGGAGGAGCGACTATCGGTTTCGGAACCATTACGACCGTGGGACGGTTCTTCCGTACGCGAATTTTGATGGCCGGCTTCCCCTGCTTGGTCAGCACCGTTCGGTTCGCCTTCGACAGGTGGCTGTTGACGATGTGCTGCTGCAGATCCCCGTTGGTGGGAAAACATTCCGGACACGCACTGCACTGAAATCGGTTGCTTCCGCGCACGTTCAAAATGGCGGGAATCATCTGAAATGAAACACCGGTTTAGAGTCACCTCAAACGTGGCACAAGAATCGCCGAGACTTACCCGCTTGTTCTCAACCAAGTCTCCGGCAACATTGGTCGACATCAGCTTAATGGTGACCGTGTTTTCCTGGCGGTCCTCTACCCTGCTGCTGCTCTCGAACTTGGTCGTGCTGCTGCTGTCCTCGTCCTCGTACGGGAAGTAAAGGTCTGGATCCACACCGACCTCCATCTGCGTGACGCTTGCTTCGTCGATCTGCAAATCTGCTACCCCTCCCGCGCCTGCCATTAGCGCCCCGGGAGGGTTTGGATTTTGCGGTGGTAATTTGATTCGTCTCAACGGAACCACACTCTCGCTCATCGGTTGAACGATCGGCATCGGCTGCAGCGGAACCAATGGTGGCGGTACATTGTTGTTGAGAACATATTTGCTGCCAGTCGCCGTCGTGGGAAGGAAGCTGTTCATGACGCCCTGCCCGATGTAGGACTTCAGCAGCTGCGTCAGATCGCTGTCGTTCAGCAGGTTGTGATTAGAGAGCACCTCGCGGAAGCTGGAGTTCTTCAGGCGCTGTATCAGCACATCGAACGACGCTCGGCGATCGTTTTCGGCCCACTTGAGCGCCTTCAGGATCAGCTTCAGCAGCTCTTGGTCTTTGATTAGCAGGCCAAGTTTGAGATCACTGTAGCAAACGACACCCGGTGCCGAAATGGAAGACGCAGCATTTCGCTTCGGTCCAGGTTTCGCACGAGTCGTACTGACGACCTGTGGCTGTGGCAACAGAACGATGCTTCCCTTATCATCGACGGTGGTCGGGGGAGTGTGAAGCGTAGAATGGTGCGGTCGGAAAAGGGGAAGCGCCACGTTGACACTTTTCACCGCTTCCTCGGGACAGTTGAGGCCCCGCAGGCGACTGATCCAGGCCCGGAAAGCCTCCTCGGTGCGGTTTGCCATCACTGCAAACTGGTCGATGCTCTCCAGCCTAAGGTAGCACGATCCACACACACACTTCGGCAAGAGATCGTTTCTCTGAATCTGTAAACATCAGTAATATAAACGGGATTTGTAATATAATGGAAAAGTTTTTTTCCTTATTTAGTCATATTTAATTATTACTAATCATTGCTTTTATTGTTATCTAATTTTTCTCCAAAGGTCTTAGGACAAGCTACAATATAGCCTAAAACAATTCTAAATTTTGAAAAACCTTCATCAATTTGTGATACAAAATTAAACTTTTTGCATGAAACGGGATTCCTTTTTTTAACTCATAACGATGGTTCGATACAGAAATAAATTAAAGAATTGAATTAAAAATCATAAATTAAAAAGAACTACGATTGTTTTGCGATGTGTTTGTGCCATCACATCAAGGATTTACCATATTCTTCCGTTAGTGGCATTGGAAAGACTGCAGTGCGCTTTTTTATCATCTCCTGATATGACCCACAGGGTTTGAACGGAAAACTTGTCTGATTAAGACATGATCCTGTGTCTTGTAACACGGAGTTCAATTTTTGTGAAAGAGCTTTAGTTTTCTTCTAGTTGGATCAATTTTCGTGATTTTATTTTCTGGCCAGTTTTAATTATTTTCTGGCCAGTCGTTGGTCAAACACTTCCATAATGTCGATGACTGAAAAGGTCATCTGATGTGATTTGGGAGCTATTACTTGAATGCTGTTCACTTGAATGGTTTTTCTATTTTGACCCTTGAGTGCTGAGGTTCAACTTTATTCTACAAGGGAAGTCTATCGTTACACACGGACGTACAACATTATTTCAATCTGGCCGCAGTAGCCTCAAAACCTTTGAGGATAATTGAAATTTAATTAAATTTAATTGAACGGTTTTAATTTTAGCCAATGCTATGTGGCCAGCTAGCTAAATAATAAAATAAATTTAAAAAAAGAACCATCCTCTTGCTCTTGCTTTTGATCAACGGTAAGAAAACGCGGTAACCATTTTAAAAACAGCTTAATCATGGATACAAATTCATGAACAAATAAATATAAACTTCCCTTGGACATCTTTTGGCTACTAACTCTCTTAGGTATACCAACACGATTCGGTGGACATTTCACGTTTTCTGATGACACACCCTACTTTGGGCGTTCATAATTTTTGGCAGCGTCGGTGCATGAACGACCACGTTTAAAAAGAATAAACCTATCTTCTATCATGTGTATGCATTGAAAAGGGTTCAAGTTAATTTTGTCAATCCAAATTTTAACACCTTTTTTTACTTGCGTAACGACCATTTCCGGGTCATGAGCGCTCGGCTGTCCCTGACTTCTTCGAATTTCAACATAAATAGTATTTTTACAATCAAATGTAACGCGCAAAAATGCTTCGAAGGCATGATTTTAAAATCACAAATGTTGCATCATTTAAATCCTACTGCCTTTTCCAATGATCGCGTTGGCATGAAAATTTGTTTAAATTTGTCAGCGGTCCTCCCGCATGTCAGTCATCCTATAGGACATCCCTGTAGGGACTTATCAGAAGACGTATTCGCTTAATGCACCTGACACAGAAGTTCTATAATGCACATTGCCGAAGGATTGTCAGTGTATGCGCACCTGTTGGTGTATCTTTGAAGTCTGCAGCTGCTTCTTTTAAATCCGCGCGAATGATCCCACCAAAATCATGCGGAAGGAAAGGAACCCTTGGGGCGGCCTCAGAAATCAACATCTCGTGGACGGGATTTGTTTGTTCTCCTTCTTGCTTGCACACGAGCACTATCAAACGGAAACGTATTTTTGGGGAGTACATTTGTTGACAAGAGAGCATAATGGAGTACACGAGCGTGAAAGAGGGCAAACGACGGTGTCCACGTGTGACTCGCGCGAGCAGCTCTTTACGGGATGGAGCTACCTCGTGCTATCTCTATTTTTCTTCTGCCTTCCGCCTTTCGTTGTTCCGTTTTCTAGAGCGACCACAAAGTGTGCCGTTGGGCTGCCTGCATAGTGTCCCGTCTTTATTGTTCCTTCCCGCACTCGTGCAATTCGCACGGCGTTCGCTGTCTCACTCCCACGTGCTCCATTCGTACACGTGGTATATCGGTGGATCGACGCTCGGTGTAAAACAAACACGTTTTGCTTTGACCGTCGACGTTTCTCGCGCTGTTCGTCAACAACATCACCGCCACTGTTTCCGTGCGTTTGATGTGCTGCCATTTGTGAGGGAAATGTAGGTCTTATGGTTTTGTTTTTGTTGGTGTCCGCGCGGTACTTCCCGCGTTTCGCGTGTTTGTGTGCGGATTGCGAACACACTTTCTCTTCGCTGCTTTCACACGCCTGCTGGAGTGAAATGTAAAATGGCGGGAAATTTGTGTAGCGCACCCCAAAGCGGAACAGTAAAGAAAACATCCTGTCAAATCTGTTTCCCATTTGCTGAACGTGTTCGTTGATTTCCGCTTTTCCGCGCTTCCGTTGCATTTGTGGGCGTTTTGGATTTGCGCTAGTATGCCCGTTGACATGTTGCATCAGGTGCATCGATACAGTGTTCTATTCGCACACACTACAATCACATTGCATCCCATTCAAGCTTTCCGGTGGAGGGTTTGCAAAAATAAAATCAATACCGCCTCGATTAGTACGCAACAGTACGAACTGGTGTTGGTATACTATACGACCATAATGTAACGTTACTACTACGACGACTAAGCGCCTCGCGTCGTGGCCCTACACAGATCTTTCTGCACTGTACAGCATATAACCGTTCTCACTCACTCCCATGGCTTGCTCGTGCCGTGTTGTGTTAACGTTGCACACTATCTCACAGCTTTCCTAATCGTCAACCAGCGTGGCGCGGAATGCACGGTCTTTGTTTTGATTGTTAGCTCTCGCTCTTTCCTTCACTGCTCTATCGGGCGCCCTTTCCCATTCGCTCGCAGAAGGCGCAGAGAAGGGCCTTCTCGCTCGCAGCTACAACGTCTCACTCGTGCTACCTGTTTGATCTAGTAGACACAGCCCAAGAACGCCGCGGTGTGTGTATGTGGTAGGTTTATTTTTGTTTTGTATTCAGCTCGTTTCTTTTATTTTACGAGGCACCCAGCACACCAGTGATAAGGATGGGCAAAAGCGACTACTAATACCACTAGCAGGCACTGTTCTTACCTCTTGCACAAAGTTTAACCGACACGGAATTTGGAGATTTATTTCCTTGGAATCACACTTGCAACTGCAGCCATGTGCTCAGACACACGAGATGAACTTTGGATGCAGAATTGAATCATAAGGGGTCTTCGGGAGCTGCTTTTCCAAAGCAAACACACACACAAAACGAGACCCCCACAGCAAAACGCAAAATATTACGCTCTTTTTCTGTGCCCCCCCACACACACATACACACCCGTAGAGGATTGCCAAGCATAAGGTACTGAGATGAACATCTTTCGATGCCGCTTGGTTTTGCTCCCTTTCGCTCTCTCGTTATTTATCTATGTTTGTCACGCTTGCGCTTCATTGTAGGTCATGATTTAGACTCTCCTTCTTCTTTCAGAAATCTTGCATCACTGTCCAACGCATAGCGGAGGACCTGTATCGGTCCTCTCGCTCGTGTACTACCAAGGCCACACTAGACCCTTCAGGCAGTTAGTGTATTCGATAAAGTTCAGCTTGGTTATGGTGGGCAATATTCTCTCTAGGGGGGGGGCAAACGATGCGGGCAGCGAATTCGCTTCTGCACCTGTACCCTAGAGGAGGTAAAAACATCCGAGACTAACCGTGGAATATGGATTGGAAATCAGTATCTGGCAGCGGAAGAGAGTGTGTTACACCGAGTCCAAAAAAGTCATTTATGGTAACCAATCTATCAAAGAGTGCTACTTACATTCAGCTGCAAATAACGCTGGATCTTAGTGTCCAACCGATCGTTGCCGAAGATCGGGAAGGCGCACGTTAGGTCGTGGATGTCCATGCCACAGATGCGGCACTTTCTGGCGACGTTCAGCTCCAGGCTCATGCTCAGCAGGCCGCTCGAGTCCATCTTCCCGGACCCTAAAAACACGAACACCTCGCCCTGCTGACGGTCCTTTCCTTCTCACGCTTACTATGTGTACTATGATGCGGATTGGAGCCGGCCTACTACTACTTCACGCTTCTTTCACCGCACTGACACACAACTGGCGTTTCGTTTTTGGCGCAATTTAACTTTGCCCTCCCCCTAAAACGTCACCTGAACAATAGAAGGAGCGTGTGACGGAGCAAACGACTGACGGAAAGAGAGAGACAGAGAGAGCAAGCGCACTGCCCTTCGTCGAAACAATCTGTAAGCAAGGTCCTCCAATAGACAATATTAGTTTGATTTGACGCGTACGGCAAACACATTCGTGGACACCTTGAACACCAGTGGAAATGATGCTAAACCGACTGCGGATTGCTCTTCTAGGGCGGGTTCTTCGCGTGTGGAGATGCGCGATGTGCGTCCGCGAGCCAACCGATGCTATTGACGGAGATTTCTTCCCGCGACTGACGAAGAAATTGCATTGCTGGTGCACACCTCACAACCTTCTCTCTCTCTCTCTTTCTTTCTCTCTCTCTCTCTCGCTTTCTACCACATGTAAAGCGCTGCGTCGTTGTGTGCGTATGCAAACACCTTCGCCCCGCGCACTGGCCACTGGCACCCCCGCGCACTTGCTCCACCTTGGGGACAACAGAAGCTGCTGCGTACGTGCGTGTAGCGTGTAAGCGTGTGTTTGGCTATTTTCGTGTGGTGTAACCGTGCGCGCGAGAATATATTCAACAGTATTTGCGCTTGAACTCGCGAAGCTGCTGCTGCTGCTGCGGGGTGGAAATAATGGTACGAAAATTTTTCCCCATTTGATTACAACCACACGGGACGCGGTGAAGGCGATGCAGACCGGGTCGAATCTTTTCCCCGGATGAATACTTCCCTCCGTTGCCTAGCGACACATTGGTTGAATTCAACGGTTGCTTAGAATACCTCTTTTGATGCGTGAAAACCTCCACCGTGGTTGCGCTTTTTTTTTTCGTTCACCAAATCGACAGGTTTTCCTTACCACACCTTCACGAGTCGCGTGCCCGGCACTGCTGGGCTCCAGTGTGGAAGAGTTATCTAGCGCGTCCCGTTTAGCACACCGGAAGGACACGGCAAAGAATAAGTACGGGGAAACAAAAAAAAAAAAAACCGTCAACCCCCACACACGGTGCGTCGGTCCCGGGGAGGAAAATGCGCGTATTTGACTCGAGCTCGCGCGATCACGGACTGAGAGAGAGACGGCGGAGCGTTTTACACCGTCGACGCTGGGGAGCCTTATTGCCGCGAAATTGCGCGACGATGAAGACGCCAACGACGGCGAAGAAGATTTGCGCTCGTATGTGTGTGTGTGGCGCGGTGTGTGCAGAGCGTGATGGTGGTGGTAGTTACACGCAACCGAGCCAACGATTCGGTATCCACATCGGATGATATAAGTGTGTGAGAAGGAAAGAAAGAGAACGGCAGATTCGAAAGGGAAAAGGAGATAAGAAACGGACAGTGGTAGACAAGGACAGTATCAGCGCATAGCGCTTGTTACGTGAAAGAGATACGAACAAACGGTCATGGTGTTGGTTGAACAATACGAAGGCAACAACAGATTTTTATTACACTTCTTCCGTCTCTTTTCTACGCGTTAGTAATATCAAGAATCGGCATGCTCCCGATTGCGAAAACATATATTCTTCTTTACTCTGACAACCCTTTCGTTCTGTCCCTCTCTTGCACTCACGGCACCGGTGCATTTGGCTATCCTTATCATGTTAACACTTTTCTTCGTTTTAAGGCCTGGGCAGTGCACATCTCATCGCAGCTTCTTCCTCCATATCGTGTGCATCTGCAGCTCAGCGTGTGTGCATCAAACGATGTTTTGCCAGAGATAGAACGCAGAACGGACTGCAGAACAGAACCCAGGCCACAGAGTGCAACGATGAAAGCGTAGACTGATGGGAGGGCAAAAGATGCAGTAATTCCCTAACCAATTTCGACACTATCGCAATGCAATGAGCGGAGCAAACTGCAGCTATATGCTTTTGTTTGCCTTGAGATTCGACTTGCTTGGTCCAGATGGTTGATGCATACGACATCCGGCTTGTTTCACTGATAGCCGTATGGGTGCACAGAAAAATGAGATAGAATTCAAGAATATCCCCAGCACAGCACATGGATTGAACCTATTCTGAACGAAGGGTAGAACGAGAAACAAAATACAGACTGTCCTCGTCAAAATACAGACAGACTGAGAAGAATGAAACAATCGGTTTCATGAAGCAGGAAACCCCTTAACGTGATAGCAGAAAGCAAATTTTCGATACTGCTATTGAGCACGTGCCATATGAATCGAAACATATTGTTAATGGAAATTTTATTTGAATTACATTTTTTTTATTTGCTTTATTAAATTTTTATTAAAACAAATTTGTAAAGTAAGTAGATATATTTTCGTCACACAGTTTTTCTTAAAAATCCTGAAGTAAATTGAAATTAAAGACCACGTTTCAAAAATTCGAATTCAAAATCCCTCATGGCTTCCATGTGCATCCAAGACACAAACCAAACCCGTTTAGCCGTTTTTATCGTTTCGTTCCGCGAGCGCGCCATCTGGTGGAATTTATGCTTAATAAGTGTTCTGTTCGCAACCGTGAAGTTTTCATATAATTTTTTTGTAATTTACTTAGTTTTTCTACTTAAATTGTGGCAAAATCTTTAATTCATACTGTTGACTTCACGATAAAAAGCGTGTTTAATCCAGGGTAAACAAAACCCGGATTAAGGAAATGAATACGAATTCAAAAACCGTCGCATAGTTGTACAACTCAAATAGAAGGTGGGATGAAGTTTGATAACATTGTCATAAAGTTTAGAATGCATCAAGCATCAAGAGATACTTACTGAATTGAAATTATTTTTTTTCAGCATGTACAAAAACAAACACGATTCGATTGTTCTGTGCTTAAATTCACCTTGAATATTCGCTCTTGCACTGTCGCTTTCATGCGTTACATAACAATTATTGATGTATAAATACTATAGTGCACATATCCTTACGCTCTGGGCTACAATGACGAACGGGAGCTTGTATTAACGGGGCATAATAACGCAACCACAAAGCGTAAAATAAAATAAATAATAAAAAGAACCATGTTTACCGTTATCGCTTATTCCATCAGTGTCCCAAAAAATACACATTCACCATAAACCTGTTACATGGGGGTTTTTTGTTGGTCTCCCACCTATGAAATAGTTCAGGTGGCATATCTGATCGATCGTTAATCCGGCTATCGGATCGCAACGGGGTTCGCAATTTATCACGTTTTATGATATCGTTTCGCCAAAGTTTGTCATGCCGACGTGCGCACCTTAATTACTACTTTGACCAGAATGTGGGACAATTAGCGGCTTAAAAATGAACCATCGATTCATGCCGATCGATCAATCGATTGATCGGGAATGTGCGATAGGCTAAGTATCGATTGCCGCGACGACCGGCGGGTACTGTTGGTCAGCCTTTTTCGTAGGGGAAAATAATCCCACCAAGAAAATTCAATAACAAAACACAACCACTACCGATCGTAGGTACAGTACAATTTTGAACGAGGAAGACATTTTCCCTCCGAAACATAGGCGCAAAACGGCCCCTGCTACGGGGTAGGCGCACCAAGAGCGCATTATGTTTGAAATTGAGATAGTTTAATGTCCCGTCTCTCCCGTCAACCCATACACCCACTCCAGCGTCTCGCCGCGACTCCGTGTCGGGGAAGGAAAAATGGTGATTTTTTTCTTTCAGAGACTCCCGGGCGATTTGGAAGAAACAAATGAACCAGCGGCCAGAATGTCGTGGGACGTGTGTGTGCGACAGAATGTGGGGTGGCGAAATCGTGCACGGTTCGGCAGCGTGGTCACTTGAGTGGATTAGGCTGGCGCACGAATGGGCGGAGCACCCTTTGCACCGGAGAGCCGAACAGGTCACGTGGGCCAGAGAAAGGGGGCCAGCATGTGCGATAAAATCGGGAGCACAGTGATGGCTGTGGGATTTCGTTTTGCGATAATTTATTGTAAAGACTTTAAAAGTACATCATCTTGAAATTTTTCTAGCAGTAGGGAAATGTAAATTATTCAACATAAGAGGTGCGCCAACGGAACTGGCACGCTAAGCAACAATTGTTTGCTATCTTAAAAATTCCAACAAGGTTAGAAGCTTGTATAGAAAATGTTAGTTTGTTTTGTAAAATTGTTATTTTAGTATCAGGGTGTTAAGAATGCGTACATAATATCAATCCGGTCTGTACCAAATATTAACAGTAAACATTACTGAATGAAAATGTTAAAAGAAAAGCTTTGACTATGTGTGCAAAATCAGTTGCAGTTGATCCACGAGACACAGTTGCTCTAAAAGCAAATATATCGAGAGACATTGTCAAGTTGAACGGTTTGTCCGTGCGAAAGTAGTCCTTCCCCGGCCGTCCAACCAGCATCGCGTGAAAAAAAAGGGACAAGAAAGTGGGGAATATTGGTAGGAGAGAAGAAGAAAACAGTCTGCCAGCACCAGCAGTGGCGTTCGATGCAGGATCGCCCGCACAAGCTCAACAAGCTGCCCGGACAACACGATGCACTGTTCGGTGCGATTTCTCCCTCGCCCTTCACCCTTCCCGGCCACCCTAAGGCACGGTGTGAAGGGACAGGGCATGGGGAGGCTCGCCGGTGGGCAGCAGAAAATGCCAATTTCGTATTTGCTCTACATTCGCTTACGTAACCGGAGCAGGCGGCTACGAAAATCTAGCGAAAATCCGGACCCTACCGGTGCACGTCGGCCCCTTTCTTACTTGTGGAGGTGAAAAACGGCGGAGGAGAGACCGTGACCATTATGTGCGCACATATTTCTCCTTCGGCGCGGTTCATGCTGAGGGCGCGAAGAAGGCGAGGGTGATTTTTTGCCCCGGTAATTTCTCCTTAGTAGCACTGCTCGACAAAGCTGACGCTGGCTACCGGTGGGTTGGTTAATTTCTTCCCCTTCCCAACACTCCCGCACACTCCTGGCACCTTTCCTGGCTGAATTCTGATCTACGACGCGGTCTGGGCATCTGCGGTGCGCCTTTCGGGCGTTTCGCTTTCTTTTCAGTTTCGCTTTTTCGACCCTTCATCACATGTCCAGATCGTGCTGGTCCTGCTCGCACCCTCTCGCTCTTATTCTTTCTCCTCCAGTTTTCATGACGAAAGCCGTGTTGCGTTACGCGAACGGGCTCATTAGGCGCGGGCCCGTGCACGACAGCCTCCGAGGGGTCCTTTCTTGGGAGAGATTTTTCAGGAAGTTCTTGATTGTGCCGCAACATTCGCCGGGGATTTCGGCTTCTCTTTCCTTCCACTTCTACCCTTGTCTAGCTTCATCTACTCGGAGATTTTCATTTCGCTCCGATCTGACGTTGTGATGATGAATCGTTGACCGACCGGGAGCGTTTCTTTCTTTCTTTCTTTCTTTCTTTCTTCGCCGAAGCCGCGGTGAGGCTCCTCGACCCACTCCTCCCGGGCAGGAAGTGAAATGGTTCACGAGCACGAGCACTTTTCGCTCGAACAGACGCGAGGTTCTTTGGGCTCAAGTCTTTCGCCGCTTCCCCGCGTGCGCCGTTCGTTGGGAGGTGGCGCTCGTTGCTGGCGCAAAGCTAGCGTAATAACATTATTTGCTGACAGTAATGAGGCTTTAATAGGACAGTTTTGCTGCCTCACCCTTTCTCTTTCCCTCGCGCAGAGTGGCACCAGGACGAGGAGGAGGGGGCGAGGTGCTACAATGTTGTCTTTGAACGCCCCAGAATGGACGGGCTGTTGGTGGACGATGGATGGGGCAGTTTATTAGCTTCTGTGGTTTAATTTCCTCAAAGGTTGTTTGATTGAGCGGCGGAGTGCAAATGCGATTTACTACTCGTTGACCCTACGGTTGGTCAGCTTACGTGCAACAGCTTCAATTAGGTAGTAAAAAATAATTGGAAGCTTGCCTCAGCAGCAAAGATCGAGAGTCTAGTTGTATTGCTTATGAAAATGAACAACATAAAATCTATCCAAATTCAACGCACAGTGGCAAAACTATTAAGTGATCACATTAAGTAATTTGTTACCTTTTTGAATAACCTATCGTTTTCAATTGCTCTGGGTTATCTTTAACGGTTGAATGTACAAAAAAGCGACATAAATTACTCAGTTTCTAAATGCAGCTTGTTTTATTAATTAAAAAAAATCTTCAACCTTAACAGTATCATCGAACATATGTTTCATTTCCTCACACAAAGCCCTTCAGATCGGCTCAAAACCACGTTTCCATTCACTTTCGATTATCGGCTTTCGGTTGGTTCGCTCGATCGTACGTTTGCTTGTATGTATGTTTGTGCAGTGTTTTTTAATTGAAAATTTCAGTCGAAGGCTTGGATAAGAACTATTGCTGAAGGACCTTTCGTCTACTTGAGTTTGGTCGCTTTTTTTCTGTTAAAAAGAATTTCCTCAAGGTTTTTTCAAAATCTCGATTTGGATTAGTACTAAACAAATATTTACCATTTTTGCAAACCTGAACAGCACCAGATTTCACACATCCCAAACGCTGATTAAGCCAAAGCGTGAAGTGCTAAGCCTATTATCCACTGACATAATCCCAGCGCGCCACCATTTCGCGTTTCCATTTTTTTTTTTTATTGGCCGCAAACTCCTATTTGGGCTTTGTTCTTCACGAGCTCATAATAATGATCGTGAGCATAATTTCGAGCGCCCGTAAGTGGCAAGGTGAGCCCGATCGAAACGGTGCTAGTGTTGAGAGGCGTGGTGCCGTTTGTGCGCTGCCGTATGTGGCCTGCGAGTGGAATGCAATGGAACCGCCTTGGAGGCCAGGCTGGGGTGGGGGCGCACAAACTAAGGAACGGTTACAGATCGTTCGGTCAATCAGCGCATGTTATTATGCTGCAGCAGAATGTGTCATGCGGTGCCGCACATGGTTGCTCTTGGCCGAATATTGATGGTGTAGGGGTTTGCCTACAACTGGAAGGCTTCCTTGTGCGTGTCCTTTGAATCGCCATGCCTCATGTCTGCGCGGGGAATATGTTAAAATTGAACTGACAAAAAAATTCGACCAAAAATTCTTCTCTAAAATGATTAATGCATGCTTCGGTGTTTTGTATCTTTTTTTCCCACCATGGCGTTGAACGAAACGATCAGATTAGAGGTGATTTCGTTGATTTTTGGCCACCTTCTTGTAGATCTGTTCGTTGCGCGTTGTCTCCTTTCGTCAAACGTAACTATTTCCGCCAGGATTGGAATGCGTTCAGCTAGCGCCATATGTCAGTCTGTTGGGTCGAACGTTCGCGTCTTTTCAAACAAATTAATAATCATATGGCAGCAGGAGATCAAGAGCCAAAAAAAAACGAAGCCATATAAAAGCGCAAGCATAGCCACCGTTCATTCGAGCGCTGAAAGAATTATGCTGCCTGAGCAGCCCTGGGCCTGAAAAGGAGTTTGACAATGTGCTGAATAGAAATAATAGTGTTTTGGCGGCGTTTTGGATCCGGTGCATTTTTTTTTCAGCATGACTTCACAAATGCGATCGTATGGTAGAGTAATTTGTTTGGCAAGAGTTTACAGTTCATAGCAGGTTTTTTTTCTATCGCTTAAGGAACACCAGGTATTGATACGTAAAAACGAACCATACAGCCACACCGCTCGAGGCTATAGGCATCGCAGTTGACATCAAATGTTTCTTTTTATTTCCCAAATCGGAGCAAAATGTTCATTAATGAGCTCGGTAATGGTTGCTGAATAATTATGCAGATCGTTGGGTTGATGATCGTTACATCAATGGCGGAAGGGGCTGTTGAGATATTTTATACAAGTAACATGTAACCCCTCAAGCCCAAGCCAGCATGTTAAGATAGTCGTCAATCTGGAATGACATTGAGTCAGTGAAAGCAATGATGAATTCTGTTTAGCGTACAAGTTTCCCTCGGTTGGCCTTGAGACGATAGTTAACCTATCACGCGTGAGTTCTAGCTTCAACTTCTTTCCTCAATTATCACATGCGATGAAGAGAACGAATAAATGGTACCGAACGAAAGGTTGAGAGGTAACATGGGTGTCCTTCTGGAGTGTAAGAAATTCACTTCAGGGTAAGTAAAAGGATTGGCATTGACGATTATATTCAGAAATTTCGAGATCACCAGATTTCCAAAAAGCAAAAAAAGGGTTTTTTCTTCAACGATAAAATGTCAACCAAAGGAATTACCTTGAAGCTTTCCTTCAACATAAGTACAAATACGCAAGTAAACCCCTCATATTCTCACCTTTATCCTGCGTCCGATTTTCTGTGGTTCGATCAGCAAAGGCTCAATTTGTAAAACATCATAGGGAGACGTTCGTGATCGACATTCGCATTACGGTTTCGCATTTATAAATGACATTCCTCGACAATGTAGTTATGTACCCCCCGCAGCAGGCCAATTCGTGGGGGAGTGGTTGCGAACGGTCGGCACACATTACGCGATACAATGTTATGAGCTAATTAATTTCAGCACTGTGGGAAACAAAACTGTTTCGCCCGCGAAACGGATCGGTCGCATGCATCTTGCGGGCCGCAGTTAAAGTCCTGCGAATTGGCCGACCACACCCGAACAGGGACTCACGGTTCTGCTCATTACGGACGGACATTTCTGCGCTTCTTGGGTTGCCACGAGACGGTGTTGTTGGCGTCTTTTTACCGTGAAATGGTCATAGGCACGGCTGCTGTGAACCGATCCCTTGATAATTGCGATGCAGAAGTTTTAACGTTCCTTTGATTAAATAAATGATAGATACTATGAGGGTGGTTGATTGTTCGGAAGCTCTACGGTCTTTTTCTATCACATCAAAAATATGTTAAGTAGGTTTCATAAAACGTAAATGCCAATAGGAAATTATTCCTAAAAAAAAGCTGTAGTTTTAGTCATTGTTCAACAAAGAGAGAAGACTACATGCAGCATCATTTGGAGTAAATCCAAGACTGCCAAGTAACCGCAAGGCTGAACAAGAATTGTTAGCCTTTGCACGCAACAAAGTTTAAGGCTAGCACAGCCGTGATATTCAACGCCCGCGTTCTGTTCGTCCGGTCGGCTTTCCACGGTCAATGGAAACCGTAAAGGGAAAGGGCGTGGGTTCTCCCTGCGTCCGTCTGTTCTCGCCGGTGGTACAAGTTTCCAGTACAATCTCTTCTCGCTATCCCGGTCCTGCCAAACCGGACCGATGTGAAAAATGGTAGCACTCGCCCTGGAGGAAACCGGACACACTTCGCCGAGCGACAGTGGAACCGCGAAGTGTTTAAGCCACGTTCTCGACCTTGGTCGAGCGTCTATTGTGGGCTACCGAAAGTGCGCCGCGCCAGTGCTTTGTCGGGCCGGGGCGATGTGGCTAAAGGCGAAGGCAGACGGTTTCCCCTTTCTGCGGTGCGACTTTGAAACTGCATCCGGTTCGCGGTAATGCTAGTTGCGCCCCGGCTGGCTTCGCTGGCGCTGATACTCATTTACGGGAAGGACACGGTAAAGGTTGTTGTGTTGCCTTTGTTCTGTGTGTGTGTGTGCGTGTGTGCTACCACCGTCGCCATTCTGAGCGATTTCTTCGGGCACGGTCGAAGGCGTTGCGGGACGAACGCGCGGTAGTGTTGGACAAAACATAATAAAGCGTGAAATAGTAACGCGAGCACGCTTTATGAGCTTCGACTGTGGGTCAAGATTGGGTTTCCAACGTGGTCATTAGTGCGATGGGCCGACGCCTGAAGTGTGCCTTTTCGTGAATAATTAGGGTTAATTTTAAATTCGCGGCTTACAGTGTGGCAATTGTTCCGAATGGCGTGTTTTGGCATGTAAATGTATCCGTTTCGATGCATTTATTTGCCGAGGTTGTCCTTCTGCTAATAATGGAGCAAATATGATACATCGTTTTGTTAAAACAATAAATCATGCTGGCAGAAAGAAAACCTATTCATATAATAAATACAATTGAGATGCGAAAAATTCCAACTAATGCAAGCGCACACGGTTCAAAGATGCAAAAATGTGTTCAAAGAACTTCAACGCCAAATCAAGCGACGAACTCTATTATGTCACGCAGCCCAAATGCGAGCAAATGGCGAACGCGCTTCGCACTGGATTTTCGACCCACGTGGAATCTTCTTTTTTTCCAGGTCATTTGCATCTATCGGTCTCCCTATGATATTACCACGCCGTGAACCACTGCCCCACGGACGCCTTTCTCCTCAATACCGTAATCGCGGGGGGAGGGAATGGAACACTTTCCATTCGCTTTAATTAAAATTACACCACCAGACAATTTGCCCAATAAATCCCCGCTCGTATTCGCGCGGTTTCGGATAATTGTTCGCCTTCTTTCATCGCCGGATTACCGCATAGCAAAAGGGGCAGGTACGGCTGGCGCGATACTGCTGCCATTATCGGACCATATGCGAGTGCGCGGTTTGTGGCGAGGCCGGGCAGGGAGGGATGCCTTTTAAAAAAGTGCATTTTCTTCTTGCGCTTACTTCATACGCATGAAATAACTTCCGAACTTATGAATGGCGAAGGCGCGGATGCGAACTACATACCGCACGATTCGATGCTCTTGCGCGGACAATGCTGGTTGGAATGGAGATTTAAAAAAGACGTTCCCATGAAATATTTACCTAAAATTGTTGTGCATTTTATGAAAAGTTTTAATAACCTGAGGAGATTTGAATAGGCAACATTTCCCAGCACAATCTGGTTAAAGAAAGTGAATTTCTATAGTTCTTCAAAATGTGTTCTTAAACCAAATCTAAATCAAAATTCAACATACGCAATCTTAAAAGTGTTATCTTCTAGTGGCGTATCGAATGGCAAAAAAGGCGACACACGCAAATCAAACTCCTCCGAATTCTCTTCTGTGCTTTTGACTTTGCATTCTTTGCCAGTCCGATTGCGATAAATGGCCCGATTACATGTATGAGCCGCACGCATAACAATCATAATCATCCGATCGTCGGCACCGATAGCGCAGTCGATGCCGAAACCATTTCGCACCTCCCGATCGCGGCCGCAGACGCAAGACAGCTCATTAGGCATACAGGGGGCTATTTAAAAAACAATCCTTTCTTCTCCTCCTCGGAAGAGAGATGCAAGATAGTTTTTGAGATGTACCACGAGGGGCGACCGGTGGTGATATTGTGAACGCCGAACGAAAGCCACCGAGTGCAGGTTTGCTTTACACGTCACCGTAATCATCGGGTCAAATCTGGTGTGAAGTTTCACTATCACTTGCACGGCGTGGGGAGGACTGCAGCAGCCGGAGAAATAATGATAATGTTGGAAATACGAACCCTCGTGTTCGACCGCGCCTGCGATCTATTTTTCTCTTCTCTCGCTCCGATCTGCAGTTGTTGTTTTTTCAATTTTCCAACTCATGTGGGTGGTAAAATTGGGCGGGAAAAATGATGGTGGCTGCAGCATGCAAAGAAAGATTACAGAAAAAAAGAAAATGAAATCGAAATCACGCGAACCATGTGGAACGGTATCATTATGTCAGTAGCGCAGCCATAGTCACCTACAATCCCCGTCTCGTTGACCTCCGTTATTCTCCCTTCCCCTTGGTGTTGGCTTCTCCTTCCTTGAGCCACGGGAGTGACCGGCCTTCCGTCGGGGACGGGTTGGCAATTTCGCTGGCCCGCTTTTGTCTGGCTGGCTCGCCGGGTGGTGGCATAACGCGATGGGTTGGCGGTTCGCTTCCTGCTCCCGGAGGGTTCTCCCCACCGAACGGTTGTTCAGTTCGTCGTTAAATTTTTGACACAAGAATCGAAAGTACCCCGCGCTCGAAGGCGACAGCCGATCGTCAATCGGCATCTCTGTCAATTGCATTCGAGAAATTAGATCATATCGTCGAGGTGGCTGTCGGCGTCGTGGCTCCTCCAAAGTCTTCGCTTTGGCCGAGGTGGGGTGAGTTTTGTAAATGACAATCGTAGAGCAATCAAGAGAGATTAACAATCTCGCACATAATCGCAAGACCGTGCATAATAGCGTAACGTCGTGATTGGTTTTATTGCAACGATGTTTAGTTAATTGTTGGCGGCTCTATGTTGATTTCGATTCGTTTTGCTGACTTTATGCGCTCAGGAAAAGTGGGATAAATTTTTTAATTATAAATTTAGACTTCGATACCATAATTTCGGAGGTTGAGTTTCATTTCGATGTTCAAACATTATAACATATGGTACTCAAAATTATATGCTAATTCATGTTTTTCCATAATAATTTTCGTCGAATTTTTAATACAATAAAAATGTCCTCTAAATCCTTTTCTTTTTTTCTTTAAAATTAGGTGGATGAATGCGTCCAGGGCAATTAATTATCTGCCCCAAGCCCCCTTTCTTCACCGTCCTCCTGTTTGGAAAGCCATCCTTCGCCGGGAATCCCCGGCAGCGATCGGACACACCGACCTGATCGACGTTTCAAACGGTCATTAAAAGCTTGCCTACAAATTCAGCTCAGCAAGTGTGATTGACGGCTTACCGATTGAAGACTGTCTCGCCGGAGTGCGCCGCCATGTTGTACTGCACTGGACCATGGGCACCGTCTGCTTGAAGGCGAGAGTAAACCAACAAAAAAAGAAGAAGAAAAAAAAAGGCACCAACCTCAACCGGATTAGGCGGACGATATCATTTCCCCATTTTTCCGATCTCCAATCGAGCACGAGCCGTTGGCGGACAGATGATGATGGTGGAACGGATCGATTTTTCCGCTCTTCAGCCGTGTTTTTTTCCCCCCTTTCCTTGCTTCTTTTTAATGTGATCTGATTAATGCATGAAATATTATTACCACAGAAGGCGACAGGGCTTTGCTTCGTTTGCCGATTCCCGCTCCCTCAAACGTGCCCTGTCGTTTGATCGCACAGATCACCCGGCGTGACGCAACGGTTCGGGCCGATTTCAATGGTCGCAAATTGAAAATGGAATCAAATTTAAAACGAGCCAGCGGCACCGGACCACGGTCCGTCGATCGAAGATTCGGTGCAGATTTGCGCGGCTGCAGCCGGAGCGACAATCTGTGTGGGTCAATCTGGTTGCACTTTTTGGCCGGAGCAAGTGGCTTGGTGTCGTTCGGATCGGTTCTTTAGATGGCGCTGTGCATGCATTTATCGATGCATATTTTGGCTTTTCGGTTATCTCTTAATCGCACGAGGGCTCCGATTGGTTCAATCGATATCATCCGATTGAATGCAATTACGTCAAGGTTCTTTGAAATAACGTGATCGTACAACCTATTATGAGGGATAGTATTTCCTTATTCTATGCTTGAAGAAACTTTGGGGTTGACGAACGATCAAATGTACATATTTTCGATTAGAATTTGCTTCTGTATTGAATTGCACAATCTTAGTCAAACATCAACCCTCTCGATCCAAATTTCAGCCTCTTAAACGCGCTCCTACATTCTCTCGCCGTCAATTTGTGCGACCTTGTTTGACACTGAGGCCTGTACAGTCCATAAATCACCACCCCGTTCATTTGGCGGCAAGTAAAGTGAGCTCCTGCCCTCCCCAGGACGGGATGAAATTCCTGAAACATTTTCGGTCCGACCCTAAGGTGAAGGCCCGATTCAGAACACTGCTGGCGTCAATCTGAAATCGAACGGGTCGATTTGGAGCGCCATTTGGCCAGACGCAGCAATTAATCTTCGACACCAGGAGCCACGGCGCTAACGTTGCCGAACATGAACCGTCCCGCAGCTGCTCCAAAAGGCGCCGTAATAAAGTAGATCTTTTTATGTGACACGGCGATTGGGTCGAAGAATAAACTAAATTACACGGTAGCGCACACCGAAATTCCGGCCTCACATGTTGTCGTGCGCCGGGACTGTTCAAGTAACGCTTTCCTCCCTCCCACGGTTTGCTTCCGCTTCGAAAGGAAACACTTTAATCTAGTGCTAGACTTTTATTGGCGGCGGGTTGGCCCAAGCATGGGACCAGACGTCAGAGCCCCTCCTCGAAAAAAAAAAAAACCGATCGATATTGAGCCAAGTTCCGATTGCCGGACTTGTCTGCGCCGTTTCGCCTTGCGACCTTCGATTCCGTCGAGCGAGCGAACGAGCTCCGATCGAATGTGAAACGCGAATCACACCGGCCTATATGGTGGGTTTGAAGCGTTTTCGTCGTCCTTCGGATGTTGGGTGAGGTTGCGCTATTTTCCACCCCGTTCGCCCCCGGTTCGCCTTTCCCGTAAGCATCCCCGCACGGACATTAATGTGTGACTCTCCGGACACGCACACGGCATGACGCTGGCATTTTTGGCGACCCGCGTAAGGAGAACGATCAAATGACGAAAACAGGCCTAGGAAAACTGTCGAAAATTCCACCCAAAACGTTAATTAGGAGGTTTGCGAGCGGTCACGGGTGTAACGTTCTTTCGGAAACGTTCGAAACGGTTCTTTACGAAACGCCAATATCCCCACCACAAACGGACCCAATTTGCCGCCGGACGGACGTGTGCCGTTCGAATTTCCGAAAGGAACGCTTTTCGCAAGCTTCGCGGGCTTCTCTCCCCCCCCCCCCCCCCTGGAGGTAGTCAGGGGTTTCACACGCGGACGCGGAAAAGGGGCACGAAATTTGGACGCATTTCCTAAGGCAAACAGAAAACTAAACCTTTTTTCGCGGAGGTATTACGGTGTTTGTCGGTGGTTGGCGCACGTTTGGTTGGCGTGTGCGCCTTTCGGGCCACGCGTTAGAGAAGGCTCACGTATACGGCTCAAGGTTGCGCGGGTTGCGCCTACCGAATGCCGGCGATCGTCGAAGCCGACGAGGAAACGCAGCTTGGGTTGAAATCGTTTTCCGGTCAAGCTTTGCAAACCCACGCACGCCCTGGCGTTATTCGAAGAACGCACCTTGCAATTAGGGGCAAAATATTTGGGCTATGTTTTAACCGTCAGGCAGCATTACGAATCCCCTGCTGATAGAATGCAGTTAGTTGGGTAAACCTACCGTAGAAAATTTGGGCTATGGAGAGCGTGGTTGAAAAGTGCCGCTGTTTGTTTCCGGAAAGTTCGAAGAAACCAGTTTACTCAGAAAAAAGAATATTCAACAAATGGTCCACCTTGGACGGTTTTTAAAATAAAAGAGTCCCTAAACGATGTTGGATTTACCCTCGAACGCCAACGCTTGACCGCTGGATCGACGATACTCCGGCGTTTAGAAGTCACCATACCGAGCAGAACAGTTTTCCCCTTCGGGGAAAAACGGGCCACTGTTACCTAACCTGACCTTTGGTGTGCGAATCGAAAGGGAAGTGGCCAAACGTTTGTTGATTTTTGCCGATGAAAGAGGGGCGCGAAAAAGGGGTTTTGTCGCTGTAGAATGCTCGGACCAACCCACGAGACGCCCAGGGGGTTTCACTCTCGATGCTTGTCTAAGAAAATTAAATAACCCATGGACGCCTGACGTTTTCGGCCTGTGTTTTTTTGGAGGCGAAAAATGCCACTCAATATTCGCCGAGCCATTCCATTAGGAGATTTGGCTTTTTTCCGAGTTGGTAAAATGTTTCTTTGGAAGAAGGAAGTAAAACCGTTCCTTGGATTATTTCATGCAGTTTGTGACTTCCAAAATTGATATTACTTTTGATATTTAATTCTAATTTTTAAAAACATAATAGAAACATTTTGACAATGTTTAAAATGACCGGAAGGCGGTATATTTAAAATGGAATTAATTTGTCCATAGTGCCTCGTGGCTCCGTCTAAGAACTCAAGCGCAACTAACGTGTTTCGGTGTGTGACTCAGCAACCGATCGTTTGGGCGCGTATCGGTGATCGCGTCCAATCACCTTTCAACGACCGTCGCAAGGACTTTTGCGCATTCTGGAACGTTCCCACCAACGGGGAGTTTTGTTTTAAGTTTCATATGCTCGATGTTTCTCTGTTTTCTGCACAACCGTCCAACTTCTGCCTGCTGCCACTACAACTCCCGGAGCAAAATTTCAAACGCAAAACTAAGCGTAAAGATCGTTTAACGCCACTCGGAATGCGCGCTCCGATGGGCTTTTCTGCGCCTTTTTTTTGCGTACCATTTGGCGGAATTGACGCCATTCTGGAGCTCTATCATTAAATCTAACCTTTCGCTGGCTGGTGGAGCAGAGTAAAGTAAAAGAGCGTTTAAAAAAAGAAAAAGGGCCAAGCAGCAGTAAACACTGCTAACCTCGCGAGCTGCCGTTTGTTTGACTAATCTCAGCGTTGCGGTGCGTGCTGCGCCGTTTTGCGTACAGCACGAAATGCACCTCGTGGCGGGTGTTCTGTTGCATTGCAGCACCGTCCCCCGGCTGCCCCTTTCCGAAAGCAAGCCAGCCTGCCGGAGTCCGGCAAAAAAAAAATCGACACCTTTCGCTTCGCGTCAGCAAACTTTGGACGAATCGGTTTACAAAGGTCCTCAGGAAGCGAACCGAACCCGGGAATAGGAAACGCACTGTCGTTGGGTTGGTGTTAGGCTCACCTTCGGGAAGCTTTCGGTTGTCGACTACGCTTGGACTCTTTCGTCGGACGAAATGCACAACTTTACGCATCGGTTGCAACCGGCTCACCTGCAGCTCGCTGGTTGCTCGTTTTTTGTGCAGCAACAACACCAACGATACAAGCATTATCATTTGCTTCGTGTAAGACCAATCGGTTGGGGATGTAGTTAACATGGCGGAAAAAGGCATAGAGTCAATTGCTAAACTCGTTCACGTAGTTAATCGCCCGGCAGAAGGGTGCACGATGTCTTGAGGGCTGATTGTGCCTGTGCTTAAAGTTGCATTATTGATAAGCTGTCTTCTTAACGAGCTACACGATAATCAAATATGAATATCTGTTAGGAAAGGCGCGTATATAAAAGACACGGGAGGAAGCTACGCTCCAATGTCTATAGGATTCTGCTATAGCTCTAAATCTGTAACCATTTGCAATTGGAAAACACGAAGAGAATACAATCAAAAACAACTAAATTAAAAGCGTTGTCATAAAACTAGACACTAGCAGGAGTTTTCCTTCAAAAGCAAACAAGATACAAGGTGTATGTTGGTGTTTTTTTAAGTAATAATATTTGGGTGGCATTCCCTTTCTTATGTTTCACGTATTTCAAACTTAACATTAACCTTCAATGTCAACTGGCTGCAAAGGCTATTTTATCGGCCCACGTTTTTTCAAACGCCGATATTGCGATGTTGAGCTACATTATTTTAATCCAATCAGCTTTTTAAGCTTTTAAATACCAGGCTTACTTTCGCTTGAGGGAGAGCAGCGGCCAAATCGGGACATTATTTATCACCTCGTTGGGACCTCGGAGGACTAGCGTTAAAATAAAACCAACATGACATTAAATCAAACATGGTTATTACCGAAAGTGGTTGGTTTTTCATTTGATACCTCCATAAAGGCGAAACACTCGAATGCTGGTTTAGTGTTTCGCAATCGGCCCCCGCATCTTTGAGCTACTATCTCCACGGTGGTCCAGCCGTTCGCTGTGTCACACCCTCATTTGCAAGAAAGTTGGCCTCGGACAGTTGGAAGTTGGACCCCGGCGCGGTGCGGACCACACACTCTCGATCGGAATTATTGAAACGGCGGCATTCTTGGCCCCGGCTCCCGTTTGCTCAATGTAGGTCTGGCGCGAACGAGCCGTCGAGCGGCACTCTTTTGGCTTGGCTTGGCTGGCCCGAGCGGAAAGATCTGGTCGAAGATCGCCGCCGATCGACACGTAAATTACCGGCGTGTCAAGTGGCCGAGAAAATGTGCCCGGAACGTCACTCCGCACTACGCCTTCTCACGATTTCACGAGGTGCGCGAGTTGAGGTTTTCGCCGACGAGAAAATAAAATAAAATGAGTCGCTGCCACGCCATGGCCCACAAGGGAAGCGTTATTAAGACGGTCGGGGGTTCCTCGCTTGCTTTCCAGCGAAGTCTTTTGATAGCGCGATGGTAATGAAAGTGAAAATCAACTAAAACGGGCGTGTTTTTTTCTTTTTTTTTTTCAATCAATCTGGAATCGAAGAAAGACTTATGAAGTAATCCCTCACCTTCGCGCAGCATACGCGTACGATCCCGTTCGATCGCTGCAAAACTGCACCGGAATGTTCATGTCGGTTGCCACGCTGCGTTTCCAAAAGTCTGTGTGCAAGGGGGAAAAGGGCGGAAGGGAGTTGTACAGCATCCCTTTCCAGGCCAACCTAGTAAGGCCGGCGTGAACGGCGTGATGGGAAAACGAATTGGAATCCAATTTTTTCGGAGAAAGCATTGCATAATGCGTAATTGAAATTTGAAAAATATTTGTGAAAATGCCACACGGCCGTCATCAGTCGGCACGCAACCGATGGTCTCGGTGCAGCGGTTCCCAGGCAGCGCATCTGCGATGAGGAAGAAACGAAAACATTTGTTTGCTAAACAGCGTGTTTTAATTAATTTCAATTACCGAACGCGCTAATTCGGTTGCATAAATAAGAAAAAAAGGAACGACAAAAAATACACACGAACCAATCAAAGATCAGTGGAAGGGTGCAGCTGCCAGACGAAAGGTGGAAGTTGTTTTTTCACCAGATTGTTTTCAATCAATCTCGGTCCCGAGTCATCAAGTTCGGGAGGAAACAAATATTTACCGCGAGGGAGTTTCGGAGCGCTTTGCTTTGTTTTCCCTGCGATTCACGATAAAAAAGCACTTTTCCGCATTTCGGCTACTTAGCCAAGTATTACCTTCGGCTTAGGATGGCCACAGTACCGACAGCACTGCTGGTTTTTCGACTCCCAGTCTCGGTTTGTTTCAGTGCATTTCTTCCGCCTGCCGCCATCCCTCGCCGGTCGCAATAGTCGCGCACCGCTTTTGCAACATTTTGTTTCCCATTCGGTAATCATACATTTACCTCCTCGCTGTTTTCTCCCCCTTTTGCATGTGCACTTTGCTCGAAGGTGCTTACAAATGGGAGGTGAAGTTTTTTTAGGCCCCATTTCCCGGGGGCTGGTCGTGTTCGTGTTGAACTGCAAGGCACAATACATTGTGGAAGGAAGCAGAAGCCAGGGACGACTGTCAAACAGTGTTGCTTCCTTATAGGCCGGGACCGTTGGGTGGAAATTCAGGGCACTATGGGATGCGTGGTTTTCGTGGTATGAAATGTCAAATTTATAAAATAAAATCTATGAAATTTTGTGTGTGAGCAGACCATTTTTACTTCCTTTTTTTATTATTTGCAGACTAGGAGTAAATTCTGATATCTTGGTTTTGAATTTTTAACTACTTTGTTAATTAAATTCCTCAATTATCTTTAGTTGTAGTACATAAGCTTAGTCGCTTCAAAAGTGAACAAAAACAAAAGTATCCACCCCGCGAACACTTTTCCCTCAAAAGAGCCACATGCGAATGGAAAACCGGCGTAATTTTATAGCACGTACCACTCTCGAGATTGTGCTACTTGTCGCCGGCGGGTGCATTGTACGTCATACCGCCGCCCCGTCTCGCCGCACTCCTCCCGGAGATGATTAGTGTGTGGCCGCCCGGGCGGAATCTGCCGTGCGAGATCTCCCGAACGAACGCTCCCAAGCCTCCCGGGAGAATGGGGTTTAGCATGTGGCCAGAGCGTTCAAAAATGCAACGAGCTGAAAGTGAAAAGAGGAAGTGCACACTGTTATTGCACCCATTTTGAATGGACACGGGGGATGAAAAAAAATATTAGTGGAAAACGGGCGATATTATGCTGATATCGTCTCCTAATTGCTTGCTGAATGGATTCCATTGCACCGACCGTGTGGCACGAACTAGTACCGAGGCTTGTGCCACCCTCTCCCTGCTCGGGGGAGGCTCTTTGCGCGAGACGAAAGCAAACCAACGGGAGCTATGCTAAGGAGAGATTAAATAATAATTGGAATATGCAGCGGCAAGCGGTCGGTTGGATGGCGGCTCGCCTCGAGTTGGGCTAGTTTTCCCCTCGACTCTTATTGTATCATAATGGCATGGTTAGTTTTCTCGTCGCGAGATAGATTTATCGGAACATACCATTGTTGTTTTTGCGGTTATGAAATTTTCTGCCGACATGCACGTGACCTGGGTTGGACAGATGTCATATGTACGGAAAAAAAGCAGCGTGGTTTGAGTTGGCAAGGTTTTGGAAAGTTAATGATCGGTTAAGTATAGCTACACTATTTTCGTTATAGCCGTGGAACAAGATATTTATAAAAAGAATATTTTAAAATACGTTATACGACCAATGTGAGGACGATCGTCAATAAATAATGTCCCGATTTTTGTCAGTCTGCAAATAGTTAAAAAAAGGTTTATATTTCCGTGCCTTAAAGAAACCAATTGATAGCCTTTGGTCCACTTTAAAAGGCTCCTTGGAACACGAAAGCATGGCTTTTTTGCCCCACAATTATCGGAGAGGCAAGCCCAAGGTGTGTGGCATTAGGTCTGCTGCGAAATTTGTCAATCCTGATTAGGCAAAATTATGATAGATGGAGTTAAGAAAAACAACAAAGTGACACGATTAAACGGTATGTCCACGACGTCACGACTTCGGACAACCTGCTTCGCGTACGTTGAGCAAGCTCAGCTGTACCTCCGCTTCCATTGCAGTTATCCGAGGCGTTCCATTCCGTCAATCTCGCTGTTGCCGTTGCTTCGTACCGGTTCCTTCGAAATCCTTGCCCCTTGCCGATCTTTCCCAATCTGCCGAACACTGGCCTGAACCGGGGAAGGAAGGGAGAGCAATGGGAAAAGATCATGTGCCCACAGCGAGCTGCCGTTCGTTTTCGGATGTCTATATTTGATTGAGCCGATCGATCCGATTGTCCGCCGGATGGTCGCGTGACGAATAAACCGACCGATCGTGCCAAGCGACAGGTTTCCGTCAATTGCAGTGAGCCGCACGCCTATCCTCCTCGTGCCCGTTGGCGTCCTCCAGTCGACCTTTGACGAGTGGCGTATCTCTGTGTGCTTTTTCACCCTTTAATTTCTGGTGCAATATTGGATTGGGTGAATCGGGGTAGCGGTAGCATTGAGACAATCATTGGTCAATCGGGTACGGTTGCAAGTGCGCGGCTCGAAGTGATCGGATTGTGTCTGGCCTCGTGAAGCACGGATAAGCCACCATTTAGCGTTGCAGCAGTCGCCTACCGAGCCCTCCCGCGCCTCCTCGGTGAAACTCGGTATGAAGTTTCCCTGCCAGTCGGACAAACGGTAGTTCCCTTCAGACGAACGTACATCGTACTTACTCTGATTCGTTCGGACAACGATTGCGTCCACCAGCAGGCGACGGCGTTAAGTTACAAAGTTAGTCTTCGCGACGTTCGCTCCGGCGGCTCACCTGCCCCGGCACAAGACCGGGACCGAGGAGTTTCCCCGTTCGACTCACGGACAACGCGAAGGCACTGCGTAATTGGACTGCATCCGATCCGGGGCCGGGTTTGGCCTGCGCACATTTTCGAGGGCGGAGGCGCATTTCGGTTGGGCTGAACCGATCGACGCTTTGTCGACGCGCCCCCTTCAGCGGGTCGTCGTGCAGAATGACTAACCGCTTGCGGTGGGTTTTGTGTTGTGCTGTTGGGCAACGCTCGGTCAGCACTTGGCAACACTGCATACCTTGGTAGATTCGTGGTGATTGTGATTGTTCGGTCCAATTTTCACGACATCGCAACGGCAGCTAGCAGTCGGTTGGTTTTTATCGGATAAATTATTGTATTGCACATCCCCTACCGACTCAAACAGTTGAAGCCGTTTCCAGCAGAGGGAGCTGCTGGATATTTTCCAATGGTTGCTACTATTCGATCTGTCAATCAGTGATCGAATCGAATCGCATCGCAGTGGTCGAACAGGATACCAGGGCACACTCCCATTCGCGACAAGGTAGTTTCAAAGCAAACGATTGATTTGATTGGTGGTCGGTTCGGTTTGAATCCCTTCCAGCGAGGGAAAGGAACCCTTTTCCAGGCGTTTCCGTGTTGGGTTGCTCCATGTTATTAATCATGTCCACAGACTCACTTAGACGCCATGCGGGAATGTGCTACTCCCAATATTAAGATCGAAGCCAAGATCTGTGAAGCACAAGGGGCAGTCTGAAACGGTCCGATTGAGAATAATTTAAAAGGGAACGTGATTGAGTCACAGCTTCGCGAAGTGCGGCACGCAAGAACGCGAGAACTCAATCGGCCACTCGGTGTCGGGGATACTTGACGTGAATCCATAGGCTCCCCGGCTCCAGTCCCTGCGCCCGTCGCAAATTGTGATTAAGGGCCGTTAATGACATTTGCGATACAATTACGAAAACAAATGTGTTTGTGCTCGGTCCGGGTGGACGGAGTGGGTTCTATTAAGAACCTGAACCACTTGCGCTCGCCAAACGGGATGCAGCGTTTGCCCGAGTATGATCGAGTGGGACAAATTGTTTGTCCATCAATCAACGTTTTATGGCGTATGGACTTTTCCAACCAGGGCTGCGAATGATTTATTGATGGGAAAATGTTATTTCTGCTTGTATCATTGTTTTGGTGCTCAATCAATGAGCGTGAGTTGAGTTATTTCTCAACAAGATTGTCTACGAGTTCTTTTCCCTCTATATTATGCATCGTTTGCCATTTATATCCGTTTAGAATTGTGCTGCATTCGGTTAGACATGTTTGTCCTTATCATTATATTTATTTTGCTTTCTTAATTTTTTATCAACTGCTCATAAAACATATGATAGCCTATATCATCAGGTTGCACAGCGATTTGTTATTTAAAACGCACTATATTTAAGAAGAATGAGACAAGATACGCCATAAACAGTTCAACCAAACCCAGGAGACTGGCGGTTCGCAAATGACCAATCTTTCGTTCCATTTAAATCACATTTTCTACATACTTAAACCTCCCGTCGTTGCGTGTCTATAACTCAACTCCCAGCCGCCCCATAGATCATGCGCAGCTATTTGGCAGCTCGTGCGATTTTCGTAAAAGGCTAAATACTGTCGCACGGGGAGAAAAATCGGCAGCACCACCCAAGGAAAACAGGTTGGTCGAAGGTGCGCAAGAAGTAGATCATGCGCGAACTGTCCCTCGTTCCGCCAGTCCACGGTTCGCGACACCCGGCGACGCCCATGTGAAATGTAATGCTCGCAAAAATGGTTTAACGAGTCCAGAACTGGATACTAAATAAGGGGAGGGTGGCAAAAAAAAAAACGCCGATAAATTCAAACGAGCATTTCAGCAGCTTCGGCTCACCTTTCACCGCCACCAGGCCTGGTCTGTTCGAGAGGCCCCTTTCTTAATTGCAAATTTTCCATAAACCAACCACCCGGAGTAACCGTTCCGCCGGTAGGGATTTTATTTGCGATAGTTGTCCTTTCGATTGGTGTTGATCCACGAGCCACTACCGCGCCGATAAGGTGCTGCGGCGAATGTGTGGGATTGTTTTGGCGCTCGCTTTTCCTTCGTTTTCTCGACCGGGAGGAAAGCGGACCGGTTAGCTGAAGCCGTTCCTTTCTGCCGGTCCGGTCGCGTGTTGCCTACCAGGCGAGAGATTAAGGTGAGCAGAGATCAATGTATTATCGTGCGTTGTGGTTTCGGGTTGGTACCGTTTCAAGCATTATGTCACAGCAGAAAGTACATTCGCCTGGCATTGACATTATTACATGTTCACAGTTGGTTATCCTTTTATTTCATTTTAAATTAATATTTGAGGTTTCATGAGAACCCGTTGGCTTTACTCAGATGTATCTTTGATGGCCAAGCTCAACAATTGAAACACGAAATAAAATTAAAATATCTCGTTGCAAAATTGCCGTTTCAGATCGTCAATTTGCCTCCCACCTTCAAGCCTTACAAGATCAATTCAAAAACCGCGAGAAAAACCGCTAGCCAACATTTGCATTGAAATAAGGAAATTATGTGCAACGTGGCCCCGCTCGAAGTTTGATTGAGACCTTTCGAGAGCCATACTTTGCCAAGATCTTCCGGCCCGATTTGTCCATTGTTTGCGCGTCAAGCTGCCCAAGAAGCGATCGTCTCAGTGTGTATTGCGTGCCTAGAACAGGAAGTTCAAGTGTTTTGTGTGTGTGTTTTTTTCTTCATTCAGACATTTCGGGGTTGGTCCCTTTTGTTTGCTCTCGGGGGTAGCCTGCCACCTTTCGGGTCGATTCGGTTCCATTCCATTCACCGATTTCGGAGCGTTGGTTTTGTTTTGTTCTTCATACGGATCTTGCGGATATCTTGCGGGCGGGTGTCGAAAAGATCACTGTCGAATATTGTGGAAGGAAAAAACTGGCCGTTCCAAGCAACAAAAGCAACTCCCGCCAAACTCACACGCCGATTTGTGGTTTGTGATCGATTCCGTGCTGCTCACGTCTCGCTGTGCTTGCAGGGCCGTGCCACGCCAAAAAGTTGTAACGTCAGTCTGCTTCCCCCCGGGCGCTCCGGTGTCGACCGGTGCCGATTTGAAAGTAAACGCGCCGGTTGAAGTAAGAACCAAACGCGACCAACACCCGGGCCGTTGCGTCCGAGGTCGTTTACAATCTAGAGCGGGCGGTTTCTTCGTCGGCTCCTGCAGCCCGCCGCGGTGTTTTTGGCCCGGACCCGCAATCCCCGGAGGTCGCCCTAAAGGTGGAGCATTATTCGAGCGAACGTCGACATCAGGTCGAGTACACCGTCACAAGGTTACTTTGGGAATCGAACCGCTGGCTTTCCCGTCCGGACACCCAGCGTAGAAGTTGCTGCTCCTATTCCCGTTTCCAATTCCCCTTGAGGTTGCACTCATACCTGCCTCGGGTAGAACGCGGTGCAACGATTGCCCGACACATATGGCATAGTTTTGCGATTGGAACGGACGTTTTGCTGGTTCGCACGCAATTTTGGTGAATGGTGTCGCATGGCTGCCCTGGAACCCGCCCTGGAACCTGTGACGGCCATGGTGTTTGGTCGTAAAGTAAAAACCGAGCGCGATAGTAATGTTTTATTCTCTCTGCCGGGCGTAAAGCATTAATGAGTTTTATTGGGGCAAGCAACCGGTGGTTTGTGGGGGGAAGTTAATTCTAGATTTATTTTAAACGCCCCATTTCTGTTGGGACGATTGTCCTTTGGCTTAAGGATTCAATTGGCTTTTTTACGACAGCAGTAAACAATCGTGAACCTAGCAGGTATCGGAAAAGGTTATCGCAAGGGTTGTGCACTACAGTTTTCATTTCACCACTTGATTGAATGTTATGTTAAATTGTTAAATTGATTGCGGTTGTTGGTGTGTGACATTATGCCAATTAAATTAATCTCAACGATTTTTAAATGTGCTGGGTTTAATCATTTCGTGGATTTTATTGCAATTCCTTTGCTCGATTTTTGAACCATAATAAAGTTGAAAGTAAAGGACGAATTAATCCTTTTACCAACTACCTGCAGGGTTCTGGAATGTCTTATTTTGAGGCTTGCCTAATGCATTCCAATCAAACAATAGCAAAGATCGTTTATCCATCCATAGTTCGGAATAAAAAACTTCACCCTCCCCTTTCAACCCTGCTATGATTCATCGCAAAATTGGTGTACTTTCAAAACGAAACTTTTTATGCTAAATTTGGTCAAATACGGTGCCTAACAGCGATCGATCGGTTTCATGCCGCCCCCGAGACCAACCGTCCCTTCCACCCCAAACCCGCTCCTCCCCAACGGATCGTGACTGACTGAAGTGGTCCGATCCGGCTGCAAACGACGTTCAATTACGCTGACCTTTAGCGTGTGAAGTGGAAACCACATGCTGCTGTTGCCGCTACAAGGCGCACCGAGGGTCGACGTGGGGCAATAAGAAAAGAAAAAAAAAATCATGAAAACCGTTCTGTTTGCAACGAGACTTCCTTGGGCGCGGCCACAGCGTTTCGGACAGCATAAGAAGTGCGCGCCTGCGAGTGCAGAAGCAAGCACGGTGCCTACATAAACGAGGCGTTGCTCGAGATTCTTGTGTGTTCTTTTTTTTTTTTTACTACGCTCCTTACTGGTGCTCCCAAACTGCCCCATCACTATCGGCATTGTCGTCGTGCCCAAATGGAAAGGCGATCGAATGTGGTTTTTATTTGAAACGCCTCAAACGTCGCCAGGCGTAAACGTTAGAAATAGCATGCTGAACGGGTCGAGCAAGTAGAAAGAGAAAGAGGGGGGGGGGGGGGGGGACTATATCTCCTCAGAATAGCTTCCCTGACGAGGCGTAGGTTTAGGTACAATCGGTTGAAAAGAATGCCTACATGAGCCGGCAGAAAAATGTTAAGAAAAATAAAAACTAAATTGAACCGAAAGCTAAGGTAAACCTATCCGAAAGTACACCGAGATCGAATGTGGCGTACGGGGTTTCGAAAAAGGGGGTGGTAATAAAATTGTTCTAGCTTCGTGACATGAGCGTTTCTGCGTTCGCGCTATTGCCATCCACCGCGACTTGCGCCATCTCCTCGACGCGGCGGGAGCCTTTTTCTTCAGCTCACGCCCGGTGCTAAACACCTCACCCAATGCTGGATATCGCAGGGGCGCTCCTCCGCCGGGCTGCAGATGGCAGATTGGAACGGAATGAAAATGAAATTGATTAAAATGTCGATGTTGGACTAATGACGCACGGGGCGTCGCAGCGGGCATTTAATGAAAGCAAATTTAAACGAGAGTGGCAAGAGGCGGACATGAACCAGACCACCAGACATGGACGGGCCAGAATCGCTCATGCTTTGCACGGGGAAAGGGTGTCGCTATTGCCGCAAATTAATGCGACTGAATTTTGTAGGCTGCAAACAGATAAGGTAGCTGAGGTTTGGTTGGCTGAATCTGTCGAAACGAAAAGAAACAATTATCATGTAAGCGAAAAACAACTGAGCGGGCATTGAAGTCATATTTAAAATGTGACCTTACCAATTATTAATTTAACGTTTTTGTACCATTAAAATATATCAGATTGCAATCATCTTGCATGAGTTTCTTTGGCTATCTCCTCAGCTCCATAAATGAATGCTACAAAAGGAACGTTAATAAGGTTCGCAAGAAAAATGAAAATTCTGCCAAAACGGTTGACATTGCAATTCATTATCCCCATCGATTTGCCAATCAGTGTCATCGCAAAGCAAACAAATGCTAAATCTCGCATGCGGATAACCAGGGCCGTTTCGAACATGATTCATGGTTGTCTTTTTTCAACTACAAGAGTCACACTTAGATTGCAATTGATTTTAAATCGGTTCCTTCGAAGCGCTCAATTGTTAAACTGTAGTTGAGCAGTTTTTTTTCTGAATGTCCACATTACTTTAGAGGAAAAAAAAAACCTGCCGAAGGAAATCCGCCACCGCTGACCGTCGGTCTAAAATCTGCCAATTTCAGTGGCCAACTCCGACACGGCGTCGCACATTTGACAAATGAGCCATCGTAATTGCAGTGAAATGAAATAAAAACAGCTGTAGCAAAAACGGCCTCAGCGTGCCTTTCGTAGCGAGTGGAGTTTTCACAGGTGATCCCGAGGAGCGCTGGATCGGGGGAAAGAAAAAAAAAACGTTTAGTCTGATCGGGGTTTTGGAAATGATTTCTTCCTGCGTTTCTTCTCATACATCCCTTTACGACGGCCTTGACCGGCAGCTGGCCCCGAACCGTGCCAAAGAGGGTAAGATTATTTTCTTGTTAGCACAATCCGTTACAACGCCGACCGGCCAAACATTTGGAAATGTCAACGCCGTACGGACCAGAAACGACCCGAGACGGAACCGCCTGACGAATCCATTTCCTTCGTCCATTCGTATGGGGGGTCCATTGTTCAGTAGAAAGGGATCTTGCCGGCCAGCGGCGGAGGAGAGAAAACAAAAAGCAATGACCGTCGTTAAATGTTACAAATTTGGGCCCAAAATCAGACCTGGGGGACACACGAAAAAAAAAAAAAAAACATACACGCTAAAACGCGTCCACTCCTATCGATTGTTCGCATTGTATGTTGTTTTCCAATTAGGCGTGCGTGTGTGTTCGGTTTGATTTTCTGCGGAACGCGCAGAATGGGCAGGAACCATGGTGCATAAGAGTCTTTCCTGTGGGCTTCAGATTGTGCGAAACACGCGACCGCGAAAAACGTCAAATAAAATCAAACGGACATGCCGCGCTCGCCGATCTTGACAGTAATTTTTCGACACTCACGTCTTTCTTCTCGCGGTGGTTTTTGAGGGTGGCCAATTTTTCCGGTGTCGGACGGCGGTGGCCTTAACCTTAAAGGCACCGAGCTGACACGGCGCTACCATTTGTTTTGGTTGAGGGTAGATTTTTCAAGAGCGTCACCGTTTTGAAAGCAACAATTGTTGGTGAACCGGAATGAAGTTGTTTTCTGGAGTTCCAAATTAGAATAATATATCTGCCGTACCCAAAACCACAAATCAATTGACGGGCGATAAAATGCTGAACATTTATTCTTCCATTTCTGCACAGCAGAAGACACGCAGTTGGTTTAGGGTTGTGTCGCCTCCAGGAAGTTGGCCAGGAGAGAAAAAGGTCATGCTGATTGAATTGTTTGGAGAAAACGACCTGTGCCGACACCGTGCATCGCCGGGTTCTATGATAGTCACAGCCGATAAGAACCACAAACAACACACTGATGACATTCGCGATAGAATTGTTTCTTGCCCAAGCGAGAACGACCCGTCCGCGCCGAGTTGGATGGTTTATTAATATCGGATGAATATTCATTGTTGGCGGAAGCACGAATATTTCACGCGCGGAAGCAAACAGGCACCTTCACCTTAATTGCATCTTTTAGCACCAGAAGAGGTTGGACGACCAGAAGAGACCCGACGGCAGGAGTGCGATGTTTTGGGAGGCGTTTGAACGTTGGCTTGTGTGAAAATGTTCCTAATGCAAGATAAACATAAATTAGCAGAATTGAATGCGTTCGGGGTTGCTTAAGCTTTATTTGTTGCGGTTGGCGGAATGGATTATCAACCAAAAACCCCCTTTTGCGGCTTTGATGTTTTCTTGTCATATTTTTAGTAGCTTCTTCCCGGATTAAATGTTGTTAAAAAAACAATGTTTGGTTATACTCTATTCCAGCATTTTTGGATATCTTACGTTTGTTTTCTACTTGTTTTGTTTGAATGTTTATTTGTTTATTTCACCAAAGGCATTTCATTTTATTATTTTGGAACAATTGTTTTAAATGATCTAATGAAGTTTGTAGCCAAGCAAATTTTGTTTGTTTGTTTGCAGATGCTTTAAAATGTAATCTTCTTATTTCATCTCATCATGGATGTAAGCTGATTATAATTACAACCACAGCTGACAAACTTGTAATTCATGAGTTAAGCTAGCTAGCTTGTCGGTGTATATCAAGTAATCTACATTATACCACTTTCATTACCAATTCAAATTCTACTGCCGGTTCCAACACGGCTACGCAAAGATCTTAGTGTTGGCAACCACGACCACACCTCATGGAAAAAAAAAAACACAACCACACCAACCACTAAGAATACCGCTCGTCAATCCGGTTCAATTCAACTCAAAAGTAACGCACAGTCCGGGGAACAGGAAACGGTTTAATAATTATCAGTTTGCAGCCTCCAGCATCCTGGTAGGCACTTCACGTTCACATTTTACAACTGTTCCGAAAGGGAGGGTTAAAGGCTACCAAACCGCGCAGAGCCCTGGACCAAGCCCGGAGGCCTTGAGGCTCGGTCGCCGGACAAACTGGCCGAAGTGAACTTATTTATTGCCCTGGTAGCAACATTCTTGCCCACGAAAAAAATTAAAAAACTAAAGTAAAGCACTTCAACCGACTTAGAAGGCTTTGGGTGCTGGGCGTCGTCAAGCGTTACCAAGGGGAGGTTATGATTATGCACTGGTACGCCGGGGCGGTGGCTAGATTGTTTGACTCATGGTTTGACATTTAAAACCGATGTTTGTCTCCATTCATGTTGCCCTCGGAACGTTGGGGGTGTTTTATGTCGGCCTGTCGCCGGCCCGGATTGTATGGTGGCCCCCCCGTGTGCGGATGTAAACGCTACAACATGCCTTCGTGCCGGTGTCAACGCGGGGCGAATTATGAAAAGCAAGCAACAGTGAACGGAGTGTGCTTAAATTCAAACGACACCAAGCTGAGACCTTTTCGTAAAAAGTGCTGTCAACTCCAGGCTAGTTGATGTAGCGCATTTTAATTATAAACATTTTTTTTAAAGGTCTAGCAGGAATGGATTGTTTTTTCAGCGAGAATAAATCTTTCTTGTCAGGTGTTCTATCCCTCTCCCGTTCTTAGCATCCCGAGAATCTATTTCTGGCAAACGAGGGAGCAAGCGACGAACCCGGTGATAATCGAACCTACCGATTAGTTCTTCACGGCACGACATTTTTTTAAATGAATTTAAAACCAAAACAAAAAAATGCCACTTCACTTCCTGTCGGTGACCTTTCGCAACCAGGTGGGATCGGTTGTTTACGATTAATTAATCTTTCTTCATCAATTAACGGAACGGCGAAACAGATCAGGTTATGCTCGGGATAGTCTTTCGGGATTTGCCAATGCGCTGGTTCGCGGTTGCCAGCCAAGTCCAAGTCTCATGGTACAAATTGTAGGTTTTAACGAATTGCCTAGCGCAAATCTACGCCGAAACGAATGGGGTTTTTATTTTACTTCACAACACCTCCTGTCCGAGGTTGCGTTGCGGTGCCATTTCAGCAAATTGTGGTCATTGCGACGGTTGGGTGGTTAGGTAAATAACGAATGATACGGTTCGTTTTTCGGATGCTTTCAATTAATCTCCGCGAGCGAGCCTGATGGGAGTGATGATCTGCGGCAGATGAGCTGGTAGACTAGATGGTGCCGCCGCCGCCACCGCTGCGGTTGGGAAATCGTGTTCCATCCGAGTCGGAACGTCGTTAGGTTTTATTTTTCCCATTCCATTCGCTGGTCCACGAATTCGCGGGGATGGAGCGGTGTTCCAGTCTTACCCGGTTTCACTACCCGGTCGGTGGGATGAACGGTCGGTGGAAAACCGTTGCCCCATTGCGGCAGGTGGAAAATGCGGGTGACGAATGCTTGCGCGTCGTTTGCGGATTTTTTTTTTTAATTTTTACGAGCGGTGTTGTTGGGTCATCAGGTAGGCCATTTTGATCTGTTTTTCTTTCATCCATTTCAGGTTTAAGTGGATTGTACGGAGCGGTCAGTTATCTATTAGAGACAAATTAGCAAATCCATCAACACCCACGGGGCGTTTGGGTGCTGTTGGCTTTGGCCGTGGCCTCCTACTGGGCTTGAAATTGCTAAGCTTTCGCAAAAACAAAAACAAAATCGAATCACCGGAGATCGTCTATTGCTTCGCGATGATTTCCTGTGCTGATGGTCCCGGAGCCGATTGCCGATGGGATATTTAGCTTTTCAAAGCGACGAAGGCGACTTTTGCAAACTCTCGTGCAGTAAAATAAAAACAATGTAAACCCAAAATAGAGAAGAAACATTGCTGCAGTAAATTCTCACGCTTTTCCCGGCGGTGGACAATTTGGATGATGTTGATATTCATGCAGCTTAGACGAGGCGTCAATGGAAGGGTAGCAGATTTGATGGATGATTAAATCGGCTCCATTTGTCACAATTCATTAAATGAGGGAGCACATTGGGTAAAGTGCGATGAGAAAATTGGACGATGCGTTTCTCGCTGAGCCTGTCTTTTGTTTTGGACAATTTGAGGCAAAGTGATCGCTTTGATGTTTAGGTTTGAAAGAGTTGAGCTTTATCTTGATCGCCCTACTTAACGTGCGCTCGTTGGACATGGGTTCAGGGAGATAAGTACCTGCGATGAACAACGGTTTTTTATATGGAAAACAGGGGCATTTTGGATGGAATGAAATGTTTCTGATAAAGAGTTCAAATGAAATTACAACTAACTGTGAGGCGATCATAAAAGCCTCCCTTTCAAGTTCCTTTTTAGTACAACTTCTGCAATGGCGACGCATAGCAAGTTTGAAGTCGTGCAACCGCTGCACCAGTGTGCTGCCACTAACGAAGGGTTCGATGGCAAGGCGAAGAATTTGTGATCACCGTCGAATTATTGCCCAATTTGTCCGCCGCACCAATTTTATTTTGGTTGATCGATTTTCCCGGCCCTATCTGTCCTCGATTGGTGGACCGGTGATCGTAGCGGTCCGTGTCCGTGAATTGGGGCTACACGCGGCATGCATTGGGTGGAATGATAAATTGGGCCAAACTTGGGTACTTTGGGCAGAACAGCGCACGCTAGAAAACGAAAACCTTGACCAAAGGCACGGCTCGCGCCCCGGAATCTGGAGTGGAATGTGTGTCGAGTGGTTTTCGGCCGTGTAAAAAACAAGGTGTTGGTCGAGCAGTGTGCCAGCGAGTGTTGTCGGCGTAAGGGTGATTGAATTATTGTTATTTTGACACCAAAATTGTTCGCGCAGATCGAACGGAGCGGAAAATCACGATTTGAATTGTGGAGTAATTGAATTTATGACAACTCATTTATTAATCCGATTTGAGTACTGTCTGGCTAATATTGGAAAAACGTGCGAGAGGGAAATTGGCATGCAATAGGGTGTTAAATTATTTCTATTGTGTTTCAAAATAATGTTCGCGATTTTTTTCGAACGAAATTTTGTGGGAGGGTACGTCACAAATACTTTTTAAATTTTATTTCATTTAAAGTAACAAAAGAGAATTTGTAGCCATTTTCATTGCGTCAAAAATTATGTAATGTAATTGACGTTATTAGTTAAACAACACACAAGAACCTTTCGGACACTAGGTCCTAATGCCTCAATTGTACTTACAATTGAGCCACTCAAGTCGACATGACCTCCATTACCGAACTGTATCAGTAAAATTATCCCCCCACATTTGCCCACCCGTAATCACACTTTTCAAGGTGAAAACTCTTTCCCTAGGTTGACCCTGCCGGTGGTGCAGTCGTCGCCACAGCACGAAAGGACAATCTGGGCTTTTATGTTACAATCGATTACCGTCAATTATGGGCGGCTTGAACCAATTTAAAATTGTCCCACAAAGGTCGGCCTGCACTGGCGGACGGTTGAGCAGCAGCATGGGAGGGACTTCCCAAATCGGGTCCCGCCAGAGATGGTCTTGATCTGCTTATCTCGTGCGTGCGTGCGTGCGTGTGTTGTTTTGCGTTTCTTCATTGTTTCTTGTCCCGGCGTGACTTTGACTCGGGAAGGTCATCCGGTGGTCCCCTTCGGGAAGCCGAAGAAGCCGGTTTGCATCCCGGGGGGACTCTGGCGGTCGCGTGGGGTTGAATAAAAAATGCACGGTAGCTAAAGTTCAACGCGAAGCCGCTCGGGATGGCCGGTGGACGGCATGAATGTGGACGAATTTCCGCTGAGGACACGCACGACATCGTTGCGAGCGGGCTGAAACAATAAATGTAATAAATACCATCCTTGATCGTGCGGCTTCTGGCTTTCACTCTTCCTTCGCCTTCGCCTGCCGGCTCGCGAACGAATCGCGAACGGAACCTTTCGATGTCCGGCCCGGCAAAGTTTAAGGTCAATGTTGGCGCGGCTGCTGTGTTTCATTTTTGCGTTCGTTTTTTTTCTAGTTGCTGTTGCTCAAACGCATGTCACTGCGTGTCTGTCGTGGACAGGAGAAAGATCCGCGAACTCAACGCGCCGCCTCACTCACAGTTGCACCGTGCGGCGTGCCGAGTGGCAATAAATGTCTGACATTAAGTACCACATTCCGGTACGGGGTTTGGCCGCCTGTTGCCTGTTGGTTGCGTCTCGGAGTTGGAATTAAACGAAAATAAAACAACCAAGCTAAACGTTGATCGCGAGAAAAAAGCACTCCAGGCACTGCTCTCTCAAACTGGTGCGCCCTTGCAGAACGTACCCGGCGGACCGGGGAGACCCGAGGGAAGGATTTATTTTCCTTTTTAACGATATCGTTGTAGGAAGTGCGGTTATCTTAATCAGTACTGTGTTCCGGCGTGATTGGCGCGATGCGTTTCGTACAAGGCAAAGCATTAATCGGCTAAATCTTCAGAACACGGAGACGATTGCGACTCCTCTAGAAGGGAAGATCGTACGCTAAACTTCCTGACAAGGTGGTGTAATAAATTCTTCGCCATAAAGTAATTGTGATCATCGATCATTTGAGCACCAGAAATTAAGAAACATTAATTAATCAGCCTTTTTATTGGATGCACACCGATAAAGGGGTCCCGCTCGTGATCATGCCGCTTTTGAAAGCTTTTTGTCGCATCTCAAACTTATCGTTTTTTATTAAACTTAAAGTAAGTGACGTATGGACAACACTTCGAATGAAAAAAAAATGGCATCATCGATCGACGATAAGATTTCTTATAAGGTTATGGTCAAGAGATAAAATTTTCCGGTTTTTCGATGAAGAACAAAATAATTTTTAGAAGATCCTCCAAACATTGTAAAGCTAAGTAATTCGCGTACGATGCTTCATTTTTTACCAAAAATTTCGAGTTTCGAGGAAAACCATGTCCCGATCCATATTTCGACTTCTCGGCAAGGTTCTACTCGGGAAGTGCATGTCCCTTTGATGAAAAAAAAAGAAGAGATAATCGTACAGGGCCAGATCTGGATAATGCAGCGGGGTGATAACGTTTTCCTGTAAAGGGTTCTTTATGCATCCTCTGCGGGTGTAACGTTGTAACGATATTCGTTTTTCGAACTTGTGGATCATTTCCATAGCTTTCAAACGTTTGAATATCGCTTTTTGAGACACATTCAATGTTTTATCCAACGTTTATTGCATGTGGGAAGGGTTCGCTTCCAACTACTTTGTTTTGTTAAGGCTAAATGGCGAACTTTGTATAAAATAAAAATGAAAAATGAAATGAAAATGAAAACTACTCCTGCAATTCAAGCCAATTGCCAATGTCCTTCAGCTCGAAATCGCCACTTCAGATTTGCCATCTCTAACCTGTTTTTATTGCTAGAGAATGTTCACCGTAAAGCATCCCCAAGTAACAAATGTGCTACGAGCACTTTTTATTGAAATGGCCATGTTGCGGCACGTTCCGGCAAACAGGTCCCCGCGAAGGAAAAGACCTCCTAGCTTGCTCGGTCCGTACACGGAACAAATGTTCCTGGAGAATCCTTGCCCTAAGCAATTGTCAAAACCTCTGGCTCTCTAATACCTTCCCGCTAGTTTGCTTTCACGTATGTCGGAAGCCTATGCCGCAGAAGGGGAGAGCTGAGCGCTTTGATCTTTCGGATGGGGTCGGGCAAGAATCCCAGGAGAGTAGCAACCTCAAAATCGTTGAAGCGAAATCTAGCAATTCTAAAAAGAAAAGACGAGACGTGCTCCGTTTGAGTCTAAGATTGATACTGATTTATTCATACAATTTAAGTTTCTTATATACTAGAAAATTACAAGTGTGTAGGTCCTGTACGTACACGTGCTTGCTGGTATGCGTGGGATGACCAATGCCATATGCATCGATCCTGAACCATTTTCCTAAAGATCATAAACTCGTCCTGTTTCTTTAGGTTTTCCTGTCGGTTCCCTAAGGATAAGGATATCTGCCTGAAACTATGGCGCGATCGCGTTTTCCCGTCGTCCGCTTGGTGCCTTATTCTTTCGTGATCCCTTTTTATGGCTCATGTTCTTTTACGGACCTTCCGTCGCCAGAACGTCGGACCTTTGCAAATTCGTTTATTTAGGCCAGCGATCGTTCTGGTAACAATTTGTTTACAATCTTCCTTGAACCATATTTACTATTTGCTAAACGTTCGTTTTACGTATTTGTATAGCTATACCTTTCGCTGTCGGTACGTCGGGCCTTTCTGTAAAGTTTATTTAGGCCAACGAACGTTCCGCTGGCGATCAGTTCACATGTCGCACGATCCTACTCGGTTGGTGCAGCAACAGGCCATTTTTTGGAACGGAACTAGGTATTTTGAATATGTTGAACAACCATGCTACTTGATTTTTGCCATAATAAAATCAATATGTTTTTTTGTGTAATGTCCAACGAAAAACATTTTTTTAAAACCGAAATGATGCCTACAACCTTGCTAGAGGCATCTAAATCATAACTGAAACGTTTCAACTACAGGACCTGGTAATTGCCTACTCTAACTCTACTAAAATAGGAAGTAAGTAGGAAGGGACACTCTATACCTAAGACACTATAAACGATACTTCCCGCACTGAGACGCTCTAGCACTTCCGCGTGTCATAAATTAAATCAGCATGCCCATTCGGGCATACTCCACGGTGGCTCGGATAATGAACGTCACCCGATCCCATTATAACCGGGAACAAAGGGAGCCCCGCTGCCGAATATTTAGTAGCATGAAAGTAGCAATCAAAATCGAGCACACCGGCATTGCGTGCGCATTCGCGTCCTCTTGCATAATGCGCCAACTGTCGCGGATCGTGGACGAATGTGTGACGCCGGTGACAAATTCTTCGTTTCTTTTCACTTTCATCAATCTCGATGCCTGCTGCAGTTTGATCAGTCAGTGTTACTATGGAAATTTTGCTTCCCCGCTCGGCAAGGACGGCCGGAGGTCTCCCTCAACTCCCTTTCGATGGTTCGCAGAATCGAGTAACATGTGCACACATACAGCCTTCATGTTTAATGGACGACGAAGCGTGCGCCTTCGAACGCGAAAACGATCCGCGATCGAGCGTTCGTCTTGCTCCAGATCTGCTTTGCGCGAGAGCGCGACTCGAAGCTCTCAAAACGCACCCCCTACTCCGGTGGCACCCCATATATCGCGTAGAAGCTTTTTTTTCCTCCCACCCTTAGGCAGTGCAGTGCTCCGGTAGGGGAGGTAGCTTTCTTGTTCACCACCGCGACCTTCACCGCGGAGGATCGCAAAGGTGTGGCGATGGGGAGCTTTCAGGTGTGAGTTCCACAGAAACCAAACTCACCACCGCTGGGGATGGCTGAGAAGACGCGTTCGATGATCGAAGGGTACGGTGCGAGCCAACCCAGCGCGACTACTTACTAGGACACATGCCAGTGAGTGTCCAACCCGAGATCGATCGCGTCGGAGCTTTCGCGAAGTTGTTCACGATCGTCGCGACTGGTGAGAGGAAATGGAAAACGCTTCTGAAGGCTTTTCGAAGGTATATCGCGTCTTGCTGCCGCGGCTTACGCTAGGTCGGGGTTGCGCCTGGTCTTTTTCGCCTGCGCTTCTCTCTTTCGCTGCCGCCACCCACAGGCTCCACGAAGCGACCCGAAGACGGGCGCTCCGGCACTCGCGAGCTGTACGCAGCGTCGACGCGGCGACGCGGCAAATTTCCTGCCAATAATGAAATTAGTTTAAGAGAAGTGCTCGCTCGAGAAGCACTGGAGCCGGCGTGTCTTAAGGGGTCGAGATTTTTTTCTCCGTTTTTCCCGTGTTGTTCCGTGTGTGCGCGACTTTTTGGCAGCAGCAACATCAGCAGTAGCAACGAGCAGCTCCAAGGAACCGAGAACTTTTGAACACGTGCGTGCTCCGTCGACCTGCCGTCCTTGCAGAGCGGAGTTTGTTCTCGATTTTCGACGACGACGTGACGAAAATTAGAACGAAGCAACACGAGCTCGACACGAAAAATCAGGTCGTGCATCTCGCAAGCGAAAGCGACACTCGCTTCACGGAAGACGTCTAAGACGGACAGCCGTACGCTATTCGGTCGACCGTTGGCAAAGTATTTCACGAATCACGGAGTAGGAAAAAACACGGCTGGCCTCGCGCCTCCTGCTTACTACCAGCGTGTCACATTGAGCCGAGTTTCCACGAGCCTTTTCGCGTATCCCCTGTCTGGGCGTGCCTGTGATATTGGTTTCCTATCGAGTGCAAGGCTTCCCGTGATAGCTCGAATCGGTCGCCCAACTAATAACAGCAGGGAAATCTACTGCGAAGCGACACCAGCAAGTGCTCCATTTTCTTCGCACCGCGTTAGCTAAGGCAGTGTGTTCGTTTGAGTGTGCCGTCGTCGAGAGTGGGCAAAAATTAACATCCGTTGAACGAAAGGAATTTCCGTTCGCGCCGATTGTGTTCGCGTGGTGTGTGTGGCTCAGCGATAATAGGTGTGAGGTGTTGTGCAATGCCAGGAATGGTGGTGTCGAATATTTGATCCAAGCAAAGCAAGTGGGTCGATTCCGATCGCGCCCGAAAGTGAGCGGGAACAGGAAGAAAGTGGCGTTCTGGAGTTGATCACATCTTGATCAAACTTTGTGCAGCTTTCCGGTGAAGTGAACCAAACGACAACGAAAGAAAAAAAAAAGGGAAATAAGGGGTTTATTTTCGGAAATAATCCTAATCCACCATACGACTTCTTCTGGAGGTGTTCTCCTATGGCTCTAGGAGGCAGTGTCTGGTGAATGTGCTAGTTTTCTGCTACGCGATCGACTCGTTTCCTGACGAATTTTACGTTACTTCGGCCAACTCAACACCACCACGATGGAGTTCAAATTTGGAATGCTCTGGATTGCCAGCTTCCTTCTGCTGATCAGTCAAGGTAAGTTATGCGGGCGGGAATTGGAATTTAAGAATCTCGGATGTTCTTTCCCCTTGTAATGGCGGCCTAATAATGAGGAAAAGATGAGAACAAAATGTTACAAATGTTTGACACATATCATCATAAAAACATGAAAAAATCTGTAAGGTTCAATACAAACTAACCTAAGTAGTTTTAAAAAGCATCCTATAAGAATAAAAAAAAATTGATTGGAAAAGAAAAATAAAAAAGCGCAATTCGTTCTCACCTCTGGTATTTTAAAGCAATTAATATTTTATGTTTGATTTAAATCAATCAGCTAGAGTTGCAGGCGGAATGAATCCAAGCACTTGTGTTAATAACGAAAAGCTTTTAACGCATAAAAAAAAAGATCCTCTTCATTCCATTTAACCCATCCTTAACCTTATCACGTCCAAAAAGATACTGCTAAAAAAAATCCGCCTTTCACCAAACTTTATCGGATTGCCGGGGTCAACTCTTCACTGACCCACCAAAGCCAAAGCTCGTGATTACAGAGAACTTGAACTTCAAGTGTTTTTTGTGTTTGTTCGGGAGCAATTATTTATGACTTTTAAAGCTTGTGCCGAATTGCGACCGTCCAAGGCGACAAGTGTTGACAAGTACGGGAAAAGAGTGATAAAAGAAACGGCCAGCTATCCAACTTGTCGTTTCGTCTCGAAGGACGTCAAGTGCCAGGCTGAAGAGCAATAAATCAGTTAGAAATAATAGCACGATTGGACCTGATCGAAATTTTTCGGCCAATTGGCAATAGCTGGTTTAATTAAATGTTTTTCTGATGTTTAAAAAAGCGAACTTTTCAGAAAGTGATAGTAAGTAGTACATTTATAAATACAAATTTTAAAATTATTGCGAACTTCGGTTGATAAACGTATTAATTTTTGATTTTAGTAAAACACCAAGAAGTTTTACAGAAATACCTCGGATGCTTGAATCATAAGACACATTTCTGTAATTAATTTTAAATTATAGTCCAATAAAAAAAACCAATAAGGAACACGTTCTGTGATTGCAATTGATGGCGCGTGTGCGATTCGGTGACTCGTTAAATGCGATCGCATTTTTCTCAACACACACACACATGGTCCTAAGATCCCCCGGAATACATTCCCTTGCTCACCGCTCGACGCAGGTTCACGCATGCAGCTTGCACTTCTGCGGCTCAAATCTGGCAGCTTCCGAATTTGGTCACTTGAACGCGAACCACTTGCGCTCGTCCTTGAGCGGGACCGCCGGCAGAATCGTCAGCATAAACTGTGTGTGTGAGACAGGGGTTTATTTTCTCGTTTTCGTTTTTAGCATCATTACCACTTCGTCACGGTGGCTTCTGTCCGCACGGAGAAGTATGCGATAATGCTAGCCGATTTTGTTCGTCACCTTGGCGTCTATATTTGCCGATCAGAGCCATTCAGTGCCGCCAAGTGGTTGAATTAAGATACCGACAAGCAGCGTTCTTGCTGACGAAGATCGCAGGGTTTTGGTTGGGCCATGTTGTGCCTCATAAAATATAGCAACATCTCAACAAAAAGGACCGGTTGGAAGATAGTGAAAGTTTCGTTTTGTACTCGATCTTTCTTTTCTTATAGTATGCTGATGTAGTTATTCCATGTTGGTATAAAAATGACCAATTAATGGATGAATTCCGTCTTGAATCAGATCTTTAATTTTTAAAAGCATAAACCAGGAACGTCACCACGCCACAAGGCTTCCTTTCGATTGATTGCCATCTCCTCACCCGGATCAAACCCAAACCGACACTGGAATGCAGCTGTGTCGCTGTGTGCGTGTGTGATGTACACGAGTTTGCGCAAACCGTCCGCGTAGGTGCAGCGATCGAATACGTCGCGTCTACCGGCATGCTTCGTCACCGGTCGCCCTATTTCGAGGGTAGCGTTTATATGGACCACCATTCCATTTTAATGTATGACTCAATCGCGCCCAATCGAAACCACCGTGATGTTGTAAGCTCGCCCAAGCAAGACAGCGAACATTGACAACGCGCAAGACATTAAAAGTGGTTCACCGACAAGCAAACGCAAGCGCTCCCCTCCCACCCTCCGCCAACACCCGCGATCGTGATCGAAAATGAATGAAAACGAAAGTTAAGAGACTTCCTCGGCTCCGTTTCCGGGCTTCGGCTGTAGTGCTTTTCCGCCGGGTGCCCGGTTTCCACCTTACTCCATCGTCCGCCCTCTAATGGGTTCGCGTTTCGGGCAGCACGGTGGCGTACTTTTGGGTTTGATGTTGGACGTGTTTGTTTTTTGTTTTTATCTACATTCCCACCAATAAACCCTTTTCCCCCCACTGAGGTTGGATTGGGTGGGTGTTTGGAAAGAGAATAGAGTTTTCCTTGCACCAGCGTACATTTCTCATGTGATCGATTGTTGTTTTTTTATCCCCTTGCGGCAACGGTTCCCCCATTACCCTCCCACACACTCCCACCGAAGGGGAAGGGTGGGTAGGCTGCTGCTACAAGCCGAGGACAATGTAATGAGATGTGTGGAGGTTTTTCTGTTTTCCAGCACCGCCAGCAGACACAAGACACATTTCTGAAGCTGAAACAAAATGGAAGAAGAAAAAAACAAAACAAAACACAAACAGCACCCACCCCAACGCTTTTCTCTTTCGGGGCTCGCGATCGTTGCATGTATGCATTTGAGGCCATTGTGTGCGGTTTCGATGTATTTATGCATTTTGCCTTTTGCATCATTTGCTTTGGACAAAAAAATGAGATCGCAAAAAATAAAGGCACACACATCCAAATCCCTCCCGCCTTGGGCAACGAAAACTATCAAAGAGAGAGAGGAAAACTGTTGCATGGAAAATGCACAAATGCACCTGACGGGGCGCGATAGCGATCATGAGGAAAGAAGAGGTAGAAATGAGAAGCGTTTCAGATAAACAAATCTCGGTATGTGTATTTTGTGGGATGTGTTTTTTCTTTTCTTTCTCTTCTATCCTCCCTGGCCGTCTCGTGAAACACCGTGAAAAGATCTATCAGCCACCGTCCGCTCAAACAAAACGAAGGTGGCAAGGCAGCCAGCAAAGAAACGTTTGCAAATCTCCCTCAACTAGAACTGTGACAAAACGGTGGTCAAAGAAAGGGCCCGCCAAACCGCAGGTCGGTGAAAAAGAAAACTCGCAGAACTGAATGTGATGGAAACGAGTGCGAATAAAAGGAGCAACATGCAAACCCCTATAGAATGGGCTACCGGGAGTCGGTGGCTTTATTTCCTTTGCCACTGCAATTGACAAATGAAAATGACTATTTTCCGCCCCAGGGCTAAGTGAACCGGCCACCGGTCATACCAGTGCAAGCATTAGTATCCTTGCAACCTCGGCCCTTCCCTTGGAATTGCGCCAAGGAAACTCGATCCGCCCGTCCGCTCCTAAAGGGCCACCAATTGTTCTGTGTGCGCTGCCTGCCTTCCAGCCCTTTCTCGGTAATGATGCGGTTTAGCCACCGTTTCGCTACTGGATTAAGCCGCTTTAGCTGGCGCTGGCAAAGGATTTAGCCTGCAGGGGCGAAATCCGCGTTGTCGCAGGTGCTTTCCTATGACCGATAACAAAAAATAAAAGTCGAGGCAAAGGCGAGCCTCAAGCTACCGGGGTTGTAACCGCGATCGATGCGGTATTCTTTGTGTCGCCAAAGAAGCGTAATTATCGAGCACAATGCGCTCGATCGTGTGGCGTGAATAAATGTGGAATTTTATTGTGATGAGGTTTTGCACGCCAGTTAGACGGAAGTGACCAGGGGGCATGAAATTGAAATGTCTTGATCGCAACAGAAAAACTACCCTTGACTACATTTAATTTCCTTTGCTAACAAAACGTTTACAGATAACAAAAACGTTTAGTAATCAGTACTTCACATTCAATTAATCAAATCAAAAGATTTGTTTATAATTGCTTTTTATTGAACTCAACTAAATCTAATGCTGAAATTAAATCTTGTAGTCGCCTAGACCTTAAACTGAGACCCAAAGGATGTTTGTGAACTCATCTAAATCTACTGCTGAAATTAAATCTTGTAGTCGCATAGACCTTAAACCGAGACCCAACAGATGTTTGTGAACTCATCTAAATCTACTGCTGAAATAAAATCTTGTAGTCGCCTAGACCTTAAACCGAGACCCAAAAGATGTTTGTGAACTGAATTGATTCTAATGCTGAAATTAAATCTTGTAGTCGCCTAGACCTTAAACCGAGACCCAAAAGATGTTTGTGAACTGAAATAATTCTAATGCTGGAATAAAATATTGTAGTCGTCTAGACCTTAAACCAAAACCGAAAAGATGTTTGTGAACTCAACTTATTCTAAAGCTGAAATTAAATCTTGTAGTCGCCTAGACTTTAAACTGAGACCCAAAGGATGTTTGTGAACTCAACTAAATCTAATGCTGAAATTAAATTTTGTAGTCGCCTAGACCTTAAACCGAGATTCAACAGATGTTTGTGAACTGAATTGATTATAATGCTGGAATTAAATCTTGTAGTCGCCTACACCTTAAACCGAGACCCAAAAGATGTTTGTGAACTGAAATAATTCTAATGCTGGAATAAAATATTGTAGTCGTCTAGACCTTAAACCAAAACCGAAAAGATGTTTGTGAACTCAACTAAATCTAATGCTGAAATTAAATCTTGTAGTCGCCTAGACCTTAAACTGAGACCCAAAGGATGTTTGTGAACTCATCTAAATCTACTGCTGAAATTAAATCTTGTAGTCGCATAGACCTTAAACCGAGACCCAACAGATGTTTGTGAACTCATCTAAATCTACTGCTGAAATAAAATCTTGTAGTCGCCTAGACCTTAAACCGAGACCCAAAAGATGTTTGTGAACTGAATTGATTCTAATTCTGAAATTAAATCTTGTAGTCGCCTAGACCTTAAACCGAGACCCAAAAGATGTTTGTGAACTGAAATAATTCTAATGCTGGAATAAAATATTGTAGTCGTCTAGACCTTAAACCAAAACCGAAAAGATGTTTGTGAACTCAACTTATTCTAAAGCTGAAATTAAATCTTGTAGTCGTCTAGACTTTAAACCGAGACCCAAAAGATGTTTGTGAACTCAACTAATTCTAATGCTGGAATTAAATCTTGTAGTCGCCTAGACCTTAAACCGAGACCCAAAAGCTGTTTGTGAACTCAAATAATTCTAATGCTGGAATTAAATCTTGTAGTCGCCTACACCTTAAACCGAGACCCAAAAGATGTTTGTGAACTCAACTAATTCTAATGCTGAAATTAAATCTTATAATCGTCTAGACCTTAAACCGAGACCCAAAAGATGTTTGTGAACTCAACTAATTCTAGTGCTGGAATTAAATCTTGTAGTCGCCTAGACCTTAAACCGAGACCCAAAAGCTGTTTGTGAACTCAACTAATTCTAATGCTGGAATTAAATCTTGTAGTCGCCTAGACCTTAAACCGAGACCCAAAAGATGTTTGTGAACTCAACTAATTCTAGTGCTGGAATTAAATCTTGTAGTCGCCTAGACCTTAAACCGAGACCCAACAGATGTTTGTGAACTAAACTAATACTAATACTGAAATTAAATCTTGTAGTCGCCTAGACCTTAAACCGAGACCCAAAAGATGTTTGTGAAATCACCAAATTGGGTCGATTAAAACATAACGATCGCCAGAGCAGAGCGCGCGAAGTCTCAATTACATCATTCAACAAAATACGAATCAAATCGTCTGTAACGACACTGCCCTTACGGATCGCGAGCAGACCACGACGCAAAGCTGGCAAGTGTTTCAGGTTTGACGATTGGCATTCATCAACGGCAACGCCACCGAAAACACAACAGCCAATGTCGTCGCAATAGCGGCAAGACACGCGTTGTTAACTCCGTTGGACGCATTTATGCCAAACGACATAACTTTCTCCCGACCGGGGGGACGGAATTGTTTCCCCCGTTTTCGGAGCGTTCACGTATTGTCGCCTTGCTTTCATTTATGTCTCCTGGCCACCCCGTGAACCGTATGGGCAATGCTTTCGATTTCATGAACCACCTGTGCGCCGGGCGAGTGTGTTTGTTTTATTTCTTTCGTTTTGTTTCCTTTTGCAAGACACGCGCACCGCATTGTGACATGGATCGCGGTATAGGGCGGGTGCGCTTTATGGATTAGTTTTAGTATGGTTTTGAGGCTCGTTAGGCTCGTTCGTTGCACCAGCGTTACGTAATGATAACTTTGTGCAATAAGGGCCGATAATTTAGAAATGTTACCACCGTTCGATGCGGTGAACCTTAACAGGATTTTAAGGTTTAGGATTGGAACGGACAAATGGTAAACATGTTTCGAGCAAAAGTCAATGCCGGTGAACTTAATTTGCGTGCAGGTTTGATGTAACGATTGCGCATCTCCTTTTATCGCACAACTAATGCGCATCTTCCGAATACGGACCCGGCCCGGATACGCATTACACGGCCCCACACATCGACAATTAGCATAACGATCAATTAGGTGCGTCCCGCTGGGTGTTTACGTGTGAAAACGAATAAAAAATCACTCGTTGCTTCCTCGTTTACGAAATGATATGCAACCGAAATTAGGAAAGAAATTACACTACCAGCGTGGCATGGCTAGGTGTGGTGGTGAGGTCCTAAATGCGAAAAGTGGCTTCCGAAGGAACCAAAAGACTGACAGAAGCAAAAAAAAAAAATCATCCTTCGTTAAATGATGTGCTTCGAGTTAACAAACGGCCGTTTCTCCCGCCGTACGAGCATAAGTACCATAATTATCACATAACGCACCTTCACGCGCGAAAAAATAAACCATACTCCAACCAACGTTGGAAAAACAGCGTGGAAGGTTTCGAGGCTCATCCCTCGAGTGGATGACGCCTGGAGTGGTGCTTGATCGATGCTGACGGAGCTAGAAAATTGATATTAATTTTCTTCGCCCAAGAGTGTGCCACGGTGAGCAAAGACAGTGGCTGCGGCATCTTCAGCGTAGGGCTCGTGAAGAGGCAGAAGCTTCAAGCTGTCCTAATTTAAGCTCATCATCATTCAAACGTTTTGTTTTGTACCGTGCCATTTCTCAAATTTGCACTCGCTTCCCCTGTGCTGTGTCGTTCGAGAATTGGCCGATGGTTATCTACTTAACTTTTCCCACTTCAAACGATCTTTGACAAATGTTTGCAGCTCTTAACGTGCGTGAGTAAAATTACAGTTCACAAAAGGAGACAAAATCACAATCCAATATTGGGTCGGAGCGAGGAGAAATCTAACCTCTAGCGCGGGGAACAATGAACATGACAAAACCGGTTGCACAAATAACAATATTTGAACAGTCACTATAATCGACCGAAACCGGTTGGGAATGAAATTGTCCGTGGCGAAAAATTGGCGTACGCGCGAAAAAGGCACATACGGAGACGTTGTATTTACTCCTGTGCGGGATGTTGTGCCTTGTGCTTATGCTCGACGTGGCGTCACATTAGGGACATAATCATTATTATCAGATGATGAAAGCAGCAATTTTCGCTACATTTTTGCCTAGCAGGTGGTTTTTCATTTCTATGTTTCTTTGGAGCTTGTGATTTTTAAAGAAAAAAAAAAGATTCCATTATGCTTTTATTGATGCCATTTTTGCAGTTATCTTTTTTGCGTAAAACATGTCTTTGTTGCATATTCCTTGATTAAAAAAAATTAAATTAAAATTAATCGGGATCCAAATGTGGCCGCTTACCAGCGGGGATGTCTATTTGAATTGCTTCCTCTTCACTGGTTGATTAACGTACCTTCTTTCCCTCTATGCTCTACTTTCCCCCTCGTGCTCCGTGCTGCTCCGAGTTTATTCCCCGTCACCTTGCAACCGTAGACGATGGTCAGCCAATCTCGACTGCGGTCCGATTTCGTGCATGACCTTGGCAAATCAACCCCGTACACCGCACGCACATAGCGCTGGGTCACAGGGAAGCGCGTGTGGGAACAAAGGGGAGCCGAAAGATATGCTCAACACGGCAACCGCAACCGGTAGAGGTAGCAAAAATGAAAGTTGAAACTGCCATGTAAGGGACAGCCGCCGTCCAAGTGGTTCGAAGTGGCTGCCCAACCCGTGGCCTGGATGTAAGTCTGCAAGAAACTGTCTGTTGTTTGCCGTTTGGGGGGTTTTTTGTTGTGAAGGAAGGTGAGACGGACCAGATTCGGACCGACCTTACAAGCTTATCATCCATTGGCCAGCTCAGGAGTCAGCTGCAGACTGAAAAGACTAAAACATGAATCTTTGACCGGAAGATTCGGTAAAACCTCGCCCGGGGGGTAGGGTCCAATTTCAAGCCCCAATTTATAGATTGGCAGAAGCTCGAGCGAATCGCTTGCGGATCAAGTATGTGTGTGTGTGTTTGTTGGGATGCATCCGAACCAATTCTGACACGATCTTCGCTCGCGGGAAGCTCTTGAAGGTGTCGGGGAGGATCTTTGATAAATTCTGCTTTGGATTGGGTCGGTTTTTTTGTTACTCGCGTGGCCCCGGCACCTTCTCGAGCGCCGCGGGTGCCAACCGAACGCCATCAATTTAAGTCCACTTAGCCCGTACACCTTTCTAATGTGCTGCTACTTTGAGCATGAGTTATCGGAAAGGTAAGCAATGTGGCGAATTTTTGTTTTTTTTTTTGTTTTTTTTGCCGAACGTTGTGGGAAAATTCGGTTCGATAAGAAGTGGTAGACCTTCGCACGAAGGACTTAGGGATGGTGCGGTCATTTTTCAAAACTATTTCATTAAAAGCGCCTAAAACAAATCCAAATATCGATCATATGCTCGCGGAAACAAACGCTTGTCGGACAAAGACTTCAATGTTACTACAAACGAGAAACCCGTGTTCATTGTAGCGATCTCCTGTTTCGCTTGCACCAGTCGGCTCGGAACCGAATGGATGTCATAAAGTGTAACGTCGGTTCGGATTACATGATGTTCGCGGTGTAACACAGGCCTTGGGCTAGCAGCAGGTTCACCGTAAGACAAGTGAGTTAGGTCAATCGTCATTTCAGTACAATTTTATGGCCAGTGTTCATTTTGTTAACAGATCGGAGGAAAGCTACCATTTTACCCGGAGATGTAGTGGGGGTTTGTTTTTGGAGAAAATTGAATTGAAAAAATGATTCTTTTGCCCAGCCAATTTTAATGCTTGAATCAATTTTCCGCTGCGAAAAAAAAAACCCCCCGAATGGAGACGCCTACAACGTTGAGCAAATCCCTTCGCACGCTATCGCTTACTTTGATCCATCTGCCTGCTTTTGATTCTGCCATCCATCACTGCAGCGTCACGGCATCATGGGAATCTATTCCGTTGTTTCACTTTCAATTCTTCACCGGCCAAACGGGAGCAAATGAAAACCTCCCTAACCCAGCGATGGCGTGTGGATGGTTGAGGATTAGGAAAACTTTGCACCACTATCCCGAGCAAATAGAAGAAGAAGATAGAAAAAACTAAATCACACAATTTCCTAATCCCCAAGTCCAGAGTTTGCGCCGGTCTAAACAGGCCTTGTGAACCTTGTCATTAGAGGTGGTAATTATGTTGTGACTTGAGTAACTTGAGGCTCTCCGTTCACACAGACGGAGGAGAGTGTTAACGAGGGTGGAGGAGGAAACGCCTCGTCAGATAATGGCAAATACAGGGCGATGGCAAAGTAATTGGGATCAATTGGTCCCTGGTTCTTCGGTTGGTGCGAGACTTGAAAGGTTCGTTGGAGTGTGATTTGGGAATTTTGGGAAAGTTTGTTTTCTATGAAAACATCATCATTGTGGGAATATTTGTTTTATTTCAATTGAAAGTATCAGTTAATGCGATAAAATTGATTCTGCTTTCTATCATCGCCAAAGTTTCATAGATATACTTAAAAATGCACATCTAAAGTCTTAATCACGAAACAACTCGGCGAGAAAAACGACGACGAAATTTGGCTTAATTAAATCATACTTTTCTTTTGATTAGCTAGAATTGTTCAAACATTTGCATCCATCTTTCAACGAGTTTTCCCCCTTATGTTCATTTCTTAAGCCAATTAAATGATGGTAGATCGCTAAACGGTCGCTCTCAACATAAATCATAGCATCTGCCGATGCTGCGGGGTCGAAGTAGGAGTCGTAAAAACCACACCACGAAATCCGAGGAGGAAACGGAACTCGGAAATCTTGACCACCATTATTATTGTTACGATAAACCGTTCGGCAACTCTCGACGAGATCGAGCATCCTATAAATTCGGCACCTAATAGCTTGTTCAACTCTGCCGTGTGCCCGTGGAACACGCTCGACCCGAGGGCGGGAAACAAGCAAAACATTAGCATATTAGCATATTTTATGCTGCCGCCGATCGCTCGATGCATCAAACGATCGATTTCGATGCCGAGCCGAGATGGTTGTTTATTCGCTTGGACTTTCCTGGGCATCAGATCAAAGCTTGTTTCGTACCTTCCCTTTCGTGTCTTCTCCTTTCGTGCCGTCTTCGTCCGGTTTCGATCATCCTCCAGCCCGCCGTTTTTACCACGCGCAGCAGTAAAGATGAATTTTCCCTTTCTCTCGCCCGATCGCGCATTTTCGCGTGCCATCACACCGTGCGAGGGGCCAGGGGGGGCCCATGAAGTACCGTTTGTTTTTATCCCCCACCAAACGGTTGCTTTATTTTCCCCATCCACCCAGCCGGAGAGCAATGCACTTTTTTCTCCTGCGTTCTCTTTCCCTCCCGTTCGTGCCGCGACGATTTGCGACGTCATCTTCGGAGCCACCTTCTGCAAGCGCAAGGAGATAATGATCGGTGGCTGAAGTGGCTGTGGATAACCGGTTTTTATTTTTATTAGTTTCAACAACGGCCCGTTCGCCCCAGCCCAGCCCAGCCCAGTTTCTCCTTCGCTCTGCGACTGCGACTGCTTTCCTTTTCGCTCCGTGGAATCCTCCCGTTTTCGACCCGGCCAAACCGGGATTCCGAGATCCCGGTGCGCGCCCTCGTCGTGATCGTCGCGACCGAACCGAGGCAAGGTCAATGTCGTGATGATCGTCGTCGGCGGCGGCGGGGAGTGTGTACCAAACTCAACATAAAAAAAATGAATAACGAGCATCATTTTCGTGGTGTGCCATCTCCGTGGTCTCCGTGTGGCCTTTCAGAGTGGCACGGCACGAAAAGAAAGCAAAAGGAACTGAGGCTTCTCAGGGACGTTCCTTCAAGGACGTTTGAATGTTTGAAAGTGAAGGTTTTTCTTTTTAATTTGATGGCGTTTAAAATATTGATTGCAAGTTTGTATTTAAGTATTACAATAACATAATATTGCTTTCAAATTGAATTGAATTTATTTCCAGCAGTAAAGCATCAGTTGTGTGACGAATTTCTAATTTATGATATTTATGCTGAAACAAGCTTGGAAACCTTATGTTAATCCGGATTAAGATTTTGATTTTCCTCATCAACTTTCTACTTACCTTTTTTTTGTTATTACTCTACAAAAAACAGACTGATTTTACGTATTTGTTAGAGCCGTTCAGTGCGAAAGGAGTCCTCTGGAAACAGGCCACCGGTGTCCGGTGAAAATCATGTCGAATTCAGGTTTTGCACGCCGATTTCCGAAGGCCGACGCACGATTTCCGTGGGCAGATGCGCTTCGGGGATGGGAAGAAATGTTTTCACATAACGAAATAATTGTAACCCACCGTGGTGGGCCCGTCCCTTTCCAATTATTATTAGGGTAGTCGTGGCTGCATTTGCGTTGGGAATTGCCGCTGCCCATGTGCATTATGCCTGGGCTTCGGTGTGGAGAAGGCAGTAAGAGTTGCAGTCCTAACGGTGGAGAAATTCGTGCATCACTAATGGGCAAAGAAAAAGAAGAAGAAGACGATAAAAAAATGGATCGTTCGGAGAAATGGAGAGCCTGCGAATTAGCAAAGCATAAGAGGCATGTTTACCGCGCGCCCTTGCTCTCAACGGACGATGATTAGGTTGTTTCATTTTCCTAAAACCCTCATGACGCCCCGTTTAGCGTGGAGGAAAACAGTTTTTCCTTTGATGCGGCTCCCTCTCATACACTCCCAGACATACACACACATACTGTGCTTTTGTGAAACAGGCCGAACCGCAGCTTTATTTTATCGTTGCCGACATTCCGGCTCGGAGAAGCAACTCGTTCCGGTAAAGTTTTTCACCTCCCTGGTTTCTTCCCCACTTCGTTCTCTCTCTCTCTCTCTCTCTCTCTCTCTCTCTCTCTCTCTCTCTCTCTCCTTCTTTGACGTTGTGCAACATCCTGCCTGCAATACATGATTTTCCAATTTTCCGAACGTTTGACGAGCGCGTATCGGCAATCGTTTAACTTATGCTAATCGCCCGGCTCTTTAAGGAATTTATTTTTATCGATTGCACTTTATTTTTTTCCTTTTGCTTTGTTGTGCGGAGTGGAGCTCGCAAAAAGTTTCCCCCCGATAAATAGCCCTATTTAGATGCGCTCTTCCTAGGCGGAAATTGTAAAACCCTTTGATTTATTCGAAAATAGGAAGTGTTTAGAGCAGTGCCGTGCAACACATGCAAATCTACCTAAAGCACAACAAATGGAATACAATGAACAGAATGAAATTGGAAACGGAACGTACGAAAATCACCGCAGAAAATCGGACAGTATCTAGTTGTCGAGGAAGAGCACACAAATACACAACCGGTAGTCACACTTAGTTTTCCCCGTATGTTGTTTGCCAAACCACGTGAAGCGCACTGCAACGGATCCGCCGGGCGGCCAATAACGAACGGAAATGTATAACCTGCATTTTTTCGAGCTTTCATAAAACCGGGTGGCTTCATTCCAATGCCGGCCAGACTGTGGAAGCGTTTCGTTTGGAGGCAGCCGCATGGAAATAGTGTAAGGAAATGTCGAACACGTTTTTATGACGTCTGTCTGCGCGCCATTCGAAACCGAAACAATGTGGAACTATTTCGAGCTAATGAATACAAACGCGCGTGCGCACTCGGCTGTTGTGTGGCGCAAAGGAAGAGCCCTTCGGGGGAAGGAATAAACCCTGGCAAGGAAAGGGAAAACGAAATGAAATTGTTTTCGATTGCGAGCTGTCGGGCAATTAACACGATGCTATCTTTATTAACGGTTCATGAAAAAGGTTTTAAATGTAATGTGGAAGTTAATGGAGGAGGCAGGAATAGCTCAATTGGACGTGTACTAGAGGATATCCTGAGCCAACTTCCACAGCACGTTGTTGGACATATTTTGTTGTTTAATTAAATTGTATCTAGTTGAAAAAGTAAAACCTGTCCATAGTTTGTTAAATTTTCGCTACAAAAGAGAACAGCAGCAATTTCTCCACGATGCACCATAAAATCTGTCACCATCTAGAAAGTGCAATATTTCCCATCCATCGCCAATCGACCGCCCCGGAGAAACAACCCCTTTGGCGACCGGTTTTCCGGACACACCGATGTCACGAACAAACGAACGATACTGCCTCGTCGCCCCCTCCGAAGGCAGAAGGCGCGACGAAAACGAAAGTGAACCTGAAAATCAAGTTCAATTAAACGAACAATACACCTCCCGGGAAAAGAAGCGAAAACTCATCCCGTCCCGTTAAAAACCGTTTTCGAAACCGAGGCCAACGGCGGGACAGGTCCACCGAAGTGGAGCATTAAATAATAACACAAAAAAATCACGCGTGCAACGAGAAGATGAAGTAAAGCATAAAAAAAACTTTCACACATGACCGTGGTCAGGCCGCGTGGCCGCTTGTTCCGGGTGCGGGCTTTTTGTTGGTGGTTTGTTTTTACGACGGGACCCGCGCGTATTCCGAGTAAAACCGGTGAAGGTTTAGTGATGGTCAAATTCACAACCTACCTAAAACATCGCCGAGCCAATGGGGGCCAATCATAGTTCGCGCTTTCGCCACGAACGGGAACCGTTTTTCAGGTTTCGTTTGGTCCTGGCAAAAAATAAAGAAAAAAAAAACGCACCGTCGCCAATGCTTGACACGCTCAGGAACAAGCTTTAATTTCTCCCAAACGGTAGCTCGTTTTACTTACGCGAGTCCAATTATTCGGCGGATATTATTGCTACTTATCCCATCGTGTTACCGACCGAAAGTTTGTTCCCTTCCGGAAGACTTCCACTTAAGCGATCTAGATAACAGCATGTAAAAGGTTTTCTCAGGCTCATTAAACCCGATCTAGAGCGACGATGAGAAGCTTCGATGCTCGCCAATTGCCACGTTTGGATCGTTCGATCAGATGCCACGATCGGAAGGAAGTAAAATTTGGCCTCGTGAAATCTGATCGTGTACTTATTTTTACCGGTTCAGATGATCAGCCCGGTCACTTTCGAAAACGGCTACCTCCAAAATGTCATCAAGGAAGAAAAATTGGACGTCATCATCGATAATCGAGATTTTAATCTCACCAGCGAGTTCGTAGATAATGAGTCGGGGAAGAGGATTTAGCGTGGCCGTGGTTTAGATTTAAAATTGGAGAAACGCGACGAAGTACATTTTGTACCCTAACTATTGTTCTGAGGTTGTACTTTAGAAAATCAAAGCCATTTTGACAAATAATCAGACATCGCCAACGAACTACAGCGAAAGATTCAGACATCGCGAATTCCGGAGTAGACGGAGTTTCAACCAGAAAGGTGCAGCATGCGATCCAGATTGCTTGCTATTAGTTTCCAAGATTACCCACACATTATCCCACCTCCCGATTCCCGAACCGACTTGAACGAGGCGAAAACAAAACAAACCGTTCACCGGCATTGGTCGTTGGCAGCCACTTTGTCGAGCAAATAATACCCGGCACCATTCGCCGCCATTAGCATATTTGTCGCATTAGCTCCACCTGTCAGTTGCTGGGCGCGCGATTCGAACATCTCGAACATCAGGTGTGCAACGCGAGCGCGCCCTTTTAGACGCACCCTGTACCGTCGAGACACAGCCTCCTATGATCTTCACCAATATGCCGACGCCGATGCATCGGTGTTGGTGCGACCGGGTATGCGAAAACAAACTGCAACTAACGGCCGCGCAAGGCGAACCGAACGCTGGCTCGAGCAGCAGAAATTAGAAATTGAATCTGGTTGCTCGAGAGAAGGAACTCCGAGGCGGGCCGGGCGGCGGTGGAGCATGTGCCGTGGTAAGAGAGTTTCTTCCATCGATGGTGCGCTCGGCCGATGACAGGTTCGAAACCTGTCCTGATTGAAGCATAACATCGTGTTACAGAAAGACGAGCTCGCAGCCCGCTGGAAGACGGCATTAGCCGAGGTGCCGAGGGCGTCGAAGCGCTGGCGAACGAGAGTCTCCTTGGTGGTGCTTTGCCAACCTCCAGCGAAGCGAATTCAAACGATCGTCCCAATGTGCATCCGCAGCCAGCCAGCGTAAGATTAATTGAAACGATGAGCAGCTGGGAAGAGATGCCTCATCATGGTGGATCGGGCGGGGGGCCGGTCGGTCGATTGGGCGGAAAGTTGATCCTAAGCCGACGGATTGGATTGGCGAATTGCTCAGCCATCGCATGATATGCTCAATTTTGCCTGCCACAGCTTGTTGAACGGAGTGTGAAGTTGTTGAAAATCGAGAGTTAACAGGAGATTTGTAGGAGACGAATTCATTTATCAATTACGACAAATATAATATGGATAGCAAAGGATGGTGATCTTGAACTCAAATGACGCAAGTGTCGATCTACTTCTGCATGATTTTTCTTTTCAAATAAGTCCACCAAAATCCTCAACAAACATGGAATTCAATCTGCTAGAAACGCTTGGTGAATATCTCAAAAGAAAAAAAAAATCTCTGCATGAAAACTCCATTCGACGAAATTGAGGCCACCAGAAGAAGAAAACAAAAACGGGATCTCGACACCGAACACGCGGCCACTCCTGCTGGCCTAGTGAAGACAGTTGAAAAGTTAATCTGTCGGTCTGGCCGGCGTCTCGGCGATTTCCGCAACGGTTTTGACCGGGGCACGCTTGCGTTGCAATTTTCTAACCTATTTTCCTAATTGCCAGTCCCGTTGCGCACATTGCAACTGTGACATGTGGATCGGCTACATTTTCTACCGTATGACGTCGAGAGTGGACAGAAGGAACGCACCGAACCCGCGCCGAAACGAAATGGAAAACGAACGAACGTTGCACATGCACCAGGCGTTACCATCGTTAGCAATTTTCCCAAACAACAAACATGCGGCGAAAGGGAAGGCGAGGTTTATGTGGTGCGAGCCCCTTCAACTTGTTGGCTTTAAATGTAGAGGTTTGCTGGGAAAACTTTGTGTTTTTCTATGCAGCCAGTTGAGGGCGCTTTCCTTTCTCCTATGCAAATTTCGCAGATGTTGCGAATCCGGGAGGTTTGGTCACGTTGGCGGGACCCATCTTGGCGATGTGCGGGACTCCTCAACGCCACAGATCAATCCCACGAAGATGCACGGCTATCACGGGGCGATCTGCAAAGCGTTTTGGAGCGAGCCAGTGTGCAAAGCCTTACACGTTCCAGCACTTAGCGTCCCAATCCAGAGCGGTGCGCTGTCTGAAATAAATCTTCTTCACATCTCACCCCGCCGCGGACCATCGCTCCTCGGTATCTCAATCCAGCTCAAAGTGAATCGCACAGGGAGTTGGGAAAAAAGCTAACGAAAATAGAAGAAGGAAAAACAGGTCGTTGGTTTAAAATTAAATATTTCCCAACAGCCTTAAACCGCCCACACCGACCGGCAGCTCAAAGGCCGCGTACGAAAACCGAGATGGTGGCGCAACGAGAGCCACTTGCGCAGCGCAAGCAGCCACCGTTTCGGCGGCACCGTTTACTTCTGGTTTTTTTTTTGCTGCTGTTGTGTCTGCGTGGTGCTTTTGAGGTTAGGTCCAGCTTTCTTCCCCCCCGTTTGTGGCCACGCGAGTAAGCTGAAGTGGCGTTTATTTTTCGCTTAAGATAATTGCCGCGCTATCGTTCTCTACCGGTTTTATTTTATTTTTTGTTGTTCAGCTGTTGCTCCATGCCTCGATGGGGCTCAGGTTCAGCACGCGGCCGGTAGTGATAGGAGCGAGTTCCTTGCTCCGGTGAACGGTGCAATGCAGTGCAGTAGGTCAGCGTGGCGTTCGTGAGCAAGCCGTGACGCCGCCCGCGTTTGGGGCCAACCGAAAATGGCGCAAAACTGCTCCCTCGGAATGGTTTGGGAGGTGCAGGAGAATGTCTGCCCGAACCGCGATAGACACATGCTTTGGGCAAAGTATGGATTTTTCTTCGTCCGCCCGCGCCGACATAAACATGCGAGCGGCCTCAACCCACCGGTTGAAAATCTGACTAAAAACTTTGCTAGCTGGCACAGTAGGAAGCAACGGAACGGCGATGTAGAACGCTCTGTTGGTTTTGGCAAGCGCATGAAACTCTTCTTGTCATGTCGCGAGGTGGAGGGCCGTCTGGCACGAATCGCTTGAAGGAATTGTGCAAGGCGGTGCAAGGGTCTCCATCCAGAGCACTAGAACGGCAGCAACTGCCGGCACAGCAAACGTGGGGCCTCTGGTTGGGACAATCGAAGGCAGTTCTACGATACGGAGCACTGCGAGTTTTCCATCTTTCGGTAAGCTGACGAAATTTTAATTAAACCAACAAGCTTTTCCTTTAATTTATTTAACCAACGGTCTTGTTTCGATCGTAACTCGTAAGACATTTTGTGTAACTTTAGTCAGTTAGGTTGCGGTTGAGTTTTTTCGTGTTTTTCTACTGTTGAACAATCATTTTCAATATTTATCATGGGGCGGAGTATGTTTTAAAAATCTTGACCGTTTTATTTGTTTTAAGAGATTGTTACAGTTCGGCGTTGTGAATTTGTTGAGTGTTAGTTAAACATTGCTGTTACGTATGTCGTTCTGATTATCGTTTGTCGATGCTTTAATGTCTCTGTGCTACTCCAATGGCATGATTTATTTATAGTCTGGTGATGAAAAGCCGCGATACAACGTTTTGCTATTATTTCAGTTATGTTTCTGAGGTGTAAACCTTGTTTAACTTCTTTACGAAAGCCATAAAGCATGTTGGCTGTCGCTTTCCTCAATCAATTTCCATCATGTCGTAATACATGACGGGACCATACCATTTTTCCAGTGGAAACGCTGTTCGATGTTATTATTAATAATACACAGGTGAAAAACACATCAAAACCGAACCGAACAGGTAACGGTAGCTCTCCGCCTTGTCGGCGTGAGGCAAAAATGTGCTGCATCTACGATGTTGAAGCATCATCTTCAGGAGGTTTATCAGACGTCTGTTCAATATCCGCTGATGCATGAACGGTAGCTGCATGGCCGCAACGGTCCGCTTTTTGGAAGATCTGTTGGAATCCGGTCTTGAAACCCCACAACCCGAAAGACGCGCCAACTCGTGATGGCGTGTAAAATTGCGCACGGGCTCGAGGTTTTCCTTCCCGTGCATCGATCACCACCTGCGGATGGTAAGGCACAAGGGGGCCGTCGGTCCTCGGTTTCACGAGCATGGCTATGATTAATTTGTGCTGCCAGCATAAGCGTTGATTTGCTGGCTCGCTCTAGCTCTCCCTCGAGGGAAGGTGGCTTCTTGTGATCGACCTACAGGGTGCCGAGCAGTGAAGCGACGGATATTAATAATTCAGTCAACCGAAGGGACGGCACGGGATGCATGAGTATTGGGCGGGGTGTTTCGGGCAGGGAAAAGTGGCAAATTAAATTATCAAAAACCGTTCGATTGCCACCGGGTGGCCGTTGATCGTGCGTTACTAATTGATGAGTAATGATTCGATCCTTCTTTTGCACAGAAAAATCAAGTCGAAATTGAAGCTTACCCCGAAAGACACGAATATGTTACTGATGGTTGGGATTTTTTGAAACATTGCGTTCAGTTTAGTGACTTCAATTTGAACATTTGCAACTATATTTCTCATACTTTTTCGAACACAACCACAAGACTTTTGACAAGTGTTTCCATATATTTCTTAGGAATTAAGGAACGAAATAGTTCTTTACTGTGCCTGTGTGTGTGTTTTGTATGTTTGATCCACAAAATGACATTGCGCTGATGTTTCTTTGTTACCTTGCGAGCACAAGCGCACCACATGCTCACGGTAAAGGAGGAAAATTACGTTGGGAAAACGGCAGAGGAGATCATTCACTCGCTGCATAACGGTTGCATAAACGCACCTGTCGATGGATTGCAATTTTCCCTGCACCGGATGCAAACGTGGTGCCCTCGTGGAGACGGGAGGGTGAAACCGTTCACAATCTGCCTCCACTCCCTCCCCTCTCTTTCCCTTTCTCTCTCCGCCAAGTGTGACGACATTTGCTGGATGCACTCCAACAGCCGGGGAGGCCAACGGCCTGCCGAGTTCCGACCCGATCGTTGGCCGGGTAATCCCAGGCCTGATTGGATCCTCCTCCATCGTCGGCCTCGGAAACCTCAAACTGCAGGCAGGGCGCGATCGCTGTCGAACCGCGCAGCGCAACGATCATTAATTTCAATAAGATGTGAAGCGATCGACTAAATGTGTAGCTTCAATCTGAAGCCTTAAAAGTCGGCCGGTTTCACTTTCAACGCAGGGGCGGAAAATTGTCCGGTCGTTGACTGCCCTTTTTGGAGCATGGTGGGCAAGGGCTGAGGCCAATGATGATGATGATGAGGGTGATGAAGATGATAATGGGAGATGGCCTTGCAATCAGGTGAAGTAAACGTGAACGCAAACCAATCACAGGGTTGCGGGTGTAATTTGCGTGAAACGTGAGATCCTCCCGGTATCACATCCAGGATGTACAAAGGGATCACGTTCATTAAAAAAAGGTCCTACACACGATGAGTCTTTACGAGCTGGAATAAGATACTAATTTAATTTCTTTGTTTTTTCATTTCAGGTTTGTGCCAATGCCAAAGTTACACGAGAAAGACGAATATTGTTCCTTAACGATAAGTAAAGAATGCATGCAATTTATCTTCTTTTTTGTAACTCGATAAGCTTCTGCAACAGGGGCTTGCACAAGTTTGTTTGTGTTTCAGTTGCTATCCAGCATTTACCCGGAAACAAATTTTCCCCTGCACAGGAAAACGTTCGAACACACGAGAAACGCTCAAAAATCGACCAATAAACCACGATCATTTTTTTTTTTTAATGTTTGCCTCGGAATCGAAGCATAACTCTCCCACAAGAGATGGACGATCGACGGTGCCGCTTTTCTTTGGTTTCGGAGTATTTCATAAGAAAACAATATCCATCATTTTCGCCGTGCATGTTTTTTTTTTGGGCTACAGAAGTCTCGAAAGCGCCAGCAAACAAGTATGCGTAATCGGATATTGATTATTATGCAATGGACGAGAAAATGGTGGTGAGATATGAAAATTGGAAAAATTCAGCACAGAGTGGAACTGTTTTGAACGACTGCACGTGAGAAGCGGTGAACAACCCGGGTCAGAAACATACGAGTAATGTTAGTTCTTTTTAAATTTGTATTTGTTTTAAGAAGCAAATGATTTACTTTTCGGTAAAAAGTAAAATTGAAACACAAGCACAAACGTAGGAGTGGCATGACACCTGAACCAACAATGCACAACCTTGATCAAATGACACGTTTTGCCAACATTCCATCGCTATCGATGCAGTTTGCGATGGTGCGGCCTGCACCAAAACGATTGGCAAAGGCTCGGCCCCTGAAGCCCCGCAATTACCGCAGGCGATGAAATATTAACTACGTGCCCTTGTGTTCGAAGTGTCGTGATCTCGGGCAATAACTATAAAATATCCGTACCGAAGAAAATGTGGATGCCAAAACTGGAGCAACGAAATCGAAAGTTTCACCACCATCGCGAGCGCGGAGGCAGCATTGTTTCAGTCCCGGCCGGCCGTGACGGGTCAGCTACCAACCATTTCCTTCCATTTAATGTTGACGATGCCCGGGCGATGGCGCGACATCACAGTTCAAGCGACAATACATAAAACACCGACGGGGACACTGGCCGTTTTTCCGACCCCGGTGCCGGCCTGCATGGTGATTGAAAAGTTATGCAACAACATTGTGAGCGCATAAAAATAAATATATCCATTCCTTCGAGCCATCCATCTATCCAACCCCATCTGCCATATCCATTTGGTCGTTTAGATCGGCTGCCAGCGATCGGCCCCGCCGGGCAGCGACCCAGCGAAGAACTTGCCCGCTGGCGTGGTTCGAAGTCCGGGGTAATTATCAGCTTTTTACCATTGACACGTTCCCAGGGCAGGCCAGAGTCAAGTTTTTCCCTCACCGTGGCCTCTTCGCGGGTCGCTACGGGCCAGAGGGTGGGTGGTGTTTGGAGGCGGTGGTGGAGTGTGAAAAGTTTTGTAGAGCAAAAGGCTTTATGTCACGCCGGAACCGCGCGACCTTCGGATGCTTCGAGCTGGGGAGCGCTGGTCCACTTCTTGGGCGTTTTCTTGAGCTTCTGCTGCTCCGGCCACACTCGACAAGTGTCCAGCAGCAGCGCACCGATCCCCCACTCCGAGCCAACCGATTTGTCCTTGCTCCGACGCCACCCGCAGTTGAAGGTCGCCGGCCATAAACGGATTCGGAGATTCCTTCTGTAAAAGATGGCCGAAGAAAAATCTCCACCAGGGGGTTGTCGGGAGGGGGAAAACTACAAATCTTCCTAATAGCAAACCGATGGCGCGAGGTGAGATCTAAATCATGAAATTACTTTGATAATTGTCGGTCACTTGGGAGGGTGAAGCGGTCGGCACCGCCACCACCGCTCTAGTGTGACTTGTGACGCACAAACGCAAGGCGTGAACATACCAATCCAGCGCACTGGAAAAATTCGCCACTTTTGGAGGTTAATGCCATTCCAATGCTCGTCCGGCGACGGTTAGGGGAGGCTGGCAACCCGGAGGGAAAATGTTCGCGCAGAACAGTGTCAGTGCAATGTAATTGCATTGACGTGCGAACGTGGTGCGTTGTGCACCATGGGGTCGTGGCGAGAGTGTGTCGGGCGGCCACATTACCACACCGCGCGCGGTGCGGCTAAAAGCGACTTTGACATCTGGTTCAACCGTTGCTTTCGACGCGAGGTGATTGAACATGCATTGCGCGATGCGTGGCATGAGTTATGGGCTTTAGATGGCCGTCATTTACGGGCAGCTTTTGTGCAGGTTGACGCTTTTCAAACGCAGTGGAAAACATTTAACACCTAGCATACGAGTCAAAGATCATTTTCTTTAGACTTATTGCTTGTGTTCAGGCCTCCAATAAACGCAAACTAGAAACGCAATAAATATTTCCAGTATTCCAAAACATTCGTTTATTTTCTGTTCTTTGTTTTTTGGCGATTAGAAACGTTTTTCTCGGTTCGGCTAATTTTTATGGCACACGCTCCCCTTTTTTATTCTAACTCCTTTTTCGAACCCAGTTTAGCCGCACTCCTGTCAGATTATCCATGTTGCCATATTTTAAAAACAAATGTTTTGATCATCTTGTTAGCCGCTCAGATTTGCTTTCGAAAACCTTACACAATTTGGAAAAGCAGTGAAACGAGTTGAGGAAGTGTTTTGGCAAAGTGGAAACAAATCAAAAAGTTCACATTAGAAATCATGTACGCTTCAAGCGCTAGGCAAGTACTCGTCGTTATGACGCACCAACATCATTTTTTCGTCGGTCTCTTGATCTTTGATTTGAGCCCGGGAAAAATCAGGTTAGTAGCTCCGCACTTAGGCCGGCAACTAGATCAAGAGCATTTCTTTTGATCGGTGAAACATGGTCCAAAATTGACCGCTTTATCCCCGCTCACTCTCCCCCGAGGGAACCAAGTTCCAGGCAATGCAGAAACACCGCACCAGCGACAACAATTGAGCAACAAGCAGCCGGGGTTTGGCCGCGGGTTTGCTGGTCGATTTGCACCGGGGTCCGGTGCGAAACGACATTGACGAAACCTTCGCGAAAGCGGACCACCGCGCTCCTCACTCCCGGCTGCGTTTTCCATCCGATGATCCGCGGGCGACAGTTTAATGCGTTTAAAAATGAATGCATTAGGCGCGAGAGCTCGAAAACCGAAAAGACAAACATGCTGCAGGGGAAAGAGAAGAGCAAAAAAAAAAACCTCATAGCCACAACAACGGAACGGAGCAAAAAAAGAAAAAAAAGTTGAATGAAACAAAACAGATCTACAAGGCACCTTTGCGTCTCGCCGTGCTTCTGAACCATTGTTTTCGGGCGTGCGGTTGAATGCTTGCACTTTATGTAAGTTTCATGCAAAGAGAGTGAGCGGCCGCCCGGTGCGAGCAGGCGGAAGGGGGTTTCGTCTGGGAGGAGGGTGTTCCAAAATATGAATTCAAAAATCCGAAAATCCACCGTACACACACAACGGGGCAGCCTAATGCCGCGTCACGACTTTTGGCTCCACTTTGGCGGATTAGGCATTTTTGGATCACTTTTTCACGTTTGCCGTTGGCCGGTTGTTGGTTTTTCTAACTTAGCACCTTAGCCGAGCGAGACACCGAGATATTTGCGGGATGGGTGAGGGAAGCCGTGGGTATCTTTTTTCACACGACTCTAAGCCAGCGGATTGCTGGCCCTAGAGGCTGGCCGGAGTTGGTCGGTTGGAGGGTTGTGAAGGAAAAACCCGAACAACCTTGCACCGGTCACCGAGGGGCCGGGGGTTCACAAGTCACAGGTGCGACAAATACTTTGTCGTGAAATACGGTTCCATTCGAAAAAAAAAAACTCGGGGGAAGCTTGGGGCCAGCGCGAAAGGCACAACTAGCCGGTTGCAAAACAGCCCTCCCTCCGTTGTTCCCTTCTGCTTCTTCTTCTTCTGGGAGACTAAAACAAGAGCCAACTAAAAGGGTAATCGGAGCGATTAACAACGTTTGCTTCCCACCGCGCCACACCACGAGTTGCAGAGAAGGGTGACTGAAGAAGCTCCAGTTTATTGGCGCAAACAGCTCCGCGCAGGGTAAAGTGAAACCACTTGACGTGGAAGATGGGAAGCTTCTGCTACCCTGGGCTGTGAAATCACCGTAGAACACCGTCGTACACCAAATCTTGATCACGAGGTCGCAACCGACGTATGCTCGCAGTCCGTCGATGGGATCATCTGTTGCACCTTCATCTGCAGCCCAGTTTCGCTGGCGGAGGGGGAAAAGGAGAACCGTATCGGTATGCTAAAATCAAAGGTGAACTTCACCAACCCGGTCGGAGATCGTGACAATGTGGCAAGAAGGTAACCGACGCAGACTATTACCCGGCTGTGTTCCGCAAGCAGCAATGAAACAGTTCAGTGACCACGCGGTTAGGTTACGATCTGGCGAGGGCCTGCAGAGAGCGCTCTATCCGCCGTTTGCGACACTTTGCGGTGACGGTTGATGTTCGTCGACATCCGATCGATGTTGGGGGCGCTCTGCTGTGGTCTCGTTTGTGCAGACAAATGTCATCCCCAATGGTTCGGCTCCACGTGCAGAACGTGCCGCGCGAGGCACTCCCCGGGCACATTTTTCAGACTTTCAGGGGCACGAAAGATTCCGTTCTGCTGCTGCACCCGAGAGCACCGAGGCACCTGTTCGTTGCTACTTCCACCGTCGGGAGTCTTTTCGGTCGGGTCGGGTTCCGCCACAGGAAGCAGCGGTGCAGCTGGGAGTGTTGGTTTGTACCCGTGCGGTTCGTTTGTGCGATTGCATGATTTATTTATTGGTTTTGCCAGTAGAACGGAATGTCTCAAAGACGATGCCGAGGACGGGCTCAACGTGATCTTACTCCGCACAGAAAGACCTGTTGGGCGCAAGCGACGAACTCTCGCAGGCGTTCGGCACAGTCGATGTTCCGAAGATTATTGCTCATAATGCGCATGACGGGCTGTACAGGCTGTCCCTTTTGCGAAGAATAACTAATGAACCGCATCATAGAGACATTAGGGATCATTGAGATGAATTGCTTTAATGTTGGGTTGTTGGAAAGATGCTATCGTTCGGTCGAGCCGTTTATCGGGAATTATTCCACGTTTGGTCGTTCAAGTGTTACTGATCTATCACGATTAGAAAAGATACACATTGTCGCTAGAGCATTTGTGCTCAAATAAAATGATGAATGATGAACGTTGGTTGAAAAACTGGGCTGCTATAAAGATGCCAATGGTGAAGTTATTTATTTGCACCAGAATCGTTCATTATGGAAATTACACAGAATGAATGCTTGCGTCTTCATTAGACATGTAAAATGGAAGTTGACCTCCTTGTGAGTATATGTCCTCGTCATTCCAACGGCACATTCCGCACATTCACTTAGCTCCACGACTTTATCCTCCCCTAGTCGATCATATCCGCTCGACCGTTTCGAACTGAGTAAATAAATCGACTTTAAAACTGCGACAAAGAGTCCACAAACCACCGTGTCAACCTTTCGTATATTTATTGCCTCCATCAGCGCCGGACGTTCGATCAAAAGGAAACATGCTCCACCAAACGCCAGCCGCCAGGGCTGCGATAGGAAATACTTTAGATTTTTCACATGAACCAATTTCTGACCATTGGCTTCCCGCCCGGAGGGAGGTCGTCGAGGACGCAGACGGGGGTTGACAGTGACAAATCACGGACCGCAGTTAGTCTGCACACTTACATCCTGGTTGTTCCGCCCCACACCAGCAGCCGATCCGAGAATGAACCGGAGCCGATTCGGTTTAAATCAACACGGAAAGAACACGGATATTGGCGAATCAAATTGGTGGCAACTGTGGGTTGGAAGTGTCTCGGTATGGAATGGTGCATTAGGTCTTTACGTTTGTAACTCGTTCAGCAAGTTGCTGGTAGGTTGTCGTGAAACAGCTTAAAAGCTGTTCGTTGATCCCAATGTGAAAAAAAAAATTTGGCGCGCCATAGCACACTTATTAGCACCGCGGTCTGAGTTACGCCATTGCGGGCTGGTGGTTTAGTGTTTCTGCGTTCAGTTTATACACTCCGCTTTGTTTCGCCTGCTGGGCGCAATCCACACAGTTTGGAACCTTCGGCCGATTCGTGGCTCAGTGTTTCTGGTTCTGTTGAATCGCAAGTTGGCCAACGCCTGTCGCCGGTTGCTTTGGGCGACGTTGCTCGAGTTGTTCGAGAGGCTACGCTTGAGCATGTTCGAAGGGTGGTACTTGCCCACCACTCTTTACCACCGTTGTCGTCATTCGCAACAGATTAATGAGTTTTGCGCATGTGCCTTAAATCAGAGCGTCAACAACGAATTAGAATGCTCGGTGCTGCACGCCACGGGCGCCCGTGGGCTGTGGTTCGCGAAGGCTTTCGGAGGCATTTATGATTACTCGTGGGGAGGAATGGTGGGAGTCGAAGCATGTCGCTAAGCAACGCACCACACCACCCTGCCGGTGCTTCCCCGTTCATCGCACTGCTTCAAGACGTGACGTGTGAGTCGTGCCAACAGCTAAGTTGGGGCCGCTTTTAAAGGTTACCCTTGCTGTGATCGGCAGTACCGATGGAAGGCAAGGGAAGGTAAAACGACAACGCCGAGACCTAAAACAGTAACACTCCGGTGCGGGCTGTTCTGTTTTTGGGGTGTGAAGCAAGTGATGCAGCATGCCGACACACCCTTGGATGCTTTGTGTGCGGCCCGGTTCGCCCGTTGCGGGGAGTAGTAGCAGCGGTGATCTGGCAGGTCCTCTTACTTGGGCATTGGGACGGGGCCCGATCGGCGTCAGCTTGAGGAACGCCAGGGTGGTTTTTTTTTTCTTTAGGGAGGTACTCACGAGGGGCTAAGACTGGAGACCCGAGACCTCAGGCGGCGTATGCATATCAGGCAGCTGTTGAGGAGGGAACTTGCTCGGCTTGCTTTGTGTGTGTTCCGTCCGCAAGGTTCCGCTCGACGGTGGCTGTTGCCGACAGTTGGAAACTCCCAAGTGCTTGAAGTAGCAGCAGGTTCACCTTGCGCCTCCGTGCCGAGGTTCAGGGGAGAGAGGGGTCCTTCATTGTCGTGTCCCCTAAGCGGCCCCATTACGCGGGCGTGCACGGGCTGCCCGACTTTGGATAAATGTTACAGTTTGCCCCCTACCATCGCACGTCCGGCGGGCGATTTAACAGTCTTGACATTTGATAGCGATTGCTCGCGGGCACAAACACAAGAAGAAAAGAAACTAAAAAGAATGATTTAGCTGTTCATTTATTCTGACTCGTTTTGCGTCGTTGAGTACCAGTCACTTAATCTTCGATCGTAACCACCGGGCAAGCTGGCGATATCTGCGCGGCGGTCCTTCTGCGGCCAAGGCGTGTTTGGAAAGTTCTAATGCCCACCGATCACCATTCTGATCCCCGACCGGCCGGTCCTCTCTAGAACGAATGGCCTCGAGAATGGTGGGCGCTAGCGTTTGTTTTACACTGTCATCGCCTTTTACGTTCCGTGATTCTCCCGAGGGTTTAAAAGCGGGTTTTATCTTGGCTGAGGTTCACCTTTAGGACCTCTTCGAATTGCCCGAGGCTAATATTCCCATATTGTACACCCCGAATGGACTGCTTCCGAGCAATAACCTCCAATCACTTGCCTTAAGTGGAAGTGGCCAGTAATATTTCTATACTATTCCGCAGCAAAAGGCACGGTGGCCACGGAGAAGGAAACTTTTCACGACCACGCCAGACCACCGTTGGAGGCGCGTACACCAACTGTTTTACGAGATAATCGTAAAAGGCTTATGGTTGATGCTTTCGGTCAAGTCTTTGGTGGATTTGTTGATATTTGTTTGTTGTTTTTTTTAAGGATAAGGCAAGGCATACGGTGTAAGCAAGCAGGTTTAATCGGATGACTCGCAGACAGTGTCATTATTTTGGAGCTTTGCTTTTCAGGGGTGAGGTCTTTTAATCGCCGCCATAAATTACGGAAATATGAAAGGCATGGGGTGTCCAATAAAACGTTCTAAGTTTGTTATTTTTTAAACAAGCAGGAAAGTGCGTTTGGGCACGGAAAAGGGAATTAAAATATGACAAAAATAATTCGTCAAAGAACAACCAGTGGTAGCTTTTTGACTCCTTTTACGGGAACACTGGCAGTCCCTTACCTTCCCAGCTGCAGATCCTACTTAACTGTCTCTTATATTGGCCTTTCCTCGCCTTCAAGGTTGTGAAATTTACGTTCGGTCATGACAATGGTCACCCCGATGGGCTTTTCTTCTCAACATGGTCATACGATTCACGCGCTTGAAAGCCGAAGAAAGAGGTGATCTGCAACCATATGGCATCATTACGATCGAACTATCATAAACAGTTGATTAAGTCATCATCCCGGCTGGCCAGCGTCCTCAGCGCCTCTTGTTGGTGCAATGCAAAACAGTTCTTCAGCTTCCCCCGTTCACTGCTGCGAGTGAAAGAAATATGATTGAGTCGACAGTCTACCGATTCATTTTTTGTATGCTAGACTAAAGCGTCCTTCAATGACGATTAAAATGTCATCGATTGCATTAATATTGCACGTCGATGTCGGGAAGCAGCCATAGCAGCAGGGAAAGGGGTGCACGGGAACCAGCGTGCCGAACGGAAGATCGATGAAAGATCGACTAACAATCGATTTCGCGAAGGTCCCATACACTCGGTGCTCGTGCAATACGGGTGAAACTCTCGCTCCTCTCGCCAGCGCTACTGGTCGCCAGAGACCGGCTTTTTAAACGGCGGCAAATGTCTTGATAGACGATCGCGTACGACAACGGGTCCGTTGGAAGCTGCCGTGGGGCCGTCCCATAGCGCGCGCCTTCTCAAAACCACTTTTGGAATGTTCAACTTGCCGCTTCTTCTGTGGTTAGAGGCACGGGCTTTGGATCAATTAGTTCAGAAAAAATGGGTAGAACGAACAAGAAAATGTTGCAAATTTCTTGCGGATTGCCATCTGAGATGTTTTCATAATTAATGAGCATCCGCTGCCGACGGCGACGCAAGGGGACGTCCAATGAAGCTTCTTCTGAAGACATCTGTTGGCGAACGTCGGGTTGCTCCCGGGACGGTATGATTGATAGAGTTCTACATTGATTTATTTCGAGGAGCAAGCAACCCAGCCACCAGTCTCATTAAACTCTCCCCGAAGACAGCCGGTCACGATTGATTTATGGTCGCGGGTGAAAAGGATAAATGCTCCAACTCGTCGTGTTCTATTCGGTTCTAGGAGCAGCAGCACGAGTCCAGAAGCGAGGATCGTGAGAACTTTGCGCCTCGCAGCAGTACAAAGGTGTGACTGGAATTTGCATTAATTGTTATCATTCCTGTCGATCGAGGCGAGGCTTGGTTGACAATAAGAAGCAACATTCTATGCGGTCCATGGGAAATTCTAGAGCTATCTACAACTGCGCTAGCTACCACTGAAATGTAAAAATATGGGTATAACATTTATAATCTCTCCATTTTGTTGTGGGTAAGGTGCACAATAAACGCCCATCAGAAAGCTAGGTTATATCGATTTGAACGAAGCTCAATCAAATAAACGGACAGGTTTCAATCGAACGCCGAGGACTACGCAGTCAAATTATCCAATTTTCGCCAGTGAACAGCTGAGGCTGCCGATGTGCTGTGAGCATTCTAATTCAGGGACGTACCTCACAAATTATCTTGATCGGTTAAACAACGCACCGCACTGCAAATTGATTGCGTCGTATGTGTGCGTGCGAATGTGTAAAGTCCCCCGCATGGATTAGGATTCTGGGCCCACACTGCTTGCAGGTCGCCAACGTTTTGCGTGGTGAAGAAGTTGACCTTCGCGCGGTTGACTCGAAGATTGTGCACGTGTAGTTACGGGCAGGTGTGCGCTCTTCCTACACTGGCACGCTGGTTTGGGGTGGCGGGCGCACGAGTGTTAACAAATTTGCAAATCACACTCGAACATCGTCCACGTAATTACTTAACACCACGCAGCACGTTGGATAATCAACGATAACGTTGTCCGATGGTTGCGGCTATTTTTCACCTTCGCGGAAGGTCTACGGAGCCGGCGTTGGCCACCGCTTGGCGCACGGTGGCAGCAAACAAAACAGCCAAAAAAAGGCAGCTACGGGTCACACAAGTTAATGATCACCACCACCTCCAGCGCGCTTTCCTCGCTGGTTGGGCGCTCGTTGCGCGAATAAGGTCAGTGGATTTGGTGAGGTACGCCATGCAAATGACCTCCGATCGTGGCGCGCAATGGAAGTCCGATTTTCACATGGAGATAGTGCGCCAGCACGGCTGTGTGTATGTGTGTGAAAGAAGACAGGACAATCGGCACCATCTGCTGATGAAGATGACGAACCGAGGATCAAGGCGCACTGCTGACCCTGATTGTGTGGTCGAACATGCAAATCAACGGAAGACCGAAGCCTCTGCGAACAAAGCCCCAGAGCGCGAAGAGGTGTAATCATGATCAGTTGTTTCGGCCACCTTAGGTTGACAGTTTAAGCGTGCCGCGGCGGGACGGCTTCTGTGATAAACTATACCTTCTGGGTATCAGGTTGTTGGCGTATAAAGCATCCGAACGAAGCCGCACGTAAAGCCGTGGTTGCTTGTACATGCCTGAACCTACTTGGATAAGTTCTACTATCATCCTACTTGATGGTAGCACATCTCAATCAGGAAGACAGTTTAAGAAATCATAGGATGGAAGATGTCTTATTTGGATCAAGCAGGCACCTCTCATTCCAATCTGGAAGACAGCTTGAGAAATCATAGTATGCTAACACCATCGAACTCGTTCTCAGTTTCGTCGCAATGGTCGGTTTACAAGGCAAACAAATTAAGAAATCTTCAGCAGGATGGCGCAGCAAAGGTAAACCCCCTTTTTTCATACAGCTCTTTTACGTCGATCTTTGCAGCAGTCGCACATTTAAAGGGACGCGCAACCTCCACTAATGAAACCACGGCAATCGATCACCTTTTGCTGCATTTACGAGGTTTAATTTTCTTCGTAACTGCTGCCCCTGGTGAGTTGGTGTGAAAATGCGGTGTTTTCCGTGCCGGGCGACTGGGCGCATGGTCCCAAGCTGTCGCGAACCAGTTCCTACAACCCGGCACTACCGGCAACGGTTACGCGCGGGTTCCGAAGAGGCCATTAATTTAATTGCCATCACTGAGCCATGAGTCGCGCAGCCATCCTAGCTTCCAACTTCGTGTTTCGCGAATCGTCGTGTAGAATCATTGGTAATGGACACGCAAACAGTAATGAAAAAAAAAAAATCTGGCATTTTCGCAGATTAGACACTCTTGGAAACCGCGGTCACCCAAATGCGCGAGCTCGCTACTCAACGACCTAACGGGAACGGTATGATGCTTGCGTAGCCGGGTTTTTCTATCAATCGACAAGTTGATTTAAGGTGAAGATAGTCGGCCGATCGAGCGGAGAAGATTTTGCGCCGGCGAATGTTGGATGGAATTTTTTGAACCATTTTGTTTTCGATTAAAGTTGGTGTAGCGATCGTAGGCAGGATTAACGGTTCTGATCGGTGCTAATAGCACAGTTCTGGTAACCTTCAAACATGCCAACCCGCAAAGCTAGAAGCCTACGTCCACCGATCTTTGTAGATCTAAATTGGATCGCACGGAGGGTGTATAAAACCATTTTATGGTTTCCTCAATAAGAACCGGCAGTTCAGTGGTGTGACGGTGAACTTCCATAATGTTTGGACCACCGAATCTGCTAGCCGGCAGCCACCATCAGCTACAATCTGGCAAAAACCGGGTCACGGTTAACGCTGGAACGCCTGTCTGCGGGGTGGCACACTTTTACTAATCAGCGCCAAGCAATATCCGGCATTAATCTCCTGCAAGCAACCGACGTAAAGCCGCATGCATAGCGGCCCCCGGGGCGTCGTGTTGGTTCCCCGAATGCACTTTTAAGGAAATATAATATCACACCTTGTTTTTCTTATTTTGATGGACGTCGGATAGTTTCCGCAGCTTCGGTGGGTTTCAGGCCATCGGATTGGACCGATTAGGGGGTCTTAGGAGAGATGCTGCGCTGAGAGGCTCTCCATTGGGGGTTGGGACCCCGTGCACCAATTATCCTGTCAAGTGGCGGGGAGCCTGAAGTATGCGTGCCCATGGAAGGCTTACACCCGAAAAAGGGGTGTGTAGTATTAACCTTGATCAGCCTCGAGCTATCATACACGTGAGCTGACTGCAAAACGCTTGTTTCCTTTCTTCTGCAAGATTCCAAGAGCCCGCCCTATCGTGAAGAGTCCGTGTCCATGTGGAGGACCTCGGATAATAGTGCACCCCAAATGTGGAGCGAGGCGTTACACTTTTCGGTTCATGCGTCACAGCAAGCTCCATTTTTGTTGTGCTCAAGCGAAGTACGTAATCTACGCCACGGTTGGCAGTGAATCCGGTGCACTTCAGGAGGCCGTATACAGCTGGTCAAGATCTGCCATCGGTCAGTGTCATTGCCTGGGTCGAAACATTGTGGCATGGAATGCCGAGTGATGCTCCTCGTACGTTCCATCGCGCTCAGCAAAAGTCAAGCATGTGGAGCCCTCGTGTGGTGTTAATTGCACCAGACCTTGCAAACGATCGAGCGACTGTGTGAGCCTGCACAGTCAACGAGGTAACGGTAACGGAACGAACCAGGCTAAACCGATCGATCAATATCTGTTCCCCTCGGTGTGTAAGACGGTACGATTGGCTTGGTTCCATTGATGTCCGATGGATGGGATTGATGGGCTGTCGATGGGTTCGGAACAAACCCCTGTGCTTGGACGAGGTGTTATGAGCCTAATGAGATCGGTTGAAGGTGTTAGGGGCCATGATACCGAACGGTTCCATGGCGATTTTTCTGACCGGTACCGAGACTCGACGCAAAATGCGGCTGAGGTGCTGCAATTTAAGCCGTGGCATTCGCATTCACTCACCCGAAGATCAACTCCTAATGAAGGGAAGGTTCGCCAAGATGTCAAGATCGCCGTTTATCAGCGCGAGGCCGGACAATGATTTTGTGCAAGCTGGACCGTCGCATGCGGGCCGTTTTGCGCTGTTTACTAATTGTCTAATTGCTCGATTCTCCTCTGACACTAGCACTACAGTTCCTCGCGGTCTGGGTTTTCGTTTTGTTTTTGCCATAAACCCTTTCCAACGTTCTACCGACGCGTAGCGACAAAGAAACGTGGTGGCCCAGGTGGTGAGAAAGTTTGTTGCGCTTGATTCGACAGTTTTGAGATTGCCAAGACAATTGTTTTTTGCTGTTGTTTGCTTATTTTATTATGCACACCGCTTCGGCACAGGTTCGCAAGCTTCTGTGCAACGCCATCAAACACTGCATTTCACGACGGCTAATCAACGGCTTTAGGGTGCCGAATTAGAGTCATCACCCGCGCATTAGGATTCAATTACAAACTTCTCCCTCAACGGCTCCGGAACAGGAAGTACTCGGAAGTACTGTGACCGCGATTCACCGCAAATAGCTCCGGTTCGCTGGCCCGTGTCCGGTGGCGTGGCAGAGTGTTAGGTGGAAAGTTTGCCACTTTTAGCATTTCATTTACCAACGCCGTGCCAATTCTTCTCGCCCTGCCGGCGTCGGAACAAAAACGCCTGGGAAAACACCCGTGGAACGTTGTGTTTAGAGGACCGCTTAGCCTTGATTTGCCACCCGAGCTTTATTTTCCCCTCGCGGCGGACAGTGCAGTTTAGGTTGATGGCTCAATTTGAAACAATTTGCGAATAATTACATTTTACGAAAGAGAAAGGGAGGATCTTTGTGAAGCAATTAATTGTGCAGATAATTGGCGTGGGTTTATTGTGTTAATTTAATTTAAAGTGGACGCGTTTGATAAGTCAATTAGGGTGGAAGGAATTATTTTCTCATAAATGTTTCTACCTTTTCATTTTTTAAATTGCAGTTGAATTGATGGTCGAAAATTGAGCTGAAACTTATTCCGTATTGACTTTGTTAAGAATCATTTACTGTGCTTTGAAGAATCAGCTTTGAATACATGCGATTGTTTTCCTACTTCCTCCTAAGGAATTGCACAGTGATGCAACAATTTTGCTCCAGTTTTATTCCATTACCATATACGGCACTCCAATTCGAGCGTCGACCATCGAGTGGTGGTCCATCGTTGCGTAAATCGCACGCCTGCCATCTTCACTTTCTTCGCCATACGGTTGTATGAGGCACACATCCATTCACAACCATCAGCAACCTCGGGTACCGCGGCAGTAGGCAATGCCGGCCAGAAGAAAGTGGTGCCAAAGTTCGGCCAATCGTTACCGTCGCAGTTTCACCGTGATGTCACTGTCAATTTCAACCGTATACACTGTGAATGTGGAGGAGTCCACAACAAACCTCCGAACCACGCTGTTTGGTATGCGATACGCGCCATGCTCTTTCGTGCGTTCGTTGCGAACCCTGCCGTGCTCCTCCTCCTCCTTCTACTTCTCCACTGCATCGGCTTAGTGCCAAAGTAATCCAATTTCCTGCCAATTTTTCCGCACCGCGTTCGGTGGTATCCGGTGGCGGGCGTTGGGCTGCGAAGCGAAAGTCACCCTTCATCATCGAGGCAAAGGTGCTCCGGAGCATGCACAATTATTGCTTTTTCCCGTTTGTATCCAGTGCAGAGACCTTTTCTTTCTCCCTTTGCATTGATGCCTGGCGGGGTTCTATTGGTAAATCATCATTCATAACTTTTTGTACCCTCATACCACCTTTGTTTCGTTCTAGTGCTACCGTGTGCCGAGTGCGACTGTGTTTTGCGGTTTCAATTATCTAATTTAAGGAAACTGTGATGTCATAAAGGTACTGGAAGGAAGCACAAAAAGCAACAGTTACCTCATCATCATCAGCTACTGAGGGCACAAGAACACGGGCAGATGTAGAGCTCGCTGTGTCGTTAAGCAACGGATGTCACCGTTCCGTGAATGAGTTACGTTGACAGCTCGCTCCGGCGTAGTTTTTGAATCATTCGAACGATCGTCGCAGAAACTTATTTCTCGCGTTTTCATTTTCGTTTCAGCGAGTGATTTGATTGATTTTTTTTATTTCAACGATCGAACTTTGAGAAACTGTCGTAAATCTTCTCAATTTTTTGCTTCCTGGACGCTGACCGTATGCAATCTTTCTGGCCGTGCCTGCTGCGTTTCAGTTCAGTTCCTTTCCTAATGAGGTCACGGAGATTTTCCCTCGCGCCGCTAAACGATTGGAGGTTTGCAAAAGTTCGTGCCGTAAATAAATAATTTCCCCCGGAGTTTCGCGGTGCCCTGTGTTCTTCGGGGTGTTAATCATCCGTTAATATATGTTCGGGTTAGGCAACCTCAGGCACCACCAATATTCACTACCAAGACTCAGTCGATGCAACAAACGATATAAACGGTGCAATTTAGTAGGCGTAATTGTTCGGTGCAGAAGGCCGAACGCTCCGACCGTCCTTGTTTCAAAAGCATCAGCAGCAGCTGCTGCTGCAGCAGTAGAAGCAGAGTTATCTGATAAGAACGCTCAGCATTGGCTGCTGGCACGAGACCCGCCCTGCAGTACAGTTGTTCCGTACAGCACGGGGAAATTACTCTTTTAATCCTCGATTAAAACGTAAATCATGTTCTATCGTATGTAAAGACAATTTTAATCGTACTCGGGACCCTCTAGGAGCCGCATGTTTGCGAACCAAGGCTTTTAGGCACGAAAGTACAGGGTAACTTAAACGCCAGCGTATCAGCTAACCCGTAATTTGCAACATCAATGTCTTAATTTCCCTTTAACACACTGCACCCATGTAGTGGTGCATTTTTTTCTTGGTCAGGTTTTTTTCTTACAAGATTGAGAATACGACACAGGCGGTTGGGTTCGAGTTCAAGAAACTGTAAGCCGCCTTCAAGTTCCTGCAGTAGGTACTCTGTCATTAGTATGTCACCAGGTGTGAGGCGCATGTTGCCACGCTGTTGCCAGCCATGGCGGTGAAGTGGAAAATTCCACCGCTAGATCATGTCCTGAGCGTGCTCTTTCCGGCCTTTCCGCCACTTGATTGCCCCGTATCACTTACCGGTTCTTACTTGGCAGCCACACAACTGCACGGCTTCTGATCGAGGCCCTTCGAGAGATTGAGATTCTGCAAGTGATCGCGTGGACAGTCGCGGTTGTAATGGAAGTGGTTCTCATGTGATGGAGCCTGGCGACCTTCGGACCGATCGGTGACGGTGTTTGCTGCCGATATTGGCAAGACGAAATGAAAAAAAAAACCAGCAAGGGCGATCATACAACTGTTCACATGTACGCGCGATCTAGATGGAGCTACTTTTACTTCCTGAATTCTTCCAGCGGCAACGAGATCGCACCTAGGAGTCGAGCAACACCCCGATCGATCGAGGAGATTGTTTTATTTACGGGTGCCTGTCACCGGACCAATCGGACGCCATCATTACGGCCTCCGATCGGTGGCTCCTGGGAGAACGAATCCGATTTCAAGGAAATTCGTCGCCCCGTTGCTCTTTAAAACAAATAAAGAAAATCCCCGATTACCGATCGAACTGCAAGCAGGGTTTACCTTGGACTTTCGCTATGGACCGGACGACCTGGAAGTCGACATTCTGCCCGATCGAAAGTGGCTTGGGACGTGAAGATCGCATAAAATGGTCACATTTCACTCGGCTCGTTACCGATCCCATACGCCTTGCAGCGGTCGTGTTCTTTGCGGCATTGCTGTTTGGCTTCATACCTCTGCAGCTGCGGAAAGCATTGGCTTGCCAATTTCGTACGATACGTTTGACCTAAAAATGGAGCGTGATGGCGAAAAAGTGGCGAAAAAGGCATCATACCACCCGATTGACGTTGATACTTGTTGTATTCAGTTTTTTCTCCTCCCCCAATCTGACAGCTCGACGGGGGCCAGTTTGATGTTGGAAGTGGGCCAAAAGCCTTGTTCCGATGTGGGGCCTTATCTAGGACATCGGTGGGGGGGTTAAGGTACGCCTTAAAAACCCCAGGAGTAGCTTCACCAAGGGTTCAGTAAGCCTTCCCGCTTCCAGTTCCAGTGACCTTCAAACTTGTTTCGATACTGAAAATAATAACCTTTGCATTCGATCAATAAATAACAAGTGCTGGGGGTATACTAGCCTGCGTTGCGCGATGTCTACATTTCAAACAAGACCTATTCTTGGCCTTTTGCACCACCGATGATTGATGCTTGAAACCTCGTTTATCGTGGATCTAGTACATGGAAACACAAACAATGTCAGATCATCAAGAAGCTACAAGCAACACAAACCGGATCACTGTCCGCCCGACATGTAGTTTAAACTTGGAAACATTTCCTGATCCACGGTCTCGCCGCTTCGGTCAACGGGCCAGGGAAGATTAATTGTTCCGTGCGCTTCTCCGCAGCAGATGGTAGGTGGTGAATTGACTTATTATGCCGCACCACCACGCTCTCCGGGTCGAATTATTTATGATCGAAAACGCGCAAACATCCGGGCTTTAACGCTCGTCCGCCTTTCTTCGGCGTGTTGTCGCATTGTTGTTCGCTGGCGATCCTCTCGAACGCAAGCGGATGGACCTGGATGCCATCGAAACGTTCTCGCATTGCTGATGCGTTTGTTAATACGATTAGGAAACATGATTGTTGTGTATTTTTCGGGCCATAAAATCTAACATAATGTTATAGCGTTGCCACCCCGAAAGAGCGGCACAGGGCTATCATTACCATCCCATTACGATTTATTAGGTGCCGGACTAATAAATCTTTTCCGTTTAACCTTTAACCAGCGGCACCCTTCTTGGGGCGCAAGGTGAAACTGTCTAGTAGTATTATAATCTAATCATGATTTTTTACGTTGCCTTTTCCTCTCAAAATGTTTACCTTCATCAAAAGCACACCTTCGGGGAAGAACAGCACAAAGGTGCGCAACAGTACGGATTGAGATGAGATTTGCTTTTTTGTGGGCCTTTGCTTCTGCCTGATGTTCCCCTACAAAACGCTCAATGTTTTCAAGTCCCCGAGTTTTCGACCTCCGAATTCCAAGCACACCCATCCAGGGCGTCCGCGCGTGATCGAGTTCGGCGTGGCAAAGGCGCTCAACCCTACAATTATCACCTGTATCCAAACGATGTAGGTACATCCTCTTCTGGGAGATCCTTCGAAACAATGGAGGGTGATCTTGAGACGAACCTCTCGCTGAGACCTCCCTCAGCAGCAAACAAATAACTAAAAATTAAATAAAAAAAGAGGACAATATCAATCGGAAGGGACCGAGGGTCTCTTGGCAGATTAGGTGGTCGATCTATTTCTCGGGCACTCGATCAACTTCACAACCCCCATCGAGTTGAAGGCTGCTTGAGGGCTGAGTGACCTTCCGAGTGCATTGTTTAAGTTATTTTTGACTGTTGCCACAAATTCGTTGGTACTTACCCACCTCCCTCACGTAGCGAGGGATACTTCAATTTTTAATCCTTCTCTCGACCACCAAAAAGAAGTTGAACTTGCAAGCTGAAATAGTTGCGGTTTCACGAGCAAGGTCTCATCCGGTTACGACCACTCCGAAAAGGAAAGGTCAAACCAATCAATCAACATGCGCAGAAGCGCATAATTACACAACCAACCACACCTCGTGCGTTATTTGCCGAAACGCGCTGCTTGACATAGACCGCATCGCATCGATGTTAGCCATCTGCATGCGAAGACCCGCGATGGCTCTCGACAGCTACTGATTGGCCAGGTGGAGCGATTTGCATCTCTTCCCATCGATTTCGACTGTCGAAGTCGATTGTTGTTCTTGGAATGTCCGTTGGTAACACTTGCGATGGATCGCAGGGGGAAGCGTGAGACCAGGGAGCACGCGCACACCTCCATATGACCACGCTGTACACGTGACGTACAAGAAACGCTCGCCAAATCCTTGACATTTCCTTCCGAAGTAGCGCCAAGCGGTGGCTCGCAGTCGGCGTGAGCATAAGTGTTGCGTACGATTCGTCGCAAGTTGATTGCTGCCGATGTCACCGATCGTGGGCCACGTCGATCGTGGGCCACGTCGAACGTGGGACCTGTTCTGGCTATTGTTTCTTAAGCTGTCTGTGCCATTTATTCCCATTTTTTACATTCGATCAGAATTCGACCTTCGTCGTTAAGGTGGTCTGTTCCCGACTTCGACTCAGGTGAAGCTTCTGAGTGTTATTACCTGTCGAGGTCCTACCGTGGCGTCTACTCGGCGCGTGCCAAATATTGTTCTCTTCTGTTTGTTCCGCTCCGTTGCAGTAGTATCCAAACCTCTACACCAGTTCAGCAGTTGCAAATTGCCTTTAGGTTTTGCCGACCGGCACGTCGAGGTGCTCTGTTCAAATCGTACATGCGAACACCCGGTTGGATCGGAAATCGCCTCACCTAACACCGTGTACCATTGGGGTTCCGTTGAGTGGAATATTTTACAGCCTCACCAGAGGCAGCACCAGAATCAGCCCACGGGGTGTTGACAAAAACGTTCACTCCATCGATTCCCGGGCGTGAGGACGGAAAGAGACCGACCCCTTGAGGCACCCTTTTCGACAAATGGCAATTAGTTTTGCAAAGGCAAAGTATAACCGAGAGGAAGGGTGTCGGCACGCACTCGCCCAGCATGCTGCTGTTGCTTCATCGGGAGAGATCGTCGCCAATCGAAATGCAATCGTGTAGTCGATTGTGGTAGGTGTAGGCGACCTTGGGATGTGCGCAAACGGTGCGCCGGAACGCAGACTTCATACATATTCGATTTCAATTGCGGTTGAAAGTGTTGCATAAATTATCGATCGGAAGGCGCAGGAAGTAGATGTTCTGGTGGAGTTTAGTGAAGACATTTGAACGACACCGATGCCTTGAAATAGCTTCAATTGGAGAGTTGAATACTTAATTTTTATTTTTTGGAAAGATTAGACGTTCACAATAATGTTCAAAGTTGAAAGATCTTGACCCTTACTTCGTTGAAGAGAATCATCCCATCGAACCAAGGAAAGCAAGACTAAAAATATGCCACCTCTTATAACTGCAAAATGCATCCCATAAGTGGCGGGGTTCCAATCATAATTTATCCCAAATTAGGTACGTCCTCCTTTTACGACGCGTTCCATCCGAGAAAAAAAAATGAATGCAATTTCGCATCCCACCCGATCAAAGAGAAGAGGCGGATGGAGGGCAAAAACTACGGGCAACATAAAAAGTGAGAGCGAGAAGCGTGGAATGGTGCATGGAAAATGGAAGTAATAGCGTAGAGCCATGATAAAATCGCTAAAATTAGCCCGATCGTTAATTCACACTTCACAGTCAGGTCGGGGGGAAGAGAAAAAAAAAAGCCTGCTAAGGATGGAGTTTCCCGCTCGCCCGAAATTGGGTGCACTCGGGATGCCGCAACACAGCGCCGGCCTCGCAGGAAAAAGGGCCGTAAATGTTTACGATTATCATTAGCGATAATAGTGCCTGTTCCTGGTGGTCTGATTTTGGGCGGCATAAGATGGTGCTTTTTCTCCATGTCTTTTTCTGCGCCGGACGGAAATGGAAAACTTTTCGGATGCATCTTTGAGGGTGCGCAGAAAAGTTTGTTGAACTCAGCACTACCAGTTTTGCTACCGCAGTTCATCTTCCTTCCGTTTGTGTCGGTTGGTGAAACGGGAAAATCCGGTCCAAAGGGAAAGAGAATCTCGCCTGTGGCCACCTACTCCGTCCCTTCCCCGGTTATGGTCCAGGGAAATGCTCATCTTAACCATAAACTCGAAACAGGCGGTCGGTAGGCCGCCACTAACATACTCACATAGATTTTCTCCACGTGCGCGTTCCGTTTGGGTTTGCACATCGGTGGTGCTTGATTTTCCTTCTCTTTTTTCCAACACTCTGCCTCCGCAACGAGGCTACTTCCTCCGTCTAAAGCAATTGCGATTTTCTCCAACATCTTCGTGAGCATCGCGATCATCTTCGCTTTCAGAGATGTTTGCTTGTTTTGTTTTTTTCGTTAGTTACTTCAAACCATCTTTTTAAAGTGAGTTGGCGCGTCGGCTTCAAACAACGTGCGGTTATGTTTTTCCTCCCTTTTCACCTCCCTGTCGTTGGGTGAAAAATTGGAAAACCGGTCCGTATGTCGGCATCGGCGCGTACTACATGGTCATTGTTTCCTCTGGCCCGGTGCCCACCTACCGATGCTCGCACAAGCACACTTTTCCTGCATTTCGGTGATAAAAATCTCCCTCACAGTTCCACGGTGACACCGACGATGACGAGATGAACATCTGCACGAACATCTCCGGTAGGAGAATTTTCATGTCTCGCTTCCGGCGGTCTGAATGCCTGCGGAAGTACGATCTACCATGGCATCTTTCCGGTCTTGTTGTGCGCGATTTAATCGCTCCCATATTGTGGTCCGCCTCTTTCTTTTAAATCATCCATGGACGTGCGGGCTTGATTGGCATCTTTTGCATCGGATTTCCATCGTCCCTAAAACCCCAGCGTGAGTAGCAGGTAACTTTCGCTCCTCCCAAAAGCACGAGCTGCCAGTTGGAAGGCTGGTGTCTGTTAGTTAGTTTGGTTAGTTTGGTGCTCCGTCTCTACACTTGAAACGAATTGGATCCAGTTTCGAGGCAGGCAGCTCCGTTTTCTCTATTGTTTTTACAGTCGAGTGATCTGTTTTTTTATTTTCAAATCTGTTCCGTGGATGACTGTAAAATATTCAGAAAATTGAAAACTCACCCCCCGGGTGCATAAGTAGTTGATGATGGTAATTTGAGTTTAGATGGTGATTCACTCTTGGTTCCAAGCTGGTGGCAGAGGCAACGAGCACCGAGTCGATTATGAAACGAATATTTGCCCAAGTTTTGTGTGACACATGTTTATCCCGCGCAGAATCATCAGCTTGGCTCGTCCGAGGGCAGCTGTGTGGCAAGATTCTCTGCCGAGATTATGATTAATAATGGAAAAAGGCGGTGCGGTAATGTTACAAGCGACATTTAGATGATGCAAGCAGTGTTGGTGTTGCGCGGATTTCATGTCACCATCTGAGAAGCGCGTAGAAAGCTGTATAATTTTCCTTTTCACTATTTCTCATAACTTGTCTTTTTGCGGTCTGATAATCGGCCCTAACGAAATGATTTTTTTATGTGTAACGATCCAAAAGTTTGATTTTTAGCAAATTGTATGGGAAATTAATTTAGTTATACATTCCAAGTTTCCGATAGGATCGGTTGTTATAAAACAATTTTTACAATTGTGTTTGCACAGCTGGATTCAAAAACTTTCCCCAGCTGATAAAAAATGGCATGTAATTAAAATCAAATCTCTGGTCGTTACCTTGTGCAGTCACTGAGTGGCTTTGATGGGCCCGTAATTAAACATGTTAGATCAAAGATGATTGCAACCCATCGGGGGATGTAGTTCATCGTTTCACTCAACTGATGATCGGCCAGTTTGCATCCAGTCATGATCAGAACAGTTGCCTTCCGTTGGGTGGTTCTAGTTGTTGTTACATTGCATCTCGTTGAGGCTAAAAAAACCGACGATATATTGGTAAAGTATCTCCAGTCGCTAGTGGAAGGTTTTTACTAAAGCCATGGGCTAAACCCTTTCCCTGAAACTTTCCAGCGTCATTCGATCGCCAAGCATGGGTATCCAGTGGAGCTGCACAAGGTGACCACATCCGATGGGTACATCCTTTCGCTGGCCCGGATCCCTGGGCAGCCGGGAACACCGGTCGTGCTAGTGCTGCACGGACTGCTCAGTTCGTCCGTCGACTGGACGGTGCAGGGACCGGAAAAGTCGATATCCTTCATCGCCGCCGACGCAGGGTACGACGTGTGGCTCGGGAACGTGAGGGGTAATACGTTCTCGAAGGAGCACGAAAGCCTTTCCAACCGCGATCGGGAGTTCTGGCGGTTCAGCTTCCACGAGATCGGAATGCGCGATCTGCCCACGATGGTGGATTACATTCTGGAGAGCACGTCTTCGGAGACATTACATTTCGTTGGTCACTCGCAGGGGGCTGCCGCGTTCCTCGTGTTGGCCAGCATGCGCCCGGAGTACAACGCCAAGTTCAACAGCGTACACCTGATGGCACCGGCGGCGTACATCCACCATGCGACCTCCCCAGCCCTCGAGCTAGCCTCTCGGATCGACGAGCTGGAGATGTTTGCCAAACTGACGCGAAGCTTCGAGATCGGAGGACGCGGGGCGGGCTCGTCGATGGACCTGGTGTACGCCGGCCACAAGACAGGCCTGGTCCCGACAGATCTCGTGCTCACGAACATCTGGTACTTTGTCGGTGCACACGACTCCATCAACCGGTCGCTGGTGGGCGACATTCTCGCCAACACGCCCGCCGGCTGCTCCGTCTACCAGCTGCTGCACTTCGGCCAGAACTTCCTGGCGAAGTCGTTCCAAATGTACGACTACGGCCCGCAGGGGAACGCGCAGCTGTACCGTGCGAAAGTGCCACCGGAGTATCCACTGCACGCCGTGACCGCACCGATCATGCTGTACTACAGCGAGGGCGACATCTTCGTGCCGGCGCAGGACGTGGAGGAGCTGGCCGATCGGCTTCCGAACGTGGTGCACAGGTACAAGATTGGGTCGCGCAAGTGGAACCACATTGACTTCCTGTTCCACTTTGGCGCCCATCGACTGTACCGCATGGTGGTGGCTTCGTTTAGAAATCAAACCGATGTCCAACCGGCTGAGGATGAATAGATCCGTGGGATATATTTGACACAATAAACTTAACACATGATGGTTCGAAAGGGCATATACAGATGAATTATGCAAACGTGGCAAACATGGTGTAGTAAATCTGGTTGAAAAATGTTTTCTCCAATTTAATATTCTTATTTTCTCCTTTACCAACTCAAGTTTGGTCGATTTTGCAACTTTGTTTCCTCAGTTTTTTGCAATCTTGATAATTAGTTTCATAATAATTATTCAACTTTTCCATTAGCCCAACATTGAAACAGCAAAACGTTGTGCTTTCACGGTGCATTACTGTTTCACTTTTTCTTGTTTTTTGCGGTTGTATCTGTTTTGTTTTTTCCATGGTTCTGTCAAATTCCCATGCATATGTGCGCTAGGTAACGCTACACGGATCACTTCCGCATGAATTGGGCACGCATGCGTGAGCTTTTTCGCGCGCAGTGAAATTTTTTCTATTGCTTTTTTTATATTTATACGACCAAATTATTTTTTTCGACTTCGATTAACATTTGATTGTTGCCTACCATTTGCCACCGTGTTCACTCGGAGCGAATTGCGGGATGCACATTTTGTGGGGATGGAGTCATTTTCTCAACGTGTCGTAAACAAAAAAGAGTGTTTCAGCGGCTTACATAAGCGAGCCTCATACATGTGCTTTTCGGTAGCTGCGGAATGCTGTGGAATGTGGGAGCAGTAAAGCAAAAATCTTGAAACGAGAGCGAAAGTAACTTTTAGAGTGATACAAATTTCATTTTGATAAGTTTTCCTTCATGTTGGAAATGCAACCTACAGAAATATCGATTGTCATTAATATTTTACATTGCTTTGTATGCTTCCAAGCTAATAGTTATCTTTTTTCCATTTCATTCCAGGTATGGACAACAACAAATCACATTGTGACATCGCAGGAAGTACTCAATAATTTCCATCTGAAAATTTAAATCATTCAATTCCAATCAAACTTTCATTTTGTCGGTGAATTCGTGTTCTGTGTGAATGACTCTTTGTGTGTCACATAGCTTTGTTGAAGTTCCCAGCGATCTTTGTGACCCACGATCGGCGTGCGTTGGACGCGAGCTCGTCCAAGCGTTGCACGAATGCAATCCATCCGCATGCGGGGAAACGAACATAAAGTAACGCAAATGTTAAAGCATTAATACAAATTTATGAAGGTGTAATTGCTGCCGAGACCATTCTTCAAAGATTGTCTGAAGGGATCAATGAGAAAAAAACAACTCCCAAATGGTTTCGCGGACGATAGAATCAAGAGGTTCTCTCTGCTTGTCGATCTGCTCCGTAGGTCGAACTGCTTTTTCCTTCTCCCCTTTTTGATTTTGATAGATCGGTCGATCAATCGATCGATTTCGCAGCCGATCGTGCTCGATTAGAAATTCCCACATGTGCGTCGGCGAAAAGGGGTGGTCGGGTAGGGGAATAATGTGAATAATGAAACATTTCGTAATGATGGACGGTGAGTGAGGGTGGTCTCCCGATCGGTCGCGGGTTTGATTTATGAAACGATGCGTTTACGTTGCTCTCACTCTATAATCAAAACCGCTGTAGAACGGGCGATTCTTGTGAAAGATACGGCCAAGGCTTTACGATGCAGTTTGCCATCGGCAGGTGCCACCACTTGCCCGCGACGGTAAACATACGTGCGTCGATGCGTGCGACCGCACGGTTCTTATGTTTGCTATGCTTTATGAGAACTACCGTGTGCGCTCTACTGGTGGAAGGAAAGGTGCATGTATGCTGCTTCAAACGCAATCGATTTGCTACGTATAGCAGCGTATTAAAAGCAACATGGTTGCTGATAGCTAACGATTATTGATTGGAATAGGCTGTAAATGCTACTCATGTTCCGCGTAGATGTTTTTCATCCCACGAGTTATAATGTTATGTTCGCTTACTATGGGACTCGTTATTGAGCCATTGCTTTAGGCAATCTGTTTAGTTCATTTCACAACCAACTCAGCAACGGTGGTAAATTGCTCGAAGCGAAATGATTAAAAAGGAAGCACAAATTTTCTCTCACTCTGTACTTTAAAATGCTAGTCTAATGCGATGGTGATTGAGAATATGTTTTTAATAGTAATTCCACAATATGCTGTTTCTGTTCACTTATTTCCTTGTTTCTTGTAGTTTATTTTACTTGCTTTCAATGTCCTACATTCAACAGAAACAGACCAGTACCACAACGATCTTGGTGGTCGCTTATTTTCAGTATAGTCTGGCTCCGAAAAAAACTCCAACAAAGCTTACATATTCGTCACGTTTCATCCATTTGTCAGCGTTTCATCCAACTGCAGGCCGAACCAAAACGAGAACGATTGCCCGAGATAGACCCCGAAACTGTATGTTCGGTGCATGTTTTTTCGGCTCCACTTTGCTCACCTGTAAGTTTGCATAACTTCAGCTTTAGCTTTTGCCCAGCTCAACCCTGCGCCCCGGCAGGCGAGGCGTCGAGATTCAATTAATGTCGGTCAGTCCAGGAGTCGCGCACACTTCCTCGTATGGCCTGGAATTTCCTCGACACCGCGATCCAATGCGAAGGTCTCTGGACGTTCGAAGCATGGGGAGGTAAACCGAACCTCGGTGTGTCCCTTCACCAGTGAGAGATGGTTGATTCAGCTCCACACCCTCGGCCGTCCCGAAGGATGCACGACCAAACGAAAGAACCCCAAAAAAGGGTTGGCTTTCGAATTCCACGCCATCCACCAGAGGAATTCGTTTGAGTTCTTGAATATTTCCCCCAGACTTGCCCCAACACTCCTCGGGCCATGAGTCTCACCGAAGGGGTTTTGGGTGGTACGTTTTGTAGTGGATTAACTGTGCTCCACTTGCGCTCACTCAATCATGCAAGCCGATTCTGCCCAACAAGTACTCCGCCTCGTAGAAGACAGAGCAACTGCACCGTCAAGTGTGTCGAAAGGTTTCGCTCTCGGTGCGACTCACTCGGTCAATCCATAACTGGCCGTCCACCGGGGAAAACCAACATTTAACTGCTCCTATTCGGTTTGCAGTGGCATTCAAATCTCCCTCTTGGATGCCCGTTCCGGTGGCTTATGGATTTGGAATTCCTCGGAGATTAATCTCTGCAGTTGGCGATTTGAAACGGGACCTCTTGAGGACTCGCAAAGGCGCAACCTGCGCCTGCAGTACAAAGGCTAGTCGCGGGTCGACGATGACGCACTACGGCCCGGAGACTGCTGCTCCCTATTTCGAGTCGTTAGAGAGCACAAACTTTAGCCTCGAGAATGCGAGGGCACGCCGAGCTTGATACCGCGCCTAGCTGTGTTAAGTTTTTTTTTTCATTCTTCTACGAGCACCGATCGCTTCATTAGTGTGCACTGCTCGGCCTGCAGAGGGACATAAAATGGATAAATGTAGGTTTTAATGTTCCCGGTCGTTGGAACGATTCAGTTGCAGCAGGTTAGCCACCAGAACGACCAGCGCAGCGATGAATGCAGCCCGATGAAGTAATAAAATATTATTTACACTAATTAAACCTACGCGACTTTATGTGTGCATGGAAAAATAGTGGTGGCAAATCCTTGAGTTCTTTGGTACGGCTAAGGCGAAAGAAGGAAAAGGTGTCCATCTGTGATTGAAAGATATTCCGAAAGGTATTTAAACTGTTAAACCCTAGCTTGATTGGGTTTTTTTTTATGTGCCAGATGATTTATGGAAAATTATATGAGCAGAGTTATGAAAAGTACTACTTTGTTGCGAGCATTTATGACTAGTGTCTAGTATGGCAAACTTATTATGCTTTTTTTCCTGCAACTCATGTTCCGGTAAGCTGGGATTTAAAGTCGAATTTTGAAATCATATTTCAATTCTTCACATTGACTCGTTGAAGTTATCAGAAGAGTTGCATTTGTATTCGTTCCCTTCCATCCATAATGTAGGCTCAATATTTTATCAAGCACCCCGTTGTTTACTCCCAGGTCTAGTTAGGGTTGATGATTTATGCCACACCTCGAGGGAATTATTATAAATCATCTGCAAAACCAAGCCCAACATGAACCATGAACTCGTGTCCCATCGAAAGGGAGATTTTTCCCACCGACCGATAGTAGCACCTGCTTCACTGGAGCTCTCCCACGTGATTACGCGTCTTTAAAACCAGCAGCAGCACAGCAACAACGAGGGTCTGAAAATTAAACTATCAACCGCCGGCGGCTAGCTTTCTTTCGGAAAAACTAATAATAACCGGGTGCTAATTGGTACTTTCTTCGTGTACCTTCACCTGCCGCTGGGAGCCAGATGCGATTGTTGATTTGCGTCGGAATTGTCGCTGGTCGCAGCCCAACTGCATAGTGTCCCCGGGGTCGAGCGTCTGCCTCTCGTCACCGCCGTTCCGTGACTCCGCGCGGCTGGCGTAATAACCGAGCTGGAACCTGCTTTTAAACATGCTAATGACAGTGGCCCCGGATGAGCCACTGGCGGCATCAGTTGGCGTTCCGCGCGTCCCCAAGGGGCTTAGGGATCATAAACTTGAACCTTTTTTTGTTTTCGTTGCTGCAATCGCGAGTCATTCACTTGAGCCATCTCCCACCAGAGGTCGGAGGAAGCGAACTTGAGAGCTCGGGTAAGAGTTTAGATGGGCTGAAGCTGCGCCACAGGGGGGAAATTGGGAAAGACTGGAAACACTGGAAGTTGGTATTGAGAGTACCACTTTCGCACCAAAAATATCGGTGCACAAGCTGAGCATTATCGAGTTCATTAACACTTTTCCAAATGAATTGGAAGCTAGGCATGTTGTTTTTCCTCGCGCACGAATGCGCTGTTAAAGCTGTTCTATGAATAGGAAACATAGACAATACAACTTATATTCATGTGTAAATTTCATGTGTATATGTTCACGCTTAAATTCCCAAATTAAATTGCTGCTTATTAAATAATATGTCGATAATAGAATCCTAAAGAATTAAAAGAAATAAAATTCAACTAACTTTTCAATTATGAATATCAACCTTTCAATTTTGTATCATTTCTTTTATCTTATTGTGAAATTAAAGCGTCGGAAACGTTTACATCACTGTTGGCTTACATTTCGTTGAATGTTTGCTCTCAAAATACTCTCAAGAAAAAAAAAACGTAAGCAGTGTATAAACAACTCAAACCGCCCGCAGTGTAATTCGATTCGGTTCTGTGAAAGAGCAAGCACTTCCAGCGATTTACACTTCAAATTCGCGCTTTCCATTTCCACGCCATCGGGCAGACACCTGTCATGTTCCATCGGGCTCTTAAAACATCTACCGACCGATTGGGGATTCCAAAAAAACTTTTAATTAATCGCAAGACGCGGGCGTTGGACGTATTCCTTTCAACAGTCGGCTCGGGACGGCCGGCGCGAATTGGTCGCGATCGTAAGGCACATCTTTCTTTCACCTTGTGCTTTTTCTCTGCTCTGAAGTGTAGCTTATTATTTATATTATCATTTCGCTGCGCCTGTCAACACTTGTGCGCGCCTCCGAGCCGGGCTGAAGTGGAGCTACTTCGGAGTTGGATTAGTGCGGATTTAATACAGGCACTTCGAGCACGGCTAACGTCCGTTAAACCCTTCCGCGTGATCTACCGGAGCGAGAGGATGTCGGTCGGTTGAGCTTGTGGAAAAGTCGCTGCCATCCCAGATCGCCTGCCATGATAGACAGGCATGTAGGGTGGATTGCAACTTAAGTGGCGCTTCAGAAAAAACAAAAATGAGAGAGCGGAAAAGGGAGTTAGGCAGGCTCAGCGTTGTCGGAGTTCATTTATTTTATTATGTTTTCCCTCCCCAAACCGGCGTTCAAATAACATGTTTATTGGTTGGTGATTAATTGTTGATTGAAGCGAAGGAACAAAAAAGAAATGATTCACTTTTATTTTCCATCCCAGCTTTCTTCATATTTCTCTTTCCTTCTCTCGTCTTGATTTTCACTGAGTTTGACGTAACTTGCCCTCGGCCGCCTTGACCACCGGCAACCTTGGGGTACTTTCCTTTTCGCTTCCCCCGTCCAGGATGCCATAGACCTAGGCCTTCGGATGGCTTTCTCGCCATCGTCGCCGGCGACGGATCGTGTTCCTGCTTCAGCGCCTTTCGCACCGGGATTAGGCGTAGTGATCTACCGATCCACCAATCACCCGACGGTGAAGCCTTTCAATCGCACTCGCGCGGTGACGGAGACGGAGGAGATTAATTTTCAAATATCATAATAAACCGCCCGGTGTACCGGCTGCCGGGTGACAGGAGAAATGTGTTCGGTTCGGAGCGACTCGCTCGAGATGGTTGAAGGTGTTGGCCCTGATGCAAGCTTGGTGTGTTTTGATTTTTTTCCTTCTTTCCCCGAGCGGGGCTAATACCGGAAGGAAGGATTTATTGCGCACGGGTCCGAGCCGGACAAATGAGATCTCTATTACTGGCGGATTGGACTGAAGATGGATGGCACGGGCATTCGGGATGAAGTGGCTCGTGTTTCGTAGGATTAGGAAGTGTTTTGTCTTGTATAGGATGAAAGTAAAGCTGCATCTCGCCTTCACTACGGCATGCCTTAAAGCAACGATTAATAGATGAAGGAAATGTTATGTAAGGTGATTATATTTGAATTTGAAGCTAACTTTTTCAACTGAGTACCATTAAAACTATCACAACTTTGCTCGTACTTAATCGGCACTTTTTTTATAGATTAAAATAAAATATTCAATGCTGCTCTAATGATCCCCGAGAGGATCTGCATTAGAAGTTCATGTATATATATGTTTACGACTCTCAACAGCTCATTAAAATGCTTTAAAGCATTGCTACTCTTATGTTTATGATGTACAAAACTTATCACCTCCGGCAAATGCGCCAGGACAGGCAGGCAAATGAAAAACACGAACGTCTTGTTTTGTGAAGGATATAAAAATCAGTCAATGAGCTATTTGAACTAAAACACGCTCGGTCCGATGTTAATATCCTCACTTAAGGAAGCCGTAACATTTAACCATGTATAAGTGACGCAATGTGGTTCTACTGCATCAGAACCGGATCACTTTGGAGGCTGCTCGATGATATCAATGATCCCTCGAAATGATCATGTTAAAAATACATCATAACCCGAGGATATTTTTGTCCAACTACGCTCATAAAGGCTACCGGTTGCCCGGGGCTGTTCGTGAGTACATTAAACCAAAAACATTCAGCGGAAAGTGTCGTTCCAGCCGGTCGACTTAACGGCGGCCCATCAGGGGGTGTCTTTTCCTGTTGTGATGGCATTTTTCATCCGCGGGTATCCCTGTGAAAACGCTTATCTCCCGATCTGCTACCGTACGGGCAAATAAATCGTTACAGTTTTTATGGAAAGTGGTGACTATCTTTTACTCCCGGTTGCCGCGTCGGTTCGGTCGTTTTTGACACAGCGACGGCCCGGGTTTATGAGAGGAATGCCGGGGCGTTCATAGATCTGATTTGTTACTTAATTAATGCTATTAATCAAATCTCACGCCACACTTCGCAGTGTCAGCGAGCTCGTGCCTGTGACTTTTGTTGTTTTTTTTTTTTTTCATTGGCTTCGATAGAAAATCTTTTAGCTTGCTCGTACGGAACGCAGACGCAGCACTGCGGGTAGTTTCGTTTTTCTTTTCCAACGGATTTCTTGAAACATGTCAACGAGGATTGAACGGGCCCGAGCTGGAAATAAAATACCACACAGATCTAGTTTAACGATGTCGCGTAACGCAATCAATGTAACGCTCAATCATGTAATCGCCAACTTCCTTTGGCTCCACAATTGGGTTGATTCTGCTGTTTGGTTCGGTGTTCGGTAATTCTGTCTCGAAGGACGATCACCACCAATTTATGCTGTACAATGAAACGTATTCGAGGGCAAGAATGAATCGTGGCAATAAAAGACCACCAATGTTTGCTATTACAATATTGCTCACGGCGTCGATCGTGCTTTATTGGTTCATTTTTGCACATTTAATCGGGCGTCGTTTGTGTTTCCCTTCCTTTCGCCAATCTTTTCAATCTCCATTTTATTTGTTGCGGGCACTTTTATTCAAACCTTAATTTTCACTCACAATTGACCGGTCCATGCTTTGTGCTAATGATAAATGACAGGCACCAGGATGGCGTCCGGTCGGAGGAAGTTGGCAGTGAGCATGATTAATATCAATCCATCGCGACCCTTTTTTTTCTACCAAAACACCCCCACAGGGAGATGTAACATATTTCTGCGGCCTTCAAAGGGAGCTCGAAATACGCCAACAGTGCAGAGCGAACCGAACCGAGCATAATCAGGTTTATTACTGTGAAATGCAATCTGATTAAAGTAAACCGTTGCAGCGGCCAACATTGGGGTACGAGAAAGAGGCCAATCTTGTTTTCCGCTGGGGAGGCTTTTTGGGGCGGTCTTTTAAAGGTGTTTTTTTTGTGCCAACCTTTTCTTTACAATCCGTTCGGCACGGGCTACTTTCACGCACGTTCCTTCGCGCGCACGCGACCGAAGGACAGATTGATTTTGGGATGAATGGCCCGCAACGGCCGTAGCTAAACTGTCCCAATTGGGGCGCGTTCGTTGTGCGGTGTTCGATGAACATATTAGATTGATTGGATTTTTATGCAATTTGTGGACGCGTTCATTACAGCCATCAGCCATTTGTTGCATCTATATATGGACAACACACAATTGGTAGCCACCGAGTCAATCAGATCGCAAATTAGATCAAGTAGAGCGGCAAAGAAGCTGCTAGAAGCCGAAACCCTGTTTTGCAGTCCACTAATAATCCACTTCCTTAATTTAAATTGTATCAATTTGGCTAGCCTTGAAAATGTTAGATCAAATTAAAGGTTAGCAGCGAGATTGATCGAAGATAACCTCTTAAAGGTAAATGCTGATCGGTTCCACCGGTGCCATTATCCATGGGATTTACGAGCTTGATTTGCCAGAAGATTACATATCTTACGCGAAATCAGGAAACGTATGGTTTTGCGAAAAATGGTCGCTCGGCCTCAAGAGCGTCGTAAAACAACGGTTTTAATGACACAAACTCCACCGTTTTGGAGCAGGGAAACACCACGCACGCTAATTTGTCACCGCAGTTTATGCAGTTTCAACGTAAAACGGAACCGCTCACTCGATCGTTAGCCGAAGCTTCGATGGCTTCAACAAAATCCGAGCGGATGTGAGTGTTGAACGGTAGGAAAAAAGAAATAGAATTCGTCCCAGCAGGCGCAGCATGCGTTGAAACGGCATGGACATTGGTAGTCTTGTCGAATGAGAATTGCTTTACGCCGTGAGCAATCTGGGTAGGCCGTGGAGGAAAGACACCGTCACCAAAAATAAGTTTGCAATTTGCTCACAGCGCTAGTCAAACCGAGACACCGTTTATGAGTGGCTGCGTCCGTCCCACCGTTCAGGAGCACGGTTCTGCTTCCTTCAGCACGTTTCCGAAAGCCATTTTCCGCAGCAGCAAAGTGCTGTCCCGCCGGTCGGTCGAATCGATTGTGAAAAATACTAAAACACACCCGTCTGAAAGAGGGTGAAAGTAACGAGCGTTTGCGAAGGTTTGCGGTCCCACCGTGTGTGCTTAGTGACGGTTCGTTTGTCAACGCGTTGCAGCGTCGGTTGACTGAACAGGCAGTCGACAATCAAAAACCTTGTAATTATCGCATTAGGAAACGAAAACAAAACTGCTCCGGAGCGGGAGAGAGGATGTGAGGAGGAAAATATACACACGCAAAAGGCAGCCAGTATCGATGTTCTGCGTGTCCGCCACGCAGTGGACGGATTTTACCCATTTCATAACGCCGGCCGGACCATTTTTCCACCGGTGACATCAACGGTCGCTCAGGCGACGAACTGCCGCGGAGTTAGTGCAGTCGTTTACGCACCGTGAAAATCGAAACAACGACAAGGTAGGCTGTGATTTGGGCCTCGGGCTGCTTGCGATGCTTGCTCGATGTGCAACGTTGTTCCGCACCTGCAGCCATGCGGCGAGCTAAGGGCTTCTTATCCCGCCTTTATCAGGGCTCTCGGGGCTTGAGCGAAAAGTCAATCACCAACGCGTTGCTCAACGGATGACATTTTGTGTGTGTGTGTGCCTTACTTTGCGTCGTACGCGTCTAATGTTTATTTATTATTTCGTCTCAGCCCCGACGTAGATTCGCTCCGCACCGACAGCGGCCCTCCGAACGAAATTACCTCGCAACACGGACTCCTCCGCCGCCCCTGCCAAACCGATCGCATTGCGGATTGCATTGTTGCAAAAATTATTGCCATGGGCGCGAATTTATTTTCATCATTTTATTTCACCACCTCGACCAACAGGCTGGAGGGAGGGACTCTTAGCAGCCAATCCGACCGACACGAAAAACTGGCATATTGATCAGCATTGTTGTAAAAAGGGAAAGGCCAACTGATTGGCAAGCCGGGTGGCGGTGATTTAGGATTTTCCGCCGATTACCGCGAATCATAACGATTTGCGTAAACGGCGGTCGGTGCGTCCGGATGCGTGCGATTTGTTTAATGCGTCGTGAAGGTGGATGGCAATTTGTCTAGTGAAAATCAAGCGGTTCAGTAACGCGAAGCTTAACCCGAACGGGTTCGTTCCGTTGTTGGTGAAGGGATTCGAATTTTAAATGCGAATAGTTGTTGTTGGCAAGCAGTTTTTGCAACATGCTTTTCCTAACTGCTGGACTAACTGAATGATTAAATCAATAATAAATCGTACTCCAATCGCTGTCTGCGAATTGCACAAACGATTGCCAACATCATGCTCTGCTTCAGTGTGTTGCATGAAACCGAAGCGACATTGCAAGCTGGCAAAACGCGCCATGCAGAGGAAACATTTAAATATTTCGACCTACTAAAACGCGGTGAGTGACAATTTCCGGTATGCAGTGCACGTCACGTGTGCTTCTTCTTCCCCCGGGGGCGATTTTAGAACTCGCCGGGAAAGATTTACGGATCAACCGGGCAAGGTCGATCGAGCCGTTGGACTCCGGTTGCCCTTGGGGAACACACCAGGCTTCCCCGGCTGCTCGACGCGTTTGGTTTGTTTTTCTAGCTGCGTGATAAATAGCGAACCACCACCAACCTGGTGGTGATCGTGGCCGTTCTGTTCGGGGCTCTTGAGCGAATCGAAAGGATCGTTCGCGCCATGCTGACGCCGGGCAGTGTAATTTATGGTCGATGATGACGAACCGTTTGGCGATTTGAGAAGCTAGCTCAAGCGGCTGCGTCGCATGTGGCGAAGGTGTAAATCACTACCCGATCGAGCTTTGCGAGTGCATCACTCATCGGAAGAAGGAATGAAGTTGTGGCATAGTTTGAAGCAAAAAAAAGGATGAGTAAATATGCAGTTAGTGGGACGACCAAGACAAACTGTTTTGTTTCCTGGTCATGTGAATAGCACGCAATTATCTTCAGATCATATTCTACATAAGAAACTTAAACAAATAAACAACAACAAATAATTATGAATTTTATATCTTTTTTTCTTCTCTCTTTTAGGTAATAACAACAAAATGCCCCTAGAGATAAAACATAATTCTATAATGCTGAAGATAAGATGTATAGTCAAAAGTAGTGAGTCACAGCCGTTAAATGTAAGTAATTTACGAAAAAAAAAGATCTTTTACAACGCCTCTTATGCGACAAATCAAATTTGTCTAAAGTGTTTGAATTCTTGCACATTAAAGATTGAATGAATTTAAGTTATCCAAGTATAAACGATGCCAAAAATCATTGTTAAAGATAATTTAATTTAAAAAAGCTTATAACAGCTCCAGTTTAGCTGCCACAAGCTGCATTTTATCGTATAATAAAAATGCGTACTCTATGATCAGCGTTTTCCCGCTGCAAACATAATAATCAATCCCAGGCCCCCGACTGTCATCCATCAATTACACCAGCTGCCACGAGTGAAGTGCGAATAATTACACCCGGTGATGGCTTTTTGCAAATCAAATCACTCCTGTCCTCTCCATATTGAGACATTCGCTCCCGGGGCGTCCTTCGTCCTCCTTGAGCAGCACCGGCACGCACTCTCGTTAAAAACACTCAGCACGATATTCGATCGGTCTTGCGGAATTAACCGCGCGCCCTTCCTACTATCCCGAGCGTCGCCACCCGCCCGATGGGGTGATTGAATTATATCCATTTCCTTACCACCGCGGGAGCAGAAGCAACATCGTCGATCACGTGCTGTTATCGATCACGCATTTGCAAAACTAAATACAACACTCCGTCCGCAGCGCCGGTCGCTGCTTTGCGTTTACGGTGACTTTATTTATTTGCACTATTTCTTTCAAATGGCCATCCGGGGCGGCCCGCCCGCTGTCGCTGCGTGCGGAGCAAGTCACGAATGTCACGAAATCACGGTGAAGGCACTGGTTTTCTTTTTTTTTTCTGTCACTCTGTCCCTTTGCCCGTTCGGTAATTCACGTCAAATGAATTGCCCGCGTGCGGAGTGTTTGCCTAGTCACCACAGTTCCCGCCCGAGTCCGGGGAGTCTTGCGATGGGTTGAATTGAATTTTAAACTGCCATGTGGCGTCGCTCGTTTGGGCCCGGCCTACGTTTGGGGTGGATCTTAGCGCAAGTGTACGCAAATGCACCGCATCGAAGTGTAAGTGCACGTGCCAACACTGCCCTCGGTGACCGCAACCGAGCCCGCAGCCACAGCAGGACGGCACGTACGCAGCCACCCTTCGCTCCTCATTCACGGTTCCTCACTGCAGCCTCAGCTGCGCACGCGGAGCATAATTTAATGACCATATGAACGCTTTAATTGGACTTCATTCTCTCGTTTGATGTATAGGTGGAGCGGAAAGGGTGACAGGCAGCGTTTGACCAAAGGGTAGCAGTCCCCACTTCACCTTCGCGTTTATTTCCCACCCAACCTCAGCAACCGTTAGCCTAAACACGATCGGAATGATCGGTGGACAGGTGGTCAGCTTAAATGATGCTTTTTTGAAGCCGTTGCTCCAAAGACTGTGAAGTGGCCTGGACAAAATGACCCGCAGCAACGAAGTTGGGATGTGAATCTAGATTCCCTAAAAGCCCCCAGGAGAAAGGCAACACTGCACTTCGGGGCGGGTGAAGGAGGGAGTATAAAAAAAAATCTATAACCTACGCAACAGCAAAGAGCGCAAGTGTGTTCGCGCATGCGGTTCAATTAAATTAACACAGGCTGTTATTAACCGAATATTTATCGGATGAAGTCTCCACGTGCTGCTCGCGAAATGGGCAAAAAGTGCGCCGAAGAAAGATAAAAGACAAAACGCAGTACTGCCTTATGCACACGCACATACACTCTCATGCACACCTTTGGCCGGGTGAGAAGAAGGAGGAGAAGGCTGTTGGAAAGGTGATGTAATCTTTTTACGATCGGTGGCAACGGCACCCAACACGTGATAGGCGAAGGTGTTGAATGCAGGGCAGGGGAACAAGAGCAAAAAAAGAAGAAAAAAAACTGGCAAAAGCGGTGATGTGGCGTGACTTTCCCGCTCTTTTTTCAGCCGTTGGAATAGTTTGATGAACTAAGGGTAGCCTGGAACGTTGTTGGCGGGTTCAATATGTGCCATAGTTTAAGCCCACAGGACGACCCAAGAGCTGCAACACGAAATACCGGCTGAAGCTGCAAATATTTGCAGAATGTTAAGTCGCCTTAATTGACAGAAGGTGTCATTAATATCAAACGGTATAAAATTCGCGTACCTTCAACACGACTGTCTCATTTTCGCTAGGAATTAAACTGATCAACTGTCTATATTGGTATAGGCTTAAAACTAAGCTAAGGAAAGAGAAAAGTAATCCAAAATTGGAATTAAAAAGACCTTTTTCTACAATGTTTGAACTTGAAACAGTTGTCGGGTTTGTGTGCTAATTTAAAACATAAAATATGATAAAATATGATCTAAACAATACAAACATGATATAAAATTTTCTAATTTTCGTAGTTAGTAATAATTTCGTAGTAATTTAGTAGTTTTAACTGCCGTTCCATCCTTGGTGCATTTTATTGGACATAACAATGCGTATACATTTAAGATCAAAATCTGCTTTTTTAATATCCCTAACAGATATTCTCAACGTGTTGGCAAATGACTCCTCCAAAGGCTTAGCGTGCATCTCCCTGTAGGAAAACTAGCTGAAGAATTTAAGTTTCGCAGACTCTTTCTTCCCTCTCGTACTCCCATATGATTCAGCCTGATCATGTTGTTAAATAACACACGTTTATCCACCGCACGGGATTGTGAAAAGGTGGCTTTGCTTCGGTTTTCTTTTACGCCATTTGTTAATTCCCACCCTCTTGCACATCCGCCAACCAGCGAGACAAAACTAGCGGGTCGATGTGCGCTATTTTCACGCCGCATTTTCTCATCACGGCACGGCCAGCGACCCCCACCCGGCTTTGTTGGAAGAGCTTAGTGCGTTCAAATAGACCCCGGCCCCCGCAAAATTTCGCCAGCGATCAAATAAAAATAAATCAGACCAGGAAAACGGTTCCCACCGCGATAACGAGCCGTGGAGTGGGGTCTGCTCGTGAGGGTGGCGAGCGTGATTTAGTCAAATAAAAATGGAAAACTCCCGACCGGCAGCCGCCGCCGCCATTGCCGACAGAACGATAGCGTTCATTCAAGTGGTTGTTGGAAAATAGAAGTGAGTGTTTCTTGTGCCTTTTTTGCAATCCACTCCAACCGACAGACAAGTTGATGAATGAATAGTTTGGGGAGTCACCTGAAATGGGGAACGGGATGGACAGAAGCACGAAAAAACGAGGCTTGATGCTGTGAAAAGCTTGGAGTGTGATTTCCATCGTGGCATTCCACCGTGTGCTCAGCTCGCTGGTATGTGCTGCCCTTCTCCCGGCGGAATTCACGCTTCTTCGTGATCCCGTTGCCGACAATCCGATTGAAGTTAACGCGGTGGAAAATGAGGAGAGAAAAGCGCACACACCTTACACAGAGATCGTTTTTTTTTTATTCCGACCATACGGACGACCCTTGAACGGATTGATTGGGTTGCCATGTCTAAAACAGGTGTGAAACCTACATCACCAACAGTCTTTGGGAAGAGAAACTCATGTAACATTCTCCAATTTAAATAGTAATTATTTTGTGTCATTGATTAAATACTTTTTGAGGTTTCAAAACTGTGGAGAAAAACAAAGCAAAACAAACTTGTAAACGTGTACGAAGAAAAAATGCCTTATGCTTTTCGAAAAGCCCTTCGTACTCGAACGACTAAACATAAAGTCTCCATCGGCAGCTCCATCGGCACGCAATTACAATTACGCCAAAGGGGGAAACGCCTAACGACTTCGACCTTGCTCGAATTTTGCTTACATCACCATCAACCCAGTGGTCGAACCGTCCACCACAAAAGCCTGTATCCGAGCTGCGCTGCCAACAATGTCATTGGTTTTCTAGCCCGCCCGGGGGCTTCCCGGCTCCCAGCCTTGCCCGAGCGTGTGAATGATCAGATCAAAAAGTGATTTTTCCTCACCGACGGAGGCAACCGCTGAAATAAACCACCGGTCCACCGTTTAACCTAATTTTAATTAATGAGCCCCGTAAAATGGGTCAGCGTTAAATGCCTTTAATTCTTCCTCTCCCAGCCGTTCTCGCCGTTGAGAACCTCCTAACCTTGAGATGCTTTTTTGTCGCTTTTGATAGCCGTCTCCGGTCAGCTATGCGTTTAAGCATAATTAAGTTAATATTGTTCACGAAGGAAATGAACAAATGGAAACTGTCGAAGACACACGATGGCAAACGAATGCCAGGTAGGGGCATACATAACGAATTTTTGAGTATTTTTATGAATAAACGCCTCAACGCTGATGGATTTCGGGATGAGTGTTATTTTTTGCTTTAAAAAAAGGCAACGAAATTTTATGATGGCCAATCACTTTTATTATAATGCAGCAAAGTTGTAAAAAGATAATTTAAAATGGGTAACGCAATGTTTTTTACGCGTAAGGGTCTGTCAAAAACATGTCAACCCTTATCAATCGTTACGTTCCTTCCACCTACACGATCGTCGATCCCAAAACGAGGTTTTACTCAAATTACATAAGCAAACCGAAACATACGAAGGCACGTCATGATAAAATTCACTGGAAGTTGCAAACTTTCACTTGGCCATCAAGCGAATGTCACAGGAATGGACATTTATTTAACCTGTATCTCTGAACACTATGACAACTCCGAGCCTAGGAAGTCAAAACAGTTTTCAAAAATAAGTTCACATCAATTAAAAGGATTTGGAAGTAATCTCTTGGTGCATGGGGTTGTAAATAGATCACAACGTCGCTTGGATGGCAAGTCAGCAACAACAACAAAAAAGAAAAAGAAAAGGGAAAGGTACTCATAGTCTCAACTTAATGCGGGATAAGAAATGAAGGTGTTGTCCTACATGAGCGCTGGAGATAGATAGTTTTTCGTTGCGTTGAATTTCAACGCGGCTTGCTGTTAGTTGTGCTCATAAATCCCACACTGTCGATGTGCTGTCGAGCTCTGAGGCTGAGGCGCTCGCTTTTTTTTTCTTTGCATTGCCGCTAGTCATCGCCTACATCATCGTCTCTTGTAGCTGTCGCCTAATGAGTCATAACGTGCGAGGTGTAGCACATTAACGCCCGCCAAGAAGCTGCATAGAGCCGGGCGATGGGTTGGTGGAATCGCTGCATCGAGGCATCGAAGGAGCACAGGCAAGACGGCACATTTCACAAGAACTTCTACGAGCCGTGTCTAACCGTGCGACACTTGCTGCACGTTAGGTGGCATTTGGGCGGGGACCGTCAGTCTCGCAAGACGGTGTTTGCCCCTTCTAGCCGGAGACGCTCCGTTCCGAATGTCTGCCGTTGATGATAGGTTGGGCGGCACATAGCGTGCGACGCGATCCAAATGTCCACCGGTCAGTTCTGGCGGTCTCTGAACGCCACCGAGGGTGTGTTAGCGCTGCTCGATGCCTCAAAGGCGCGGACTCTCCTCCACGGTGCTACTCCATCAATGGGAATTGTCGGTTTGGTAAATTGCAGAAGCATTTGAAATCGACCGTAGCGATGCTGCCGCAGCTCTCAGCAATGTAGGGCAACTTGCAACTTTGAAAGCAGCTGTCCACTTGTCCGGTTGAGAAGCTGGGCAGCATTCTCCAGCGACTCAGCGGAATGTGAAAGTGCCGCGACATGTAGGTGTTACAATTAAAAAATGGAATAACGGTCTCGTTGGCCTTGTAGCTGCTGTAGGAGAGGCACGTTTTTTTCTTATTGTTAAAGATTGTGCTCTGAAAAATGATTCATTACAACAACGAGTAAGGGAAGCGGACAGGAATCCATTAGAGAAAAAAACAGTCTCGTACTAAACAAGACGGTTGGACGTATCAGTTAATTAAATCTTACGTTTTTTATAGATTCACACAACCCTAAGAGTGGGCGAAAAAGTGTCCAAAGAATAAATTTCATAAGCACAAGCTATAAACTTAAATTAAAAGCACATTTCTGACACATTGCGTTAGGCCGGCCGTAAAACTTCTTGAATAAACGTTTTGCCCTTCCTTGTCGGAGGTGCTGTCTCCTTAACCTGCCAAATAAAAAGCTTTAAACTACCTGATGATACCGTCTCCCGTGATTTTCGCGATATCCGTGCGTTTGACGGCCAAGGAATTTTGAAGAAGAAACAAAAACCTATGGAAAGTTATAAAGATTGAGGCTGTGCTATAATGTCATGCGGGTTGCTACCGGGGTTACGTTGTTTCGCTTCTAGGCATCGATTCACGGGCCGGTTCCATATCTGGTGGTTTCAGAGACGGCTCGAAATTTTTCAAAGCGTCACACATTCAACAGTCCAAGAATTACCTTCAGCCAGTCAATCCCGATGCCGGAGCGATAGAAAAGAATCAAAATGTGTCAATTGGATCGCGATTTTGTTGCTTTTAGACTGGTTAAATGGCTCTAGGCTATTAATGGCTAAAAACGCAAAATGAATCATTGGAATTTGTGGCACACGGGGTGAAGAAGGATATCTAATAATTAATGGAGCTAAGCTGAAAATCCCTAGGCTCCTGAGACAAAGACAACATTATTTAAATTTCACACTACACTCATTCACATTGGCTGGTGAAAAGTGAAACCTTAACTCCGATAGTCAGTCACCGGAAATTGCCAAAGACAAATCCTTCAAACAACACACACGTACAGCGGTTTCCCGTTTGTCCCATTTAAAAGCCGTTTTCTTTTTCCCCTTGGCACTTTTATGCCTTCGTCAGAGACGAACGATCTTACAAATCATGGACATTCATGTTTAGGGCACATGTGTCTGTAGCTCGACCATTTGATCGGTGGGTATAAGCAGTTCAATGCTCCAGGAGGCATAGTTTAGGCACGTTTTGTATATTCTGCTCTACATCTCTAATCCATCAAAGGTGTTGCTTTCCTTTTCAGTCCCGTTTATCTTATTTAACACAAAACCACAATTTGAATCTCTCGCCACCAATCATTTGTCATACTAGCTTCTCATAAAACCGATGCATCTGATGCACGATAGTCTTGCATCCATCAGCTTGCGAAAAAAAATGAACATATTCTTCCACAACAAATGTAATGGACCAACTTCTCGCTTGGAATCTCTGGATCTCGATCGTCATCTAACCATGATCGATGTCATCCCGTATTATCTAAGAGAAAAGTGAAAACATTTCCCCACATTCGAATTCCACCGTCACTTTCCCATGTTTTCTCCCGGCGTCCCTTGAATCGGACAAGACGAGTTGCTTCTTCCGCCAACACCGATTCGATTGCGCCACAGGAAATCCGAATCCGTGGGGCGGAAGTGATCGCACAAAATACCGAAGCCAAAATAAATGCCGCCAAGAACAATGGAGGAAGCACTGAAAAAAATAAGTGCACGTAAACCGTGAACCCCTTCACGTGCCTGAGCCCAGGTAAATGGGCGCCCAGTGCGACAAAACCCGCGCTCGTCAATCGGAAACCCAGCGCACGCGCGCATCGTGGAAAAATACGCAATCGATCGTTCGTGCGACCGATCGTTTGCGGCCATTTGCAAGCGAATTTCCATTAGCATCTTCGGCTGCGACCTGCGGCGGGTAATCGAGATTTCCACTTCAATTCGGTAATTCGTTTTGGCACCCCGTGGCCAACGAAGCCACTACCCCCGTCCATGGCCGCCCCGACGGAAGGTCACGTTCAGTGCGACCCTCGACGAGTCAGCTGGCAGACGCAGCTTCGCTTCAGGGTTTACCCTCGGCTGGAGAAACAAGCAACGAGAAGCACCAGAGCCGCATTCCTCGATGGAAAATCGATCGTGGGGTGGAAAAACTAATGGAAAGTGTTGAAAGCGAGAAGGCCAGAAACAGCCGAAGAAAAAAAAAAAAGCTTCTTCGCGCCGCCAGTTTGGTTCGTTAGAGAGTGTGGGCTGTGTGGATTCTTCACGCTAAATAGCTCCAGTTTGCGTTGCTATTAATGTGTTTGCTTGTTGGTCCACACAAAAAGCAAGGGGAAAACTCCATCTCGCTCGCCTCAGCTCATCATTAGCTCATCGTTTTTCTCAACGAACACTCACTAAACGGTACTTGACACATACGCCTGCTCGTTGCCAGCGGCATGTTTGTTTTTCTTTCGTCTTTTCCGCTCACCCGACGGCCCAAAATTTGGAAGCGCAAAGAGAGCAGGGTACATGAAAAATGATCTCGCCACTTCCTTCCGGTGCAAAAACAAAAACCAAAGGTTTCGTTCAGTCAGCCACTCTAAATGGTAACAGCTTTCCCTTTTGTTTTCGCCGGAAAGTGGCAACAGCAAGATTCGTTAGTTCTGTCCGTGATGCCATTGTTTATCCCCGATCAGCACTTCCGCCGTTGGGGGTGAACATTGCCAATCTGATCGGTAGTCCATAAAACGCTCCTCTATAACGCTGATCTACATCAGAACGAGCTCCGTACGTTATGATTCACGTGGATCCACTGTATCCTCCTCCTTATCGATGGGACAAATTGTGGGGCGGAGAAAGCGTGTGCGACGGTGTGAAGCAAAGAGCGGCAGCTGAACGGAAACTGTCCGATTGCCGGCGTCATGTAATGGACTTTCAACAATTGTAATCAGTTGTCATGCACTCACGAAAGCGACGAAGGAAAGCGAATGGAAGGCCTTCCCCGAGGGGGTAGTTTCTCGAGATTAAGGCACGAGGAGATCGGACGGATGGATTGTGACCCGCGGGGCGAAATATTTTACTCCCACTGGAAAATAGCGCATCGAATGGGAAATTGTAGACGGATGGTAGACGAACGGAGAGAAGAAATAAAAAAATCCCCCGAACAATCTGATCCTAACCAAGTGCACGAATGCATCGGAAAAATGCCCTTTCCTCAGGGCAAAGGGGAGAACGGGTGTGGGGGAGGAAGAAATGTCAAAAAAGCGAAGGGTAGGAAACGGTAATTTATCACGTGGTGCTTTGGCAGTAAACGGTAATTGAAATTCCTCTACACCGCCGGTGCGGTAACCGGCGAAGAAACAAACTCTACGGAACTTTTGACTTCCCGTGAAGTCTCGGGGGAAGCGGGACTAAAGACGAAGGCCAGAAGATGGAAGAGACGGCACCATCGGGGCCGACGTCTGATTGAAGTATTTTATAATTGACCCTGCGAAGGGCGGTAACGATGGAGAGCGTCACAAGAAGTCAATGTCAATGGCTCATTAGAGGAAACGGAGAGCTAATTGACGTTATCTAGCCGGGAAAAAGGCGAAAAGAAATTAAATATCCGTCTTGGCTATGGCTATGGCGAAGCTTATTGACAGCTATATACATGCTTGCCTGACTCGTCATCCGTTTCCTGAAAGTGTATTTTTATCTAGTTGCGTTGGACACCGATCATAGACCTGCTGATAAGTGCCAAAACATCTTCCAAAAATCCCCGCTCGAGTCTTTATCACATGAATAGAGGAACCTATTTGCATGCGATTGTGTGATAGTGTCGAATTCAACGAACTTGGAATCAACCATCCATTGGACACGAAATCTCGCGCCTTTGGCTATCGATAATTTACATATAGACGAAGCAATCGACAATTGATCGGTGTCGTCCTTTGCGCAACCCTATCTTCTGGCGAGATAAGAGATTTGTAGCGACACTGGACCTATAAACCGATGGTTTGCCGGCTGAGAATGCTTCAGTGTGCATCTCTCCGCGTTCGCAGTAACAGTGTGTACCTTACCGGTCGCTAAAGATGCGTAAGATAGTGTTTGCCGTGTTCCTAGGGTTCTGCCTGCAAACAGGTAATAGTGGATGGGTGACCTTCCAGAGTTCTGGTGGAACTAAGTCTATACGATTCCGTCGTCGTTCGTTCCAGTGAACCTACAGCTGGTGTGCTATCAGTGTGAGGACTGCGAGTTCCAGCAGGAAGTTCCGGTCGTGTGTGGTGACATCGATTACACAACTCCCACCAATCCGACGGACACCACGTGCCCAACATGCGCCCCGGAACCGACGCTTCCGACGACTCCGGAGCTTACTACTTCGACCCCAGAAACGACGTGTCCTACCTGTGCTCCGCCACCTGTGACTACTCCGATTCCGACGACACCAACCCCGGAAACCACCTGTCCTACATGTGCCCCAACTCTACCGACGTCTCCAATCCCCACTACCTCCACCCCGGCACCCACCCCGATACCCACGACTTCTACCCCGGAAACGACTTGTCCTACCTGTGCTCCACCACCTCCTCCGACGACTCCAATTCCGACGACTACCGAAACTATCTGCCCCACCTGCGCTCCAACACTACCGACCTCCCCAATTCCTACTACTTCAACCCCAACCCCGCCAGCACCGACGCTCCCCACATCGCCGTTCCCCACAACGTCTACACCGGCGCCCACCACGCAGCCCTATTGTCCTCCGGGTTGCTGTCCCTGCTCGACCGCCCGCTCCACATCGGTCTTCATGCTGGCTGCCCGGGCAGCCAAGTCGGCAATGATGGACGAGTTCGAGGACGAAATCCGGTCACCCCGTCAGCTGCCTCTTCCGGTTTACGTGTGCTTCACGACCGAGCGTTACGGTGAGGGTTGACAGCGCGAGATGGCGCAGTCCGGAGATCGTCCGCTAACGTAAGAATTTTTCCGCCCATTCTTTCAGTGAGTAACCGGCGCGTGATCAGTAGGGGCTGCACCAAGCGGCGCCAAACGCTCGGAGAAACCTGCGAGCAGGTGATCGGTGGCCAAACGTACGAGCAGTGCTCCCTGTGCTCCTGGCAGCTCTGTAACCGGTAGGACGAAGGCGCAAAACACTTCTTCACACTAAACAGTATTGAGAGAAGCATCCAGTAGCTCAGCGCACTGACCGTCGGAGCTATCAATCAGATGGTGTGAAGGTCCAGCAGATATGTCAGCAGCTCCTAGAAGGTAGCATCCGCTCCATCTCATGCATCCCACCACAATGGGTGTGAATAAATCGAAATGTAAGATAAGCACTCTAAACGGGTCACGTACTGGAGTTTTGAAGGGGTTGAATCATGCCCAGAGCCGTTGCTGGCGCCAGCGATAAGAGGCGCAAACCAAAAGGCGAATTTTGGAAGACGATCGTGATATGATGCGTTGCTACCGTTACCGGAAACGCGGAATGATGACGAAAGAGAATCAACCTGGAGATAGTGTATCACATCCACAGGTATCTGACAGAATTCATTGTACTTATTGCCTCATTGACTAGGTCGGGCCTTGAAGCTTTTGTTGAACAGCAAATAATCCGTTTAGGAAAGGTTTAAATTGTTCCCCGGAAAATCTTGAAAGCCAATCTATTGTACAACTTTCTATGCAAATTTCAGTTTGACTCTTAAAGCCAAGGGTAATAATTTAGACCGTTTCCTCCACCGTTCAGTTCAACAGCTTTGTGAGAAGCAAAGTATGAGATCGGGACGCTGATCTATTGCATCTTCAGCTGCCATTCGCAGTTACACTTTGTGACTCTTCCACTGCACCATCGAATGACGATTCTTTTGCAGAAAGGTAGCGAAATTTTTCGCCACTGGGCATTGCTCACCTAATTCCCCATCGGAAGCCATCCCGCCGAACCCTTGCCGGGAGGCTGAGATTTATTCCCATCGCCATATTTGTAACGCCTGCATCGCCTACTTCGGATCGTTCGGCGATGGTTGGAGCGTTTAAGGGATTTGCCTTTTGCCCTGGCCCGGCGCTGCACTTGCCCCGAAGGAAACCAGTTAGCTTCCCTAATGCATCCCGTAATTTCAGTCCACCCATCACTCCCCCCCCCCCCCTCTTCTGTCCCCTTTCAACCCTCTCCATCGACCGAGTATTACGCAATAAACGATCTGATTAATTTGATGTCGTGCGGCTCCGGTTCACATCGGCCACCGGTCGGCCGGCGGTTGCTCTCGTTTCGTGGCTGCTTTCACGGGCCCCAAAGCACACCAAACACGCCACCAACACTGACGCGGCTTTATTTATGGTCATGTGTGATGCTTTATGACACGGTCGCGAACGCCACGAACGCCAGGGAGACGGTCGGTCCGGCTGCTTTTATTTTTGTTGTTTCACGGCTTGCGGCGTCCACGATCACTTGGCTATCGATTGCGATCGACGGCTCCAGACGGTCGTGTAGGGTTGGAGCCGATGGGGAAAGTGCATGGCGGAAAAACCGAGAGGAACACCCGCGGTGTGCCCGGTGCGAATGCGCTCGTACGATTTGCATAACAATAAATTGCAATTTCTCGCCCGCCCCCCTTTTGTTTCCCCGCGTGCTGAAGGAAAGTATTCTGCGCTCTAGAATCACTGCGTCATGCGCCGGTATTTCGTTTTTCTTCAGATGAAACGGGGGAAGAGGGGAGTGTCGAAAGAAAGAAAGCGAATGAGAGGAAGCAAGAGAAAGAAAGAGAGTGGTTGGCCGAGGAAAACGGTGCACCGTTGCAATGCTTTCACTTTCTTTGGCGGTCGTGCGTTTCTGCGGTGGGAAAATGGGAATCCGCTACATTCCACTGCAGCCTTGACGTAGGTTGCACTATTTTCTTTTTAGTACAGTTTTTTAGTACAGTTTTGTGGGAAAAACTAGAATACTTTGAATAAGATTTGAGGGACTTGGAAATAGGAGATTGATGTAACTTATGTATGTTCCTGTCTTCGAGAATCTCTTATTTTTATTGAATTTATAAAAATTGAGGTCGCTGTCCTCACATTGAAAAAACCACTCATTTTTGGAAGTGACTTCACAAACCCAGGAAGTAGTCGGGGTAAACGATCGGTGAAGGCAAATGGGAAATCTCGTCTGTGCACCACAGCATTGAGCGCTCGGTGAAGGCCAAAAACCGTAACAGCGTCACATTCACAAAATCGAATCGTGAAAAAACGGACACCAAACAAACCGCCGCCGTCTGCCGGCCGCTCGGAGTGGACTGGAGCTGAACCACCATCCGGGCGCCTTTGAGCATGGGCGACCCTACATGAGGCCAGCGTGACCCGAGCGAACGATTAAGAAAACACGGTAGAAAAAAATTATGGCGAAAAAATTAACTCACTTTCAAAGAATTCCATTGTTTCGGTGCGCCCTCGAGGGAAAGGGGGCTGAACTTGCTTGAGGACGAAAAAAAAGTGGCTTGCTGGCCCCTTTTCTGCCGTTGCGGGGGTGCGCGAACCGCCGGGAGAACGAACGTCGGTGGTTTGTAAAAATAAATACACATATCTATCTCCTGGCGAAACCAACGCGTCCCGTCTAGCACCCCACGACCAGCCCCGGGCCGCCAAAGGGACGCAAAGTGGACGACTTCTTACCCACGTGTCGTGTGGGAGTTACGTAAGGCAGTCAGAAGAAATTACCACCAACGGTGTTCATATTTCTCCCTGCATAAAGAGACCCCTTTCATAAGCGGGAACTGGCAGTGTGCGGACTCTTTTCTGTATCTTTTTCATTTCTTCTCCCTTAAAGCAGGTATCGTTGAGACGACGGCGTGTGTGTGTGCTTTTTTTTCTTGTTTGATGTCCACTCTTGCGACGATGTTATTAGTATTATTATTATAGTTTATCTTTTTTTTCACTCTGCTCTCCATCCACCCCATTTTTGTAAGTTTGCTGTCAGTTTTCCGTGATTCGTGAACGCAATGCTCGAAATATGTGTCAGCGCGGTGAATGTTACTGCTGGTCATACATAAAACAGCCTCCTTCTACCGAGCGCGCTAATGTGGCCGTTTGTCAGAGAGGAGATTATAGTTTCTGTTTCCCTCCACGATGTTCCTTGCAGGTCAATTTGTCCGCGGATGGCGTTTCTTGCCATCCTGCCGGGAAAGAAAAGAAGGGTGCAAATGTAATCCGACATGCCGCTTAATTTGTTTAGTAATGTTGTCGTTCAGGTAGTTTATCAACAACAACAACCATAAAGAAAAAAAAAAACACCGTGAGAATCAGACACGTTAAGGCACGCAAATTCAAATGTTTTGAAAGTCAAACATGTTATCGTCACTAAGACCAACATTTCGTTATACACAATTTCTTTCTTTTATTTTGCATTTTTTTGCAAAGCAAATTTGATGAGATGTTCTATTTATTCAATCACATTAACCGATCGCACATCATAAACCTTCCGAATGCCACTCGGAAGCTCTTAACTACCTCATTAAACCCGTATCGTTTCCACTGCCACTCTAATCGCGTGACAAATGGGCCGAAAATGAGAAGAAGATAAACTATTCCGCACGAGCTGACGCCGCGTCCGCGGAGCGCAAGAGGTTCCAAAGAGGGCAGTGCAGCCACAAACATTTATGTCACTGTCGCAGTATAAAATAAATAAAATAAAAAAACGCCGAAACAAGATTGTCAACGGCCGAAAACGGACAACCCAAAACAAACACTCTCCTCCACTCAGCATCGCGGAGGACGTCTTCACCGCCTAGGCCACGAAAAGAGGGAAAAAAGCGAAGGAGAAAAAATGGTCGAAGATTCACACGGTGAAACATCTTCAGCAAGACTCCGAACGGTGGTGCGCTCGCGTGCCGCCGCCCCGTCCGAGTGACGGTGTGGCGATTTTATATGCACAAGCGTAAACATGCGCAAACAGTGACCATAAAAGCGCCACCGGTGGAGCTCCGGTCCCGAGATTGGCGGCATCTTTTTCGGCTTTTCTCATCCCAATTGGAAGACGAGAAAAAAAACTCGTTTCCCACCCATCGTGGTTCACGCTGGTGATGCATTGGAGCAAATGGGAAGCTCTTAGGAGGAAGATGAAATGATAGTTTTCTTTTTTTTTTGTGCTTGCTATCGCGCGCGTCGTCTCAATCGTCGCCGACACTTTTTCGGTAGGATCCCGTGTTCGGCGATGATCGGTGAGTAGATAAATGACGCGTCAGCATAATTTACATACGCTGCATATTCCGTGTTGTGCGACGAGGAAGGTGTGGTTTTATTTTTTCATCTGATAACTGGTCCTGCTCGACGTGTTCGGCCAATGGCTCTCGAGAAGCACGCCCATGCAGAAGATCGATTAAGACGTTTGGTGGTGGACGGTTTCACGAGCCATTAGATACGCCTATTTGAATAATGCGGCATAAAGCACCTCGGCGGAATGGAATTCTTCCGATATGAATGATCATGCTTTGTGGTGATCAATTTGAGCGTCACAAACATAAATCAGAAGGATAGATTTTAGCATTTTAATCTGTATCGTTATTGAATTACCATTGCTTTTATTAAGTAACTTCTTTAGTGAATGGTTTTTCTTCTTGTGTATCATTTAACTTAGTTTCTTCATCCATAATTTCGATCAAAACCTTCAATTCATTAAAGGCACTCTTGTTAACTGTTCACATTCATATTAAAAATAAATGGATTATCTCCTCCTTTGGATCTATTCCACCGTGGCGACAAACGGCGCCAGATTTACCATCTCCTCTGGCACAACGGGCTGCGTCTTTATCTGCCGGCGACCGTTCGCAATTTATCGCAATTTTTCGTCACCAACCTACCACCACAGCCCGTTACACCGCCGGTAGTTGTCACCCGGACCCGTTGCTAAACAGTCGCGACTACATGTTTTCCTTCGTTTTTTTCACGTCGATCCCCGCGCTCGTCCGCCACACACACACGCACGCCGAACGAATGCCGGGGCTTCCGCGGAGACTCGAGTTTGAACGTAACAAAACGCTGCGCACTTGTGCACGGATTGCAAACGGCTCAGACTGGTGGTGGCACGACTAGCCCCGAGAGAAACATGGTTGTTGTATGTTACTTCTTTCTTTTTTTGTTTCGGGGGACTCCAGCTTTGGCTTTCCTCCGCGCTGGAGTTCCGCGGTGCGACAAGTTTTACATTAGCCTCCGCTGGGTGGATAGGACAGCTCTATTTCTTGTCACCCGGTGGTAGTTTTGCTTTTCGTTCAGTCTTTCTTCTCGTGGCCCCCGCTGCTCGACTTGCGACGGCGTGGCAAACACTACTTACCTACTGGCCAACATTTCTGGGAGCAGGTTGCCACTCCACCCGGACTGCAGGGTCTAGTCAGGGGAGCGTAAGAAGCTGGCAGTATTGGACGGTCTTGCTCCGCTTTTCCGTTCATAATTTATCTCCTCCCGTGCGCAGTTTCGTTCGTACGTACGGGTTTGCGTTCGGTGCTGGAGTGCGCGTTGCATAACGTCGGCTTTGTACAGCCCGAATTTTAAGCCCAAGTGACAGAACGGCAGGCAGACCTTGGCTGGAGATGGAGGCGGAGACGTGACAATCTAGCTTGGCACCAGCTGGGTAGCTATCAATGAATATTAAGCGTCAGCAGCAAAAACCGGAGAGACCCAAGATCGCAAACTGGAGCAAATCGTTGGGTTCGGCAGCAGCAGAGCAGACAGGTTTTATGCGGTCCTGCTAGATCCTTGAATTGTGTGACCAGACCGACCAAACATGCCTTGAAAGCGGATGAAGTCAGCGGTGGCGTGTGGGTAACAAAACCAAGTAAAAATTGTACCTATTTTAAGCTGCATGAGATTCTCTTGGAGTGCCAACAGCAGATGGTTTGGCTGTGGTTGATGAGGTTTCCTCCACGGGAAAGTGGGAAGCGATCCTAATCCGATTTTGCCTCCATTAGATTTCGAACTGCCGCCGACCGATCCATTTCATGGTGACACTTTCTTTCTTTCTTCCTTCCTCCGCCATCTCGTTGCGCCTCGAGGGTGTTGCGCGTTTGTGCGCAGTGAATATTTAATTAATGTCAGCACGGGTCTCTGCAGACGGCGACACACTCACAAGGACACGAAAGAGCACATCGCGTTGACAGCTGACAGCGCCGGCCGTATTATGGAGCCGGGTATTAATCTAGTCCCGTTTGAACACACGGACGAACGTACGCTTCTCGAGATCACTAAGTCACTGGGGAAGAAATGGATTTTATTTTAATGTGTTTTGCCTCAGACTCACCGTCTCCAAGGGCCGCTACGAAGAACCGACCGACGACGGCAGTGATTGATCGGTGAAACGGCAAAGCATCGCTGCTCGTCGGGGTCGTCAACGGGGTTCGTTGCTTGGTCGCGTGTTGAACTCTTTTTGAGGCCCACGCAAAAGTATGCACGCTAGGAAAGAAGGTACTGTGAGGTAATGAAACTAGTTTAATTATGCAATACAACGAGGCCAGCAAGACAGATGACTTATGGGTATTGCCTAAAACAATAGATTTGAGGTTCGTTTCAACTCAAAGGCGGGGGAACATATGTGAAAACAACTTTATTTACCTGATAAATGTGTAACTACTCAGACTTGGACCTTTACATGATGAATCGTCCGAAAGGGACAGTATCCAACTGTATTTAAAATGTATTAATTTTTGTTTAACATTTCAAGCGTTAACCACAATACAGATCATTTCATCCGCATAGTCACAGATAAAATGCACATGAACTGAGTCTCTTATCTTTTGGGGTTTCTCCTAAAAAACTTAATCTCTACCTCACAACGCACCCAATCAAAATAATAGCATAAAGTTCCATTCAAAAGACTTCTCCAACTTTTCTCAAACCTTCCCCTCGGTTGCACGGTTTCGAATCACCTCGATAAAGAATCACCTTTCGTTCACAAGTGGCAAGAGTTTCCCACAACAAAACGCGGCACAATTGCCATAAAATTGGCATAAAACGGGAAGACAAGCTTGGTAGCCCTCAGCCAAACAATCCCGCACACCAGAAGCAGCTCAATCAACACAATGCATCGCTTAAACGGGGTAACAAACACGCGACAGCCGACTGCCGGGGATCGTTGTTTCGGTGATGGATTTGTGTTTTGATGTTCCACCATCAAAAACTGTCGACCGCGCTGATCTATTGTTAGCGGGAATGCTTCCGAGCGAGCTCGGTGTGCGTACAGGTGAAGCTGGTGCCGGAAAAATAGCTCAACGGCGAGAAGGCACCGTATCAGCCAGCGCCAGAGGTTCACGGGGTCGCATCTTCGAAACGGCAGGGAAATGAACCTCACACTCCAACGTCCACAACGCAGCATCATTAATCATTTTCGTGGCGGCCGGCACGCCGAGCCGGGAGCTGTCAGAAAACGCGAAAGAAACCGTGCGTTATCGAATATTAACCTCAACTAACCCTTCGCTCAACGGGGCAGGGATGCAACAAGAGGAGGAAAACAAAAAGTCGAGCGGAATTTTTGAACGGAATTTTTGAAGCATTCAAACTCACCGAATCTGTCGAACGATGCTGGTAGTAAATGAAGCGAAGTGATTAACGTAAGGTGAAAGTAAAACGCGCGTCAACTTCCGGCCTTCTTGAGTAGCTCGTTAGCGAAGGTGGTGGCGCGATCGACGTCGCCGCTATCCCTGGTTTGTGCCAGCATAATGTGCTTTTGTCAGGTGATGAAACTTCTCCGTCACAAAGCGGTCACAAAAGCTGACACATATTAAAAACGAACTCAAATGACACGCACGAAAGACATGTAATCTATCACGTAAGAAGGGTATTTTTCTTTTTATCATCAGCTCCACCCCACGGTGCAACGATACGGGAAAATTGGCTCAAATTTAGCCACATTATGTTTCGGATGTTGTGCCGATGCCTTCTTTCTGAAACATACCAGCGTCACCTCGCACGGCACGTAAAATTGAGAGAACATTAAGTTAATTTACATTTTCTTTTCTTTTTCCCTCTCGTCCCTCTTCTTGTAGGTAATTAAGCGGAATATCCCCCCGGGTGATTTCATAAATCTGCCATCGTTTTCGATAAGTACGGACATCTGTCAGCTTAATTAAGTCATCGCGAACCAATCTTCGTGTTGCAGAAACAGGCAGAAACTGTAAGTTGTCGATCGTTCGATGGGCAGTGAACAATATTTCTTGCAAAACAACAAAAATACAAGAAGAAACCTCTTTCATAAAGTGTAGCCCATGAGCAGAAATGAAAGCAGAAGGGCAGTCTTGTTCGCTGGGAGAATATTCAGTGAAATTATCAAAATCCGAATTTGGAGAGGGGCTAAAAAAAATATGCAAAGAACTTAATTGATTCGTTAATCGTGACATCGGGTTTTCGATAGCTGCTTTTTCCGATTGCTCGTTAACTCGAGTTAATATAATCGGGTTTTCGGTAAAACATCAAAGCGTAAGAAACAAGGCCCACATGCGAAACCATTTTCAAAAAGCAAAACATATGTAAAGCTATTTGAAAATATTCATTTGAACACGTTCGCTTTATTCGAACTATATCTCTTCAAATAACCTGTTCTGACAATCATTAAAGTTATTCTCATATTTTTAAAAATCATGAAAATAGCTGCCATATGGTTCCGATGAGTGGTCAACAGGATCCCGGCATTTACTTTCACATTTCGCTGGCAATGAACTTTTGCACACCAAGCAGTAGATACTCATTTGCGAAAACTGCTACCTTTAAGGGCTACCAACATTTCTTTCCACATCAAACACCATCAAACGTTCGTCCGATTGCAGCCGTCGGCCGGCAAGCTTTAAGTTGAAACCAATTAACCGAGCTGTCCACGGCATTAGGCGTGATGCATCCATTCCGATCAACGTACACCCTCATCGCGCCCGATCTCTTCCACCGGGAAGCGGAAGTGTCAAAGTCAATAACAGTTTTCTGACAGCGAAAACACCCGGTGGAAAAATTGATTTCCCGCCCGCGCGCACAGTGTCGAGATTGAAACAATAAGTCACTTGCGCCCGGGTAGGCTGATATTAGCGCTCTAATATCTTCAACCTTTTCGCTCCGTCCCACCGTATACCAGGCGGAAGGTGACTATTAACCGCGTGGGATGTGGCCGGGGTTTAGGTGGCAAAGAGCAAAGAAAAGCGCCCGCAATCTGTGTGCTGCTGCTGCAAAAATGACCAACCGTCAAACGGACGCAAACACGGGCAAACGGTTTTTGCTTTTCTGTTTTCTTCTTTCCTTTTTTTTTAGTACGCTACCCCCAAGGAAAATTATCGTCGTCGGGAGGAACGCGGAAATTTGCGGGAAGTAGCAGTAATAAAAACGAAGTGAGCCCTTGCGATTTGAATCATCTGGTCAAAGCACAATCTAATGGACCGTACGGGAAGGAACGGACGAGCGAAAAACTTCCAGTCGAGCGCCAGCATAAATCGTTCCAGACGTGCGGTAAAAAACAGAGGAATCAGCTCACGCTAATCCGCAGCAACCACAAGCAACCAGATCTTGACATTCGCGTGAGCCCTACGCTTCGATTATGGTAATGAATTTAAACGACCGTTACGACTCCGGAGCTCCAGAGCTGCGAGGGGGCGATAAAAGCGCAATCCTTTCGGTTGTGGCCAGTGTGCGATGGAGTAGTTTATTCGAAGCCGTTCGCTAAAGTACCCTGATTCTTCCGTCTACCGATGGTGGAGAATCTAAAATCATAATTCCGTCAAACGCTGGGGCCGAAACTATAACAGAGTCGTTGCAATTACAATGCAATATTGCATTTAACCTGGCCAACTGATCGGACGTTTAGAGGGCGAGCGCCAAGGAAGCACAACTTCGCAAGACGATCGAGACGAGAAAGGCCGATCGATCGAGCACTGTTTCCTTAGGGAATTGTTTCACCTTTTTTTTTCGCCCTCCCACCTTCTTAATACCCGAGGGCACCGGATCGCAGTTTGTTTGTCTAGGCCTCCCCGTGTTTGATTGCTATCTAGGGTGCCCGGTGGTGAATGAGAGGAGATAGTAAAAGCAACCGACACTTACACACAAACTACTGACCGATCAGGGTGCGCGATTGGCGTAATCGATTTATTTCTTGTCGCCAATCGACTGGGGGTTCGTTGCCAACCGTTACCGACGACGAGATGGTTTCGCCGTTTGACGGTGTATCGAACCGATCGATATTGCACCTGTTTTGTTTGAACCGGGAATAGCAGGTGAAGCAGGAAATTTCAGGCAGCTTTAAATAACAGTAATAAGGTACGTTGTCCAAAACTATGCATTTCCTGTAATTAACTGATGAATAAAGTGCCACAAATATTGTTTTAGATCAAACGTGAAGGTGGGCGCACTTCTACTCTCAAACGAAAGCAGTTATCGCCATCCAACAGTTGCATGTCTTACAAATTCAATCTAAGGTCTCGCTCGCTCGTAAGTTATGCCTCGTTAATCGAGTTCGAGCATATGGTGTTTCGGCTGCTTTTCGAATCACCTTGCCTTCATCGCTCAGCCACAAATGTCCATCACCCCCAAAACAGTCCGCGCGACAAGACTGTTCGATGTGTCGTAATGTTCACCGAATACATGAACAAAAAATCTACTCCAGTTTCAGCTATTGCTTCGATCTTGCCGATCTGCGGAAAAAAAATGGAAGGAAAAGATATGCTGAACATGCCCGCCCGATTTTGTATCATTTATCCTTCCACGGCTTACATGCGCGCCCGCATCGTAGCCCGCACACGTGCAAGGCAGCGTACATCGAGCCCCAAAAGCCACGCCAAAAAGACACACTGGCCACCCCGGGTGAAAGGTGTTTAACAACATTTGCTGTCCGCAGCTCAGGCCCACGACACGATCGCGGTCGGTGTGTTCCGAAAAACCGCGCCTTCGGCCGAGCATAAATTGTTTCTTTCCGTCCGACATCGGGCTCGGGAAAAGGGACTCTACTTAGAGCAGAGGAACAACCCATATCTCTCCCTCTCGTTGCAGTTCAGGAAATTGCACCGGACAAAGGGCTGTGCGATGGTTGTAATTGACAATTGGCTTGTTTCTTTGCTGCCCGCAACGCACCACAATTGTACACCTGCACATGTAATTTCGCTTTTTACAAAAGGCGATCCTTTCACTTTTTCTCACCGTCACTTCGTCGTCCCCATGCGAAGTTGAAGGGATGAAAAAAGGAATCCTTCGAAAAACCTTGAAAACTACCGATCATCGGGAATTTTTTTTTTTTATCATTATGTAACTTAAGGACTGCACCGTATCCTGAAGGTAGGCGGTGCAGAGCAGCCTTGCGATGCCCAAAATTGTTTCCCATGGTAAAGACAAAACCGGCGAGCATCTACCATCGAAAAAGGGGAAAAAGTGCACCAAAAACAAAGAATGAATTTGTGTTTTATAAGGAGCAGGATACAAAAGGAAACCGCACGAGAAGGGAAATAATTACTAACCGTGCTTTTCAGATGTCGCCTAGCAAAAGGTGTAAAATGGAAAAATTAAACTAAACCAATTATGGCGCACATTACCTTTGATGAAGTGATTTTTTTCGATGGTAAAGAAAATCATTACGATAGGCCTTTCTCTTTCGAGTGTAATAATTTATAGTTCGTTTATTTGGTTTGCAAGAGTTACCACAAAACGATCAACGTTTTTGAGATATTTTGATTAAACTGATGCGATCGGTATGTTCAGCTATTATGTAAACTGAATCTGTTCCATGAAGTAGCTTTACATGAAAAGAGCCTTTACATGAACCTAGCCCTTCGCCCTTGACTGCTTGTTCTGTTTCATGGCTGCTTAAAACATATAAGATTAATAATTCCATTGGCACCAATCGTCGGGTCAATCAACTTTCGCCCATCGCGTCCTTTCCGTCACGTAACGTGCATTCCTGCTCGCAATGTGATCTCCGTGCTCTAATGTTTCTGCGCCGGGAAAAAGGTCAACCCACTCCAGCCGCGAGTGCATTGTTCTTGGCACGTGTTTGCATTACTCGGCTGGGCAATCTCCGAGTGCAACAACCGATCGAAGTGTTCCTCGGACGTGGTCAGCTACGAGGCGGTTAAGTAGATACAAATCATCTTTTAATAAGCGACATTCACCGGCCTGCAATGATGTAGCATAAAACGCACCGGGACCCGGCCTGAAGGACACATGGACGCATTTGTTACGTTGTTAGGCAGAGGGCTGCTTCTAGCCATCACTTCTCCACTCGGCCAACCGGGGAGGAAGTGCAGCAGATTAGTGCAGCTATTAATCTTTTTAAACGAAAATGTATGTTGACCCGAACCGACCCCGTCCATTGCTCAGCACCTCGTTTCGCTGCGTGCTTTCCGTGCGCCACCCTTCAAAGGGAAAGGGCCACGGGTGGTCGCTAAGAAAAGCCACAATACGAATCGGAGCAACAGCCAACCCTTACGAGCTAGCAGCAAGTGAAACTCATTAGCCGAGTGAAAGACTCTATCAACTGGCAGACACAGCAGCATCGCCCCGATCTCTTTCGCAGCTACTCCCAAGGCGGACGGACACTATACCACAACTCTCTTCTGATTCGTGCAATAGATGAACGCAAATCTGTAGGTGATTTGTTTTGTTGCACGGCCAGTTCCATTCCAAATGCACCGTGCATCCTGGGGAGTAACGTAACTTCCTTCGAAGGTCCATTCAAATTGTGTTTACAGGTTTAGTGAACGACTAGAGCTACGCTTAGTGTTTTCTTATGATCTGTTACACTTTTTATTTTAGAGTTGTTCGGTATTTTGTGGCATGAGAAACAGGTCAAATTTAAAAGGGTTAATGTCAATTTTGAAATGCATGGTTTTTATTTCACATTTTAAGTAAATTATTTTTCAATCAAATGATATTACATTATAATTTAGAATCGAGGTAATTTTTGATCGATTACATTTCTTATAACGAGTTTTTTCTGTTTTACAGCCACGCTCATTTATAAGAAAATCATTGTCGTAGGTCTTTTTTCCCAATGGAACAACAAGCTCTTGATAACAAGCAGCAATAACAATTTATTGGACAGCCTCACGTCGCATACCCTCATCAAGGCGCAAGGATAATCAATTATCTCTCAACTGCGAGGGTGGGCTGGGGAGGAGAAAAATATCATCCTCCACCGCAGCTGCGATCGAAAACATGACACGCCACTTAACCTAAAGCCATAAAGAACCACTCATCACCCATGAATCATCTGGGCGCATCTCAAACGCCTCTCGATCGATCGGCGAGGCTGCATGGTTTATCGATCGTCACGCGATCGCAACTGTTCTACCTACCCCTACAATGTGCACCCCCCCTCCCCCACACTGCCCTGTTCGAACAGCGATCTGTTTGGCACTTATGAAGTAGCTACCGATCGGTTCGATAAGACGCCAGGCTCCCAAGAGAGGTATTTATGTGAGCGGTAAAGGAAATTGCCTAGCAAAAGGCTCACCTCGAAACGCTGGTGCACGGGCCGTTGGTAAGAAAACCTACACCGGACAGTTCTTGACACGAGCGATGCAACGTTTGCGATAGCGAGCAGGAATGGCCCCCGAAGCGCCAGCAGATTGTAAGCCACCAGCGTAAATTGTGTGCTGCAGGTGCGCAGTGTGGTCGATTGTAGATTATTATCTGATTAAATGCACGTGGAACGACCGGCCGCTGCTGTTGGGAAAGATCGTAATGCTAAGATCGATTATTATCTCCATGGAAGCGTCAACGAAAATTACGAGCAAACACACAAGCTGCCCAGTTGCTTCACTTGCATCCATCACCTTTTTACTGGACCTCTTAAGGATTGTCTAGGACCTGTTCAAGTGTTTATAAATCACCTGAGTTATGCTTCCCTTTTCTGGACAAATAACCCACCACGGATGAGTTGTGTAATTACAACTTCTCTCCCACAAAACAATTAAGGTTGCAACGATCGTATGTGCATCCCCGGCGAAGAACGATTAGTTTTTCCTTAGGTAACGGCACACAAAGGCCCCATCGCTTTTTGAATATGCACACACTGTCGTGAATCATTTTCACTGCTTTAAACACTGCTGTTCGTCGTCGGGCTTTGCATACGGAAACCAAATCGGACTTTGCCAATGGGATCTTTCTGCGGAGACGGGCAGGCGTTTGTGCTGCATCCAATATGCATGATGCACGTTCTGGTACGCTCGGACATGACTGGCTGATATGGGCAATGGCTGAACGGATCGTAAATCATGCGCAGGTGATGCTGCAAAACCGCATTCAAAGGCTGCAGGAAATATTGCACTTGCAGCGCGGAAAATGTAACAAACGCGATACGACGCAGCCTCGGAATGTAATGCAGAGCGTTAGCGTAGAAGGCGGAAGAAAAAGGCTGCATTAATTTGCATGGCTGAGTGTGTTGGGGTTAAATTGTAGCAAACAGTTCGCAGAAATCGAAACTAATCGAAACCAGTACTATGGTTTCAATTCATCATAAGTTGTTTTTCCATTAGGCTAAAAGGAATAAGAAATTTTAACTAGGATATGGTCAAAAATAACCTGCCAAAGTTGTTCAAGGAACACCACGTAACTTATCGAACCGACATAACGCAAATTGATCGATTTATAGTTCATTCAGAAATCAGCCACCATTTGCCATGTAAAACTAATTACAAACACGTACCTTTCAATGAAAAAGATTCGCAAGAAAGGAGTTTGAATGCTGAAATAGGAACGCTTTTCCGCTGCCGCTGTTTGCAAACCTTTACGCCGCATGTTGGCCCATGCATTCATCGCTTCTGTTGCTTGGTGCGTACATTAATCATATCGTACCGAATGCAGCCTGCGAGAGCATAAATCCATCGCCACCGTCCCAGAGCCGCATGACGAGACGCGATCCGAAGACGCACCACTAGATCTGCTGACCATGTGTGAGAAAAGCCAGCAAAAGGGGCGCATAGTGCCGGCTGGCTTCCTACCTTTCTGTTACTCTGCTCCATTTCCCTCGCCCCCAGTATCTTGCTCATTTCCCTTTCTCTCCTTCCGTGGCAACAAGTGCACCGCGGTATGCGGAAGCCTTTCACGTAAAAGAAAACATTCTCCACCGCGTGCGAAAGCGAAGTGGGGAAGGCTCTCCCTGTTGCCGGGCAGAGATACTATTTTGTCATGATCGTAAATACGAAAAATTAGCGTTTTGTGTATTTGTCTCGCGGCCATACTTTACGCTGGTGGGCGACTTTTATGTGCGAGCTGAATGGACTATCGGCTGGCTGAATGTGCATTTAATCGCTCCGCTCTGGGACGGCTTAGCACCATCATTATATGTTATGTTGGTAAATCGTTTGCTTCTGACAAATGGATGATCTCTTATCTACATTGTGTGTTGAATTAATAAATAAAAACTATAGCCCATGTGAGTAAAAGCCAGCAAGTTACTTGCTTATTTCTCTATAATGTGTGTATATAATATGCATGTGCAGCTTTTATTTGTTAGAAAAACAAAAATAAGCATAGCTTAATTTTTTCAATTTACCCATGATTGCGACTGTAATAAACATAGTTGTTTAAACTTAAAAGTAATTTATAAAAAAACGCGACTAACCCATTTGCTCCGGAGGCAAACCATTTGCCATTGACAAGCCGCAAGTTGCGCATCATTAACTCAGTTGCTTTATCAATCCCGTCCCATGGGGGTAATTTGTACAAAATCGTCGAACATGGAGCATAATCTCTCATCCCATAATTGCACAACAAAGCATACCTAATTACCAACTCGCATACTCGGCCCTTATTATCGTGGTGTCTTCGCGGCACAATGGAACTGCATCGTCCGACGACACGCACGCACAATCGCGTCCTCGGAGCCGGTGCATCACCATCATCGTCTGCGGATCCGATGGTGTTCCAAGGGTTCAAAAGTCATCGGCACAGGGGCAAGAAAATTCCCTTGGGAATGCCTGGGCGGAAAAACGAAGGGCGCATCACGCACGACAATCAAAACGGGGCTAATTTTCCACCTCCGGAGGTGGTCCGGAGTTACCTTTACGCGGCTCATTAAAGATAATGACCGATCGGTGACGCCTTGCAGCGATTCCCGAGACTTGCCGGGGAACGAAAAAGATCCATATGCACATACATACACAAGCGCGCGTCACCATCGCCATAAAATGTCACCTCCTTGGAGCAACCGCGTTCGCCGATCGGCAGTATGCCTTTTTGATAAGTTCAATCGAAAATTAATATTTATTACCCAGTCCGGTTCGACCTCGTTCTGACGTTCCCGGCCGGATTGGAAAAGGGCCGATTTGGCAATCACCGGTTCTGCGCTGGCTACTCGTTCACGGCTCGTGGAGGGCAGCACGCTTTCGAAGGACTTCAGAGCCCGGGTTTCGAGATCCCGGCCTGCGATCAATAAATATTGTCGTGTTCCGCGGGGTGTCGTCGATCAACGCGTCTGGACGGGCTAGACATTTCCGAGATGAGAATGCAAACGTCGGCCGGTCCGAGCTCGACGTAACCCTCGCTCCCGTGATTCTGCACCGATGGACATGGATGGTGTTACATTTCGTATTTGTGCTCCGCGTGGACTAGTCTCTCTCTCTCTCTTTTCCTGATCGATAGGCCATGATTAGGAAGGTCCGTGTGTTTGCAGCTGCACGAAAAGCGGACGTTTCGGTTGTTGGAGGGAAAATGGTAACACGATTTTCCTGGAATGCTCATGTCGATGTAACCTCGGAGGTCGGAATGAGTTACAGCTTGTCTCGTGGCGTTCGGTTCTGCACGAGCCTAGCGGTGTTACATAAAAAAGGATAATGGTGTATTTTATTTTCTACATTTCAGTGGTAACCTCTGCAACTCGTCATTTTAGTGACTTCGTCTTCTTGTGGTACAGCTCTGTTGAATAATCTGCTTTGGATAGAATAGTACATCATTTCTTGTAAAACCTATTTCAATATTCTGTTCAATACTCACTGGAAAAAGTGTACAAATCGCTTGGTCGTGGTTCTATCATTTGAACCCCCCTGTTGAGACCGTTTTATTTGATGGATTTATTTTAAATTTTAAATCATTCTCCTAATACGAAGCTCCACATATGAAATTTAGCAATACTCGTTTATTTGCAATTCCCCATTTGCCAGGCGCTGCTGCCTTCCGATTAAGGCCAAAGCCGCACCGTCATAAGTGGCCGGTTTATTGAATTATGCTCTCGTGTTTTGCCACCTGTCGCCCGTTTGCGATGGGCAGACGCCCGTTTGGGCTGGTTCGGGTGCAGGAAGCAACCAACCGAGCCGCACCCGTCCATATCTGTCCGCACGGTGGAGGCTTACGTAAAGAGTTAATTAACTAATTAAAAGCGAAAAAAGCCCAAAACCGCTGTCATCGGCGGGGCAGATTTTCCCGACCCGCCGAGACCTGAGCCCAGACGACGCCCCGAGGCACGTGACGATTCGCCATGCGCACCCGAGGCGTGTTAAAGAATTAAATGCATTTCCAGATGCCATCGGTTTTTGGCTTGGGTTTTTATTTCATCTTTATACCTTCCTGCACACACATACGGGGAATCTCAACCCTTGAACGAGAGGAAAGAAACATTTAATTAAATCCATCCTTAGGTTTAGTGGATCAGTTTTTTTTAATGTTTGAAGGCAAGTAATTTCTTCAATACACCTTTCAATTTTAAACAAAGTTTTGTGCGTTAGTTTTGCATTTAAAAAACAAAGAGGATGCCTACCGAAGGGTTAACTGCTGACAAAAATTCCCCTGCACTGCCCGGTAAATGACGTACAGCATTCCGATGCCATTTTGCTGGCTCCCTTTTGGTGTCCAGCGTCCATGATTTCCGTTGCGTGGAACGCTTCACGCCGAATGCCGCCGAATGAATTGGATGTATGATGCGTCTGGTTTCGTCCGATCAGTCGAAGGGCCTCGCTGCAGTCGTTGATGCGATGAAATAGTTATCCCGCGCACTTGCATCATTACCTTCGCTTGAATCCCCCTGTCTATGGTAAGAATGATTACGGACTCCGGTTTCGGTAGGTTCAAAGTGTCGATCGATCCAAGTTGGTGCCCGCAGGTTCGTACGGTTGTCCAACGCGAAGATGGAATGCATCCCCATCCGTGCACTGGTGCACTTATTTTCTCGCATAAAAATAGGACAGAGAAAATGTTTACGTCTTTGGAAGGTCTTGGACTCGAGGGTTGAGTAACAGTGAACAATAACGTGGGCCTGCAAGAAGCATTCCTTTCGCTAAGGATCAATGTTGGGTTCAAAGAAACAAATTACTTACGCAACAGTATGCAAATGTCGGCAATGAGAAACGTTAAACTAGTGAAACCCAAAGGAGTAATATTAGTGGAGCAACCTTTTCCTGGGATATGTTTGGGAATTTCGAGCTGGAACGTTAGAGAAGAGTGAAAAAGGGGAATGTTCGAATGACGTGTGCGTTAAATTGCTTGCTCATAAACCATTTGCCACTTGTTCATGCGACCCATTTACTTTTTGGGCATTGAGTAAAGTTTTTACAAATTCCTCAACGCCGGTTCTTTTCTCTTCCTTTGGATCCATTCCGTTCATAATTTGGAGAAACACGAACCCACCGCCATTCATCTTATTTAAACGGCGCTGATCGACATTTCTATCTTTTCCCCTGTCCCGTCCCGTGGATGAGACTCCCGGTGGGATTTGGGAAACCGTAATAAGATTTCGCTCGTGACTCATTACCACCACCTGCAGGCCTGCTCGTACAGCGATGCATAAATGTCTCGGAAAGGAGTTCGGGGACCCCAGTCCCAAAAGGGGATTGCGTAAATCGATTACGCACGGACGGAGATCGGCGCTGGCGTCGGCGGAGGCGGTGATCATCGTCCGTGTTTCTGCCACGCGAACCATTCCCGGACTAATTGATTTTGCCGCGTTTCTATTTAAGGCATTTTGAGGAGGGTAAAATACACACAAATCCCTTTCTTCCAAGGCCCTTTTTTCCCTCCGCCCATTGGAAGATGCGACGAGCACGGCCTTTGCAAGAATTTCCTCAGTTTGCCAGTGGAAAAGGTTTTGAGCGGTTGCGACGGAAACGACTGAAAAATAAAATCTCTGGCAGCGCAAGTGTACCGTAGTTACCCTCCGGAATGGGAATGTTTTAGTGAAAATGATCCAAACAAATCGGCAGAGCCGCCGACGATCGACGGAAGGGTGAGCTCGAGCGGAGGGAAAAGAATTCCATCACGTGCAGCGCGTGAGGTCGTGATGGGAAGCTGGTGTTAATAGGCGAAGCTACGAATCGAGCCTTTTTTTTTCTTTGTGTCCAAGACCGTCAAGTGGCCCAAAAGGCAGAAAAAGAAACATTTAAGAAGTGAAGTGATCGGGTTTTAGGGAAGAAATCGAGAGCAAACAGATCCGAAATGAATGAAAGGCTGAATGGGGAATGGAGATTCACGATATTTTTGCCCCGGGGAGATGGTGATTAGGACGACTTTTTACATTCAAACAGTTCCAGTTCAAAAAAAGGTCTCAGCTATAGATTAGTAGAGAATCGTGATTTACCTCTACTATATCTGAAAATCAGGAGAATTTCTAGGACTAGAAAGGCTATGATTAATCTATTAAATGGCAATCAATCGTTGGAATGCTCGTGGAAACGATTGCGTAATAAACTACCGACGAAATTTAGTCCCTTGTTAATGACTTCATACCTTTCTGGGTTTATGACTTATTTTAAAACAAATATGACACACTTTTCCGCAACCGAACGTGTCGAAAACTCAGCGACATTCGTTGTCCCTTTGCTCCGTTCGCAAGCACGTAAAACTATTAATTTTCCCATTACATAAGAGAACCACGGCTGCAATAATTGAACGGGAAAGTGCTATATTTATTTTATTCGATCGATTATTGCAATTTCCTGCAAACACCTCGCCGCCAACGAGTGCGCGACTGCGTGTGTGCACTTATGCCGGTTATGGTCAGCTCGTGCAGCATCGATTCGTAGCGCGGAAGGAGCGCGGAAAGTGTGATTAAAAATTATCGATCACCTGCGAGGCGAATGTGTTTTTCCTGCAATTACTATTATTACCGATCCGTACGAACTCATAACGTGCGCGTAGTGTATGTGTGTTAATGTTTGTAGGGCGAGAGTTACGAACCTATGCTGCTTTTTTCAATCCCTACCTGAACTCCAGATATGTGTTCTCCCGATTACCGCGCGTATTGTGATTAAGGAATTGCCACTGCGAATAAAAACTCCTTTGCAGGGCTTATCGGACCCATGGGATCCTCAGAAGAACCCGGTCCGGTCCGATCATTCGTCTTCAACCCTCCAGGGTTCCAGGGCAATGGTTGATGATGTCTTTTGTGCCACCACAGTCGCCCGCAAACAGAAGGCATTGCAATTAATGGCCGGACAAATTAGGGCTTTACGATTGCAGCTGCCGGTGCCGAGCGAAAGAAGGATTTATGATTGCAAATTGCGAACGGTACTTCAAAGCCTGTCGTAGCGATTCAGCACCCGGCGTGCCGTCGCGAAACCGGATCTGCGTTGCTTTATGGATGTTAGGGCACCAATTCCGGGCTGGTTTGTTGATACGGTCCCTCCAAAAGGCACGATGCAAGGAGCATTGGAGCTGGTAGGCGCTGGATGGATTGAAATGGTAGGAACTGGTCAACTTGTTGGAAATAAGAATAACAGAAAATCAAATATACCAAATCGTAGCTACAATAGATTTTTAAGATATGAAGCAAATCTTTTGCATGAAATCCCTGGAGAAAAAATAAACAAAAAATAAAATATTAACTTTATAAATTAACGAAAAAAAACTAGTCTTGTAAGACGAGTAAGGAAGGATATTAAAACCAAGACGAAGAACTTTGCATCAGGCCGATTAAAGTCCCTTAACACGCCGTTGACGTCTACGTTGCAGTGCATGAAATGTGGAGCAATATTTCATTCTATCTAATCGACTGCTGAGTGCGAAAACCTATACCATAAACTGCTAAACTGAAGTGCGCTGCATTTCTCTGGCCCGCTTGGAGGCACCGAGCCTCGCCGTGAGGTGCGCTCGTGCTTGCGGGAAAAACCTTCGAGCGAGCGAAACAACTTTCATTTTCCTTAAATACTTCAAATACCAAGCTATCGGGTCCCCGGTCACCCCGGCGACCAGTTGGGCTGTATTACAACAAACGGCCACTAATTAGAGATAAACAAATTAAACCGACCGCCGAGGGCCGGCCAAAGTCGGTGCCGGGGAAGGACAGTTTTGTCAGCCGGCCGAACAAACGAGCTCCAACGACAACGACGACGTTGTCCTGCTACGGTGCGTGATATCTTGATGCCGGTTGATGGCGCTCGGACGCGAACGAACCGTACCGGCCGTTTCGATGCCCATGTCGCCCCGGAGAGTCTTTAGCCCCGGCTAGTACCTCTTATCAATCGCTAATCGGCAAACGCGAACCGATCGATCGATCGTTCGATCGATCGCTGGTTAGAGCACGACCGATGGGGACGGCGTAAATGGTTGTCATTCTGGTTTTCGGAATGTTGTGCTGGCCGGATCGGATCGACCGATCGATCGATCGTTGCCTCGCGAAACACGCTGACATGCTGGCGATGGATGTAATCGTGGCCTGTCGGAGCGGTACGCGGTGGTCGGAATGGCGTGAGATTATGGCTACTGGAAAACATTGCCTGCAGAAAGACAGGGACGATGTACGTTTTTGAGAGTGTACTTGTGAGATGGGCTATAAGATCGAAAATGTTACCATGGTGGTTTACCTTTTTTCTCTTGCCAAAGCTACCCCGGCAAAGAACCAATTAATGTTCACCTTAGATACTGCGCAAACGTCACCCTTCTAACGATTCTTGACTGGGCACGTGCTGGCGTGGCGTGGCGACTCGTTATCAAAATAACAAGCGTCGATTTACAGGCTTCATGTCGTTTTATGTTTCCACATGGTAGATTTAATTTAACCTGAAAAGATAGACAAGGCGATAAAGTGTGTGACAGATCGTGCATATGGTTGATCATTTGTTATTCATTTAAGAGTTTTAAAGAATTTTGAGTCAAATCAACATTGATAATGAATATTTGCGGCATACTAAATCCTTATGCTTACCGTCTAAATAGTAACGATTGGATCGAACAGAAAACTATTGAAATTGGGCAAAACCAACGCATACCAAATACTGGGCTTCGGTTTAGTGACATTGGATTTTCGTGTCATTTACTTTGGTCATCCAGGTAGCCCAGTTTTGAGTTTTCCTTCTCCTCCTTGTGCAGCTGACAACCGAGCTAACTTTTCAGTCAAGGTTGCCATGACCACCTGAACCATGAGCGGTTTCTTTAGCTGCCACAACCACAAGCCATGCGAACACTAGGCCAGTAAGACAATCCGAAGAAACCGTTTGAACAGCTTGGTTGCAACCTGTGGGCAAGAGAGACGCGTGTCACGCCGCCGGAACATTATATGCTAATTGCGAAACAATTCAACCGTGGATTGGTGGTCTGTAGCGCCACTTCCTTGCCGCAGGTTCGCTGTGGCATTCTTTCGGTGGGGAACCCACCAGCGACCGGTGGCATGCTTTATCCTGTAGAAGGAGATGGTTCCTGCTTTTCTCACTCTAGCACGTTTGCTTTACGATGACGCTGCGACTCACCGTTGTCGATATCAAGAACATTCCGACTGTGGATAATTCTCTCAGGCGCCAGAAGCCAGATCTTGACATGGGTGTTTTTTTAAACTGGAATATTATGCAATAGGGCCTTGAGAAAAAAATGAATTACAAGCAATTTAAAACAGCCCGATTGGCAAGCTATTATTAAGCACCTCCCCACGCTTCCCTGGAAATGAATATGTGAACAGAAAATAAAGCTTAGTTTTTTAGCCCGAATCCATGCCCATATGTTTCGGGAAAACGCAACATTTTTGCGATAGGATTATGTAATGGTAAAGGCACGTTTATCCAGGCACTGCATAAACATAACTTTGTAACAGAGCAGCTTTAATTATACACAAGAAAACTCGCACTCGCGCTCATGCCTAGAGGGAGCGTAACGAGTTGAAGTTCTTGCGCATGATCGCCTGATCGCTATAATGGTATAAACAATATATTTATCTTGTGCATTTTGATGCAGTGCCGGTGCAAGTGCACGCTGGTTGAGTTTCGCCAATAATTTATTCGTCACTCGACTTTGCGCACGTGGTCTGCGTTTTGCATGCGTGAACCCACCAGAGCCCGAACGAACAGTTTCTGTTGAAAATGAAATTAAATTAAAGAAAAATGAAACAAGAAACATCGATAAGATGGGAAAAAATGACATCTTGGAACCGCTACCAATACAAGAAATAAGTAACATTATTGGTAACGCAACTCAATCTCAGTTCACGTGAACGCTACGCGATTCCGAAAGCGTCAGGCCAGTACTCCACTGCTTGCATGCGGAACGGGACGGGATTCGAAGATTGCGGGGTAAAGGGGAAGGCAACGGCGACAGACGCAGCAAAGGAGACCCCGGCGGGCTGGTCATGAATATTCGATTAAGTAAAAGTGCTTTTATAAATTATTAGCTTTCGTCATACGGTTGACTGAAACGATTTTTTTTTTCATATGCAACGCACACGCGCGAAGGTGTGTGCTATCGATCATGTTGGTCCAGAGGAAGGAACTGAGCAGAATAAAAAGGTATCGGTGGGGTGCTGTTTTATTTAACGGTAAATGCTTCATTCACAGCTCTACTGTAGTGTTGATCCACGCCCGAAATACGAGTGACACACTTACACAGGCAAAGCATAGTGGTTATTTCAAAATCCATTTCTTGCCTAGACAAGGACGCCGGTGAAATGCTTGCCCGAGCATAGCAAAGACGTGAACTCGGTGCGCCTTTGGAACGGCAAACCCGAAGGTCGACCAAGGGGCACATGACAACTTTACATGATTCGTACGGCTAGATCCGTTTGAGCAAAAAACCCCAACTCCACCGTAACTGGCAGCCACCGTCGAATATCGTGGAGCGACTGCAGCATAGGTGTTTTGTGCTAATTTGCATATTTAGTACACTCTGACATAGTTTAGCTCCGGGCAACGTAAACGTAAACGTTGATTTCGAGTGGGGAATGTTTTGACGTACTCGTGCATGTGCAATCTTAAATTTATTTATTTTTTGTTTTGCCATTCGAGGTTTTATATTTCAAGCTACAAGATGAACCTACATAATGAATCTACATAATACCTACAAGATGAACGTTCATCGCTTTATTTCTCGTTCTTGAATCACATCAACGTTCCCTATAAGAAGCGATTATGAACGTTGCAGAAAGATGTCTCTATCCACCCAAACTAACTGATTTGATTGCCTTGTTCGTTTTAATCTAGGATTAATTAAAAAGCTCTCGCTGATCAACTTTTTTTATCGCGTCCAATTAGCCGTCGTTTGAACCCGCCTGCCTCATCAAGGCGGGCCCTTGACGAGCGCATGGTTACAGACTAATGAACATGTGTTGGCTGCGATAAGAACGACAAAATCACTGGGTGCAAAGCTGACCTCAGCGGAAGCCAATCATTAAAAGATCGAATGATATCGATCAGGGTTACGATAAAACATTGCATTTATTTAAATTAGCTGCAAGGCATCGCATTTTTGTCTGATCAAGTTTGACCATTTGACGTATGATGAACGGGTTGTTTTGTTTAAGATAAATACATGAGATTGAAATCTGAAATAAAGTTGTATTTACAAAGCGTTACGAGATATACCTTTTCCAAACCAATCTAATAACTTATTAAATCATGTACTGACTCGCTTCTCTTTTTCCCTCTCATTACAGGTACGTTAACGTGGCGGACAAATGTTCCACGGAGCAGTAATAGCTTCGTCCGACAACACCTGACAAACAAGCGCCAAGATGTTCGCACCGGACGTAAAACATGCAATCACTTTTACGTCCAACAAGCCGCGGCACATAAAATTTACGCTCTCGTGCTCATCCTGCAACGGAGAGGTGATGCATTCGTCGACTTCAACCATTCGTTGTCTGCTCTGTCTTTCGATTTTTTCTTTCTTAACTCTCCCCTAATTTACGAGCCCTGATGATCGCCATTAATCGCAACACGTGCCAAACCCGAAATTCCAGTGGCAACAGGGTGAATCCACAGCGGCACGATCGCCATGGTGTGCTGTTGAATGCATGGCGCGGTGGGAAGGGCAGCATTTTATTTTAAGTTGTGTTGCCTTAGTTCTCACAAATTTGCTGAAGCTGAAGGAAACATGCATTACGTATGCAAAAGAGGAGTAGAATGAAAACATGCAGCCGTTGCAAATGCAGACCTCGATTACCTTTTTTCGTCGGTCAGCAACGAAAGATTGAGTGAGAAAACAAACGAAACGATGATTTTGGGCCACCCTAGCAATTAATTTCTTCCGACAGCTTGCTGTCAGCCCATCCCGTTCCCTCAGTCCTTTGGCCAAGTCTTAATGTGGTATTTTAGGTGCAAGAGATATTAATTATTCCTGCAAGTAACATCACTGACCTTACTCGCACACCCTTGGTATATAACCTCCATATAATTGCCCTTTGTGCAGAGCTGCATTGATGATGGAAAGGAAGTGGAAAGTAAATAGTGGATCAACTGTGCGTTAAGCTTTTTTTAAGTGGTCAATCCGGGGAAAACACTATATCCCCCCTACATTTGATGTAATCATTTGACAACCGGAACCGGATTATTTGATTTATTTGAAATAATATTCCTATCGTGTCATTTTACTAATCAAGCTATGCAAGTTTTATGAAAACTTGATGCTTAATAAGATTAAGTATCATCCTCTTTGACACAATACACACTCCTATCGATAGTATTGCATGTCACGTAAAAATGAACCTGTTACCATAAAAGAAATATCAATGAATCGAAAGTTGGACGAGTGAAAGTAATGTTTTCTGACTCATTGATTTTACGAACGGAAGCTTTTATGAGCGGTAACATGAATTTATAAATGAATCCTTGAAATCCTTAACATTTTAAAGAAAGACGCTGTTATACGGAAGGACAAGACTAAACTCAACCATCGTGGAAGGCACATTTCTCACAGGCGCTTATATTGCGACTCCAACAAGTCCGGTAATCTAAGCTCCCAATTACCCCCTGGAGCGATCAGACGCGTTCGATATCACCTGCTTTTTATGATTTTATGGTTTTTAAATTAGACACCTTTCAAGCACGAAGCACCTTGCACCCGCCTGGTCGCGGTCACCAAACGTACCAAGGAAAGTTTCACTTTCTTTTTCCTCACTATCAGCACTGCCATCGCTCACGTAAAATACTCGCCGGCTGTTGTGCACCCCTGGCTGAATGTGAATTACGTACCGTCACTGGAAACGCTGAAGTAACCGGGAGCGATCGATGGATGGATGGATGGATTAAAACGCCGTCCAATAAGCCACCCGCGGAAGGATGGTTCGCCATATTCATGGTGCATCCAAACGCAGCTCCAAGAGCTCAATCAATCGTAGCGTGCCTTGACCGCACCGCAAGTCGGAAGTAGACCGAGCCCTTCTTGTCTCGTCCGTGGCATCGAGCTGCCGGAAAACGTTATGCAAATTTCGGGCGGGAAAATGAGGTTAAGTTGAATGTTTATTCAGTACGAATGGGGGCTTCCACTTGTTGTTACCACCTTCAATCGCTCCGATTCAAAACCTCAATGAAGGCGATAGTTTCATTTATTTTCCCTCTCCTTTGCCTCGTTGCTTTAGGTTCAATTCACTTCCCGTACGCTTAGCAAGATCAATGGTTTGCGTGGACGCGACGGCGAGTGACAAAATTGCGCAACTGTGCGCGATCGCGTATCTTATTCAAATTGCGGGGTAATACGCAGCTCGGTTTCTCCGTTACGTTCGTAGAAGCCCGCAAAACAAATGTCGCAACAATTCATGGCCTACCACAGTTTACTACAGTTGCTCCAGATGAATGGCACCCGCCATGGATTACTTAATCCGTTTTCCTTGGTTGTGTTTCCATTAAACTTGACATGAATTATTTCAAACAAAATCTGAGGGTGATTACACCAAAACAAAATTAGATTTTATGGGAATATCGGAAGGATGTTGGCGTTTTTTTTTTATGCTTTGCCTTACCAGGTGCATATGAGTTCACGACTACTTATAACTCGATAGGGTATCAAAACAGTGCCTGATCGTCCGGGACAGATATTCCCTCGCATCGAATTCTTAACACCAAAGTCACGCGAGCGTTTGCCATTCGATTAAGTCGCGTCACGTTGCAGATCAACAAGCCTTTCGACATGCATAGCTGCTGCTGTATCTGGTTTAGCGTCCGATAGAAAAATTCGTGTCAAGCTCAATCCGCTCAATTCCACGCATTCCACGCAAACATCCCATAACTTATATGACCGCCTTGTTGGGGCACCGTATCGTCACCATCGCCACCATCAAGGTCTGTCGAGATATCGTTAACTCACTCACGTCTCGCGTGTTACGTTTTAATAAAGTTTCGAGCAGATTTTGCTCCCGCTCGTGTACTGCTGATCTCCATCGGGTATCGGCTTGGCGTTTGGTAGTAGTATCATTTTTAATTGCAACCAGAACGAAACGATTCCCCCCGTGTTCCCCTTCGCAAGCATCGCAAAGGCGCTGGGCCGTTCCACGACACGTTATTGCGCGATCGGTTACGGTGCACCTTTTCCTTTCCTCTAATTAACACCGAATTCACCGAATCGTCCATCACGGGCCGGAGCAATCGATATGTTCCTACCTGGCGGGTAGGCGGCCGCGGACAAGCGAGGGGAAGAGAGTTAATTCACCTGCTACAAAGTAACGCCGAAGACTATCCACCGCTTGAAGAGTAGCGTCTTGGGCATCTCCACCGACGCCATCCACCGACGACGGCAAACACTCCCAACAAGGAAGCGTACGAACGATCCGGCGGTGCGTAATGCCACGTAATTGGTGTGCGAGTGTTGGGTGTGATGGAAGACCGGGCAGTGCTGGAACATGAAGAGCATATCGAGCATGATATAGCACACACGGGTTTGACTCATTAGTCTGCCGTGGAACAAGCCACACACACTCCAAATATGGCCGTCCGTCATTGTCACTCTCGAGATAGAGATCAAAACGCTCGAACCGGCAGCATTAGCGGCAGAGGAGGTTCGCAGCATCCATCTTATGGGAATTTAGACGTCACTCCAAAAGGCTGGCGAAAAGGAATAAATCGGTCCGAAGCTGGTCTACAGCTTCAAATTTAGGTCACAGTTAGTTTTCTGATCGGGTTGACACATTTTAAGGTTAGAATGATTCAATGTTTGAAGATAGACGACGTCAGTACTCAAGACGTTGGGCTTAAAATGTGCAATTTAAATTTAATAAAAGCTATTCACAAAAGCCTCTGGCATCGATCTGAAAAGATCCACAGGCCACGCAAAAGTCATTATAGAAAACATCTCTGATCTCGTTTTGCTACAGGCTCGAATTGTCTCACGGGCGTTAAGAAAACAACTCATGTAAAAATGCATTGGTCCGAGGAAAAAAGAAAATCATCTCCATCACTAATGCTACCGCTAGGAGACGTTAATTCGCAGCCCCCGGATTGTCCTCCTTCTTTCTATGAAACAGTACAATCTTCAAATAAAATCGTGAAGATCGTTACGTTCGATAGGGGCCCCCGTTTTTCGCGCCCTTCGCACCGTGTCCGATCGAGACGTGATCGGGATTTTAGCGAAACGCATCGAATTCCTGCGGCTGCCGCTACTGACAGCTAAATGATCCCTCCATGCTGGGATCACAAATCCAAGCCGGTCTCCATTAGAGGACCAAACTCCTCTGGGAGCATGGCTGCCTTTTTTTCGCAGACGCAAACTCTTTCAATTCATTTCTGTGCCTTTTTCGTGGTGGTTTTTTTTGCAATACACAGCCCTTTTCCTCGGCTGCTGGCTGGTCCACACGAACGGCTGGGGTCGTTACCGGCAGCTTGTTTTACTAATTAAGTAATTACCGGACACTGTCTGCGGCGCAATCGCCTTATTTAGCGGACCGAATGGGTCCCGATCGATCAAATTTATGTTTCGCTTGTACGCGAAGACGTTTGGCAAAGCTTAAGGAAGCGAGAGGGAAACAGACCAAAGAATCATGACAAGCCTATCGATTTGCAAGTATTGCATTCCACTGCGGGTGCATGATGCAACATCGGATTTCATTCTCTCCAAAGATCAACGAGGAAATACCTACGGTCGGTCACCGGCTGCCCATCCTTAAAGTCATTCGCTCCTCTCCTCGGCCCATCCTTGCAAGGGAAAAAGTGAAGAAGATTTGCCTCCCACATTTTGGGCCCGGGTCATCCTAACGGCAATTCCGCACCCAGTCGAAACAAAACCCAATCCTGATCAAGCAAGGAAGATTTCCACGCGTTGCATAATCATAGCGAAACATGTTTCTTTTCCCCTCTCCTCCAATGCGATCGATCAGAGCGCTCTGTATCTTTTTTAATCAATCAAAAATTCGCAAACCAGACACAATCCGCGTGGCTCCCAACCCGAAATGGGCCTTATTTTGCCACCCGGGGTCCGCCTCACATTAGAAAACCTCCATCGGATAGATTGATGCCGATTATGAGCCTTTTGTACGTTTGTCGGTTTGCTGTTTTGTTTGGGGCCCGGCCGAGAACAAGAAAGTGGGGAATGCTGTTTTTTTTTCTTCATTTCGTTCATAAATGTCTCATCCCCTTCGGTCCAGCCCCCTCGTTCGCAATTCCCTGCCTGCCTGTGTGCACGGTGCAATTGCAATTTGGCGCACCATTGCACCAGCTCCTTATGCGACGACCGACAGCAGCACCTTATGCTGCTCGGGCTTCGAACAACTGGACCGAACAAAGAACCCATTGTGCGCTTGCAGGGCCGCTGAGACCTTTTCGGTTCGGTTTCGCTTTTTCTTCTTTATCGCTGTGTATGGGATAATGTTTGCTGTTTGAGTTACCGTAGTTTCGGTTCTGCTCCCTGCAACCCCCTTCGTGAAACAACACCCTCAGCACGTTTTCTATTTACTAAGATTTCTCGCGCACCTCCTCACCACACCTTTCCTTTCCTCTTCGCTTTGGATGAAGTTAGACGAAACAAAACAAAACCAACACACAACCACACGAGACATATGGTCTTTTTTGCAATGTACCTGGTGTCGGTTTCGTTACGCGCACACTACCGGACCGTATTAGTCGATTGTTTTAGTCGCACGAATCTAGAATCTAGGTCAACATCGTCTTACCGATGGCTGATAGTGTGAATAATTATAAAAACAATCGCTACGAGCCATTTGCACTTTATAGCAGTTGGGATTTTGCGCATTGGGTTGCAGCCGAATTATTTTATTAATTGAAATGAAAATGAGAGTGTGTGTGCTATTAGGCGTTGGATTCTGTGGAATATATTCTAAGTTGAAGAAACATATTCTAACCAATAAGAGAAAATCATCATGTAACAGTACAATTTATAAATCCTCAGTTTTGAACATAAGAAGATGGATATGAGATCTGAGATGTGAAATGGGCGATTGTCATTGAAGGCATTAATTTTAAACATGTAAATAAAATGAAACAAGTAATTAAAATTGACCTGGCACTTGTTTGGCCTTCAATTCTACCCATCAACTCGATTGAGCCATTTGCTGCTGAAAAGTAGATCGATTTTTAACACGCCTTCATTCCACCCAGTTCTGTTTGCGTAACCTCATTTTCTACAGAGTTTTTTGGCGAGATAGTTTATCACCCAAACCCGACACGCAATGTCATATGAGTCACGCCGAACGAGTCCTTCGAGCAGGGGCAACGCGCATTAAAGGTCCTTGCGCAGCACGCTTCGCCATGCAGGCGGGATATGTAGCGTGATACCATTTACCACCCGTATCACGATCTCCATCACAAGGAGGGAAGGCGTGTGCGTGTGTGTGTGTTTGCGTATGGTGGACCTATTGGAGTAATATTTCACCAGCGTCGTAACGGCAAAGTAGTGCAGTCCGGGCTTGGCACGGCCTTATACGTGGAGCGATAATTGTATCACCGTGGCCGAACCGGTGGATGGAGCCTCGTGCTCGCAAACGGAAAACGGTCCTCCGGAGGTACCCCGCCTTCCTTCCACTACTTCCTTCCCTTACCAAGCTATAGGAGACTGGTCAGCCTTGAGACAGGCTCGCCATCCACGCCAGCGCCACGGCCCAGTTCGGCTGGAGTGTGTTGTTAGTTGCTGCGGGTAGTTAAATCTTGTTTTTCTTCTCATTCTTCTTCGTCCTCCTCTCGGACGCCCTCTCTAAAGACCTGCAGCCAGAGTCGCATTCTCTGCCAAGTCCGCGCCACCGGTTGAGACATTTTATATTAAACTGAAAGTACTGCTCTCCAACCTGCCGTCCGGAGTGGTCCGGTTTTTGCCTTTTTTTTCCAGGGCTGGGATAAAGCTGTTTGTGGGAACTCGGGGAACTGCCACCGCCCCCGATCCGACCGGCCAGCCCCAATAAAGCAAGATGCAATTGTCCGGCAACGGCTGGAGGAAGGAAGGAAGAGAGATATATACAGTTGTTTGAGTTTGTTTCAGGTTTCAGGTTCTTTTTTTCCCTCGCCTAGTCCCGCTCCAACTACTTTGTAGTATTAAATTGTCAGGGTCAACTTGGTTTCGATAAAGATATATAGAGTAGGCCGGCCGCTTGGGATGGGAGTTTTCCTCTCCTGTTTTTTTTTAATTTTTTATTTTTTGTTCCTTCAGTTCGACCTCTACTCCAACGCCAACTTGTTGCCAACTCTGCCAAAGGCTATCAATAAGTTTGGAGTGCATTGGGGCAGCGCAAGTTTCCACCGCTCCATCCGCGGGCATCGGGCAGCGGAAACCACAGGCAATGATAATTAAGAAGAAAAACAATAACCGCGTTGCGCCAATAGGTCACGCCGGCGCAATCGTTGCCTTTCCATTTTTGTGCCGTAGAAATTAATGTTTTACAAGTGTGGACTTTTGTAGACGATTTGGTTGGTAAAGGAAAAAAAAAAGAGTCACCCATCAAGCTGTGGTGTTCCAGCTTTTAACCTTCGCGTTCTATTTTAAGCACTCAAGTTGAACGACATGTTGGCGCGTGGCATTTTGTCGCTCAATCAGTATTTATTGCAGTATCATGGAAAAAAGAGAGCAATCGATATTCGTAACAGCGAGAACAACAAAATTCAGGCGGAAAACACACAACACTTCAAATCCGTCCTTTGCTAAGCTTTTCAACGGTCCACAACAACAGTGCAGACCTTGTGTTGGCCATAATTCAGAGCCTAATCATAGCCTATAAAATACTTCCTACGCCCGCTCGAACATTTTTGCCAGCTTTCCTACCGTGGCCAAATGTCTATCCTCAGCCGGCCATCGAGATAACTCCATAAGGTTCTCCCGCCGACCTTCTCTCGAGAAGCAGCCGCTCGGGCAGGCAGAAACAATTTTGCAAACCATCCACAGATGCTGAATGACTTCCTTGGCGCCATTCGTTAAACTTTGTTACAATAACGGAGAACAGGGATTGTGTCGGCGATTGTGTGTGTCTGTGTGTGTGTTATTGGCTCTGTTATTATGAAAGAAATAAAGCAACAAATGATCGGTATGTCATTGCAAAGGTTGGAGCGGGTGGAAAATGGAACCGCACTCGCACTTTTATTTAGCCACGAGGTAGGGACTGCAAGCATTGTGGACGTAGCTCGCAAACGCGGAGCATAACGACCCGAGGGGGCCGCATTGTTGGCTCGGGAGGCTGCGCCGAACAATGCAATCATAAACATTCACCTTCGGCCACCATGTCGAACTTGGCGTTTTATGCTGCACGGCGCATTACGAATTCGTTATTGACATGCACGCGTGCCCGGCTGACCTCCCGTGCCGGTTCACCCTCTTCCCGCGGCTCTCGGTATCAATTACATATCTTCCGTTACTGTCTCGCTCCTTGAACTCCCGCAGCCACTCCTTCCTCGATGCTTTGTCCCAGTTAAACGATCATGAAAAATCCAACGATTTTCGCTCGCCAGCGTCATGTGCTCTACAATTTAGCGTTCCACTGTCTACCGATCTACCGATTCCGGGGTACATTAAAAGTGGACTGTTTATTTGCGCTGCAAACGCGATCACGAGCCACGAGCGCGGGAAAGGATCGTAGTCGCGGTGGCGGACAAAATGTGACCAATCAGTGAGCCCCACCCGACGTTCTTCGTGTGCAATGTGGTGGCCAGTACAGTGAAAAAAAAAAACGCTCTGTTTGCCCCACAAGCACGGGCAGGTTCGAAGGTTTTGCAACAGTAAGCATTAAACAAAAGTAGGGCTTCGTTTAGGCACGATGCACCACCGAAATGGCAAACTCGATTCGATTCCGTTCTAGCCCTTTGACACGATCGAAGCAACAAGAAGCGAAACAAAAAGGCACGAAACGAACGGCACACACGACCAACCCCGGTGGTGTCCCTCTTGACCGGGTTCAGGACAAGAACCGGAGCATAGTTTAACCTCAATCGAAATCGAATTCGAACGGAATGCAAAAGGGAATTGCGCACTCGAAAAGGGCCTCCCTTTTGGGGTGTGACCCCCAACGGAAAGGGAATTGCGGACAAGAAGTAGAACCATTTCGTACACGACCGCCGATGTCGGGCACGATTCTGGGGGCAATCGTTTGATTTGTTGCGTTGCGCGCCCAAGGAGTGCCAGGGAAAGGGGTGGTTTGGAAACGGACGGCCCGCAATGAGCCCGGGGCTAATTAAGCTCGTGGGTTTGGTGGGGTGATTTTATCACTTGCATAATGTTGTTCTAAGTTAACCTTTACCGACGCGCTGCAAGCTGCTCGGTATTGGGAGAACCAAAAACCTTTCCAAGCTTTTCCTTCCGCAAGGATAAACCTTGTGGAGACCTTCAAACTTCCGTCCGTTGCCGACCGCCCTACACTAACAATGGCTCGTTTCAAAAGAGGCTTCTACAAAGTGAACACTTCCAGTAGCAACACCACCCGAAAAGCTCCACCTTCCCCTCCACTGAAAGGTGTGAAACACTTCCGCTCCAAACTGTGGCATGGAAGTGTGGATCGGCTTTTTCCCCGCCCAGACATCGAGCGGCAGACAATGCACCGCGGCGAGTGGTGCGGAAAATGCTAATGCTGGCAAAACACCACACAATCGAAACTAAATCGTCCATGAAACGAAAATCGGTGCTTCCTCCAGGGGGACTGCATCTGCTAGGCGGGTGTCTAGCGTTTTTCTCCCCTCTACTTGCTTGGGAGGAAGCGCAGCAGACGAGGGTGGAAAATGTATCCCGCCCAGAAGCGACGCCCGCTCCCCCGGTTGCCGGAAGCAGGCAGCCACTTCGTTATGGTTTGTTTGCTAAAGATTGAAACTGGAGTTTAAAATTGAATTTTGATTGTGCCAATAAAATGCAGACCTTTGTGTTATGGCGTCTTGTTGCCGATCGTACCGTGCGGTGAATGGTGAATATTTAACGTGCCATCGTTGTGCTCACTAATCCATGACCAGGGTGGATGGCAGGATTAGCTCAGAAGTGGAATCGTTGTTTTCCATTGCTAACGAAGATCGGTGTCCAACGGAAGGATAAGTACGGGTTCTGTAAATGAACTAAGAATGAGTGATTATTAGCAAGGTTCCAATGCTCGTTATGATTCCGGGCGGCTCCATTTGAGCAAATGCCGAAAGTGGTGGTCAACTTACTTAGTCATGAGGAAGGTAAAGTGATACTAAGACGGAACAAAATTATGAACTACTTGTATTATGATTTAATTAAATCAATCTTTTAACCCAACCCGAACTGCGGTGATTCTTCTTGAAGACTCATGTCTACAGGAAAAGCTTTGTCTTTGAGTTTTCCCACAATTTGTTTTCTTAAACAGTTTGCTTTTCAAACGAAACACGAAGGTATTTCAATGAATATTCATGTTTTAAATGAACTGTTTACATCAAAATGCAAGCTGTGGTCAACACGTACCATGTTATTTCCTCATTCTTTGCCCATCCAAAAGGTAATGGAAAACCTCGAGCCTTCTAATGATACCTGCATTGCATAAGCGGCTTGAGCAAACAAACAACAGCGTGGCCAAACAGTAATCAACTAAACAAACACCTCCAGCTATTTTAACACCGCCACCATCAAAGCGACTTTTTCCGGCAAATGAAAATTGCACCGGCGCAGTTTGCACTCTCGCGGTTCTCGTGTGCATTTGCAAATCCTCGCAGTCGGGCGATAAAACGATAAACCGTCCTTTCTATTTCCGCAACTACACACATATAGCGAGTTGGTGAAGGTTGGATGGATGTTTGGTGTTATGAAAAAAGCGGCACTAATGCCCTTCTAGTGCAAACGCAATGAAACATTATCACGCGTGCGAATGAATCAGTTGCCAACGCGTTGTAACCGGTTACGTTATTCTCCGACGGGTGCATTTATTAATCCCGGTTTTCTACACTCCGCGAATACCGATCTAATGGACAGCGGGTTTTGTATACGTGTATGACAGAATCAGAGCGAACGACGCGATTAGTGTCATATAGGTTTCCAACGGGGCAATTAAATGCAAGTCTGTGCGTACCTCGCCGCATGATGCAATGTTAAAAATCATCATTTGTTCGGCTCGAAGCGCCATCGGAAAGGCGCCCGCGTCGCTTTATTTTCTCACGCTACCAAGCCCTTTTTTTAACGCAGTCGAAGACCGTTGTTTACTCTAGCTGCCGAGGAAGTCAGCCCTTTCACTGATAGGGGCAATACGGTGTTTGAGTTGTGTTCCGTCGCGCTGCTTGCATTGCGTAAATGAATCACCGTCTGTCCCGGCGACTAATAAATCAGCGATCAACGTGGGTCCGTCCACCCGCGTTAAAAATTCGAAACTGTCTAACGATGCCGCAAGCCCTATTTTGTTCGCATCCTGCAGGGTTCTTTTTAAACCGTCTCTTGTCGTCCGCAAAACCCACACCGGATGCGGTTTATGTTCGGCAGTTAAGGGAGTATGGACTCCGCACGCCATCCCTTTCGTCCTTCGCATCCAACGATCCACCGGGTGGAGTTTTCAACGGAGGTCTGTCCCATAGCGAGCTCGCAAAAGCGCCCGAAGTAACTACAAATTACGCTCAAACGGACGAAAACGAACCGATCCGTCCCGAGCGAGCCCCTAGATGACATGATTCCCGACGCCCATGTGCATGTTCTGCTCACTGGTTTAACTCATTGCGACCACGGAGATGCAAAAACCCACGTCCCGGCCTGACAGAATCGCTGTTTCGCGCACTGTGTGCCGGACACTGTCTCGCGCATGTACCCACCGGTTCCGTTACCGTGCCACAATTGCGGGTCCGTTCTAGGGGACGCGAAACGAAGCACTTCAATCGCCACACGATTGCTGCCCGCAAGCGACGAACCTCGGACGGGGGCGATTGGGAATAAAATAACGGCGGCCATAATTGTGCTTCGATCTGATTCTTTTGCTTGCGCTGCCACCTCTCTCCCCCTTTGGTGGACCAGGTGGGTTGGCTTGGTGGTGTCCGTGGCCGATCGATTGCGGGGTGGTAGCGCCCAAAACGTCATTAGCCACTGCAAAACTGACGCCGACAGCGGATTGATTCCGGTCGAGCGGATTACACGGACAGACAACTGCCCTAAGCGGATTGGTCGCAACCGGTGCGCAGGGACCTGGTGGCGAGTTGGTTGGCCCACGGAGCTACTTACATGACTCACACCCTCGCCGATTACCCTACACGCTTTGCTCGCCACTCATTCTTGAGTAAATAATTAGCTCGATAGAGATTTCCAAAAGCGTCGCTCACAACGCGCCGTTTGCCCGGGGTTGGGCTGGAGTAAGTTGGCGTTAAATCAAAATGTCAAAAGTGAATGGCGGGTGGAGCGATTGGACATCGCGCAGTCTGCAAACCTGCGGTTCAACGCGAATCGTAAATCGAATCCCACCCGCTATTGGACTGCCCGAGATTGAGTGTAAGAACGCTGGTAGATTAATGTGTTCCAATTTACGACCCATTGTATCGTTGATTTTCATTCTTTGACAACCATCAGCGGCTTCAGAATACAGGCAATATTTACTGATCAATCTACATAGCGAATTTATTGCTGCGGTGAACCTCAAATCCAAAGTTATAAGTCACATAATAAACGATAAAGTTTCCTATTGAAATGACGGCGGAAACTGTTGATTTCGTGAAGTTAATGTTCGCTTTATATTATGATAACAACATAAATGTGTGCTTCACGATCGTCAAACTTAAATAGCACCCCATCATGTTCTAACATGTTAGAGATCGATGCAGCAAGCTTTTCTTCACAAATTATTTAAATTTGTTACAACCTCTTTCGTGTCAGTGGACATCATTAGTTTTACCACACCGCCTCTCCACGGAAACAAGAAGACATCGACATAAGAGATCTTAATCTATGCTTTTCATCATCAAACAGTGACTGCAATCCGATCCGATCCCCTTCGCTAATCACGCTCTAGATTTATGATGTGCCGAAATGTGGCTCGGATGATGATGTTGCTTCAGCTGAGCCGAACCCGAGCTCACCACCGATTGAACCATCTTCAAGACGGATTGCCAATGCGGCTGAAATCGATCGGGCCTTTTCATGCCATCGCCGGATCCCGCACAAGGCGGACCCATCGACGCCACACTAATGGCATGTAAACCGATCCGGAAAAAAATAAGTCCCTCTGAAGCAACGCATGTGCATCGACCCGGTTGCTACTGGGGGTGCGGTTCAGTAACGGAAGAGTCTGAAACCCGAAGGCCCAAGAGCGCGTTAGCTCGCAATAAAAGTTTCGTTTACAACTTGCGCAACTTCCGTCATCCCACGAGCGAGGTGTCGTCTCCGGCCAGTATCTGAGCTCATCCCAGTGTGGTTCGATCAACTCTGCCAACGAAGTTCTTCGCCTGCCATAATCGGTATCCGGGGCGATATTACCGCAATTAGCCAACGTGTCTACGGTGTTCCCCCGAAAGGCGCACTCTTATTGCGCTGCGTCAACTTCAAACCAATCGAAACAGATCATTACGCGAACGCGGCAATTCTATTCAACCGGTGCGTAGGAAGGTTTGCGTACGGCTGCGCACCAAGTTGGCCCAGGGGGATCTCGAAGAACTAACGAATGGCCGAAGTTGGCACCGCCTGTTTGGGGCAATTTCGCAAAGAAACACACCACACCCACGTCGGCGAAGGTCATTGCCATTCGTTTGTCCATTGACGAACGGGCGAACGTTTCGATCTTGATAATGTTGTGACAGTTAGTCGTACGTCAAGCCGTTGACCGGCGTAATGGACAGCGGCTAAACGGTTCTCAAGAATGTCCTCCTTCAGATCCACCGATTGACCGGACTGGGACATCGAATATCGGGCCCCTTAAAGTAAACGAACCCGGGTACAATCCTCTCGATTCCGGTTAGCAAGGGCGGTGAATCACCAGCGAACCATTTCCTTAATCCAACTCCAGGAAGTCCATTGACCAGCAAAACACCCACCCAGAACGGTTCGTGCTAAAGGCGGCCAGAGAGTCCGTTAGCCGGGTGAAAGGCAGTTGCAATTCTTGACGGCCCACCTTCACTGCCGCCGGAGACCAGGCAGCCGGCCGAGAACGTCGGCCATTGATTGTCCTGTCAGTCGTGGCGACGGCAGCGACTCCCCGATCGCCACGGGAAGATAATAATTTGCCATTCACCCAAAAATGGGCCCACCGTTCGCTTCCGTACGGGGGGGTTTTCATTCCGTCCACTCGAATCCATCCGCGTCGAAATCGTTCCGCGCGGCGAAATGTCATGATTGTAAACTAAACATTCATTGACCCCGCGTAGCCGCATCGGTTGAATCGGCTTGAAAGGTCCACCTAGAACCGCCCCCCGTGCAGTAATAATTCTTGCCCATGGCTGGAACCTTTTCCATCTGGTCACTCCCATTTCAATTTATTTTGTCTTTCCCCAAGACTTCCCACAACAACTGGCAGAACATAATATATTCGTTTGGGTAAGAGTTTCCGCTAGTGGATCGAATGTTTTACGACCTGGGCGACAGCCCCATCGTCCTCCCCTACAGGCCAATCCTGCGCTCGTGACATTACAATGCGAGTGCATACAATTTTCTCGGCCGGCGAGGATTTATCTACACAACACCGCGGCGTCAAATGGCGATGGCAAGTTGTATCCTCCTTCGTTTCGGTTGGCGGTCGGACAAATTTATTCGCCCACTCCTAAAAAAAAAAAAAACACCAAAACCCTACAAGCAAGCCTCACGTTTCGTCAGCTGTTTGCTGTAAGCGGTTCACTCGGGTCCTTTGCCTTCGACCTACGCAATAAACCACGCGCGTCTGTTCACGGTCATGGGGTGAGAAATTGCACCGTGTACGGGACGACGTGCGTGTACGCGATACCGCCGGCGCATTGACAAACGATTCAATGGGATTGGTTGTTAAATGGATTCAAGAAAAAAAAACTAACAGTACTCCAAACACAACATCCCCTTAACCGAGGGCTGGATGTATATTCGATCGTTAGGGAAGACACGGCGCTCGACAAACGCCGTCAGCGACTGGATCGTGTGTTCCGGCCAGCCAGTGTGGGTGTCTTCACGAAGACGGGCGTCGAAAGTTGAGGAAGATTTATCCCCCGGGATCGCTGGGAGGGGAGCATCGAAGCGTGTTTATTGAATGTCAGGGATGATGCTCCTGCTCCTGCTGCAGCTACTTCTTCATCTCTCTCCGGTGTCTTTGAACTTGAACCTAGGGTGACGTTCCCCTTGCGACGAGCGAGCGAGAAGGGCAGATTGGCGCTAGGCTCCAGGTGCTATCGAATGGCAACGACCGCAGTCACGTAATGCTTTCGACTTTCGCTCGGTGGAAGGCGAAGACGGGGGGCCCTTGAAGATGAGCGTACCTTTGCCCGCGGCGGGCAAGTCATGTATGCCATTTCTTACCGGTTTTATCGCAGATTCGTGTTTCACTGCAGACGCAGCATCATCCAACCGCCTCTCCGAATCATCTCCCTTCTCTCACGACGGAACGCGATTAATGGTTTCAATTAAGTTGTAAGTCTTCGGCCGACACCAGCCCAGGGCCAGCGGGGAGAACATTGGCTGTCCAAGAAATCCGCGACTCCCACGAAATCAATGCCACCGGATGATTGTTCTTTCGATCGGACGGGTGGGTGCGCGGAGGTGGACTCGTGCTATCTCCGAAGATTTTCCTCCTTCGCGGGGGAGGGAAAATAAATTCTATGCACCGCGGACGCTTCCCATGGCCGGATTCTATTCAAATGACACAACACTCACCGTGAACGGACAGCTGAAGGCACGGATCCGGCGATCTGGCGAGGAATGGGGCAGGTTTGGAGCAGAACATCCGACATTCTGCACGCTGGAATCTATTTACCCTTCAATGTTTGTTTAACGGTAATGAAACCGGACCTTTTAATTGTGCCGCAAGGTAAATTGTGGACTGTAAACAAGATTTTAATTCACGATCCTGAGCCTTCTGCAGAACATTGAGCTTATGAACAAGCTGATAGTTCAAGATTTTATCAACAGTATAATCAGATACTACATACTACGTTTTACTTCAGTTTTAACGGATTGAATGCTCATATTTCAATCAGTTTATTATTCAATCTAGCTTTTTTACTATTCTATTCCAAAATCTTCTATCATACTTTTTGAGTATTAAAAAAAAGGTCGGTATAGGCAGATCAGTCCATATTTTCCCGTCCAGTCATTATTTTTGTCTAACCTTAGCACCTACACATCATTTAACATTTGAATTTTATGAAGTTCTGCTCTCGATACCGAATAGTTTGTTTGAAGATTCCTTTAAAATCGCGTAAAGAAAAGATATCATAAAATGATAAGCAATAGAGCTCATTTACGGGGAACAAATGGATCATAAAATTTGCCATAAAATGGCTCCGAAGACCGTTTATCTAACCGCCAGCAGTACCATAAAACTACGCCCCTGCAACAACAACAAAACCTAAAACCATCCACCCCTCATTCGTGAAACACTCGATCGAACCGTTTGCTATGATTAGATGAAATGAAAATCGCACGATAATGATCAAGACGGCCGTTAGTATTTATCACTTCGCACACATCTTCGCACGCAGTATGCATCTGTGGCGTACGGTACGGTGCGCCTTTCGCTCCCCTCCCTACAGCTTACAAGAAACATACCGCGCTTGTCCTTGTTGGCTCCGAAATTATTTGGCAATAAATTCCACCAACGCCTCGAGTGTCGGTGATTTATGAGCAATGGTGCGGAGTTCGCATGTTCGCCGTTCGCGGGAGTTGCCGTTAATAGTTGCACCCCGCGGTGTTCCAATCATGGATGTCGGAGAGTATCCAGTCGGAACGTGGAACGGGAGATTACTGGCCTGGCACGTGAATGAGTGTGTGTGTTGCTTCATTAGGAGATACGATCGATTGATCGGAGTAGCTGACGTCGGTTTAGGGGCTATGGGTGGGGGAAGTTCCGCGGTTTGACACCTGCCATGTTGGTACGTACCTCGAAGAATTAGCATGAATGTATGTGCTGACTGTGCTGACCAGTGCTGTCATTCACGCATGGCATCCTCCTTCTGTGCTGGTTTTACCTTTCGCACCACTGAGTACTTCGTCGGCCATTGACGGTGTTGGGTATCATATTGTTCTGTGGTCCGGCTACCAGATTGACCTTCCCACCCGGACAGTGGCATTCGGCAGTGGTGTCGGATCGCGCCGACTTCCAACGCGCTAAGTTTATTATACAACCGATCGAGACTCACCCTTCGCTCACCTTCTTTCTACATCCCTCGCAGAAAATGCCCTCGCACAGACGAAACGCTCGTTCCGTACGAGTGCCGCCCAGGGCCGCGCCCTCGGCTCCAACCCGCGCCAGTCGACCTCGTCCAGCGTCGACTTCCAGTGTCCCGAAGAGTTCGGATACTACCCGCACCCGAACGACTGCTCCCAGTACTACGTGTGCGTGTTCGGCGGTGCCCTGCTGGAGAGCTGCACCGGTGGACTGATGTACAGCCACGAGCTGCAGACCTGCGACTGGCCGCGTAATGTGGGCTGTGAGTTGTCCTCGCTCAGCTCCCCTTCGGCTCCGGCTCCGAGCCGCACCGTGACGCCTCGTGTGCCGCAGGTGTTGAGCCGCGTGCGGTTCTCCTCCTCGGCCCCATCGGCTCCGAGTGGTCCATCGGGACCGTCCGGACCATCAGGACCATCGGGACCATCGGGACCGGCCGAACCGTCCGCTCCGGCGCGCATCCAGCAGATTCACACGCGCCCACCACCGCCGCCACCACCGGCCAATCCGAATCCGGTCATCACCACCCGTGGGCAGCCGAAAAATTCACCCCAGGAAGATATTGCAAAGGTAACATCTCACCTATATGAACGAACTGCTTGCAGCATTTTTACTCACATCCATCTTCATTTTTTACGCACAGCTCTACGCAGAGGCGCACGAAACGCTGCCACCAGTAGAGGAAGAGGAGTCGGACCGTCAGCAGCGCGTTTACCGCGGACAGCCGAGCACGGTGTCGCAGGTGCAGCGCGATCGTGACGGTATCCTGCAGCAGCAGAGTGTTAACGCCATACCGACTCAGGCTAAAGTAGGTTCCTTTGCGTACAGTGCTCAACCTCAGCCTTTCAGGTAAGTGCAATCCTCTTGATGAAATTCATATACTTCCATGGGTAGTCACGATCAAACCGATCGACAGAGACGACTTCTCGAGCTTTAAAACGACGACTTCTTTCTTGCGACCAAAAAGAAGAGGGGAATAAACTCACGTAAAGATTTATTTCGATGGACTCCTTTAAAAATCTGTTTTCTCTTTCCCGTCGAAACACAACTTAAACTTGCATTCGCACACAAATACATACCTACAAACTCACTCACGCACGATCATGAAACTAACGCACCTCACCACTCTAGTACGGACGATGACACGTCACTGCAAACGTTGGACGATGAACGTTCTACTGACGCCAAAGACCACGATCGTAAGAAACGAGACACCACTGCTCAGGTGCAGCCCGACACCGACTCCGGGAAGGTATCCTCCAAGACGACGATAGACCCCGTAGACGCCAGTGACGCGACTGTTGACGCGAGTAAGCAGACAGTGAAACGCTCAAACGCGGTCGAGGGCACGGTGCAGGGCCTTCTGGCACCCGAGGACTCTCCGGACGCGAGCGGTGGGGAAAGTCAGAGAACGGCGCGGCAACTTAGAACACTTGGCAACTGGCAGCTACGCTCACTGGACACATCCCTTGCGCGCCAGAACGGATACTCGCCGGCCAGTTTCGATCCGTTCGGGTACACGGTGGGTCCAACGGCTTCGACGTACTTTAAACCGGGGGCAAGGTACTTCCAACCACAAACGTACAGCAAGAAGGAACTAACACAGACCTACAACGACTACCTGGAAGCGTACAGCAAGAGCAAACAGCCGACCTACAACCTGCGGCCGTCGGTGGAGCTGCAGCCGCACAAGACGTCCGGCTTGCAAAACTACAAGACGATCGCCAAGATTACGCCACAGGACACGATCATCCCGCTGCTCCTGGCCAGCCAGCAGCAGGGACAGGGGCGACCGCATCAGTCCAACTACAATCCGACACAGTTCACCGCGGCCGCATTCGTCAACAGCCACAACAACAAGAAGTACACCACGCCAGCTTCCACTCTCGATGGCGACGAGGAGACGATCCCGGACAACTTTGCGTTCTTCCACTTCGGCAACACGTACTCGTCCACGCCGATCTCGGTGAACCACAACCACAACATCGGCACGGGGAAACAATCCAAAACGTCCAGTGGACAACATTCCAATGTCGCCCAGCCGACCCAGAAGACGCCCTACATTGCTTTCAGCTCGGTCGGAGGTTTCTTCAACAACCAACCGACGGCGAACCCACTAAAGGAGAGTTTTGTCGTGAAGCCTAACCAGCCAAAGCCGAAGCCGATCCAGCTGAGTACACCTGCACCGGTTTACGAGGGCAACTCCAATACGATCCAATCGAGTGGCCTCAGGTTTGCCGTTACCGCCTCGCCCAAGATCGTCCCCGGGACAGGGTTGGAGCTGTTCCAGCCGAATGTGTACCTGAACGCACCACAGCGGCCGCAGGTGTACAGTGGATACAACGGTGGTGTTAGCAAGCAACCGTCGGGTGTTATCTACGAGGCGTCAACACCGAAGCCCAGTTCGGCGCAGTTTGTCACCAAGTCCACCAACGGTTTCCAGCCGATCTCCGTCTCTACCACCCCGAAGTACTACCAACCGCAGCACAGTCAAACGGTAGGCCCCAGTGAGTACAGCAAGTTCTACGACTCCATCAAGAGCACGCATATTGCGCAGATTAACAGCGGCAAACCTTCCGGTGCCGACGTGGCCCCGATACGCATCGCCACGGGGCAGGTGATCTACCGGCCAGTCTCGAACAACACCAAGCTGCAACCGGTCTCGCAAGGGTACGGCCAGCAGCTGTTCTATAACCCCGTGGCACCTTCTCCTGTGAGCCCGATCGCGCAGAAGCCTCGCGACTCTGGTGAGTTCTACTACGAGGAACCGGACAGCATCGACCAGCGTGGGCAGAAGTACGTCAAGAACTCGCTGGATGATCAGAGGCGCCCGGTGTACGGCAAGCGCCCGTACGGCAATGCGGAAGAGGAAGAAGACGAGTACTACGATGACGACGAGGACGAGGACGACGATGATGACGAGTTTCGGTATCGCTACCCGGTTAACAAGTCTAAGTACACGCCGATGACGGAAACGATGGCTCCGCGGCCGATGCAGAACCTTACCACGCCGAAGCCACCGGGTGCGGTCTCGGGCAATTTGTACTACAACTACGACACGACCACCTGGCGCCCGGTCACGGTAACCACCTACTCGCCCAGCTCCACCTCCGACATTCCGCCCATCATCAAGTTCCCCGAGGACGTGTTCCAGGGCATTCGGCCGCTAGGAGACGCACCGCGGTACCTCAACAAGTCCACCCTCAGACCGTACACCGTGCGCCAGCGCGTCCGCCCCACCCTTGTCCAGCACAACCACATCGAAGAGAGTGGCCCTGCCGAGCGTGGCCGCAGCAGCACCAGCACGACGACCACCGCCCGGCCACCGACCACTACGACTCAACGCTACTATCCGACCACGGTGCGGACGCGCACCACGACCAAGACCCCGGTGACCACGTTCACCCGCAGACCCACTGCGACGACCACCACCACTACCTACCCCACAACCACTACCACCACCCCCGTACCACCCCAGACGACTCAGACGACCTCGCGCAAGCGCTACACGATCCGACCGAATCGTGGACAGCAGCGCTGGCGCACTACTCCGGAGACCCCGGAATCGACGCCGAACGGCCGACAGGCCAGCCCGACCCGACCGACCAAAACGCGACAGCGGGCGGAGCTCGATGAACGCCTACCGAACAGGTACTGTTCCTATTGTTTTCTGTCCTTTTCTGGTTTTGCGGAGCATCAAAAAAAATTATACAAACTATAAAATAGGTTACGCACACGAACTGGGCCGCGGACACCAACGGAGGTTGCTTGTTGGCGACTGCTGGATAGGGTTGAATATTCTTGTGTTGTAAATGTATCATTTTGCTTTCCGTTTGTTAAACTGACGTAATCATCAGCGCTTTTCTGGTTATGTTTTTCAGTTTGAAATTTAAATGTATTGTTGTGCCCAAGTTTACTGTTGTATATAATTTCCATTTGTAATGTGTTCTCTCTCTCTCTCTTTTCACATTTACAAGTATTTATTTTGTTTGAACGCTTTTGGTTTTTTTATCATCGCTTTTCTATTTTTAAAACGCATCTTACCTTCATTGTTGATTTAATCTTTTCAAATATTGTACAGAAAACATATTTTACTTTCCTTTCATCCATATTAATTATTTTTTCTTTACTTATATAATTAAAATTGATTTTACCCCTGAAAGAAGAGTGCAGTATGACTTTAAGTAATCATTGATGAAACTTTTACCGGACTGAAAACGTTACTGATTGTGGATCTTCGTCCACTTCACTGAACTGCTGGACTGGACTTTTAACTAGAGAGACCATTTGAAAATGAGAAAATGTGTGTTTGTTTCGATTAATCAACGATTTTTCTAGCTTGCCGTGTTCTGAGTGATAGCGGTTTTCGAAACAGGCCGTTTGGCTATGTGGGAATACTACCGTACCGTTCTAACCGTTTTCCTGTTCTATCCATGTAGAGTTGAAACTTCGTCGCCGGCGCCAAGCCGTTACGTCCCGGAACAGCAGCAGCAGCAGCATAAAACGCAGCTTACCCAGAGCAATAGAAACTATTACAACACCAGCAACTACGAACCATCTGCGTACGATTCCTATTACGCCGTTTACGACGAGGATGTCGAATTGTATCGAGATGGTGAGAATAAAAAACCTCGCAGTATTTTTGAACAACAAATTCAAGAAGTATATGATCATAACGTTTGAACCTTTCTCACTTGTAGAATATCAACCGCAGCAGCCCCAGAAACCGGTCGTGTCGTCGACCTACCGACCCACGGTGGTCACCACCGTCGCTCCCACCTCCCAGCGCGATGCGTACGTCACTTCTCCGAGAACTACCTACCAGCGACCCTCCTACCAGGCAGACTACGACGATGCTCTAGTGGCTCAGGTATTTGCACGATTGTACACAACCTTTCTCCAGGAGGGCTCCCGCAACCAAAGGGAGTTTTGAAAGGGGGGCCTTCGAAATCCGCTCAACACTAACGCCCTTTTCTCTTGCAGCTTGAAGAAGATCGTTACAATCAGAAGCAAACCAATACACAACTCAGGTATTTTCTTACGGATCTAGTACCAACCAGTGCTAGAGCCCTTTTATCCTTTCTCTCTCTCCCTTTACCTTACATTAGATGCTTTTCTATAGAAACAGAAACAATAACTAGGAAGTAAGATCCTTCATTAAGAATAATCCTTGAACGATGTTTGCTTGAACTTTATCAAACGAACAAGACGAAACCTTCCCCAAAATCAAGCCGGCCCCAGCAGGTCGCCAGTATCCGTAACCTTCCTTATTATCTGTATCTTTCTCTCTTTTTCTATTGCTCGATCTTTCCACCGTTTATTTTCGACCACGCACCCTCTCTGTATCGCGTCCGCCATTTTGTCGCGTCCATAAACGATGTAAAACCAAATAGAAACGAGTTGAACTCGATCTCGGACCGGCCGATACTGGTATCGTCCACGATTCGTACCTATAACAGTCCCAAGTATCAGACGGCCTTCGTAACGACACCTGAACCCTTCTCACTGCCGTCGTCTACAACCGCCAGATCCACTACAACAACAACCACCACCACCACTACCACCACTACAACACCTGCTCCAATACAGTACTATACTACAAGGTAGAGCAAATTCAATCAAAGAAAAGAAAACCAAGCAAAAATCAAACCAAGCAACTCTTTCTATTGCTTTTTAGTACCTCATTTAGAACCTCATTTAGATCGACATTCATTCACTGGACACACGGAGCTGAAACAGAACCAGAATTTAATCAAATTTACTCACACAAACCTCACGACACCGACACTCAGAAGCAACAAAACAAAAATTGCAACATCCCTTTTTCGTATCATGCTTGAACACAAAACTTCGATCGATCGTAAAAGCTTTCACGTTTCTCATTCACTACGAAGGAGTTCTCATTTTTCGGAAGCTCGACACACTTCAGGAACATCTTCAGTTGGGACATGTTTACCCCGTAGTAGGTGTAGTGGGATCGGTTATTACGCGTTTTTCTTGTATGCAGTATGTTGAGGGAAAGGTTGGTTCTTCGACCAGCGGTCCTTTCAACAGTAGATCACAGGCGTTAAGTTTGTTTTCCATCGAATGAAGCTACTTTCCATACGTTCGAGCTAGTCATTTTCCTTCTTTTGTATTTCTTCGATTTCTTCCAAGTGTTTCCTCGCTTTATGTCTATGCAAACGTTCTGAAGAATCTTTTTTTTTCATTTATACTATCCTCGAATGCAGCTTAAGCTTACCATCATTTGTGTTGCATGTCTCATCGTACATCATTTTTCTTTCAAAAAAATAGTTTTTCCATTTTCCCTTTCATCGAATGTTAGTGTAACAGTCAACAAACCCAAACCACACGCCAGATTTTCCCTCCTATGTTATGTGTGTTCACTGTGCCCCAAAACGGTCACCACCAATCCAGAAAGCATGTTATTTAAAGTCCTACATTATGATTAATTCTGTACAGTTTTGTTTGTTGCTTCTACGTACGGAAGATTTTATCATCCCTCCCCATATGCGTAACAGTGGGCAAACGGTAACAAGTGGCATATTTTAAGCTTCGTCTAATGATCTGACGTTTAACAACCTTACCTTTTTTCGTATAATGTTTTATCATATCAATCTTCAACCAAAGTGAACAGTATGATCAGCTTAATCCAATCTAATGATGATGATTTTGCATCGGTTTCTTATAATACCGAACAGAGTGTTTAATTGACATTTGAAACTAACAAAATATTACATTTGTACATATTTAATTATTGCTGCTTGCAAATTTTATCTTCAAACGAATGATCAAACGGTCGCTTTTTTAATATATTTCGAGAAGTACATTCCTCGATTAGGTACGGATAAACGAAGTAAAGTGATTTCGCAAAACGAATGAACAAGGTTATATTTGTATCTCCATTCTCTTTCTCTCCATTCAAACATACATTTATCTCTCCCCCTCTTTTCTCTTTGATTTGTTTTCTAAAATGCCAATCTACGATGCTATTTATCCCAACAGATCATCGCAATTGGACGATCAAAGTATTAAAACAACACCCAAATCAATCATATTAACACTCGCAGCACGCGCGGGTTCCTCATCGACCCCCGAACCCCCCTCTCCCTTCCTAGTGTCCTTTGCGCCTTCCCCGCAATCCCCCTATGAGTCACGGTTCCGCAGTAGCACTACCTCGGTTCCACGATACATCAAGCCATCAACAGCTACTACCACCACTTCCACCACCACCACCACCACCACACCTCCCTCTACTACCACATTCAGTACAACCACCACACCTCGCACGACCACCGCAACCGCGACGACAACGACAACCGGCAAGTCCTCTATTGAACAGTTCCGGCGGTTCCGACCGGCTCCTCCCGAGATCAAATTCCACCCGATCCCGGACGATCACTACTACGACGACGATAGTGACGATCACGAGTACAGTGCCGACCAGGTGGACGATGAGTACGCTTCTCGACTGTCCCATACCAACCCCAGGTACGGGTACGGCCCGGAAAGAACCGAGGACTCGACGAACGATCACTCGAAGAAGCAGTTTATTACGCAGAAGCTGCTTCCGGTGTTTCAATCGGGTGTGTTTTCGCAGTCCGGCCCTCGTTCCGCGTCATCGGCGGCCAATGCTTACGCGCCGGTGGCTGACGTGCGCGACGAGACCCCCTTTTCATACGACACCCGACCGGAGTTTTCTCCGTCCGGTTTGGCCGAAGAGTTTGTCCCACTGACAAGCACACTGCCACCGTCCACAACCACTACTAGGAGGCCCTCTAGTACTAGTACTACCACTACTACTACCACCGCCACCACTACTACTACTAGGAGGCCTACCACCACAACCACTACTACTAGAAGGCCTACCACAACCTCTACTACCACTACCACTACCACCCCGGCCCCTACGACGACACAGGAGCCCTCGACCACCTTCGAAGTGTCGCGTCAGAATTTGCAAAAGTTTGTCCTTTCCGACGTGCAACCGTCCAGCTTCAGGACGTCCTTTAGCACAACCGCCAAAGCACCCCAACCCTTGCCAGACTACGATAGCTATCTGTATCACGAGACGATACCGAGCAGCGTGCGTTCGCGCAATCAGCACACCTTCCTGAAGGCCATTGCGACCACCCTTTCGGCGACGCAATCTTCCACGATCGCAACCACCACACCGGAAACACCCGCGGTGTACTCGTATGCCGGCGCTGGTGTATCCTCAGTGGCACCACCAACGTCTGCGGTTCACATCCGCCCGGAACAGTTCGGACCGAACAAGTCCATCCGGCTGACGTTAACCTCTCAGCTGCGGGACGACTCGCGACCCTTAGCAACGTTCAGCACGGTCTCGCCGCGGGTCGAAATCCGTCCGGAACAGTTCGGAAGCAATCGATCGTACACGCTGACGCTGGGGTCTGGGTTTGGGTCCGGCTCCCAAAGGGCACCCTCGGCCGTGTCGTCCCGTGGACGCCCCGAGGTGGAGTCGAAGGTTGAGGAGCGTTTTCCCAGCTACACTACCTTTTTGCTTTCGGATGCCGTTACAAGCGTTCCGACGAGTTTCACGTCCAAGGTCCGTCCGTCCGCGTTCAGCGAGACAACGACCACGACGACCACCCTATCGCCTGAAACTATCCCGACGGCGGTAGTCGACACTTCACTGGCCACGAGTGGCCCTAGTAATATACGCTTCGTTTTAAGTTCTAGCCTAGGAACAACCCCACGCTCCCGCTACTCGACGGGACGGGTTGAGAGTGTTGCTCTTCATAAGAGCCGCGGTACCGACGCACTGACGACGGGGCCGCGACAGGCCACAAGGCCGAGTGTCGAACCGACCGCCTCCAGCGACTGGGTGCCGCTGATCGAGGAGAAGAAGATTTTTTCCAGCCCGAAAACGAACACCCTGGCCGAGGCAGAGGTGTTGGAGCGTGAGCGCGAGCTGGATGATCCTCTGCTGCGCACTCGGCCTCAGTTGCCTCTCGAGGAGACAACCGAGGTCACCGAGATCACCACCGTGACGACGCCTCCGACACGCTTCCCGCCCAGAACGACGTTGGCACCGTTCGGCAACCTGGAGGGCAGGAAGAAGGACACCGAAAAAGTACAAAGTTTCACATCGCGTGGACAGATCTTTAAGGAGACACTAAACAAGACGCTCGATCCGGTGGGCAACCCCACCACGCGGCTGGTGGTGTCACCGTACAAAAGCCTGGAGGTGCAACGTCAAACGACGTCCTCTGACAAACCGTTTGCCTCAACGTCGAGAGTCATCTCGAACCTCTATCGCACGACGACGCCGGAAAGTCTGGCCGGTCCCACCGTGAAGAGTTTCTTCCAGCTGACCGCTGTCCCGAAGTTGGCCGCTATTGTGCGTGAGTCTACGACGACTCCTAGAGCCACGACTTCGACCACTAAGAGTACCACCACCACAACAACGGTGGCACCAAGTACAACTGTGACCACGAGCACAAGCGAAGAGCCTAGTACGACAACGACGACTAGTGCCCCAAGCTCCACCACGATTACGACAACTTCTCACGCGAGTAGCTCGGAAGAGATCACGGCCACATCGGCGCCCCGATCGACCGAGGTGTACCGCGGTCGATATCGTCCGGTATTCAGTTTTGTGCGATCCTCCGAGTCCTACGACGAGGTGACCACGCCACGCTATCGCTACCGGGGTCGTGGATCGCCTCGGCGAACATACACCCGATTGCGACCGACTCCGCAGAGCTTCAGCCTGCAATCGAGTACGGTCTCCGATGTGAACGGGGCACGGAGTGAGTCCTCCACGGCAGGCTCCCAGCCGGTTCCTACGAGAGCCTACGGGGGAAGCATTGCCGATACCACGGTACTCTCGGTATCATCCGAGTACAAAGAGAATGGGTTTGGATCGAGATCTTCAACACCCATTACATCCTCCTCGACTACGAATGCGGCATACTTGAACCGCATTCAAACCAGTTCCGATCGGACAAAGTTTGAACTCTCCGAAGGGGAACTCCCCAAAACGGCACATTTAAAACTTGCCAGCCGTTTCGAGCAGGACGAGCTCAATCGTACGAAGGTGCTGGAGGATCGCGATCATCTTCGCACGATCCTTACAACTGGCAAGCCGGCCCGCGTGGTTCAGATCACCGATAAGCCGGTCTACTACACGCGCTTCCATTCGACCTCTACTGAAGAGAGTTCTTTTGCTGTCACCAACAGCAACAGCACCGAGGGGAGTCCGAGACTGCCCGAGTCGACGACGAAAAAATTCCGCGCGACCGTGGAAATGCCGGAAATGAACATCCCGACGGAGAAGGAGCTGCTCTCCTACCACCAGGACAGTGGCAGTGTGTCGGACGAAACGGAAAGTGAAGACGATGACGTCGATGACGACGAGGACGAGCCTGTGGACGAAGACCTGGCCGACTACTCTTACCTGGAGACGTCGAGCGTACCGTCCTCTACGAGTACGAGCACGACCCCGACGCCACCGACGACAACAACAACAATGACGACTACGACAACGACCACCACGCCGGCACCACCAACGACTTCTAGTACAACGACTCTCCGGAGCACCTTCAAGCCGATGGCACGTGCCTCGAAGCGCTATACAACGCCACACTACGTCTCGTTCTCCACGACCGAGCGTAGCTTCCATCTGCATGTGCCATCGCGCTTCTACCCCAGTACAACGCAAGGACTGAACCTCACATCCGGGGTCGCTCCGGAGGCGGCCTTCCCGGACACCCCGTACAACAGTGCACGTAGCACCCTTTCACCCATCCCCCATCCGCCATCCACCTTCCTCTCGACCACTGCGTCTCCATTACCACCCCTTTCAACTCCTGCTGGCTTTGGCGTTCCGATCAGTAGCAGCATCCAGGACTACTATCAAAACCAGAGTAGTACACCATCCACTACATCCCCATCCACAATCCCCACATCCACCACATCCTCCACTACCACCACCACCACCACCACGATCCGCCCGCCAACGACGTACTCCGCGAACAAGCTCCCACCGCGCGCTTCCAGGGTCAATAATGCCATAAAGACCACGATCGCAGCCGCACAACTGCCACGCCGATATAGCAAACCGTCAGCAGCGGGAAAAAGTATACAATGTACAGAAAACTCACTGTCCGCCAAGTGCAACGAGATTCCTTCGAGGTACTATTATTACTACTGCCCAGCAACAAACCACCATCAAACCACCAAACAACAGAACTTCAACAACTTCCACCTTAATTCTACTTCTGCTACCACCACCAACCAAACCAAGTACCAAACCAAAAAAAATTGAATCCATCACTCGCTCACAGTTTCGCTACTACCCTCAAACACACAGAAATACACACACACCTTAGCTCATGCGTTGCCTGATCTTGCAACAAGCGAACAAACCCTTAAGCCTGCCAAAAATTAAACTAGTGCCACTAGCCGGCTCAGGACCAGTAGCAACGCGCTAATCTCACTCTAGCTCTCGCCCCTAGCGAATTGAACTCCAATCACATTTGTTCTTAGTATTGCGTTTTCTTGGTAAACCACTATCAACACCTTTCTCTCTCGCTCTCTCTCTCTCTCTCTGCTGTACCCTAGTAACCCTTTTAGATTAGCTCCTCTCGTGCTCTGAACCTCCTTGCGTACAGTTGAACCGAGCGGAGAGAAGGGGACAACGTTTTGCACAAGTTTTTCGCAATACCAAATATTCTACCTGTACTAATTTTCATTTGTTATATTGAGGTCTTTTACAACGTTTTCAAGTACTTCAATTTCTTTTATTTTTTTCAACTACAATCTATTGCAAACTATTATGGCTAAAAATCTTACTGCACCATCGTTTACAGTTTCTTATATTCATTCGTTATAAATATTTATATTTTATTACATTTAAATTGTTTACCGTGCCAACGATGTGCGATCTATTGCTAATTCTTACAGAAGATCTTGTGTAAATGTAATTGTCCCTTCCTGTTTGCCCCTTAGTGGTACCGTACCTACGAGCTAGTATCAAACAAACCAAACTCACTTTCGAAACCAAGACTGGAATTCAAGACCAAACCCAATCAACATGGTTGTTCAAACGCTGCGCTGCTACGTATGCCTCAGCACTAATAGTTTCGGAGCGAAAGTCCGGGATCTTCGCATCGTCCGAATGCTTCATCATACTTCTACGGTGCTTTTTGGCGTACAAGGTGGACGAGGAAGAGCTGAGAAGGGTGCCGAGATGAGAAAGAAATCGCAATGAGTAGTATTAACGGTACGGTAGCTAGTGGAACGTTGAAGTGGAATGGTGGTACGAATGTGGTAGCTCTAGTTTACACAGGCATTAGGTTAGCGTTCAGTAGGTATATAGTAGCTGGTTGTGCACCGTATTTGCAGTTGTACTTGTGGCGATTAGCATAAGAAAATAGCTTTCAAACGATGAACGAGAGACGATTGTAGGGTGACTGATAATGAGGAGTCCCTATGAGCAAATTTATTTGCTTCCTGCGAAAGTCAAAACCACGAAAAAATTACCTCACGATAATCTGTAATGTAACTCTATCAATTAATTGTTTGTTGTGCTAGGCAATCTTGTAAACGATGATTTTTTCATCATGTAACTTTTATTTGAATTCTATTTAGATTCAAAGAATTCGCTTCCATATTTTCGTGTATACTAAAACCTCGGGAATCGTTAGGGAATGCTTCAGGGCTTAGGATGCTTATCGTGTTGAAAAAAAGAGGAGGGATCCACATTGGCCAGTCGGCAGCCGTCTCTACAGTAGGACACACACAAAAAAAAACACCCGCCGAAAAAGAAATCCGTTAAACTGGGACATCAAGTTGATGTAATTGGCGATGGGCTACAGCTCAGCTGCGCTATACTAACCACAAGATACGACCCACACATGAAACACCGTGGACGGGCAGTTTCCAGGGCCATGGCATGGCTCTTCTCCGCCCCAATCGTGATGTGGAGGGCAAACGATGCAATGCACACGGTGTGGCCGCTTTTCGTGCTGGCATGTGAGCGCATTGGTCAGTTAAGCTTGGGCCTGACAAGAGGAACCGCGTGACCTTACCGGAAACGATAAAGTCCTGCAAAAAAAAAACCCCACACACCGAGGCGGACTGTCGAGCGGGCTCAGTTTGGACGCTGGAACTAAACAACTAGGAGTAGAAATTTGAATTGCACCAAATTCCTTAAGAAAACAAGAACATCCACTGCCTCCCCCGAAACAAACAAAACCATCACGCACACTACCATCACCTGCTGTGCTACACCAACGAGCGTGTTCGGTGGCCGATCACGGCGAGCAGTTCTCGGATAGGGAAGCAACGGGCTCACAGGATGCGCCGTGCGGCGAAGATCGAATGGAAGCAAAACCTCCATCGAGATCTCAAGATGTGCCTAATTTCTTCCTTCGCATACGAGCCTCGACAAAGCTCGGCCCTTCAATACTTCACTCAAACGCTTACACCCACCATCATGTTCCCCTCCGCTCCCACGACATTTTCCTTCGCACACCTCTTCACTCCTAAATCGAACCTTCGAAAACCATCCTTTCGGCAATCATCCTGCTCGTGCGCACAAGACGCAGCACACTCTCGAACACAAACATTACCCAAACCCGATCGTACGACCCACCACTGAACAGCGAGGGCTGCCGAGAGATCGTTGTGTATGATCGCTGAACGGCTTCAGTATATTGCCTCGTCTCAAGGGTCATCATGGCTCATACTGTTTGATCCTTGTACTTTCTCTTCCTGATCCTCTTCCTTTCATTTCCCTACCCACGTCCTGCTCCGAGAAGCCCTCTGTACTTCGTTGTTGCACCGTAGTTCTCCGCGTAGTAAACTCTAACGAAACTCACCTCAATCAAACGTTTCCGTGTGTATGATGCGCTGGTGTCTGGGGAGATTACTGTAAGGACTCATCGCCCAACTACCATCGATCACAATCGACTCGCCATCGCGTAGAAATCATGCATCGTGCTCGCTGTCTTTCTATGTTTTTTCTACCACTTTCTTTCTCCCTCTCTCTCTCTCAATGTTTGTTGCTCATACCTTCTTCGCTTACTGGATTCGCATCGTTGGTCTGCTGTGCGGTTGGAAGTAGTTGTTTGTCTCATTCTCGCTAACTATCGTCGGCATCGGGTTGGAAGGGTGATCGGAGGATGCACGGCAGTGCAAGACTTGGAGTTCCTCTGCCGAGACCCTCCGTTTCACCATTCTCTCAGTAGAAACATCTCGTGCACTAGCTGGTTGTTGGAAACATTTCAATCCACTAAAAAACTAATCTCATCGCGTGACATGAGCGCTTTCTCTAACGGCTCTGCTGACAGAGCGTATCCGCCGCTGATGCCAAGTGTTATATTCAATTGAACTGAACAAGGGTTTCCTTCGAGGTGTATTAATTATGATCGTTTTTTGTACTATTTCCACGTTTCACGTCACCGTCCGTGTGTTCCAATCCCTCGAGCAGAGTTAGCAACAGTAACAGTAACAGTAACAATAACCGTAACCGCGGCAATTCGCAATACGCGACCGATTCGCAGTCGACCGTTTCCGCCAACCGAGGAACCCACCCACCGTAAGGACTCCTGTCGTACACGACTTGCCAGCGGCATCTTGCATACATCTGACTTACCTCTGATCTTCTTACCAGGCGCGCCCGTCCCACCCTGAAGCCATCGCAGAACATCGTCTCGAAGGCGCAGGAGTTCGTTGACATCTATCGCCATCCGCCGACCCGCCCGGAGCCCCTCTACCCACAGCCGACCCCCGACAAGACGGCCGCCAAGTGCCGCAAGGATGTGTGCCTGCTGCCCGACTGCTACTGCGGCGGAAAGGACATCCCCGGTGAGCTACCCGTGGAGCAGCTGCCCCAGATCGTTCTGCTGACGTTCGACGATTCGGTGAACGACCTGAACAAGCAGCTGTACCAGGACCTGTTCGAGCGTGGGCGCGTTAACCCGAACGGCTGCCCCATCACGGCCACGTTCTACGTGTCGCACGAGTGGACCGACTACAGCCAGGTGCAGAACCTGTACTCCGATGGACACGAGATGGCATCGCACACAGTTTCGTAAGTATTGCGCTGATGGATGATGATTTCCCGAGAGATCCCCTCAGCTAAAGTAGCTGTTTTTTTTCCTTTCCCCCTTTGTCACTAACAGACACAGCTTCGGTGAGGCGTTCTCGCCGAAGAAGTGGGCCCGTGAGGTTGCCGGCCAGCGCGAGATCCTGTCCGCGTACGGTGGAGTGAAGCTGGAGGATGTCCGTGGTATGCGCGCACCGTTCCTGTCGATCGGTGGCAACAAGATGTTCAAGATGCTGCACGACTTCAACTTCACCTACGACTCGTCGATGCCGGTGTACGAGAACCGCCCACCGAGCTGGCCGTACACGCTCGACTACAAGATCTTCCACGATTGTATGATTCCGCCGTGTCCAACCAAGAGCTATCCAGGTGAGGAGTTGGGAGAGCGGTCAATGCCGAGCACATCTAACGACCACACGTGCTTCCTAAATTTCTTCCCCCCGTCGTCGCAGGTGTTTGGGAAGTTCCTATGGTGATGTGGCAAGATCTGAACGGTGGCCGCTGCTCGATGGGTGACGCCTGCTCGAACCCGCCCGAGGCCGAAGGTGTGTACAAGATGATCATGAAGAACTTCGAACGTCACTACACGACCAACCGGGCCCCGTTCGGTCTGTACTACCATGCCGCCTGGTTCACGCAGCCGCACCACAAGGAAGGATTCATACAATTCCTGGACGCGATCAACTCGATGAAGGACGTGTTCATCATCACCAACTGGCAGGCGCTGCAGTGGGTCCGCGACCCGACGCCGCTCTCGCGCATCAACTCCTTCACGCCGTTCCAGTGCAACTACGCGGTAAGAAAACACCGACACTGCGACAAAGGGCATCGCGATTCTAAAGAAACGGACCTATTCATGCACTCGCGTGACATTACGTGAGGATTGGCAGCTTAAAGACTACGGGACTACTAAATGCACTTGCACAACACAGAACTCCAATGACAGTTAAAAAGCGCCATCCATCGCACTTTAATAACTTTCTTCTTCCCTTCTCAGGACCGTCCGAAGCGTTGCAACAACCCGAAGGTATGCAACCTGTGGCACAAATCGGGCGTGCGATACATGCGCACCTGCCAACCGTGTCCGGAGATCTACCCCTGGACCGGCAAAACTGGTATCCGCTCGTCACGCATCGATAACGACATCGAGGTGGCCGACACCAACTAAGTCAACTAACTAAAAGTCTTGGGGAGGGGGCCCAATACGGTGGAATAAGAACGCGATCGAGTTCGGAAGCATCAGGGGACACCAGGCGCGGAAGTCCTTCGCCCAGCAGGATTAGGATTAGGATTTTAAGCAACAACAGCAACGTACAGTGACCTCGCCCCCAGGGCCTACACCGGGCACATGCAAGGAATTGTCGGAATGATTTTTTTCTTTTCACCCCAAACCAATCGTTAAAAGAAAACTAATCGAGCCGCAAATCGAACAGCGTAATGAAATGAAAAAAAAAATGAACAATATTACAACACCCAATTACGGAACGTGGTGATACGTCGGTGAAGGACTCCGCAAGCCGGGCGAGTATCGGGTGAGACCTTTCTTTCCCCGGCAAGCACCGACAAAAAATAAAACATCATAATCGATTGTTCCCATGAGTTAGAAATGGCTCGGCTGTGTGCTTCCGTCGATTCTATCGTCATCTAACCTTATTTCGCCATTATCGCCAACGTGAATTTTATTCTTCGCCAAAAGCACACACACACCCAACGAGTGTGCCGGTTTGGTAAAGTCCTTTTTTTTTTTGTTTAATAATTCATCTACCTATATTCTCGTATGGGACTCGTTTCTTGTGGTAGAGACATCATTCTTTACGGCTTATCGACGTCATACTTCACGCATCGTTTGCCGCACAAGAACGACATAGGCAGCAAAACGGATATAAAACGTATGCTTAATTCTTTAGATACTAATTCTAGTGTATGATACTATTTTATTCTACTATAAATTATTAGAACAACGTTCGGCCTCGATGCGATTGCCTTCGAAAGGCAAACAAACGATCTTTCGGAACATGCGAATTTAGAACGAGCAAACGAGAACAACTATAGTGGCACTAATCGTTATGGTTCGGGCGGAAAATTAACCTTTTGTAAATATTTATAAATAAAAAAATAAAATTTACGATCAAAGAGAGAAAAAAAGGAGGACGAAAAGAGGAGAAATGAAAAGCAAATCTAAAATAGAGACACCCGAATCAGACACACAACTGGGAAAGAGAACAGACCCTTCGCATAGTAGAAATGAACAATACTCACTACCGATACGCATAGATTTATTGATAATATTTTTATTTTTTCTACTGATGTTTTTGATTGTTCTGCTAATCAGCGCAATTTGTTTGTTGAAGTGTTTTTTTTTTTTTGTGCGATACCTAGCGAAATGGGTTGAGCAACTGTTGTATGAAATAGAACTGTCTTCAAGATGGACACTTACAAAAGGGAAAAAACAACGATCATTACCAGCGTATTGAACAGTGCACTGCCATAATGAAGCGAATAAATACAAAAAAAAAATGAAATAATAGAAAAGAATTGGCAAGGACAAGAAAAGGCCGAGGGCAGGAACAATGACAACGAACCATTCGATACAGGAGTGAGAAGGAGAGAGAGAGAGGAAACATTATGAAGTACACCATAGAAGATGCAATAGAAATATCATAATACAGAAGATGAAAAGATTCACTTATAAACTACCAACAAAGAATGGAATGGGCGTAAAAGTGCTCCACAATTTATTCCTCCTCGGTGCTGTTACATTGGTGTCCAGTTTCATCGTCGAATTCATTCAGTTTGTGTGGGTGTGTTTTTCTTTTTTAAACCTTACGGGATACCTCCAATCTCTTTTGGTACTTGGCACTCATATTATATTACTTTGGCTTGAGGTTATAGTTTTCACAAATCGGAAAAAAAAGCTTACAGCTGCATCCAATGTGGCAATGCAAATTGGCATTTTTAATTACGATGATGGAACGCATACCTTTCTAACAGTGGAGGTTAATGTAACCCCTGATTTATACTTCCAAGGTTAATGAAAAAGTAATAAATTCCTAACAGATCAATTGATTCCATAATTTCAAAACGCATCACGAAGTATTGTGCTGCACGGTGCAGCGAATGTAAGGTGGACGTATGTGTAGGTAGTTAGGTTTATAATTTATGCAGAAATAGGCAGCACGCTACTCAGCAGTCGAAGAGAAGAAAAAAAAGTATTCATATTTTCTGTAAATAGATCGTCTATTGCAAGTGCTAGCGCCCATCCAGGAGAAAACTACATCGAGAAAACTCGCCCGAAACACATTATGCTTCGTTCGGCTTTTTTGCTTGTGTTTGCCTACGAACCGTTGCAGAAACGTTCGATGTTACACTGTGCGATTAAAATTATCACTATATCTTTTCATTACTCGAGTTAGCGTATAGAGATTAATAGAGAGCAGCAGCAGCAGCGTTCTTAGCATCGACACACGAGGGCTCTCTACGACCCGCACCCGGACATGACATCATAAGTATTTTATGGCCCTTTGCTTATGCCCTTATCAATCACCCGTCTTCAATGTTGCGCCCTTGATGCGTCCTTTAGTTCTTTACCGAGAATGTATTTTTTTTTAAATATTTTGTCCGTTTGTGTTACTGTTAGCAGTTAGGACTTCTTGTGCAGGTTAAGTGTGAAGAGATGAACCGAGTAAGTGTATTGGAGTGCGAAGCAATCAAATAAAATAAAATAAATTTTTAATCAATACAAAAACAAGGCTTTTATTTTATCTTAAATATTCTTACAAATAATGTTACAGTCTAATTCTCATTATTAATCTCATGTGCAGCAATTTACATGTATGTTATTTTTCAATACGCAAGTCGAAAGTTGCCAGCTGTTGAACTATATTTGAAATAAAATAAAATGGCTTAAACAATTTTAAACTCAAACTGAATGGAAAGCAGGAAATCAATGAAAACGTTTGAACAACTCATCAATGAACAATGTTCATTTTACTGCGACGAAACTATGCACCAAAATAGGCTCAAATATGAATAACTCTCAAACACTCCACCGCATAAAATAGCGAAAAGAGAATCATTACTCAGAAACAAGTCAACCATTTGATGTATTTCACAAAAAATACTGCTTTGGGCCTCATAGTCAATTTTTTTAAACTTTATTTCTGGAGAAACACCTATGGGCGACATGGGCGTATCGATTTCCAAATTTTTCTGCCCACTATATTAAATTGTTATTTTTTGCTTTTAGCATTAGGCCCCTCAATATAAATATCATCAAGACTCAAATGATTTAAAACACATGATATACGATGGAGTCGCCTAGTATGTGACAAGCTGACGAAGGTCTGAATAAAAACTTATGCATTTTGACTGTACCAAAACCTGCGCCTCACAATTCGTCGCTTTATTTTACCTGCAACTTTTAGATTAAAAAATATATCTTTTATTCTACGCGATTGTCTATTTGAGGATATATATCGTGGTCGGTGACCATTGTGTTACGGTAAAGCACTGAACAGCAATTGAACCATCCGAAACCTTTTCAGCGATTCGTACACGAACGCTATTTCAAATCCCCAGAACAAAAGGTTACGGTCAAAGGGTCGGGATATTTCATAAATATCAAAACATGAGTACCGGTACCTTCCTGCCGAAGCTCTTTGGACGCAATGAACGAGGGTATAAAATGCCCCCAACCAGTAAGCGATGACTTTCAGTCCCTTCAGCTAGCTTCGGCTGGCAGCAAGAGCGTCTCAAGAATGGCCAAAGCATGGCTTCCAATATTTACCGCTTTGGGCGTGGTGCTTCTGGGGGTGAGTGGAGTGTCCACCATCGCGTTGGTGCGCGATCCGGAGTGTTTCAACGAGCAGCTGATCAACTACAAGGGTCGTGAAAGTTTGGGCAGTTTTTTCGAGCTCGCCAGTGAAGGCTACTACTCCGGAGCGTACGATGCCGAATGGGTGGACAACGAGACTTCGTCCTACCTGGCGGAAGACTACACGGAGCGAGGGGAGTCTAGCCGTGACCGACGTCGCGTTGATCCGACGTTCTACGGCCATCCGAAGACACGGGAGCAGATCTGGGAGCGCAACTTCGCGCACGTCATCACGGACAACCGGCAGTCGATTTCGCTGGTGACGCTGCTGAACAAGATCATCGCGAAGTACCTGCACAGCTGCGTACCGATCGTGCTGTACGACACGTACGTCGGCACCACCGAGAACTACATCCTCGAGGCCCTCTTCAGCGAGTTCCCCACGACCTACATGACGGGACGCATCGGGCCCAACTACACGCTGGACAACCCGGCCCTCCTGAACCCGTCCGGCGTGCAGTGCCGCAGCTACATCATCTTCCTCGCCGACGTCATGATGACGCGCAGGGTGATCGGGCCGCAGCTGAGCAGCTACGTCGTGCTGATTCCCCGCTCGAGCCAGTGGAAGCTGCAGGAGTTCCTGGCGGCCAAGCAATCGCGCGACATCATCAACCTGCTCGTGATCGGCGAGTCGTACTCGGTCGACAAGCGCGTCAACAACGAGCAACCGTACGTGCTCTACACGCACGAGCTGTACGTGGACGGGCTCGGCGCAAACCGTCCCCAGGTGCTAACGTCCTGGATCGGCAACAAGTTCTCGCGCAACAACGTGAACCTGTTCCCGCCCAAGCTGCGCAAAGGCTTCGCCGGCCATCGGTTCTCGGTGATGGCCTCCCATCAGCCACCGTTCGTGATCAAGCGGCTGACGACGGACGGCGTGGGCAACATTAACATCCGCTGGGAAGGGCTCGAGATTCGGCTGCTGCGCTCGTTGTCCCTGTATCAGAACTTTACCTTCGACATCATCGAACCGTCCAAGCCGCAGCTGGGGTAAGTTACCGGATCTCTATTCTATAGATCCATATCACATAACGCCGATCTAAGTAGGCACAATACACAAGTGTGAACAAAGTATGCCATGCAATGCTGTGCAAAGTTGTTGTTCTAGCTAAGCTAAGTTGTTCGTTTAACTATTTTCCGGCTATTTTCCACATGACTCGTAAAGTCCCAAGAATAGCTTAGTAGTGAAGGGATCGAATGGCCACGTTAGGTCTGAAATTAAGAGATCAATTTTATCGAGGAACTGGATTGAACCATATCAATGGATCAACATAAATTTTCTTCAAAGAATGATACTCACATCCGTTCCGTTACACTCGTTCTACTTTTCTCTTTCTTGGCCAAAGTTCTGGCGATGCAGTCATGGATGAGATCCTACGGAGGCAGGCAGATATTGGCCTGGCCGGAATCTACGTGACGAACGAGCGTAATCTCGCCGCGGAAATGTCTGTATCGCACTCGACCGACTGCGCCGCCTTCCTGACGCTAATGTCCAGCGCATTGCCGAGGTGCGTCACGTTGCGCTCGTGTGTTTGCACTCCTGATGAACACTGACTATTCGTCGCTCTACACCTCGCAGATACCGTGCCATCCTCGGACCGTTCCAGTGGCCCGTGTGGGTGGCAATCATCCTCATCTATCTGCTGGCCATCTTTCCGCTCGCCTTCTCCGACAAGATGACGCTGCGCCATCTGCTCGGCAACTGGAGCGAGATCGAGAACATGTTCTGGTACGTGTTCGGCACGTTCACGAACAGTCTCACCTTTCAGGGCGAAAACTCCTGGAGCAACACGAAGAAGGCGTCCACGCGGATGCTGATAGGTACGTTGTACGGTTGCGTTTCTTGCTCCCTCAGAATGATACCTCACCGGCGCGGACTGTACACCCCTATAGGTATCTACTGGCTGTTCACGATCATCATCACCGCGTGCTACACGGGCTCGATCATCGCGTTCATCACGTTGCCGGTGGAACCGGAGCGCGTCGACAGTGTGGACCAGCTGAACCGTGGCTTCTACCGCATCGGCACGCTGGACCGAGGCGGCTGGGAACGCTGGTTTACCAACTCGAGCCACAAGGCGACCAACAAGCTGCTGAAGGACCTCCGATACGTGAGCAGCGTCGATGAGGGGGTGCGCAACGTAACCGGTGCGTTCCTGATCTCGTACGCGTTCATCGGATCGAAGGGAGAGCTGGAGTTTCTGGTGAAGTCGAATCTTTCGAATCAGTACGTTAATCTTCTAATCTTCCTTTTAGATAGTTTTGTGAATGAGTTTTTGAAAGGAAATATTTAGTCGCAAACAACCCAACATCAAGCCAACCTTTCGTGCCCATAGGCTCAGACCCTTCCACTTGTTCCAATAACCGCAATCCTTCCAAAGCATTTTGCTTTCTATACCTACTCATGTAGTCTGATTCGTCTATTCTGCATCTTTCTTTAATTTCACAAAAGGTTCACCAACAAACGCTATGGACTGCACGTGAGCCGTGAATGTTTCGCCCTGTACGGCGTGTCCATGGCATTCCCTCCGAACTCGGTGTACCGCGATCCAATCAACAATGCGCTCCTGTACATGCAGGAGGTCGGCCTCATCAAGAAGCTCAACCGCGACGTAACGTGGGATACGGTGAAGACGAAGGACGGCCGCTTCCGGGAGGCATCCGTGGGTGACGTTCTGCGTGCCACCGCTCCGGACGAGCGCGGACTAACCCTGGCCGACACCGAGGGCATGTTTCTGCTGATGCTGTTCGGGTACGTGGTGGCCCTGGGCGTGCTCATCTCCGAGTGGGTCGGCGGCTGCACGAACAAGTGCCGGGAGGTGCTGCAGGAGCGCGCCGAACGCTTGAAGGCGGCTGCGGCCGGCGACTCGTCCTCCGTCCCCCGGTCGGCCACCTCCTCCGTCGACGCGAACGGTGGTGGCACGCTCCCGGCGAGCGTCAGCGCGACCAGCTCGGGTACGGCTCGCCGGATTCAGCTCACCAAGGAGCTACCGGATGCAAGCGAGAACGGCGCCGACGGACGGAGCGATAGTTCGTCGATCCACAAGCAAAGCCTGTCCGAATGCCTGTCGGAGGTGAGCGCACACACCATGCAGGATCTGTACAATGGCCCGGACCGGCGACACTCGACGATCGTGTTCATGGAGGGGCAGCTGATGTCGGATGAGGAAGCTCAGCGGACGGTCGCGCGCAACAAGAGCAAACAGCGGCGCAGCCTCAGCTCGGTGGTGGAGCGTGAGGTGGTACAACTGTTTCGATTTCTGGACAACGGTGCATATGCTGCGGACGAGGGACCGAGTGGTCTCGTGCGGCGAGGAGTGCGCGAGCGCAACGATGTCGAAGAAACGGCGGAGGGCAGAACACCCACAGTCGGGGAAGGCGTAGCACGCCGAAGTTTGGAGGCTACATTCGGCGAAAAGTTGCTTCACTAAGAAAAAAAATTCCCACTTAAATGAAGAAAAACCTGAACATAAAAATCCTTAACAAATAAATGAACAGTGAACAGAGGATTAAAAAGCACCGGAATAGAAGTATATTAAATTTAAAAAAAAAACCGAAAAGAATAGCGAAACAAATATTCAATGCAAAAGCTTAGCCGAATGTTTATTTAAGAAACGCTTTAGAATAAACCAAAGGAACAGATCCAGGAATCAAGAAGTCATCGTCAGTCGGCGCTTACACGGTAATGCCGCAGTACTTGGCGTTAATCTTCTGCGCGTCGCGCGGCGTCAGACCGGTTTCGCTGCCAAAGTCGCCGAAGTACGGCTTCAAGTTGCTGAGCACCGGACAGCAGAGATCGGCCGCACCGGCATAGCGGGAGTAGTGCATCACGCTGCCATAGTTGTACTTCACGCCGTAGGTGGTGGCCACAGAGGGAGGCACCTTGCCGAAGTTGGTTTCGAAGAAATCAGGATCTGTGGGAAAACAAAACGCTCGCGGGTCAACACCGGGGGATTGCTGCAATTTTCGGGCTCCCTGTGTACACTCCCTCCCATACCTTGGTACTCCGGAAGAAGGTTGTTGATATCGATGGTCACGTACTCGTCACGGTCATCACGCGTAAACTCATGGAAGAAGCCGATCGTGTGCAGCATCTCGTGCACCGGCGTGCCAAGGCTCGTCATGCACTCGGGCGTCTGCAGGTTGACCCGGTTGTACTGGTTGAAGGGGCTGCGTCCGACGTACGCGTAGCAACCTTCGTCCGCGTTCGTGAACGACACATAGATCAGCTCGGTGGTGCGAGGAATGAACCGAACGCAGCTTTGTGCCGCGATCTGATCCATGGCCGCCTGCAGAATGGCCAGTTGTGGTTCGGCTGTGGAGACAACGGTGCGTTCAGTGGCAGAAACCTTCTAACGCTATCAAGAATTGAGCTTACTAAAATTTCCCTTGATGACATAGGGCACGGTTGCATTGGGCCATTTTTCAATGGCAAAATCATCGGTCAGTACAAGGCGGGTACCCTTAGCCTTCAGTGTTGGTCTTAGGATGATGTCTCCCTGGTAGTAGTGCCCAAATCCATACTCATGCGCAAATCCGACCCCCGTTTTGGGATTGTACCCCTTGAGGCGCTTTCCTGTGAATTATGGAATTAGATTAGATGTTCAATGCTCGATTCCACTTGGGACGCCAGCATTCTCTCCACTACCCAATACGTACCAACTGCGACGCTCGGTGCGGAGTAACTGTAGCTGAACGATGCAGCCAAAGCCAGCTCACACAGGCCTAGGGCCACCAACGCGCTGATGAGGAAATTTTTCGATGCCATATTGCGGTTGCTTCCTGAAGACGATTCGACTTCTGCTGTCGTCTGCTGCCACGCAGGGTAGCTTATATACCGAAGAGACTATTCCCCAAAAATTTCTTGCCGGCGGCCCATCAATCACCCCGCAAAACTGCATTCGCTGCGTATTCAACGCCACTATCTCCGGCACCGGGAGCGTCTTCTTTGTGGTAGTTTGAATTCCTTAATTCTGAGTTTAACAGTTTTCCCCTGCCAAGCCAGACTGCAATGCACTGCAAGCGGGACGACCAACCTGTTATGGTAAATAGTTTCCAAACCTTTGCATTATTGCATTTTCTTTGCGTTTGGTTAAAGATTATTTATATACACGTTTCATTGTTCTTGTGTTCTTTGTTTGCTTAAAGCATCCGAGCGTTAAATAATATTGCAGAACAATATGAAATGCCTTTTTTGTTAATGGGTCTAGACTTTTGAAGGCATTTTTAAAGGCATATCAGATGAAAAATAAATCGCTCCATTAAACCAACCAACTAGCACCATTATGTTTGCTTCTCTCTGGGCTAGAATTTTATTTTTATTCAATTTCTATTCCGAAGAACAAATTATCAATTGCATGGCAATAAAAGCGACTGTTTGAGCAAATGTTAGAATAATTACTTAGTTTTTCAAGTATGCTTTGTATGAATTACATGCAATTTTGTTTACACAAAACAAAAATTTTAGATTTAAATAAAAAAGGGGTACATCTTCTATTTGAACAGGGTCAAAATGTTCTTTTTTAGTTTCAACAAATATTCAGATTCTTAGTAATCACATTCAATACTGGCTTTTTGCCGGGATTTGCGCGGGGTTTTTGCGATGAAAGCGCTTTTGAATGGACCGAGTTCTGTTACAATTTAATTAACTTTTGCCATATCCTACCGTTATTTTTTCCACGTTAGTTCCATGAGGTAACGTAGACTTTCTGGGATTGTCTAAACCCTTCATTTTAGAGCATTTTCACAGTCGTTTTGTGCCAGTCCGTTCCAGCTATGCGCTTTGCCTTAAAACGAAGAAGGCTGCGACGCTGTTTAACGATGCTGATTAGCCTGCTTGGATCGTACCGTTGTAAACGCTCAAAACACCCATTTTGCGAGGAAGGAGGAGTTTCTTACCCTCGACATGTTGCTCGCCAGTTCCAAAAACCCGTCTGTACCGAAATTGACGCAGATCGGTACAGTGGTTTTGGCGTCCATGACTTGCGCCCGAGTTATTTTTATTTATTTGTTTAAAGAAGAAGAAGAAGATAAAAATCTACCCTAATTGGTGTCCATTAATAGATGAAGTATTTATCAATCAATCCAAACGTATAATAAGGCGGGAGGCTTGAATCGAAGTTGCAAATGGGGTGTCTTTCTTTAGGTTCATTAAAATATCATCTATTAAATTATCAAAATGCGTGGCAATTGTAAGAACATTTCCGTGCTGCTCGCATGTTGCACGCGGCAATCGATCCAAAATTCGCAACCGCTTGGCACCTGCACTGACATCACGACCGGTTTGTTTGGCACAACGGCTTAGATAACGCCCTTATTGGCCCCTCGTCCGGCTTACCCCGTAACCAAGTGGATAAAATACTGGCTAACTGTGCAACGATATTATCCAATATCGGAAGCCACTTTAGACGTAGGGCACTTTCAAGATCAAGAGGTGGTGGCAGTTTGGGTCATTTTTTTTCTTTTCTTTTTTTTTTCGACAACTCGATCAAATCATCGCGTAGTCTAGCGTTTGCTTGCCAATTAAAATCCGGCCCTAAGGGGTGCACGGGTGGTTTTCTTTAATTCTGTTTTTTTCTGCTTTTGTCCATCCCCCCCCCCCCCCCCCGGTTGCACTAGTTACAGTACAATAAAACGGGAAATTACGGGCGAACAGGGCGGGACTCGTTAGCGTTTCCTCGATTTACGGCACCCTAATTGCCCGATTAGCTTCCGTAGGGTCGCTGTGTGTCCCGTAATACCCAGTGTGAACCCTTTCTCCATTTTTTTTTGCAGACGTTTTGGGATGGTTCAGGTGGTGGAACAAGGAAGGGGATGGAGGGGGCAGGTGCACTTCCCTGTGCGACAATGCGTAGAATATGTGTCACAATGCTTACTTTTCGTTTCATTGCTTGTCTTACGATGGCAACAGTCGGTGACAGAAAAATAGCGATAGAAGAAATGTTTAGCTGTTCCAATGATTCAAAAAAGCAGCATGTTTTTAAAATTGTTCAACTGTTTAAATTTTTGCGGTAAAAGAATTGGACAGCTCTGAACACAAAAGAAAAGAATGAAAGCCTGTTCACAAAGAAAAAAAGGTTAAATTTGCGTCCCAAACTGTTTGTCTTCGGTACACCTGCAGTTGGATTTTCAGTTTTTTCCCCCCCTATTTCCATTTCAACGTCTGTCGTCAAATGTCTCCCCCGTTAATGAACCCTATCGAATTAAGCCTTCCCGTGCGGTAGCCCTGCCCTACCAGCTCGGTTGCTTTGATCGATTTTTGCACCTCGACTACACACTGCTAACCTCGTGCCACAATTATGCGTCTTTTGCCGTCCCGTCGGACAGCGAAAATGGCGGAGAAGGGTTCGTATAAATAGCAAACGGTAGGCGACACGCGGTGCCAATAGTCACCCGCTGCCAATAAACGACGGTGGACGGTGGTTTCGAGTGCCTGCGTCCACATATAGCTAAGACACACGCGCGACCCGTAATCATTCGTGGGATCTATCCAACATGGCGGCTTTGGCGTCACCGACGGCGCTGAGAACGTTGCTGACCCTCGGTCTGGTAGTGGCCGGCGTAAAGCATTGCTCCGGGCAGACGTACCGCTCGGAGAGTGCCGAAGTAGGTAAGTGGAGTGTGTCAAACGAAAGAACTTCCCGCCGTAGCGTTTCAAGGGGTCAAGTTCTCAAGACAGCCGCCAGGTGCTCCCGGCGCTTGGTTTGATGCTTTAATTGACCCTTGATCGACAAATCGTTCTGCACCACTTTCGACTGCGCAGGTAGACTGGTGCAGGAGTACGACAGTCGCTACTATCAGCAGCCGGCGCACGAGCTCGGCTTTGGCTACTACTACCAGGGTGACATCATGTTGCCTACGCCCCGAAGCCAGAACCGATTATCGCTGTCCGAGGAGCAGACATCCACCCGCTGGCCGAACGCCATCGTACCGTACTACATTTCACCCAAATCGTTCAGTAAGTACGACACGCCTTGGAGAGCGGACGCGTTGGTCCCAAAACTGGTACGAAGTCCGTATACCGTACACGAATTGTTCCTCCGTCCATTTCCAATCCTCCCAGAACCGAGCGAGATCCGCACCATCCAGGAGGCGATGAGTGTGTTCCACACGAGAACGTGCGTCCGCTTCATGCCCCGGACGCCCCAGTCCCAGCATTACGTGCGGATCACGAGCAACAACGCAGGATGCTACGCCTCGGTCGGGCGCATGCTGGACAACTCCCAGAACGTGCTGAACCTGCAGACCCCCGCCTGTCTGACCCGCGGAACGCCGATTCACGAGCTGATGCACGTGCTGGGCTTTCTGCACGAGGTCAGCCGCCCGGACCGGGACGAGTACGTCTACGTCAATCGGAGCGCGCTGAAGCCGGAGTATCAGTGTACGTAGGGTTCTTCGCGTTGGCTAAGGGCAAACTTCCGTTTTTTTTTTATAGTGTAGCGCATTGCTTTACCGCTTCTCCTCTTCAGCAAGCGCGTTCTACGACACCAACTTTGCAAAGTTCGAGAGGAACGTCGAAACGTACAAAATCCCATACAACTACGGTAGCATCATGCACTACACACGCTATGCGGGCGCCCGCGATCGGCGGTATCCGGTGCTGATGAACTTGGTAGGTAAACAATTCTGACTCCATGCGTGGCATCCCAGGTCCCCTAAAGGCTTAAACAAATAAGTTGTCAAAGTTGATAACTCTGCCGGCCATCATAACAATCTCACTATTTGTGGAACTGCGCTTAAGAAAAGTGACTCCTCTATAATCGGATATTATGCCCCACAATGTTTTCTTTCTTTTTTTATTTCGGCATCCTCAGAAACCTTACAGCGAGCCAGACTTTGGCCACCACACGCTCAGTCAGTCGGACATCGATGCCGTGAATTCCCGCTACTGCCGGAATGCAATCACCCAGCCCATCTCCTCCCAGAGACCGTTTTACCCCTCATCGAAGCCTCTCCCGACTTTCAGTTCCTTCATATAACCGAGTACTCGCGGCATACGCGTTACGTGGTTGGAAAATAGACTATTCAGTTATCCAGACTTTCCCTCCGTTTCCGTCGTATCCGTCTGGTCGTTTGTACGTGAGTCTTAAAAATGCACCACTGCAGAACGCATTTCTTCCACTAATAATACTAATAATTCCCTAGAAAGAACAATACCTTTTTCCGCCTACGATAGTGCTAATGGGCAAATTAAATTAAAGTGTTTCCATTATCGAACGTTCTAATTCGACAATCAACATGCGGTAGTCTCGAAAACCAACGTGTCTCTTTCAACGCTCATGCCTCATGCAGAATTGTGCAACCCAAATGAAATAAAGGAATACTGAAGGTATATTGGCCGAAGATTTGTTACAATTATTCTTAACGATACTGTTGCAAAGTTTGACTTTCAGCTCAGACCTCCAGAATCCAGTGAAATTACTTCCAAAAAAGTTCACAGAACTGTAAGTATATTTTCACTCTTAGACAGCCCTGGAAAAGCTACTTTTTCCATATCAAACCCCACCGCACTGCACTTCAATGCTCCCCATCCGTCCCTTGCTTGTGGGAAGAAAGGCACATATAAATACCGGCTAGCTAGATAAAGTCGCCTAGTCAAACGAAAACGGAAAAGAGCATGCGTCGACGGGTGATGCCAGTGTTGCTGCGAACGTTACTACTGACGCTCGGTCTAGTTGCCGGTGTGAAACACTGTGCGGGACAGAGGTACCACACGGAAAGTGTAGAACTGGGTAAGTAAGACTACAAAAGTGGGTCAACTAGCCTAACTGCGGTTTGTATCGAACTCACTTTTTGACAAGGTTATGTAATTGTTTCTCTCAGGCAGGCTTGTTCAGCAGTACGACAGCAACGATCAGCAGCAACCACCGGCTCATGAGCTTGGGTTTGGCCACTACTACGAGGGCGACATCATACTTCCATCGTCACCCGACCAGGACCGGTTGTCCACATCCGAGGATCTTACATCGACGATTTGGCCAAACGCGATCGTACCGTACCGTTTTGCGCCGAGGAATTTTAGTGAGTACTACAAACCGAACCATCCCGAACATCCCAGTAGGCATCGGCAGACCGTTTCCGTTTCATTCTCCAGCGGCGCGCGAGATTCGCAAGATCGAAGAAGATATGAATGTGTTTCACACGAGAACGTGCGTCCGGTTCGTACCGCGGACAGCGCAGACACGGCACTACTTGACGATTACGAACCGCCCGGCGGGTTGCTACGCCTCCCTGGGGCGCATGCTGAAAAACTCCCAGAACGTGCTGAACCTGCAGACCCCGGCGTGCCTGACCCGCGGAACGCCGATTCACGAGATGATGCACGTGCTGGACTTCCTGCACGAAATGAGCCGCCCGGATCGGGACGAGCACATTAGCATTAATCGGTGCGCACTCAAGCCGGAGTATCAGAGTAAGTTGAGCTAACGCCTCCGTGACCAATATCTATATCTATATCTATCTATATCTATATCTCACGCGAATCGGATCGACCTTGCTTTCTGCACCCTCCAGCGGACGAATTCTTCAATACCAACTTTGCGAAGCACGTGCAGGGCGTGGAGACGTACAACATCTCGTACAACTACGGCAGCGTCATGCACTACACCCGCTACGCAGGGGCACAGAACAGACAGTACCCGGTGTTGGAGAATTTGGTGAGGGGACGAGTCGTCTTCGATACTTTTTAAATTGTCAACGATTCAATTTCGGTCAAAACCTTTCCTTTCCAAAGAAACCCTACGACCAAGAAGACTTTGGCAACAGCACCCTCAGCCAGTCGGACATCGAGTCCGTCAAGTTCCGCTACTGCCAGAATGGAGGCGCCCTCGACACGCTCAAGTACATCTTCAGTCAAACCCTAAACCCAATGGTTCGGATATTTTATGACCGGTTCTGACGCAAAAGGATACCCCCCAGGATGACGCTAGAACCGACTCAGTGCCATTTTTTCTCAATCTTTCTATACATCGTTGAGCAAGCTCGAGTGAAGAAGAAAAACAAACACAAACAACGGACCGTAATGTTTCAAAGTATTTTTGCTTTTCTTTTCAAAGAATAGGTTTTGGGGGTTTTTATACAGTTTCCGCGACACCTTCCACGCCATCCGACGGGCGGATGGTTTACTTATACGTACACTTTTTAAAGATATATTACATATATTGCCGGTGTCGTTTGTTACCTTCCTCGTTCAGTTATGTTGTTGCAAATATAAAAACATATTTCACCGCTCTTGGCTTATGTGCTGCAGAAATTGGTTTAAACTAAATCTAACACTCTCGATTTTCCCTCCCTAAACTTACATATACAGCAGCAATTTTTTGTGTGTGTCTTTCTTCACGGGGAAGAACGCTCCACAAACAAATGGGAAATAGTCGTTTCAAATTTAAAGAACAGCAAAACAACATAATTCCCTCATTTGGTTGTTTCGTAAAGAATAAAGAATTTCGCGGATGTTTCACTCCGCTGCGCTTATATTTTGCTTTGCTTCTACCGCATACTAATTGTTTTTCATATATCCTTGGATTAGGACGATTAGATTTGGTTGTTGTATGTATGTCACCGTGTGTTCGTGTTTGTGTATGTGGGGGAGGAGGTGGTCGTGTGTGCAATGCCATGAGTCCAATCAAGATTGTTTGTCGGTGGTGTTTTCGACGGAGAAGAAGATCGTTTCTTTACACTTTCTCACTCGCTTCCTCCTGGTGTGTGCCCTCTTGTGAACCTATCCCTCATCAAATGTGCAGGGGCGTGTGCTTGTGAGTGTATGTTTCTGTGTTGGCCTCTAATAATGTGAATTTATAGCAAAAAAGTACCTTGCAGCTAAAGGTGGTTTATTGTATATTTTTAAAGTGTTTCATTTCGTCTTATTGTTATTAAGATAAGATTAATTTTTGTTTGTCTGATAAATCGTACAAGAGTGCTGGGTCGCAGCACAATTGCGCACACTTATGGATGAGGTTTCAATGTTTTCTGTATTTTTGTTTCCATTTTCTTGGCGTAAAAATCGATCGACGAGTTCCTTTGTTGCTTGCTTATGGTTTGTCTATAACTGTTCGCCATTCTTTTCTCCTGCTATTGTGACCTACGAAACGCTACGCTTTCGGCCCCGCACAATGGGACATACGGTTTACTTCCATCCTACCAATACTACAGTACTAATAAGTTCGAGTCTTAAAAAAGGTTAATTTCGACATATCTGATTTCCATCTTTTTCTTTCCTTCTATTTCTACATACGCTTGATATAAATATTAAATATATCGTTTGTTTTCTGCTTTATATTGTTTTCTATTCTTTTCATTTTCCTGTCCTGTTTTTCTGTTCTGTTACAACAGTTGCATTGGTTTTTTTTTTTTGTATTCTTCCCTTACGGTTCAGTTTCCCCTTGTGCACAAATTCAGCTTTAGATTATCGAGTGAATTAACCAATTTTCGTCTGCATTTGTCGAACCATTTCTGTCAGGACACGGAGAAGGTTAGACTTATCAAATAATTGATTTGCAAATTTCACAACTTTGATTACTTGACCCCTATTCAGTATTATGTAAAGTTTCGTTCCAGTGTGCTGAAAGCATACTCCACGCTCCTTATAGGCGCATTTTTTTTTTCATTTTAGTCCTAGAAGAAAATGTACACCATTTGAAAAAAGAAACACATTTGCTGGCTATATTTGCACGTTACCCAAACCAGTCTGGTAAATTGTCCATTCCGTTTCTGTGAGTTGAGGTATTTTCTTAATTATTTTTTTCCTGTGTGTACGACCGAGAATTTTGGTTGTCGTTTTCAAGCGTAAAGAAAAAGTTTTGTTTACCCAAAATAAAACAACTTTCGTTGGTTGAACGTTGAAAATTGAAACGAAAAATATGACCAACAAATTTCGGAAAAATGAAGGTCGAAAAACAATCAAAACTTAGCTGAAATTTGCAAACCAAGGCGTTATTGGCTGTCAAAACGAACTGATAGAGGTGGCTTATTTTACTTGCATTTTTTAGAAAAACTTCCAACCTTGGTTCTTTCTCGCATTCGCTTTTACTTACTGAAAGACATGTTTTGGTTATGCACTTTTTCCTTCTTGTCGCAGACAAACGAAAATGCTACTGGTTGTGCTGGTCAATCTTACGAATCAATTGTACTTCTATGAGTTTGTGAGTGTGTGAAACACGTGATCTGTTGTCGATGGTAAACCAATTCGGGAAAGAGAATTGACGAAGGAGAAGCAAGTACTGGGCGTCTCCATTGTGGTTTCCAGTCTCCTTGCAAGGGTAGGGAAAGCAGCGTCAGTTGGAGATAGGAGATCCATGAATGAATATGCATTTGGTCGTTTTTTCTTTTGTCAAAGCCAATTGTGTGTACCAATCAATATGCATCGTGGTTCCCGTATGACGGAAGCAGTAACAATAACGTACGGAATAGGGAAGTAGAATTGTTTTACTTTATACACTTACACCAGCGTGTAGCAAACTGCTCTCCTTCACTCACGATTGCTTCCTCGCGTGACCCATGATTTAAGCCTTTTCTACACTCTATTTGCTTGCCAGAAAAATACTTTTCACTACACACAGCTGCAAAACAGGATTCTTTTTTCAGGGAAAATGTGTTGCCACTACTCTCCAAATCCTTTCAATTGCCTAGCAGGGACTCACTCACACAAACACCCACTCAAAGTCCATATTCCATTCAACATCATACCTTGCATTCCTTTCTCACACCCATCGACGTGTTGTTAACAAAAAGACAATATTGGTTTAGATTTTCTTACAGTTTCCTTTTTAGTCTATACAACTGCTCTCTTTATTCACCTTTATCTTACTCTCTCTCACACACACGCGCGCTTTTCATTGTTTCCATTCTCGTTTCTCGTTCATACACGATTGATTACTTTTCGACCGTTACGCACGGAAACTAGTGTGCCCTCCCATCACGCCACAATGCGCACCATAGTTTAGCCCTGTTTATACCAGGGTGGGGCAGGGGGTGGTTGCTGTGGGTGAGGACATTAGTTTCGCGTGTCCCGGTACAAATTGGCAGTGATCGACTGGTTCGTTCCATCCATATATATTTTGCAATTTAGTGGATTGTTTAATTTATATTTTGTCTTCCCTTTTTTTCCATTCCACGCTGCTTCTTTATACATACACATACATGCCGCCCCGGTTCACCACGACGAAAAATGTGTGGCGGCGGCGCTTTTACACACGCTTTTATCTTACGTTACGTCAATTAAATCAATTAGCCCGATTGGTGTGTTCTTCCAATTTGCACATCACGCGACGCGCCTCAGCGAACGAACGAACCAACGAAACCAGGAGTCAACCGCCGGGGTATTTTTTTTTAAAGGAGATGGCCGTACTGCGCCAACTAAATCCGCCGCTGAAAAACGCGGCTGTGTATTGTTGATGGAATTGAGGAAAATTCTTTATTCATCTTACTGAAACGTTTCAGATGCTATACTCCAGAACCATCTTCGCTACGTAAGGCCTTTTCAACGTCTGGCTCTCGCGCTTCTCACCTGAGCGATTTGTATAAAGTAAAACAGTTTTGCATGTGTTTTTGCAACAATAATTTAAACGTGTTTTAAGAATTGCAAGTTTATGAAGATGATAAATTTTGCACAATTTTGTAACGCGGTGAAAGGTGATAAAGTTTGACATTTTTTCTCGTTCGTTTGATTTCACATTATTGATTTTTAGCACTTTTTTTCTGTCCCATTCGGGCGTGCGAAATCTAACGAAAAACATGGCTTTTTGTAATTGTCCATGATGTAGTTCCAAACGATTTTAACGATTGGAAAAAAAAGTGTTAATGCTTTACAGTGATAAAGTAAAAAATGATACCAAATTGAAGACTTCGCCTTCTTCAGCAAACAGATGAGGAGCTAGAAGAAGTAATTGGTGGTAGTAGTAGTTGAATTGGTTGGTGATGATATTATGCAGATAGTTGTGGATAGGGGGATGTTGGAGATAAAACACATTGGATGTTTGATGTTGTGTTTGGGCATCTCTTTCATTTTCCATCCATCAAACGGAAAAAAACGGTTCGCCAACGGGTGGAAAAGATGACTTGAACAAATGATTTTTTTCCATCCTTCCGGGGTTTGGTGTTTTGTTTCTCCGGCAACAACAAAGATTAAATAACGAGATAAGAATACGTTCAGGGTATCAGAACTCGTATGACTTCTCGTTCGCTTTCTCCCTTCCTTTGTATTTTTTTTTTTGCTCTTCATTCTTCTTGCATCTCACCAACTGTTGCTCAAATACGACGCGTGTCTTCTTGCGCGTAAATGAAAGGTGTATAGCATCAGGCTAGAAGTAAAAGAAGTGAAATATTTGCGCATCCCCTGCTTTTCGGCGAATGATTTGCGTCGTCGGCTCCTAGCGAGATTTTTTCGCTACTCGTTTCGCGATCGCCACGCAAGTGGCTAGGGTCTGTTGAATTCGAGTTTCATCCGCAGCCTGTTTTAATACCGGGCTTCGTTTGTGCATCTGGGCCAAATGGGCTACATTCCTACACCATCGAAGGGTTGTACCTTTAATATTATCCATTTTTTTATGTTACCAACCACAGACGCATGCCTTTTCTTAGCACGCAATTGCTTCTCTTAAACTGTCGCTTAATTATTACTCCAATTTTCCTTTAATCTTGTGTTCCTTGTCACAGATAAGAAAAGCAAAAACTACCATACTTTTCGAACTATATTATGTACCGATACTCAATTAACGATAATTCTAGTGGTGGTAGTAGTAGTGATGATATTTCCATGCACTGTTGGGGCGTTGTGTGATCTGAACATATCCCTCGAACCGGTCGACGGTGTCCGAACGCACAACATATATAGCTCTTTTCACACGTAGTTTAAAAAAATGTACAATTATATATTTAAACGGGTATTGTAGGGTTCTAGTGCGTACCACTACTTGGTACCCGGTTAAGCTGTTGCTTCTCCTTTTTCCTTGCAGATCAACAATGTTGAACTTCTGGGATCTTATTTAAAAACAAAACTATCAAGAAATTCATTGAAAATACACTAAACCTAATCTACCCACTGTACCCAACCTGGAGTAAGTTGGCGCCGTGGGTAATTTTAAGCACCCAAAATTTGGAGAAAATTCCGCTCCTTTCTCCGGCAACAGAGGAACCGACCATTTCTTCGTACAATTAAAATGGTAAAATGAACATCGCACGATTTTCCCTAACCGTTTTCCTAACCTGCTCCTTCTCCTATGACATCCGAAACGATACACCTACACATGAAAGACGTATGGGGTAGCAGACTGCCAAATCCTCTCCCTTACGAGCGGCGTAGTTCTGCTAAGTTGGTACGTGTGTTTGCATGCTGGCCGAAAGCTGTCTATTTATGATACATTTTTCTTCATCATCATTGAGATCATTGAGCCAGACTTATTTCAGAGATCGTAATGGATCGTTTTGAAAAACTAACCTTTACGAAAACAAGCGCCACGCTTCGCCGTATGAAGCAAACGGCAGTCATCAGACGGGAAAGCCACAACTGCTTCCTGTATTACGTGAGTGCAATACAACAGAGGACGGACTCGTTATCTGTCGTCGTCTGTACAGAGCGCGGAGATGGCACGGGAAAGGAAAAGAGATGAAAAAAAAACACCGAGAGGGAACCTACACACTAGAGCGAGGGGACGACAGCGCGGTGTGATCGATGATAGGCACTGGTCATTCGTACACAAGGTAACTCTCCTTCTCCGCTCCACCGATCTGGTTTGTCCGGCGGCGATAGGAGCGAACAGACGCATCCTTCCTAAACGACTCCCAACAATTACCATTTTCTGTTCTAGAACACACCCTGCATCCCCGGGCAAGTACTTCTTCGGTGAGGTAAGTTCACTGTGTTTGTAGCAGACAAAAAACGTGCAATCAGTGCGATTACTTCCAAGTATAAATTTTTAATTGGTCTCCAGTGTACCTTTTGTTTTAACCCATTCGTCCACCTACGACGTGCTTATTTTCTTCTCGATTGTATTTTTCCATTGTAAGAGAGTTATCAAAAACTGTTAACTTATTAGATTTTGTTTCATTTCTATTTCAATACGGCTCAATACTTTCTCCTCAGGCTTATGTGTTATTACATTGCGACTCCACGGCCGGTTCCGATTTGACAGCGATCGTCTAGCGCTGAGAACGACCGCACGTCCTGTGTGCGAGACATAACGATTCTGAAGAGAACCGCCGTATTTCTACCGTTGTGTCCTGCTAACTTCTTGATCAATGTTTCGTTTTACTGTGTTTTATAAATGTACCTCTGAGTTCCATTTGCCCTACCAATACACAAATCTCCTCTTCTTCCTCTGTTTAATTCAACCTGAGAATTATTTGTTGTTTGCGTTTCCATAATCTGAAGTGGCTTCCTGAACCTGAAGTGGTAAAATATTTCACAAAGGAGTGTGTATCTAAACTTGATTTTATGATTGGTTTTAACCTTATCTTTCTACACGGTTTATATATTCGGCAATATTGCTAAACGAACTGCGCACCGCGCAAACGTTTTTATTGTTAGTTGGTGGATTGTGTAATTGTTCTTTTCTTTCCTCTTTCAGCTTATAAATGAGTTGCAAGTTTGTTCCTTTCTTTAACGCGATTATTTGGTTGGCTAGCTTGTTTGACAGTGATGTGTCTATATTATCGAGAAAAAAAATTAATCTGCCTACACACGATGCTGGTGGGGGAATGGAAAAACCGAAAAACCGTACGTAAAAAGTATCACAAAGATTGTAGCACCACTTTAAGATCTCCCCGCGCCGTTTTACCTTCCGACAACTCCCGATGGGTAGTAATGGAGATCGAAAAATGAATAACTTCATCGCGAAACATCGCAGGTAGAAAATATATAAGAAAACAATACAAATTGGCATTGCTCTCCCCCTTCATAGACCACTGAACACACAAACGAACATACATACAACACTTTAAAACGGAGGCGCAAGTCCAAATGAAATCAATTAAGGGCCCTTCTCTTTCAACATTTGGCTTAGCGAGCGTGTGAAATTTCTTCGTTAAAGTTTCCTTTTTTGACCCCGTGTTCTCTTCCTTTTCGTCCGTAATTTTGTTTGACAAATACGTACATAGTCACAAAGTAACACTAAAACGATTCGCGAAACGAACAGAAGAAAAACATGAAATCTACATCGCGCGCATCATTCCTAAAATCTGCCCTAAATAAATTAACTACTTAAACTTTACACACACATATCGGTCGAAAAAGGACAGGAAACATAAAATAAAACACAGAAGGTATAAACGCGATTAAATATGCGCCAACCGAACGACATGACACTCACAGATAGATATATCATCGGACACGCGTGCTGTTTGTTTTTTGGATGGCTTATTTAATGTACAGCTTAATGTTAAAAAGAAAAACCTTAGTTTCCTCCCATTTCCTACTACTTCTTTCGTTCCTTACCGATTCGGTAGTGATTTTGGCTAGTGTTTTTTTGTTTGCTTTCCATTCCTTATCGCCGAGTGATGGTGGGGTAGTCTCCGCCCCCTACCTAGTCGTCGTAATCTCTCGCTTCGGAACCGACACTGAAACATCGACGCTATTTGCTTCAATATCTATTTAGGGTGCATGCCGCTCCTATATGCTATTGCATTTATTTAGAATCGTTAACAAACTTGGGTGTGTGTTTTTCGGGAAAATAATCCACGCGCGTAATAAATGAAGTGTTTCGTGATCAAGAATTGCAAAAAAAAAGAAAAAAAAAGAAAGAAAATGTCTAGTTCACAATTGGAGTCGAAGAGTCTTTTCCAGTTTGCAGACGCAGAAATTCGAACACATGCTCCGCAGAGGCGCCTTGCCTTTGCAATATTCCTAACAGTATGAGATGATCCATCCTCTTTTTTTATGCACAATCGCTGCTACGCTAGTCGGCCGACACAATTATATCATTTTTATAGCAGGGGATATCACCACCATCATAATTTTTGGGACGGGGATACATTTGAACTAAATTACAACTAAACTTACCGAGTAAAACAATTTACAATTCTTACGAGACGCCCCCCGCCACCGAGCGGAAAGCCCTTGGGGCACACAGATAGATAGTTCCGGTAAGGAAGAGAAGCGGCTGCTGCAGTATTGCAGGATTTTGGTGTGACCGATAATGGGAAGGGAAGGTGGTATAGTAGTTTAAGATGCCACCGAGGACACCGGAACGCCGGCGGTTCCCGTGACGGAGGTGGTGGAGGATGAACACGACGATGCCACGTTGGGGCTACTGTTGGCAGTGGGAGCAGTAGATGCAGTGGCAGGAGAGGACGACGATTGTGCCACAATCGAAGATGTGGCTGCCGTCGTCGAGGCGGATTGCTGCTGCTGCGGGGAGGCCGTCGACGTCGCGATCGCTGGCAGTGGCGGGGGAGGCGTGTGAAGCACGAACGAATCGTACACCTGCATCAGCTCCGCCAGCTTGTACTCCTCCAGGCATACGAAGCCCTGCAGGGTGGGCGATTGTTTGCGCGCGCACCCCATACAGTGCACGATGTGGCGCTTCTCCTGCTCGCGAATGAACAAAATGTTGAAGACTTCCACCTACGAACGAAGAAAAAACGATTGGTATTACAATCATCATCTAGCGGGGCTTGTTTTTCGTGATTGATATTGCTACTATGGGGTGGTATTGTTCAGATTTCTTGCACCTGCCTCGATTCTGAAGCGAATGAGTTCAGGAACGCCTATGAAATCAAAAGGTTTACTCTAGCACCAAATCGAATGACAGTTGTCCTCTAACGGAGGACTCCCTGGTGGCCCTGGAACATGCCTGTGTCCCCTTTCGGGGAGGACGCAACATCCCTCATGCCAGCTGTGATGCAAATCTATGCTACGATCTAGAAACAAACTGTTAAATCATGTCGATATCATCGATTTGAACATTTCTTTATTTATTTGGCCTGTTTTTTATTTGGCTTCAAGTACTTAAACGTAGCTTCAGGTAACATGCTGAACAACATAATCATAACATTTCGTTTTTTTTTTTTTTTGAAACAATAAACAATAAATAAGTTGTAAAAAGCAGCGTCACACTTACCTCACATTGGCCGCAGTAGTGTGAGGCCTCGTTTTTGCCGCGACCATGAAACCGAACTTCGACGTTCAACGATTTGACATACTCCAGGATTTGCATGCAGTGCTTCATCGTTTGCATCAGGCAGGTTCTAGAGTTTGGAGGGCAAAATAGTTGGAATCGCATTAGAATCATAGACCTAAAGTGTGCCGTAAGTTTGTCTTTCCCGCATAAGGGTATCCGGTCAGAGTAACAATTTCTCGACATTGTAGTTCAGGAGAACGAAAGTTAGAATGATTTTGTTTGGTTCTCATCATGTGGAAAGCGCGACAGTATGCATTGACAGAATGGATTGTTTCAAATACTTACTTGATAGACTCGAACATCTTCGGGTCTGAAACCTTGATATTGCGGGCGAGGTTCCAGCTCAGGTGCACCATCGGCACGATGCTCTTGTAGCTCTCGAGCTTGTTCCACTCGTATCGCTCCACGGCGAGCTGATACTGTCGCGCCGTTAGCGGCCCAACGTTCCAGGCGATGTTGTTGCACCATCCGATGGCCTGCACCCAGTGGACACAGCTGAAAAAAAAAAAGATTGATCAATAAAATTGGGAACTTTTTTCAATTTAAAAGAAGAGATCACCTACCCAGCATTGACCCACACCAAATCGCCTGGCCGCTGGGTGAACCGATATACAGGGATGTTCTCGGCGTACAGGTCCTCCAGCGCGGGCCACCACGACCCGTGCAGGTAGTTGATGTTGTTCTTCTCGCACAGCGCCTGGATGCCGCCCCAGTACGAATCGGGCGTCGCAAACCACTCGCAGTCGCCCGGTCCGATGTTGATGTTGATTGAGCAGAAGTTGTTGTTCTCCTGGTGACCGGGCGTCCGGCTGCCCGGCACCTTCATGTACAGCTGCACCGTATTCATACCAAGGATCATGTGGCCCACGTGCGACAGCATGTTGGCGGCGGAAACGACCCGCGCGAACGGGGGCAACTTCTGCAGCTCCTGCAGCTGCGTCTTCCACTTGCGCTCGTCCGACAGGTCGACGTTGGTACCGAAGCGCAGCATCTTGTTGCTGTTCTTGCACTTCTTTCGCTTTCCATTGCCACCACCGGCCCCGCCAGCCCCACTGGTTGCACCTCCTCCGCCCGCACTCGTTCCACCGCCTCCACCCGGACCACCGGCACTGCTGCTGTTCGAGATGGAATCCTTCGAGTCCGAGTCGGAGTTGGTGGAAGCGGCAGAAATGCCTGCCAACTTATCGCGCTCCTCCTGAAAGAGAGGAACGAAAGCAAAACAATATTAAAATCTGGAACAATTTTTTTCCCTGCGGCGCATTCAATTCGAATCTTCCGTAGTAGCTTATCTTTAGCATCAGTAAAATATCGATTTTCTTCAAGGTTTTCATTCAGTAGAACGAAAGTTTAAATAGATCATCATATGGAGCTACGAGAGGATATAGGAGCAGGAAATAGGCGGAACCCCCGAGAACTCACCTTTATTTTATCCGAAAAACTGGACGCCTGATACTGCGCGTACTTCGCGATCGTCGTGTGGGATCGGTGAGAGATGCACGCCCAAACCTTCGAGCTCTTGTTGCCATCCCAGTTCTCGTCCGGCGATTGGTGCACCTGCGTCCGCACCTCTACACTGTGATCGGGATTGGCCTCAACGAGCGTTTTCGTAGAAAACAGCCCCAGATCAAGCTTGAGGGCCGCTCCGAGTTGCCGCACGACCGCTATCGGGTGCTTCAGACAAAATTCCTGCAGCTGCGGGCTGAACGCGTCCTTCTTGTTCTCGAGAAACACGGACGGCGTCGGTGGCTGCAGTTGTTCCCGGGTGAGCCTCGTCGGTGGGCAGTCGGGTGGGCAGGGAGGTGGCGCATCGGCGGCCAGCACCGAACAGACGGCCGGCACCTCCTTCGAGTCGGACGAGCCACCACCGTGGTGAGGCTGCTGACGCTGCTTTCGTACCAACTGCTGGATTTCCTTCGCCGTCATCGTGACGGCAAACTCGCTCAGGGCCGCCTCCGAAGATAATCCACCGGACAACGGCGACGACGATGGTAGCTTCTCGATCTTGATCACAGGTTCCATTTTGATGTCGTGCTTGGCGAGAATTTGGCGCTTCGCTGCGGAGTTACTTCCAGTGGCCAACGTTGTGGACGTCGCTTCCGCTTTTATCGGTGGTGATTTGGTGCTGCTGCTGCTGGTAACGCCAGTCACATCCGTGGCTGCTGAACCTTCCTTCACTTCCGCCATCGGTTCCGATCCTAGCTGTTTCAGGAGCGTTTCGGCAAACGTCGCTTTGTCGTCCTTCGACGAGAGTAAAGCTTGCAGTTCTTGATCTAAATGGTACGGAGTAGAAAATTAAATCACAATCAATGTAAGTTTACATCAAATCGCTAGTTATTTTAATTTTCCCCTTTACCACTTTTGAAGTTTTGTTGTAAATCTACAGTTCAAAAGAAAGTGAATGTGCGAATAAATTGAAATGAAATTCCTAATGAACAGAGGAAGACCATATGGAAAATCATTCGCGAGATACCCTCTGCCAAACATGAAAAAGGAGTAGGGTAATATACTGATTTATAACGGATTCCCCACAACGAGAATGTTGGCATCATTTCAACCCCAGCAGAAGCCAGGCCTCCCCCACCCCCCACCCCCCTTCTGTTTCCACTTCGTTTACCTATATCAGCCTGCTGGTGGTTGGAGGAGGACGAAATCTGCGTGAAACTACCGGCTGCCGCAGCCGCCGACTGACCACTAGACGCCGGGAAGCCGGACGGTGCGTACGTTCCGCCTGCCGATTTGTACGGCATTCCGGCGGCCTGTTGCGACTGTCCGGTCGCGGGCGAGAAATGTCCGTCGTTCACGAACCCGGCCGTCTGTGGGACGACCCCGGTCTGGGGTGTTTTGTTGCCGGAGGCCACGAATCCAACGCCACCCGCTGGTTGCCCTTGGCCCTGGAATGGTTGTTGTTGTTGTTGCTGTTGTTGCTGCTGCTGCTGCTGCTGTTGTTGCTGCAGTTGCTGATTACGTTGCTGAATCCGGAGTTGCTGTTGATGCTGCTGCATCATGCGATATTGGTGGGCCAGGTTCTGCAGCATGGCCTGCTGCTGGGCGGTAAGATTGCTCTGGTTCTGTAGGAACTGGAGCTGCAGCAGCTGCTGCTGGTTAAGATAGAATGGCGGAACCGGCTGACCACCGGGCGCACCCGGTCGTCCACCGACCGGGGCGCCATCTTCCGTCTTAAACCGCTTATTCGGAAGGCCATTGTTGCTGCCAACCTGCTGCTGCTGGCCAGCATGGTACTGGGCACCCTGGAGAAAGAAGAAATCTATTAACATAATGTTCGACCAGATCACATTTCAGGTTAGGATAAGAGACTTGGATTTTTTTTTTTTAATGTAGACGCAATTACTATCTAGCCCCACCGTACAGAAAATTAGAGGTGGTGTTAGCGAAAATTGCTCTTGTAACGTTTCTTTTTGCATTATGGATCCGGCCACACACTCACACCGACGAATCGAAAGTGTGCGACACTTGAATCTCCACGATGCGTACGATGACCCCGAAGCCGATCGGAGAGTGGCCAAGTAAAATTGCGATTTTCGAATCAATTATTCTCGCTCCCGCTCTTGAAATTTAACCCACCCAAGGTCAATGGCGAGACCAGCAAGCAAAAGTTCAATGAACCAACGCAACCGCAGACACTGTCTAACCACACTTTGTGCAAATGTTGACCACCGCGTGGCCGGCGCAGAACCACGTGGTACGGAACGATTTCGTGCATTTACAATTTATCATTTTATCCATTAAATTTATATTTTTCACTGAACGATATTTTTCCATTCTCTCGTAATTTAGTACGTCAAGGTCAAGGGCATAACGAACACGCGATAGTACAATGAACTTACCTACACACCGGCAAATCGGGTGCCCGTCCTAACCTCACATGATGATCATGGTGACCGCGTGGCCGAACCACACGGCTCGGAAGGATTTATTTCTCACATTTTGGCAACAAAATCACGTTACTATTTGGTATGTTAAATGCGGATATTTAAAGTATGAAGAATGTGAAGGCTTGATGCACATCACGCCATTTTACAATCGGATAAGATTTAACTTTAGATTCGAAGCCGTGAGACAACCAAAACTGAGACACCACTACTCCACTGTGAAGTTGCGAACGAAATGAAAGATGATAGTGTCCAGAAACCGTTCGAAACCCAATGTAGGTCCATATCGTTCCGAGTCGAGATCAAGATCCACGAAAGACCCACCGAACAGAAAAACCAGTTCCTAGCAAAGCTACGCGACGTGTCTTCGGGCTATTTTATTTTTATTTTCGAGGCATCATTTGTCTCTTTAATATTGCTTGGGCCACGGAAAGTTTTAAATACGATAACAATCTAATTGAAATCAGCTTTTTAATTTGATGCCAAATTCATGTAAAAGTACTTGCCACACAAAACCACTTTAACGAATCCGTTCCTTTTGCAATATAATTCCAGTTCCGTAGCGCTTCCAAAAACATCGATGAATTCCGATCTCTAACTCCCTTGAAAAGATTCGATGAAATATAACATCGCGTGGAAAAAGAGGCGTTGAATGAACACAGAAAGGAATTTCTCTTCCTGCGCCAACAAGCGGTGCTTCTTAGTGACCTTTCGAATCCCCAACAACCACCAAACCAAATTGAATTCACATTTGAGTAAAATTGAAATGGGATTTTTTTTTTCAATTTCACTTCAAAGAAGATGAGAAGGTGGGAGACCTTCCTCCTACCGAACGTGCAAGAAGAGTGTGTGGCATCAATGTTCATTTCAAAAAGAGAACTCCAAAAAGGTTCATTCATGTTCAGGCAAAAATCGAGTACAAACAGCTCGAACTGCTGGTACTACATTCATATTGTCCGTTGCGACACGATTTGTTCAACATTTCTTTTCATAATTTACAGAAAGAATTTTCATTCTTCATTGCACTATTAGACTCACCTGACCGTATCCCTTCTGGAATTGCCTTTGCTGGGCCTGCGCGGACTGTTGCTGTCGCGAGCTCATCTCATTGGAAATGGGCAGGTTCCAGGCCTCCTCGATTGAAGGTAGCTGCCGCCGCTTGGACGTTATGCTCGGCATAGGAGCGTTACCGAGGTGCTGCTGCAGAAATTTAATACGTTGAGTGAGACTGGCAGCCCGGGTGTTCGCGTTGCTCGACTCGAAGGACGATGAAGCGCCAGACGAGGGTACGGAAATGTTGTTGCTTTCTTGTACCGATGCGCCACCGATGGTACCCGGTGTAACGGCGGTACCTGTGGCCGTGCCGGCAGTGATAGTTCCGGTGCCGGTTCCGGATGATCCAGGCGTTGTAGGAGTTGCCGCCGAGGATGATACACTGGCAGCTCCTGTAGATCCCGCAGTGTTTGTGGTGGCACCTTTGGTGGCAGTAGTATTGCTGGCGGGCACCGAACCCTTCTCGCACGCACTCACTGTGCGGTCCTTCTGCTGATCTTGATTGATCGTGGCGTTGCGAAAGCAGGCGTACGCGTCTCGTGGCTGGTTGCAACTTTCGTACAGTATTCCCAGGTTGGTCCAGGCGGCAGAGTGAGACTTATCTAACTGCACGGCGCATATGTAGGCCTGCAGTGCGTCCATAGGCTGGTTCTGCTGCTGGTAGAGTACTCTGCAATAACGCAAAAGGTGGAGCAAACAAACCAGGTCGGTCAGTAAGTGAAATCCTCGCGTAAGGCAATGTTATTCTCTTACCCAATGGAGCACCATGTGTCGGCGTTGCCCTCACTCTTCTCCACCGAGTTGCGGTAGGCGATAAAGGCGTCGTGCACCTTGTTAATGCCGGCGAAGCAGCGTCCGAGCAGGTAGAGCGTCTGTCCCGAGCGTGGTTCCGCTTCGATCGACTTCTGCAGGCAGTGGATGGCGAGCCGCTCCCGTTGTACCTTGTCACCGAGGATGTCAACAGTGTGGTACATCCATCCCAGCTGCCGGTAGATGTCGGCCTTCAGTGACGCCGTCAGCTGCTTGTTCGCCAATAGTCGCTCGTATGCCTCCTTCGCTGGCTTGTACTTGTTCTGCACCTCATACAGATGGGCGATGTGGAATCGGACTGGAGCAGAGGAAAGTTTATGAAAAAAGTGAGCGAAAACAAATTGACCGTTAATGCGTGAGTACGTCAGATGTTCGCAGAATACGGCACCGGGCTTCAAAAGGAACAACCATCTTCAGCCGGTTGGGCCGTGGGCACAGTTTGTTGCTACGTAGAGGATTATATATCTTTTGCCCAATCCATCGTCAGACAACGGCGACGGTTAATCCTCTCGTGGATGGACGGACAGTTGCGAATCTTATGCGACGTAAATGCGTTCCTGCCAATTCGCCGAGGGCAATAAACGCTGCTGCACGCCATGCACACACAAACCAACCGGGCCGGTCGGTCATTGGCCGATCCTCGACAAAAAATGTGAGATGAGACGAGGATGCAAAAAAAAAACCTGCTGAAATGCATTTGGTATTGATTTGGCCAACCAATATTTCACACTTTTACGATGCACTCTTTGGCGTTTCTTGGCTGGGGCGCGCTTGCTTATTTTGTAGAGACGATGAGAGATAGAATGTATTTTTGTGTGTCCAGCACAAAACAACGTTCTGCTTTTTACAGTGTAGTAAACAATCTTGCTTGTGCCGTTTTCTGATGATGTTTTCCTCATTTCATTGACCTCTACAGGAGGACGGAGTAATTTTTGCACGCAGTATTTCAACGGTCTTTCCGTTTACAAAACGATTTACAAAAACGATTTGATGACTTCAGAAAACTTGCTTCCTTTTGTATCAAACTTTTCTAAGGGAAGAAAGAGGCATGGTTTCTTTTATCTCTCCTTGAAGTGCCATCTCTCCATCGTTCAAAGAGCATTCCGAAACTCTACCATAATAATGTATGCAACAAAATTGCCACACTTTAAACTGATATCATCAGAACAACGTAATCGATTAACACTCTCTTCGGGTGGTGGCATATGATTTCCATATTAACTTTCACCACCGCCACTCGCCAAAGGTGCTAAATTATGACCATTTCTTACAAATGGCCAAAACAAATTGTGCCATTTTATTATGCATTTCATAATGCAAAGGGTGCATAAAATGAAGGAAAAAAATTACCCCGACGATGGTTCTGCAGCTTTACCCCATGCAGTTACAAGGAAAAAATGCCTACATTCGCTCCTGGACGCCGCTATTTCCATTACGTGTTCACTGTAATGGCTAAGAAGAATCCGTCCGCACGCTAAACATAATTCTAATTGGTCCAACTCACGGAACACTCCATAAACGAATGCGTGTTACCAGGTGGTGCTGAGATAGTGGGAATGTTTGAGGGGTGAAAATATACCTGACAAATCAACCTTAATTACGCGAAATTAACTACACATTTTAATAGAAGAGAATACATTTACACCATAGTACCACATGCTACAGGCTATTGGCAGAAAAATGGAAACCGAATACAAGACGGGCTTTTTCCATCATATGTAGGGGCAGGCAGTGGGTCGGTCGGTTTGCGTGTAGCATTTACACCCTTTTCCCCTCGCAAAACGGTATTTTTTGCTGGAGCTGCACAACGATAAACTTGCCTAGTGTTAGCACGTAACGCAAAATAAATGAAGTACCGGAACGCTGTTCAACACTTTCTCTTGAAACAATTTTGTTGCAACAGCAACGTTAATTCCAACAGTTGGAAGTGTCTTCAGACGCGCACACACACGCTATGAAAATTCACGAACAGGCCGAAGGAAAAGGATTTGTCTGCCCCTTCGCAATCAACGACCTAGCACAACACCGCAGCAAGCAAATGGAAGCTGATGGATATCCTTCCGCTGCACCGCACGGGATGAAACTAAACTTGGCCGAAAGCGAACAGCATGCATGGTGGTGAAGGGATTCTCGCCTCAAACACCATGGCACACCAATCAAAGGACTCTGCGTACACGGCAGGCAAACACTAGAAGAGCAGCTGATGGTACCCTAGCGATCCCGTGGGGTTTCCAAGGCCCATGGAACACCAACCACCTCTGGACAGAATCTTCGATCGAATCTCACATCATCAAAGGGACGTCTTGTAACAATTCACCTCCTCAGGTCCCTTCAGTTCCTTTAGGACATCAGTGTGTGTGTAAGTGTGTGCGACCGAAGGTAGAAAAAAGGTCGGTCCTTTAAGGCTTTTCTATTATAGGTCCTTTCTTAAAGCTTCTCTAAAGTCTCTCATTCTTTTTTCTCTACTTTCTAAGGAATAAGGCAAACGAAGGATCACAAAATATTAAACCCAATCAAACAACAAGCAACAGCGTTTGTAACTAGCAAACGAGATAGGCCAAGATTTTTTTTCCAGCCAATTCGTGGGACTTAATTTAACGCCATCTGTAACACACCCGTAGCGTACATGTGCAATCGAATCAATCCCCGTACCGTGGCCTAGGTTTAAGGTAATAGAAGCCCGATAGACCTGCCGGAGGCTAGCAGAACGAAATGATGGACAGGTAGAGCAAGGCCATAGGTCGCACATATCGGAGTGCAACTCGGAGATTCCGAAGGACGAGGCGAAAAGAATAACGAATAACAAGCAAAGTAAATAGACCATGGAGTCGGCAGGACATGAATTTCATTTTTTTAGCAGCACCACCACGAAGACGACGAACCTCGAATGGACGTAACAATAAACTGGTCAGCGATTTGAAAAGCGTTAAGAACATTGTTACCCATAAACATTGCGATACGGTGTACGGAACGTCGGTGAGCTGTGTGCCGTGGAATTTAAAATATTTAATTGCTGTGAAATCCCGTAAGAAAACACACGCACACAACCGGGAAAAGGAAGGTTTTTATACTGTGCATGGCTTTTCACTCACATGACACAAGGTCAAGAGGAATAGTAGAGAGGTAAGCCTGGACAGACGAAAGAACGTCGTCCCGTAACTTTCGGGCGAGTGCTATTAGCCATAAAATAAGCCAAAAACCCCGCGCAAGGGTCGAAGACATTGTAAAATTCTTCCTTCGCTCCGCCTTGAGGAGTTGTTCCGATGCAGGACAGTTTGGCCACACAATCGACATGGTGCCATTTTTTTTTCTCTTCCTTTCGTCACAAGTAGGCTGTCGAAAACCGCAACGAGCTGCGAGGGAACACGCCAAGCGGTTCGCCCGACACATGCTGCGAGAGCTTTCATCGGCATGGAGAACATGCGGACAGACAATAGAACCCGCGGTTGATGGCTTGCCAGGAATACCCCACCGTTGCTATTCGACAGCAACAGGAAACACAAGGAGCCAAGGCCAAGCAGTATCACCACAGCACAGCATGTCGCTTGCCTCCTATTGTGGATGACCACCTGTCGTTGTCTTCGTTATTCCCGATGCTCTACCGTGCATGCCCTTCTCTTCATCGCCCTTCGGGCGCTATCATCAGCAAGGATATGCAGAAAGAGCTTCCATAGTTCCACTGTGCGACATCAAGTTGGGGCTGGTCCTCACTCGCACGATTTTTCTCTTTTCATTTTCTGGTCGATTCGCTGGGGTTGAAGAAACGGAAAACGTAATTTATCATAGAACGACGGCGGCGGCATTCGTCCGCGCCATTAACACATGCTGCCTTGGCGCAGCAAAGGACACAGCAAAGATAAAACATTTATACATTCGCGAATTGTTGCGTTTGTCAGCGGAGGCCAGCGGGCTCCCGCGGGGCAGCAGACCATCTTTTCGACAACGAAGGAATAGTCCTGGAGGTATGTGTTGTTGCCATCATCCCTTCCGCGCGGGCGAAACATTTGCCACCTCATTATGGCACCACCTCTCAGAGCCTTCGGCGAGAGTCCACTCGGGCCCTCATGCTTTTTGCTTGCGCGAGCGCTTCCGAACTTTCCAGTCGTCGATCTTCTCCATCTGCTCGGTCGATGGTCTTCGTCCCCCAGCCAGACGGACAGCTGGCGCGCTCGATCGGACCGCCGACAAAGCGGCGATCTCTTCTGGCGCAGTGGAAAAAGCCGAAGCCGAAGCCGTCTTTAAGTAAATGCCCGCTTCCTTTCCAACATAAAAAAGGAAGTGTGCAGGTAACAGGCACCTGGTTTAGGGAGGTAGGAACCGGCAAACTCCTATCCTAAAGGCAGCATTCGCCATTCTTGAACTGAAATTACGAAATTAAGGTTAGCCGGTATTGGTGTTGCAACTGAATTAGCTTGCACCTTACCTGCAGGCCTTTCTGGAACCTTCGAAAAGAGCAAAGTCAATGGAATAGACACCACAAATAAAATAACAGGGTAAACTATCGAAAATCCGTTGAAACTCTTATGAATCCATTGTAACTTTTGACTCGTTGAACAATTTCAAGTCAATTTCGTTATTCATGTTAAAAATGTTTCGTTCATGGAAAACCGTTCGCTGAACATGAACTACCAAAAGTGCAATATTGTCCAGGCAGTACAACTATTGAAAGCCATATTTGCTTTCCATCCTCCTCTCAAGAAAAGTTATACAAGTTACTGCTCCGACGAGCAATGTTTCCAAAGACTGCACTGAACGTAAGCGTCCAGATGTCCTTGTCTTGCACCACAAACCACCTGGCACCTTTGCTACGTACGCAACACTCGGGGCACGTGCCATCGGTCAGTTGAAAAACAGATACAGAACAACCTGCCTAAAGCTTGACTGCTATCAGACATCCTGTTCCTCTAACTCCCTTTCCTGTTTGCCGCTTCGTATCGCATACAACCGTTGCCCTCGACACGTCACATGGCGGAGGAGATAACACAAAGCCCAGGGGTATGAGCTTGCGTTCCTTGCGTTCCCGTTCTTGACTTACTCTCAAGCTGGGCTAGAGTGCACGGCGACGAGTCGTTCAGCGCTAGTTGCAGGTGTTTCAGCGATTGCTCGTAGTCGCCATTCACCTTCAGCATAAGCCCGAGCCGCAGGTGGACCTCATTGGCGCGCGTAAAGTCTGGGCAGACGTACAGGAGTTTTTGGAATGATTTGATCGACCTGCGGGTGGAAGAAAGAGACAGAAAAGATGGGTGAGCCATTAGTTTCGAGGCGAATATGACGTTTGAATCCTGGCGGTTTATGTAGGATTACTGTACAGTAAAATTAATATGTTCCATAAATAAAAATTGTTCGTAAATAAAGTTTGCCTACTGGGAATACATTCTTTAAATACACTCTCTTTCCACCAGATCTCATACTTTACGTTTTATTTCTTTGCGAATGGTTTGTAATTCATAACAATGCTAAGCATAACTTAAATGTCCAAAACGATGACTCCTTCGCAATAGGATTTTATAATAGCCTAGCAAATCATACATTTACAGGAAACCCAGTTCAACACATCCACCGGTGGTTCGCATCTGCTCCTTTCTCGCGCAAAAACAGGAAGTCACGTAGGCCACTGCTTCAACAGCTTCCACACTCTATACAAGTCCTTGCCCATCGTGTTCCAAGGCTAGCGCATCATTGCGCTACATGGAGTGAAAGAAGAGCACAAGAAAAAAATGGATAACCTCAAACCGACCAATTCCGTCTGCCCAGGACAGGTGATTCCACAGACGAGCACATGCTGCCGTTTCTCGATTTCTCGTTCCACTCGCTCTGTGTGTGTACCATCTGGCAGAAGGATTTTCACTCATAGACCCGCAGGATGAGTTTGCGGTGTTCGTAGCTCATTTACACTGCTCCTGGCGTCAAGGAGTGCGAGGCGCGGTTTGGAGCAAAACGGAGGAGATGGGAGTTGGGCGAATGGTTTGGTTTTTTTTTACTTGTTTTTGCTGATCAAATTTACTTTCAACAAATTACGCGCCGGTACGATGTTTGGCGCTTCGTAAAAAGGGAAATTTTCAAAATAGAACTCCTTCTCCTCTTCCGCTTTCAGTTCTCCCGTTCAGTCGTGCCCCTGCTGGAAACGGTTTAGTACATGTACGCCACCCGACACCACCTGCTGCGTTCTGTCGGGGAAGACCAAAAAAAAAACCGAAACTGAATATGAAATATATCAGCCGAGTGGAAAAATCGTTGGCGTTTCACAACAGCCCACCGAGGGCCGTAACAGCGGGATATTATTGTCTCTACATTGCAAGCCTTTGCACAAAAAACCAAAATGAAATGGCAAAATTTTCCTCCAGTAGATTTGTTTCAAGCACTTAGAGTCCTATAACGCAAGGTAAGAATTACAGGACGTAAACATTATTCAAACAGCAGAGTGAGTTGAGTTAGAAAAATGTAATAATCCTCGCCCAAGTCTTTCCTTGACCGTTTTTTATTTTTATTATCATTACAATGCGCTTGGATGGACAACTTTTCCGTATTTGCACAGTTGTTGAAAAACGGCGCCAGAAATGCAATAAAACGCAGATGAAAAATATTCTACGTCGAATACCACCATCACTGCCAAAATAGAATTGAAATGCTTGTATTAATGAACCAAAATAAAAATAAATAAATAAATCGTCCAACTGTCTCTTTGATCTTTCCTGTAATCCGCCCAACAGAAACATCCGCCCACACCAGACACTGGACAATTTATACTGAGCCTGTCTGACACACTGTTGGTACCCTTTCACCAGTGCTACATCTAAAGGGAGGGCAGGATCAATCGCATTTCGCTGAACCGGAATACAGAACAGAAATACAGAAGGATACAATTGGTGTAGATAAACGATAAACGGAAGAAGGAAACATAGTAAACATTGAAAGGATAGCGTGCGATTTTGAAGTCGGACATGGCAAATTTTATATTTTATCGCCACTTGGTGAGTTGCAGGAAGTATCCGGAGGGGAATCGAATAGGAAATGGAATGATTAAAGACGGGTTGATTTATTTGACTCGTAACTAAACCCTCTTAAGCTATAGTGTGTTTCAATAGCTGATATAGTTTTTGATGACATATGTCTAACCTAGTTCAGATAACTGATGAAAAATCTAGCTTATAATTGAAATAAAACACACGAACCAAGGGATTTTTTTATCGCTATAATATTGATCTCTGAGCAGATATCCGAGGGTTTAAGAATGGAATGCAAGAAATAATCCCGTTGCCAAGCCAAAAGTATTATTTTTCTTTTATTTGTGATGTCCGTCACGTTGAACAACAAATCCCTTCACATGGCATACGTGACCATTTCATGCAGGTTGAAAAACGTCATCATCAATACTGCCACCCTTCCTGCCTCGGCCCAACACGAACCACTCTCGGGCGCACGTACACTTCCGCAGTGAGGCTCGTCCTTTTTCCGTTCGCGCACGAGACACGCACACAGGACGATGACCGAGCCCAGCCTCAGGGCGGTGAACTATTGCGGAAGTGATTTTTCCCTTTACTCTTCCGATTCTTTCCTTGGACCTTGCTAGTAAATAGACTAAATGTATGTGTGCGTGTACGATAGACAACAAAAATCTCATCCACACAAACATACAGCAGACCGAATGCCGCATGGAAAATGGTTTACCAACACTAGGGCGGAATATTTTCTCTCGTTTATGCACACCCTTTTTGGCACAGAAAAGTAACACATCCTTCGGTGGTGTAAGTGCGCTCACACACTGTCACGTGGAAAGTGGAAGGACACCGGTAACCGTCGCCTTATATCCTTCTTAACGCGAGATAAGCTCACAAACACATTCTGCAGCCACTCAAAGAAAGTTCATGCCAGTTCACTTTGCCCTCCCCCCATCCCTCGTGTGGGAAAAGCGTCACCATTCGGGGAAAATGAGTGACTGTTTATTATGGTTCCGACGAGTGTGTGTCGCGTGCATGTCGCGTGAGAGTATGAACGCGTGCATCCCCGGAATATTTTCCCGAAACCGTGAGAAGAAGCGACCGTGGTATCTTTTCTGCGAGGTGTGTGTGGGTGTGTGTATTTTCGCGGAAACTAACGACGGTTCGCCGAAGTTTTCCCACCACCACCACCACCACTAGTAGCGGGCCCGGTGTGTACATCCCTGGGGGAAAATCAATATTCCAAGGAGTGGCGTAGAAAGGACGTACCGTTTTTCGGTTTGCGGGTGGATGAGCGGTGGGTCGCATGGAACATGAAAGGTTTGTGCCATTATTTATCATCTGGCGCTTGCAATGTTTTCCCTCGTGTATCCTGGCATGTGTGTGTGTGTGTTTCTCCCGGGGGAAAATTGGCTTCCCTTTAATTCTTCTCGATGGTGCTTCTGGTGAACGTCCATAGGAAACGAACCGGAAGAAACACGGTGGGGTGCCGCAACATGAGCTATTCGGTAGAAAAGAACAAACACAAAGCATTCCTTCCCGTCTTTTTCTGGCTGTATGGCCATCGTTAAGCTATCCCCGGCAGGGCTTTGCGCTGAAATATTTATCGACATCCTGTGGGAAAAACTCCCGAAAGCGACCAAAGCAGCGAACGCTGCTGGTGCTTTTCCTGCTGGTTCCGAAAATGTTCTTCATCCGGGAAACTCGGCAGCGCGCTGGCAGCGCTATATTGTACAGGATATATTTATGTCTCTCCCAAAGGCAGCCCATTCGGGAAGGATGGAATGAAAGTTCCGAATTCCAACACTACCACACAGCGGGCAACGACAGGACATGAGGAGCTCGCCGGATGCCTCCCGGTGATAGTTTTTTTATTTGCGAGCAACGTACGTTACACGCAGATAGCAACGCCCCACGAATGAAGTATGCAGCGAGGAAAACAGGACATGTTTAAAGAAATGGGAAAAAATAAAAACAATTTCAGGATACGATCCCACCGCCACGTTGAGAGGCACAGGAACATACACGCGCAGGAGGAAAGGTAACAGAAGCAAACAGTTTCACTTTCGTTTGCATTGCAATTCACCACCGGCGAGAGAAAACAACATTGAAACAGAGTTAAATTTTTACAAGCAACCTTTTGAAATAGCTGCCAGTTACATGGCAAATTTAAATGGCGAAAGGTAGCGACGACGCCGACGCGAATAACCAGAGCTAGTTATGCTTATTTCCGCTTTTCATGAGCACGTGAATTGAGAAAACGAAAGTATAAAAGTAATTCCATTTTAAAAGCAACTCGACTTACTTCTGAAAATCTTAGCCATTGCAATTAAACATATCTTTTATTCATATTGAACTATTTTCTGCTAATACCTAGTGAATGATTGTGAATGTGTTGTCCGATTGTTTGCATCTGGTTTTCATTTATGCTTATCCGAATCTGTGTGCACCCCATATTAGGCAAACATCTTTAAAAAATCAACAGTTTTAGATAAAAGCATACGAAACAATGTACATACTTTACTATAGATGCAATTATGCAGCCAATTGAAACGATTTTTTTAAATTTTTAGTGCAAACCATTCGCTTCCAGTATTGCATAACAGATTTTGCAAACTTAATCAAATTACATTCGAAAGTAAATGCATCATGTTATCAATTAGGTGACTTGTGACGGGAGTAAATCACATTAAAATAAGCGAGTAATGAAACCCAACACAGCACGTCATGGCCATGCTTAAGGACTACGCTCTGTTCCCTCAAAGGCTCGCTCTGCACGTTTTTATGTACATTCTCGATGTTGCAATTAACGACCGCAATCTTGCAATGCAACTCCAACGCAAAACAGCAAAACGAATCCAAAAGGCCATACAACTTTTAAGCTGAATAGCGGGGATGCGAGGGGGTGGGGGGGGGGCATTGCATTTGGCAAGTAACAAAAAATAAAGCTAGAACATAAGCCCGCGTGCGGCCACAACGAAACTCCAACGCGAAAAGAGGCCTACATGCACCCCCGAGGGGGCACGTGGGGTTTTTTTTAAAGGTTTGCAGCGAATGGCAGGCAGCTGGCATCGAAAAGCACCGAAAGACATGCAATTTAGAGAATGAATTATGCTCTCCATCCACAAACCGGGCCCTCCTGCATGCCTGTCTATGTCTCATGTCCATGGCGGTTCGGAGCTGCTGCCGCCGCCTCTGGCCCGTAGCATTAACTTCATTCGATATGCCTCCTCTTTCAATGCATTAGACGACCAGCAAAACGGCGGCGCGATGGACGGAGCATGCAGCGATGCATTCAGCTATTTCGTAAAATGTTATGAAGAAGGGAGGGGGATGGACGGGAGCTTTGCTTCGACCACCCAACATCGACGATCGAGGATCACGTTTGCCTACCTCTCGCCTTTGATCAGAACGAGTCAGTGGTTCAGCCGTTTTCCCTGCCACGATGGAGGACGCTTCAGCGACAGAACACGAAGCCCTAAGCCTAAAATGTGTGTCAAGGGTGTCACCCGCCTACCCTCGACCCACTGCAGCGGCGATGCACTTCATGCCTCCGCGCAGACGTGGTGCAGAATTGCAGCGACTATTGCGCTGGCGAAGAAGGCGATAGAATCGACGAGAGCAATTCACTAAACCGTCTTTTCAGTTCCATTTACCGGTTTAATCGGTAGGCTCACGATACCTTTCATCCAACGAAGCGAGCGTTTCACGAAGCTCTTAGCAGTTTTGCAATCGTTATTTTTCTTATTTAAATAGATTACTTGTTGGCTGATATTTTTCTACTTCACAGATTGACGCAACGCCACACACTAGAAGTTACAAATGAAGTCGAAGCGGCTACTATATTCGATGACTTGAACGTACGCGCATCCACGCAGAACCGGGAAGGCGTTGATGCGAACGAACTCTGCTTTTCAAATGGAATTAATTAGGGCCTAAATTAAACCAAAGGAAAAAGGGTCGTCTTTCTTTTAGCCTTGAAAAGGTTGAAACAGAACAACGATCGTGTACATTATTCAATGTGCAGTGGTTTCGTTACCGTTTAGAGGCCACCTCCCAGGAGCTTGAACATTCACTGTGAAGGGTTTATACTTCTTACCACATATTTGTTGAGCTCTTTCATTTTCGGTTTTTTTTTTCCATTTAGTCTTCGACAAACTTACCTGAAAGAGAAGAATGATAAAATAATGTTAAAATACTTTTCTAAACATGTTGAAATTTCCTAAAATATAAAGAAAAGGAAGCATATTTTGAACTTAAATACCAAGAATATCAATTATTTATAATTTAGTATAGCTTTAATATTAATTGATTATCAGCTGCTCTACTGATACATTGAAACCACAAATCTTAGGATGGTTATGCTCATTCGGTGGAAAGACAGAATCAGGTAGAAATATGTTACAAGCTAACTGATGGCACTAGATAAAAAAGTAACAATACCGTCTTCCGTTTATTAAATTAGTTAAATGTTATGTGTTCCCGAAATACGAGCATCTTTTCGATGGTCTCGAAAAATATAGTATAAAAAGCGTTAAATCATTCTTTTTGTCAAGCATGGAGAATGTTCGGGAACACGTGACCAATTTTTCTGAAGTGCTTCGGTCTATTCTCCTATCAGAAAGTAAGAAAATCTGTCTCGTTCCCATTCCCTATATGAGGTGCAATTGACAAAAGGGGAAACAGAAAATCTGCGATTAGCAACGCACAGGGGACTAAACCATGGCGGACGCGAAATTCTACCCGAAAACTCTTTCTAGCACACACGTGCCCGACTGCAACTGGGGGTGGATAATAACGCATACTCCCGCATTTAGACCGCTGTTGAGAGAAGAAGAAAAAATCTACAAACGTCAATCACGTGAAGCAAGGCGAAGCAAGAACGAGAATCAACAGCTGGTTCAAGCATGGAAAAGTATGCTATAACCGTGTGGTGAAAACCTGCAGCATGTGAACGCCGTCGTTGTAGGGTCGTTGTGGTACGACTCATGACGATTGAAGTATGACGGCCTGTACCATGTTTACTTCAAGTGCACACTCATAACATTCGCAATCGCTTCGAATGTACAAAACGAACAAAAAATAATTCAATTTAAAAGAACAATATTCGAATGTCCTTTTGTAGAAAAATCACTGAGATAAAAAAAGGTCTATACAAATCAATTCATTCGAAAAAACAACTAGTAAATAGGTTATACAACTGACAATACACACTTTCTATGTGCATTTTTTAAGGAATCCCGAAACCAATTTGCTTTCATTAAATTGGACATCAGGCTGTGCTCGACTAAATCCAGCTAAAAATTGTCGAGTCTAACCACAAAATTAGCCAGCTGTGCATTGCGGTTTGAAAATTGTTGGCCTACGCCCTGCCGATTGGTCAGCGGATGTCGAAATCTACATCCCTTATCTGGGGTGTAGATTATTTTTCCAAATTTTTGCGATTGAAATGAACAAATTGTTTACGATTTTTTGCCTTAAAAATGTGCCTTTTGGAAACGTATTTCGTGATTGCTAATTGATCTTTTTTTTTTTTACATAAAAACAGTTTAAAAGTAGTATAGAATGAGAATTAGCCTATTCATGATCGCATGTAAGTCATCTGAAGAAATCTTTCCAATAAATTTCTAATAAAATAAAGGCAAGGCTTCTTAGCAAACTCTGGAAGGCAATAATGAATAATTATATGCTAATAACAAGTTATTGATCAAATTTACAACCATCATCACCATGAATGTAAAGCAAAGGGAGGGCAGTCCCCAGCCAAGAAACGATCATGATTAGTGAATTATAATTCCTCAAATTTGCATAACATCTTCTTCAAAGTTAGCGCTCCCGTAACCCAATGAAGTACTCCTCCATAGAAAAATTCAGCGCAAGCATAGACCCCCATACACCACGTTAAAACCACAAGCTATCAAGAATGGGAAAGAAGACACCCATCGCCTACAGCACATCATCCTCCCGTTACAGACAATCGATTTGACGGACTGCAGTGAATGGACGGACGAAGACCTGGGATCGAATGTGTCTGGACTGCCGGACTCTGCGTCAATCGCGTCCAGCCAGACCAGCATGATCCAACCTGGCCTCTTCGCGCGTTTCTTTTTTTTTTTGCTCCCCTCGCAGCCGTCAGGTTATGCAATCAATAAATTATGCGGGACACATTGCACGTCCTACGGTGCGGGTCTTTGGACCTCCCTGGCGTTTAATTCTCTACGCAAAACGTACTCCAAACGAAGACAGACAGCAGCAAACACGCACAACAAACGACCGGAGGATGGATGGGGCGTGCTGCAGTGTGTGCCGGTGGTGTAATTGCAATTGCATTTTTCCTGCCTCGTTGTTCCGCCGGCACTGCACAGTCGCTTTGTAACAGATGCAGAGTTTTATTTCCTTTCACCTCCTCGCTGTTTCACGATCTAATGTTCGCATAAGGTGCTTCCTTCGACTTTGACGGCGGCCGACACTCGCTGGAGGATTCTCTTTCATTATGCATTAGCTGCGGCTTGCTGCACCGCTGGTTGTGGAAGCAATCAAACGCATACGGCGCATAATTGCAGCGTACATCAAATTGCGGAAAAGAAGCCATCGGAGAAGCTAACTGGTTAACTCTATGAAAGGTATTCAATAAAATCGTGGAAAAAGTAACAAAACGTGGAACAGTTTTAATTTCAAATGCTTGATTTAAAAAAAAACCCCACAATATTCAGCGGTACGCCTGAGACTGAAAATATAATACAAGTGTGTGACGCAACATAGGAAAAACATGCTATCCAATGCATTTCCACCCAGCGTAACTTAACAGCGTGTACCTCGGCTCCGGAGCGTCTCTCCCACACATATGGCTACAATTGAATTTTCCTCGGAGTGCAATCAAAACGGCGCCCTGTAGGGCTTGTACAGAATCATGCACACGTTTTTTAAAGGGGTGCACCCATCTTCATTGACAAACCATGCACGAGACGGTCACAACTGTCAATCAAATGATGGTCGCGATGTTTGTGGTATGGACAAATGTTATACGCGAAACGAATGCCAGACGCTTTCATGCGCCATCGTACGCGTCTTTTTTATTATGCAGATAGTCTCTATCCCTGGCTCAGTTGCATCCATCCATCCCTCTGTTTGCAACTACACCAGTACACACTTTTACGTTATAACGTGGGGTTCAACTTCCCTCGTCTTCGCCCTCTAATGACGGGCAGCAATGCGGAAATTTAATTAGAACCCTTTCGCATGAAAAGCCTCATTTCATTGCCCATGCCAACAGGCAATATTAGGTGTTTTGTTGTATGAAACGTCCATTTACTTCTTAACGATAATGAACAATGATGCTAATTAAGATAGATTAACTCAAACAGGACTATTGTTTTCCTTTATAGTAGAAACTCCTCACCGTTCACTCCTTTTTTACTTTTTTGTGTAGACTATAAGTGCAACAGGCTTTCAGGACGTATAGAAGAAACCAAAAAGAAACGAAGTCAGCTAGAAAATATTTATTTATTAGACAAAAAACATGACAGCACGTGCCTGATAGAACTAGAAACCAAGAAAGACGCATGCAACCATTAAAAGAACATTGTTTTGCAAAGATAATGTTTAAAGTAAACAAAATTACCATAGTATCTGAGAGATGCTCTGTTAGCAAGATAAGGAACTGCAAGTGATTATATGCTACTAACATAATATTAACATGTTTACCATGTTGTCTAGATGGCAACGTTTTATTAATGGATAATATTTAAAAAAAAAAGGAAAAAAATGTCGTCACGCGATCGTAAAGAACTGATACCCCGAGGGGCAGCATATACTTTCGCGTCGAAGCACAGATAATATAGGTCAGTGAGTCATTTTTGCCTGAGAAACCCGGGGGCATGGCGAGAAGACGCTTTGAAAACAACTGCCCAACCTTGCGGCGCTCTCTCCAGCCATCTTTGGGTCGTTTAGTTTAACGACGCTCAAACCCCCAAAAGTAAGTATTATTTATCTTCTGGGCAAAAGGAGGAAAAAATACTTGTGGTGTTTCTAGTTCTATTTCTATTACGAGTTATTGTCATAGTGGATACAGGCGTTCGGTGCGCTATTAGATTGACGGATTGTGGTAGTCTCTTTAGACATTCACGTACGGTTAATAATTTATCAAAACCAAGCGCACCAGATGTGGACACGTACGTAGTTATCGTTTTTCGCTTCGGACTGTAACATCACCAGCGAAAGACACACTCAAAGTGACCTTTTGAGGACATCCAAAGGCGAAAAAGAACTGGTGGGGTTACAAACCACTCGCGTGTGTTATCAGCTGAGCACGGTTGTGGTGTTGAACAACTAAAGTGCGTCCTTCGACAGGCACGTCAAATATCGCTGCTGATATGAATGGCAGGAAGTTGTAAGTAGGTGATGAATGTAGGTCATCGCCATGCAGGCGTTTCTCGGCGTTTTAAGATACTCTACTTTTCTCAGTCTGTACTTAAACATATGAATTAGTCAAATAAAACGTGCACCAACAACTTTGGTGGGTATGAATGGGTATTAAGAATCTTCGAAGACATTGTAAAATATCAAGCAGAGTCATTCTGTTGTTTCATAATAGGAATTCAGGCTAACATTATCTTTGTTTTGATTTTATATCATTCTCTTTCTTGCATTATAATAATCAACATGTGATTATGCGATAGCCATCATCTGGTAGCAGCACCGTGAATTAGATAAACCAATATTCATGCTTTAGAAAACAGTGACAACAGCCACAATATCCATAGGCATAGGTTTCGTGCGCTTTGATTGTCCGCTTACTTTACAATTTGCCCGAAACGAAACGAAATCCTATTCGGAACAGGACGAACAACGACCGGAAGTTTTTCATTCACTCCGGAGTAGGGGGTGGAATTGGTGGTGGTAGTGCGTTGATCATCGATAAAAATCTTTTCTTCGCCGATTACGCACACGATTGCAGAGCTGCACCGAACGGAACAAAAGGGCCAATCGAAACACCCCTTGCATCCCTTTCGGATGAGCATCAGCAGCATGCGGTGCTACCCTGCGATTTCACGTGAGCCACCACGTCTCATCTCACGCAGGTGTGTGTTTGTTTGTGTGTGTGTGTGTGTGTGTGTGTGTGTGTGTGTGTGTGTGTGTGTGTGTGTGTGTGTGTGCATGTACCGGAGCAGCTGTGTTCGTTGTATCGTACGCACCGATCTGCTTTCAACTACCTTTTCCCCCGGAACGCACACACCTCTGCAATGGAAGGGAAGTCGTTAAGTAATAGGTATTAAGGGCGCGGATTGATATGTTCGTGGAACATTAATTGGTGAGCTTTATTGAACGAAATGATATTATCATCCCCCGTTCGTATGCTATGAACCCGAGCTGAAGCAAACATATGATTGCGACATTATTAAATGTTTACATCAATCCCAAACAAATATGGAGAGTATGAAACAATCGCATCACAAATGAATTGTACCTCGAAAAACGAGTACTATTTTAAATACGGTACAATTTTAAATGTACCAAAGTGTTTCCACGACGGCAACAATGTAGCGCTTTTCTATCATTTATCTTCCCAACCCCTGTGTTGAAACTACTTCTCGTCGGGGGCACGTGCACCATCGTACGGGACAAGATGGAAAGAGAAAGGTGGAGCGCCCGCGCACGCACACGCAAACACACACACGCACCAACACTGGTGTTGGTGGCAAGTAAATCGAAAATAAACGAGTCGAGTAAACAGAACCGAACGAAGGGCGCCACACGAAGGGCAGAGAAGGCCGCGTGTGCAATCGTCGTTGTGGCCTCGGTAGGGCACTCCCGCTTCCTCTGCCTATCTCTGCTTAGTCTTATACACATTCAATGCGTTTAGATTATACCGACAGTTCCGTAGGGCGAGGGTTCACACGCACACGTTGTTCTAGGATTCACCCTCGTCGTCGCCGTGGACCAAAATCCCCACCTTCTCAACGTGCCCTTCTACCAGCAAATTCGAAGGCACAAGGGTGGGAAAGTACGATGCCACTCGCTGTCCACGCTGCTTCGTGTGCTTAGGAGGAAGTTAGAGAGAAGGGAGGGCGAGCAAATGAGCGAGAAGGGCGATGTAGCTTTGCCGTGCAGCAAGAGCTTATCGCGACCGAAATCCCTACATAGTACATACACACACACACACAATCAACCACATCAGCCGGGCCCTTTTCGCGGGGCGTACGGTCGGAGCATACCATTTTAGAGAGCGATAGAAGCTTCGAAGCCGCTGCCATTGACGGTTTTACTGAACGCACGTAGACCACACATTCACTGCGGAGCGAGTGGAAAAGGGAAAATGCAAAGGGAGATGGCGACAGCGAGCATGGGAGGTAGAAGATTCACTCGAGTTCGCGCGCACGACCGGATACCGCGGACCGCGCGGCCTGGAGAGAAATTAGAGAAACAGGAAGAGGAGCTAGGATGCCCTCCTCCCTGACCCTAATGGATGCAGGGGAGGATGTGGGATTTATGTGAACGAGGAAGGCCCATCGTGCGAGAGCAAGATGTGAGAGTGAGCGAAGAAGAAGCTCCACCCGGTGTATGCTGACGCCGAAAAGAAGAGAGGAAACGTAATGGAACTGAATGTGTGTATTATGTTTCGTCATCGTTTTATCGAAGCCATTCCTCTTGGCCGCCTTTTCTCACTTACACAATGCCTCCCTGCCGCCTTTATCTTCTTCGTCATGGAACAGTATTGATGCACGATTTTCCTCCCCTAAGCTCTTCAACCGAACAATTCCAAAGGTAACCCATTGATCAGTTTTGTTGTTCCTGCATATCGCAATCAACAATAGATCAAGGTATAATAGTTATTGTTTTTGGTAATCCAACATTAAAAACGAAGAAGCAGCACGATAATAGTTCGGAGTTGTTCATATACCCAATTAACTGGTCACAAACTGTGTGGACACGTGGTGCAGTGAATAAAGGCAACATAACAACAGCTGATTACCGTCAGTAATAATTTAAATTGTGGTATCTTCTAGCTTTTTCAATTAGGAAGCACATTGAACATCATTTGATTAGATGAGTTTAAGCAGGTATAGTGAAGCTACCAGAATGTCACAAAACTACAAAACTGAGTACCCCGACCACTCTATCAGGCCTTGAGAACAGCTGTTTGCGTCAATTAAAAAGATAAACAACAGTGTGACACGTAGCGTTCTCAAAATAATATAAAAATAAAAGTTTTTGAAATTGTCTATGCTAGTTTAGGTAGGACCTAAGCGACGAGCCACGTTCATTTTCTCGTAGAATGTATAAACAACACACACAAGCTTCCAACACAAGGCAAATATGTAAGACTGCTGACAGTGTGTGCTGTGCCTGCTAACGTATCAACAAGCAACTGACTGAACCGTTCAACCTCACCACCGCGCTCTGTGTAATGTCCACTGCTCGACAGGGAACCAACAATGGCCCCAAGAAACGTTAGACAAACATATAGCGTACTTTCGTTTGTGTTGTGTGGTGTGCGGAAAGGAATTTTTTTACTGTCATTGTCGGTCAGCCTCAGCCAAACACAGAAACGCCGTGCAGTGGTGGGATGTTTTGAGAAACAGCCCCAAACAACCAAACCCTCCCACACGACCACGGCCGCGGCAACTGCACCGCCAGCACTTCCATAGGTCCCAGAAAAGGGGTTCCGCTTTTCCTAGCACTGGTCCCTTTCAAGGGGCAAAGACGAACGTGAGAAGAGAAAACAGTAAATCCAAACATGTTATGACCAACGCCATCGAAGAAATCTCCTTGGTTTCTCTTGCCGAACATAAACATAGAAGCAAACTTTGCTTTTGATGCATCCCTGATTCTCAGTTGGGAAAAAGGGATTGTAGAAGGGACAACCGTTGGGTGAAAGATTCTTCATGGGGCAAAAAGGAGACAAAAGAAACTACGGCTGTTACGAAGAGCATACATGTTTTCTCAGGTGAAAATTATTCAAAATGGTTTATACCTTGCCTTATTGGAATTAGAATATACATTCCATACCAGTCCATTACTCTTGCGAATGACATTGTTCAAAGTGCTTCATACAGACCTTTGGACAATACGGTGTGGAAAGGAGTGCGGAACAATGAGAATAGCGTTATAATACTACGGAAATCGAGCAACACGAATAAACCTCCATAGCCAGACTAATCCTCTCAAGAATTTAATTTTTAATCACAATGTTTCAATTCAATGACCCTGCATGGACTTGTCTTATGGAGTCAAACAAATTTGATGAAGAATGTACACCCTTAATTACCCCGCAAAAACTGATTTGTTACATTCGGTGGTAATGAATTTCAATGAAATTAGACGAACTTTCTCACCAAGTATCCCTCCGTTGAAACCAATATTTCAACCAATTACTTTCATGGCCCACATTTTTCAATTTCTACGCTCCAGGACCCGCTCCACCCCGTCGTGGGCTTATTGGGACAATACAACATTGCTTCTGTTGCCAGTTCCCTGTGCTTATTTTTCGACGCACGACGTTGCATTTGAATAATTTTCAATTAGTCTAACCAACAATGGAAATGGAATGATTTGGGCGTGCTTCGTTGGAACCAATGCAAACAAAATGAATTAATGCTGCGAGATAGCAAGATGGAAAGGGAGCGAGCGCTTTGAAAATCTGTTACCAATTTGCAGAGGAGTAACGCAAGAACCTTAAACTGATGCACTGGTACCGGCATAGTTAAAATACTTTCTAGGGAGCACCAAAAGTTTGCAGACAACCAAAATTAATTATACGAGATAATTGTTCCCAGAGGGCGTTTGTTCGAAAGTATGCTGTGGAATGCGCTTGAATATTAGAAACAATTTCACCTAGGACGTGCCTTGTTGTTCCGAGAAGACGCCCAAATTTGACAGTCGTCCCTCCAAGGGCCTGACAACGTGTGATGAAAGCGTGCTGAGGCCGAACTCATTCATCACTTTCGTCTTCGACGATAGGTTCCAGGGAAGACTTACACAAATAGACTTTACCCTACGTGAAACGAAAATAGCCCCAAACGTGACCGGCCGATTCTTCGCTCCAGAAGCCAACCGAAGGGACAAAACTCTACGCCAAAGTTGCTTTTCAGAGCTATGCGGTGGGATGTGAAAAATGGAAACATCTATGAAGAGAAGTCGGAAAGAGAAAGGCCAAAAAATAAAAGTATTCCACGTACAACAGAGGGGGAAAAACTCAGGAGCAGATTGTAGAAAGAAGGAGCAGTGTGAATAGATAAACTAAAACTAGCATCGTCATCACCACTACCACCAGCAGCAGTGGTCTGTCTGTCAGAGGATTGAAGCACCGAAATGAGGAGTCTCGGGCCAATGGCCTCCAGCATCAGCAGAAGTCGGTGTACTTTCAACACACACGAGGAATATTTCCCGGTACACACACTACACACTTCCCCATGATACTCGCAGCATGAGCTAGAGATTGCACTCCAGATCATGTGCACCGGACCAAGCCAGGAACAGCCTCGGGTGCACGACAGGAACTAGAAGGTTCAGCGACAACGAATTTGGACCTCCACTCTTCGAGGCATCCTGGTTCTCCAACTGTCTAACTCAGAAGACAACCAAGGGGGCAGTACAAGCAACGTAGCCGTTGCTCCAGAGTGGGACTTTCTTTCTGTCGTTGGGACGCTCTGTTGCAACAACGGATCCTCTATCTGTGTTGAATGTAGCAATCCCCACCACCTTTCCCCTGGTCTTTACCGACTGTTACACCTTGCGGAGGTTTTCCAGGAGAAGGCAGAGTACCAACAACTTGGTAGCCGTTTGGGAAAAAACAAAAGCGGACCAGACCATGTTCCAAATCTATGAAACCCTTCAAACTCGCTCGCGCCCCCCTTTCGCCGGTGGGAAAACACAACAGGGTATCGCTGCGTTCCCTCCACAAAGAACAGCACCAGGATGACTCCAAACAAGACAAAGGCCCCGAAGCAGCAAGTGAGATGGTGCTGGCGGTGAAGGAATGGCGGGAGAAGGTAGAAATCGATAAAACGCCACACTGCACGCTGGCCGCACACGGATGCACTTTACGAGAAGGGACAGGGCTGGGTCACGGTTGAAAGGGTACCGCCGCCATCGTACAGCCCGGTCGATGATGTCTGTGAAGTGGACAACCAGACGCAGCACACAAGCAGCGAGAGATAGAGCGAGGGAGAGGGAGAAAGGTGATATAGACAGAGCTCGATAGAAGGAGCGAGAATGAGAGGAAAAGACAGAGAACAGGTCGAGCCATAACTGTGGCTACGGAGGAGTAGTAGCCCGCAGGCATTTTGGAGCGCAAGTCCCAAGAGCGGACGCTGTGGGAAAACTCGCCGGAATGGTGATGGTTGTCAAACCTCAAGAATGCACCGGAGCGTGCTCTGCTGCACATCACATCCACCGCCAATGGACGGGGGCATTCCTCCCTTCGATCCACCACCTGCTTCCTGGACGCTAGACGCCGGTGACACATCACCACGTTACCGAGCGATTATCGACAATGCCGGACATTTCATTAGTGCTGTCACTCGGTAGCGGGGCACAGACTGGTTGTGGGCCAAGGAATGCGACGAATGGGCTGCATCCACCCTCAGACCAACACAATAAACCATCGTCCAACCGGTGGTACGTTGGAAGTTCAGGTTTGGGCTCTCCTGACCATTAGACCGTTACAGGAAAACACCCGGAACGTGCTGCATCGAGTGCGCAGCGGATGGAAATGTGAAAATGTTCAACAAACGCTGGCTGCATATTAAATACTTCCCAACTCCCGGCGTGGATTCCTATGCTACCGTAAGCCTCCAGCAGCCACCGAACGTTAAACGATCGTTCATCGAGGTTTTAGTAACGGTGATTTATCGATTGTGCCAGGCGATGGAAAATAACAAACGAGCCCGCCAATTTTTGCCAGCCGCTCAACAACGCTGAAAGAAGGATCAAAGTACGGAGCTTTTACCGATTCTAATTAAATTCAGAGCTATGGCTTCAGAGAGTTTGAAAGCTTCAAAAGGACTGGTTAGAATTTGTTATTGAATGTTTGGTATATAATCAATTCCCGTCCATCACATAAAAATACGAGTTTTCTATTAAAATAATATTGTTCAAATAAATACATTTTCATCACATTTCATTTTCCTCTACAGAAATAGCCTTTTGAAATTCAAAATTGCTAAACCGGAACAAAGAGTTCCAGTATCGGGTCAGGTTTTTAATGTTAACATTATTAACAATACAACACACACGGGCAACCAGCCACAACAATGATGCAAGTAAATCTTGCCAAATCTTCATTTCGTATCCATTTATCATGGAGTCCCTAAATGAGATGTAATGGAACAGAACAAAAATAATTGCATAAACCCGAACCTCTATCAAACTGATTGCGCAATTCCATTGCTTTGATTGATTTAGCCGGCGGGCGAGCAGAAGACGAGGGATAATCTCAGATCAATGAGTGCTAAATTGGCTATCCAATCTTCAGCATTATCTTCCTCCTTGAACTTGAAGCAGTTTTCTCACCATTAATGTGTGCGTCATAGTAATGTTAATTCAATCCGAGCAATGATTCCCTAAAACGATGATTTCCTTGAATAGACCAGCTATTTCAAATATAAAACAAACCATATTTGAGCTAAGGTGTTTTGAAGTTTTCCGAGTACGTTTCCAAACTATTCCATTCTATTTATTTTCTACTGTCAATGGAACAATTTCACTCACCTTTTTTTTTACTTTCGTTAAAAAAAATCCGCTGACAGCGGAAGCAACGAATTTAATTTCGCGCTAATATTTCATACTTAAAGTGCTCACCCTCCCTTACGACGGTGAATTATTAATGCAACCGTATGGCATAAAATACCTGCAACCGGTTCGGACGCAAATTGTGATTTTCGTCTATTTAAAAATTTAAACACCCCAACCACAACCCTTCCAGCAATGGTTCCGATGAAGCATATTTAAGTATTTACATATAACCTTTCTAAGGATTCCCACATTGTTACCGGTTGTAACGGTAGTAAAGGCATTCTTAAAAAAAATACCCTCCCTAAGTCAGCTATGTTTTCTCCCGACAGGAAACGGATTGCCTAACCGGAGACCACAATGACACACACACGCAAGCGCCGGAAGAAAGAGAAATTTCTGTTCGCCATTCCGGACGGTGTTGCGCGCAGAAAAAGGAGTCGGTTAAAATACAGTTTTTAGATTTCAGAAGACCTTTTACTGTTGCCATCAATTGATAGCTGTACGTTATGTAAAACAGGGGTGCACGATTCACAAGCTGCTCCCTCCTTTTTAGCGTGTGTAAGTATGTTTTTTTTTATTCTCAAGTTTTCTCCTTTTGTACTGACATTTTAAAAAAAGCCCAGTTAAAGGGACGTTTACGTTATCCTTTTCGGCTGCTGCCTATTTCCTGCACGGTTCGACCCATACCATCAAAGCGACATCGGAAATCGCGGCGAAAAAATAACCTTCGCTTGAATAGGTTGGAAACTAAAAAGATTGCACTGCTTCCGCTTTCGATTTCGAAGGGTTGCAATATATCGGACGATAACATTAGCACACAGGCCCAGGGCGAGCAAAAGGGTGCTCTGTAGCTCGACAAGACTCCCCGATTTCCAATGAATAATAATCGCAAAAACGCAGAGCTACCTTCGCTAAAATTAGTCACCCGTTGATGGATTCGCCTCGATCGTGAGGCCCATTTGCAAATGATTTATAACGATTGAAAGGATTATTCTGATGTATTCACCGTACCAACAGGAAGAGTGTTTCATTTTCAATGAAAAAATCCGTTACTAAAATACACAATCAAACACATGCACGCTTAAAGACACCCCTATTTGGATGATGGGTGAAGAGATATCATCGATGGACTTATTTTTCAGCAAGCCAAGAATGTCTCTATTCTATTCGGTGGCGGTCGATCAACATGTTCTGTTCCCGGCAATGGTAATACCTGTGTTGGGTCGTTACGCAACTTAACACCGTGAAAACATGTTGCTGTAGGGTCTTTAGCAAATAGAACATCGATTGCACATATTTACTGCAGCTGGTTTGGTTCGATTGATAGGAAAAGAAACCTTGGTAACCGAACTACTCTGTTGCTTAAGACACATGAAAACGGAGCAAACACCTACCTAGCATGTGACAGTTAAAACTTTGGCTGGCTGTTAAAACACACATGAGTATACATGAGCTGTTGTGCTGCATTTCAGGTCATACGTTAGACAACTCAACCGAAGCTAGTTTTACGATAGACAGTGAAACTCCACGATAAGAGAGCAATGAATTTGCAATAAAATTCAAACCGATGTAGCTACCGTAGAACCATCTATAAAATTTCCGGTACTGTTATGGCGAGAAAAAAACCACCACATAGCTTCGGTGTGGCAATACCATAGAGGTAGCCATCGAGAAAGAATCAACGAGAAAGAACAAATGCGGTCTACGATTCGCTTTAAAAATTCCGTTTGAAATGTTAGACAGACGTGCACAGGACTTGGCCTACCGCGAATGCCAAAACCATCCAACTTCTCCATGGTCTTTTTTTGCGCATGAAGCATGTCTACATCATCAGTCTCTAACGGTTTCTCTGCTAGTTCTGAACCTCAAAGATGGAGTGGCACACACACACGCACACACAAAACCAAACACATCGCGCCCCCAGGGCTACAACGGAGCACGGGTGGGGTAGAGGAAACGAAAAAAAAAAACGACCGCCAACAGTACCCCTGTGCGGAAACCGCGACTTCTATCCAGGGACTGGGTTGAATCAGGTTTAAACAGCCGTCTCTCGAACATCGCGCGCAAGCCTACAAAACATGATGGCCCTTCATAGGCACGGTTGGCGGCAGGTGTGAGCGATGGTGCTGGAAGTTCTAACCAACCAAACCATCAAGATACCCTTGTCCTATTAACGTAGATTCCCGCGCATACCGTACGACATAGAGTCAGACCGTGGCTTATTATTTAGCTGCTCTCGCCGCAGTAAACGGCCCCTCGTAGGGTCCCTTCTCCGCAATTTTTTGCTTCTTGTCGAACATAGAATGCTTACCTGTGGAAGAGAGAAAATGAGAAAAATCGAACATTAGTACAACGATGATGGATGTTCGTTGCTGCGCGACGGCTGATCAGGAACAGGTATTTCGATAGCACAAGCCTCCTGCAGGCTAAAACCGCCATCGGTTTGAGCAGTGCAGAAGAGAATCGCTTAGACTAGCAGAGAAAAACAACTACGAAAAACCATAACTAATCAATTTTATCCTACTTCTATCAACCGACCGTTGAACTTCCGCAGCCGGCTGGCTAGCACAGCCGCACGCAATCCAGAAATAGCGTGAAAAATTGTAAAACGGTGCATTGCATGGCGTAAACTGACACCCGGGAGACTTTACGATGAACCCTCCTCCTCTTTTCCGATCATTTATCGCCAACGCCAGCGCATTGGCAACTGCACTCAAGGTTTACCCAAGAAAGATGGCAACGACCTGCGGGCCAAAGCCAAAGAACTTTACAACATCGGCAGAATCCGGTTTACTTGACCTTTTTTTTTTTGTCTGCTGCACTATTGTACAATACGATTGGAAAACGCGTAACGTAATGGTGATCGTCGGGATGGTCTTATAAATTGTATGCGGTTTTTTATATTTTCTGACTCGTTGTGCCTCCAATTCGCAATTCTGCGCCGGTGGATCACCCACATGTCGCGAGCCATCTTCTGGTTCGATTCAGACTACCCGGTCGCCTTTAAACTAATCGATCGCGCAAGAGCTTTGTTTTGTGTGTGATTTTGCCTGCGAGGTTTCACGAGTTGCTTTTGCTTTCATTCCTCTTGAGGTAGCAGACGCGGAACGCTATCATGTCATGTGCAGCGAGCTCGCCGGACCGTACATCCACAAAGTTCCAACAGTGGCTTTCCAGATGAGTGGAGAAGATTCTTTTGGCAAGCAAAGGAACACGCAAAAGACGAACGGGTCGAACGGGAGACCGAAAGTGCTCTTGGTCAGATCTTCCTCACCCGAGAAGTGCGGTTTGCTCGTTGCTATGTGTGTGTGCGTGTGTGTGTGATTTAATGGCAATGTCTGGGGGAGCTAAACGCAGTTTGTTTGCTGTGAAAAATCGATTAAAGATACACCGATTCAAACCAGAGCAAGGAACGGAGCAGGAGCCCCTTATCGGAAATCGCAATAAGCACCAATTAACATAACCGCCTCACTCCTGTCCGTAATGATCATTAATTAAAAGATAATCAAATAAAATTTGAAATTATTTTCAAGCCCTTAAAAAATTTGAAGATTAAAGTATTTTAACGATATTAGTTGTCTAGGTACAAAATATTGCTAAAAAGTGACGCATGCGATGCGAAAGCTGTTGGTTTCTTTATGTTAATATATAACAACACTTTTGATAACACAATATATGTACGTTAACTGTTCAGCAATCGTTTCCTCAATCCCTACTGTTCATGGAAATCTGCTCCACCAGAAATCAGAAGAATACCAAAAAGTTTTGCAACTATTCCAGCAATTTCGAGGAGTTCGTTTTTAGCTCTCCAAAGCGCCCTTCTTTTCCTTCCGACTGCCGCAGGCAACAAAACTTCTAAGTCTCGATCGAAAATACTGCATCAAATTGAGCTCGACGTGCCCTCGTACACTTTCCAAATGGGTTCGCATTCATTATCCTTTTCCAGCGTGCGCATGAGAGGGGGGAGGGGGGTTGGGTGGAATGGTGGAAACTGTCAGAGGGGGGGAATGTGCCTCGAAACGCCGCACGCCTTGCACCGGGGCGACAGGCCAAGACGGGTGGGGACCGGCCGTCCAAACGAAACCGAGCGCTCGAAAGTTGAAGATTTATGTGCATCGTTGTAAATCGCGTGGAGCCGGCGCGGAGTGCGTTGTGTTGCATCGCGAGGACCGCGAAGGGAAGATGGGGGGAGAGAGATCTGGTGGTTTATATATACTTGTTTCTTCTTCCTTTCCGAGTGTCCGACGCAAAAGACACGGCACACGTCGCTTGGCCCGGTGTTGTTCGGCCGCACGTACGTGTGTGCGTTCGGACGGTTCTGCTAAATTGCAAACTGCAGAAAACTGCAACCGCACCGATGGCAGCCACGGCGACGGTGGCAACGTCTTCTATTTCCGTCTGCCGGTCCGCTTTGCTGCGGCCGAAAGTGAAGCAAACAACCACGCGGAGAAGAGAAAACCTCCAAGAACCAACAAAGTCTCACATCATTGACAATCTTCCTTTTTTTGTGTGCTTTCTTTGGATTTCGGCACCAGAAGAGCCAGTTTTATTCTGGGAAATTCGGGGATGAATGTGAAGGCTGGGTCGGCAAGAATCGAAGGATACAGCGTTCGCTACCGCAAGTACGATGATCTCCGGTGTTCTGATTTGCTGCCGTTCGTAGCCGCCTTTTTGCACTGCAGCTTCATTCCGCTGCTGTTTGCTGCTTCTCGTTTCAGTTTTGCAACGAAAAAAAAAGCAATTGCAACTCAAATTTTCGCATTGGGTGGCAAGTGCATTTATGGCGTTAGCGGATGCTGCACACAGTTGACTAAAAGTATTTGGATGAACATTTAAGAAAGAAAAAACAAGTGCGTTTTATTTCCATAGCAATTTTGAATTGAAATAAGGTAATTTTATTTGAACTAGTTCTAAGATGTTTTAAGAGATGTAATTTTTCTTTTTAGGTGGATTTTTAATTAGAGAATGAGCTTCGAACAATGGCGTCTAATTTCAGGTATGATGCCTTTACTTTGACCATGTTCATCTTAATTTACACACTAAATTGAAACAAACACCAAACACACAACACGAAGACGAAGAACGACGAGGGTTCGATGCAAAACAAAAACACGTGAAGTTTCTCGACAAGTTGAACATGACCGTAAAAACAGCTGACTTTATGAAAACATACCGTCACCAAGCGTACCAAGGATACGAATCAAAAGGGAAAGAAAAAAAAACACCCCACAGCCACGGGCGTGCGTGGAACGAAAAACGTCGCATAGCTTTTAACCGGTCCGTCGAAAACCGCGATCGGCCATAATTATTGGCCAATGTCGACAGATGATGGCGGAAAACAAAAATTCAAAATACTACAGCCAAAAATGAACTGCACTTGCAAAACGGGACATTCACGTAAAACCATTTACCATCACCTGGCATTCACCTCCCCTTCTTGCACCTCTCGACGCCAAGAGAAACCAATAAAAGATAGCCTCGTTGTGTAATGGCACAATTTTTGCGCCTGGCGACTTCCTGCCTGGAAGAGTGCTCTGTCATATCCGGGATTGAAAGTGTGTCAAATCTTTTTCTTTTTTCATGTGTACCAACCAAATACTTTCCGTTCGTCCTAAATGAGAAGTTTACTTGGAACCCAGGAACGTTGTCGAAATTACGTCGTGCGTTGTGCAACAAAATTACATAAATATACTTTCGAGGTGAAAACGATGAATTTATGATATGCTAGCTACATTAGTGCATATTCTCGCAATGGTTTAAAACCGCCGATAATAAAACAATAAAACACACCACCGAAAAAGCCACCGCCTCTGCCTCCTGAAATGGCCCACTTTTGCCCAAGTCATAAAGCGATAAAAGTTGATATAAAGATGAAATTGGCACAATCTGTGTCAAAGGACGGAACAGCATGAGCCAAATAAAACACACACTCAAAGAGAAACCCTCGAAACAACGCGGGTTGCTCTCGCCGGTCAGTTGAATGCACTTTACTCTCCCGGAGGCCGTGATCGTCACGGTGCAGAGGTGATGGCGTACGGAAGGAGGTCGAAGTCGTTCCTACACCCTCCGTGCGTCTTGGTCAAAACATCCCCGCCGGCTCCCCGCGCGTGCCAACACACAATTGACGCTGCGCAATTTTTGCACGTCCCCACGTCGTCCCAAGCGTCGTCTGTTTGTGTGCGTGTATGGTGCATTTTCGCCAGACGCTACCGATGATCGGATAGGAATGAAAGAAAGAAAAAAAAGATTGGGGAGGGGGAAGAAGGCGAAGCAGTACCCCCAAAGATCGCGGACGATGTTGTGCGCGAGAAGGGAGGAAGACGATGATGATGACCAAGAAGAAAGAAGAGACCGCCGACCGACCGTCCGCGATCGCACGCCGTGCGAAAGGTTCAATAAACTTTTCCTCGTCGTTTGCTGCACACCCCTCTGATGCCACCCACCCGAAGACGCGACGAGACACACCTTGGGGTGGAAGAGATGCGTTCACTCGTCTCGCGATTCATTCCTTCGCCAGGATCACGCGAACGGGCGCGCGAACAGCAGAGAGAACGATCCCCGTTTGCATCGATATCCGGCGGTCGTCTCTTTTCAAACAAAGTTGTTCATTAGCCTTTGCTCCATCTTCGGTCGGTGCCCATTTCCCTCCTCTGGGGCCACAAAAAAAAAAAAAACTGGCACAAAAACCATCGAAACCCGATGGTCTTTCTCGAGAGAGAGAAGCGGACGGATAGGAGAAAGGTTTCCGAAGGATAATAAAAAGAAAGATGTGTACCGTGAGCCTATTATCGAATATTTTTCAACGTTCGTTTTATGAACTCATTTCGACCGGGAACATCATTGTGAATTGGCTCCACCGTTTTTTCCCACTGGGGACGAGGAAGTCGATGAGGCGAAGGTAGACCCACCCAATTATCCAACACGCCCGAAAGCGGATTCCCCCGTGCCGGGATGACTTTCATGCCCAATGCCTTCGCGATGCCTTCTACTAGCTTGTATTAGCGTTAAAACCCGCAATGTGCATCTAGAAATCGGTTTCCTCCCTAGGGCTGTTTTTGCTCCTCCATCTTTTTTTTATCTTTGCTTTCGGTGATTCCCTCCCAAACCTGTCAGTGACACAAAAGGATGAGGATTTATGGCGAGAGAAGAACCCCGGAGGAACAACAGACGGTGTTATGTGTGTGTTTGCTTCACTTTACAGCTCTCGCCGCTTCTCGAATTTTATGTCCCTCGACCAGAAGCTTTACAACAGCCTAAAACTGGGTAAAGCAATAAAGAGCCATCTAAAAAAAACCTGTATATTTTATGTTGGGAATTGATTTTTCTTCCGTTGTTCGCGGCAAAATAAATATAAGCTCCCGAACGTAAATTATCGCTAAGCAGGAGACAATTTATAGCTTTTAAGCGAACGCTAAATAATGCAATAATCTCTGTCCGCGGGAAAGGCGGAAGCCGACTGTCCGATTGATTTGTCTCTATTTTGGATAATTTTTTGTCAGTGTGAAGTGGGATTTTGGGCGTAAATATAGTTTACGCTGATCCCTAAAGGTATTTTCATAACCTAATGTTGGAGTTATGAATTGATTTATTCGCTTCAAATCAACTCAGAGAGAAAGCTCTACACATTGTCCGGCAAGATGCGACGATCAAACGTCTCAGCAATCGTTTCCGTCGGGTCGTTGAAAAAGAAGGAAGCATGTGCGTCAACAAACTCTATCTAATGTACTTCTGGATACCAGGTCTGCGATCCCTGCAAAAATCCTTATCAAACAAACGTAAATGAATCTCGCTTAGTCATAGCTACGCCCAGGTATGCGATTTCAAAAAACGAAGAAAGGGAAGAAAGACGGAGTGGGCAACATACATTCGATGGGATACAGTTTATTCGAAACAGGTTTTGGTGGTAACTACATACATCCCCCTCAATCACAATGGGTGTTCCATGCGAGCAGCGATTCGCCAAGCTTCCGTCCTGCTGTTCGAGGGCATTAGCTTCGGAGCAATAGTCCCCGAAAGATCCCTTACAAGGATCCGACATGTTGGTGTGTAAGTGATCGAAACCCCCACAATGCCTCTATTCTAATCTGTTGCTAGATTTGTGGCAACATAAAATTTGCCACACCACACACGTGAGTCAACGGAACCACATTCCAAGCCATTCGTTCGAGATAAACGAAAAAGAGAAACATCTACTTCTAGCTAGTATCTGCAGCGTCGCTTGATTCCGAAACGACACGAAAACCGGTTCGCCGCTCTACCTGGCGTTTTGTGCCGCACGCGATCAAATTTCGGTAACGGATTTACGGATGTCATTTTTTGGCCACATGTGGTCGCGTGTGTGCCTTAATCTTGTGCCAGCTTCGAAAGACATTCCAAATTGTGCAGCGGTACCCGTGTGTACCGGTTGGCCCCTCAAAATGTACAGTACCAAAAGGGGATCCGGTAAAACTAGGGGAAGATTGTTTTTAAGGCAGTGCGAACTGACCACTCGCACACAATCATGAACTCAACTCACACACTCACTTTTTCAAACGATTTTCTATTTTGAATAGAATGAATAGAAAGCCCAAACAACCAAACCGATCGAATCCGGTTCTTAAGTACAGCGAAAAAGGAAACGCAGACAGCGACGAAACGCATTTCGCGAGTTAACGCTCCGTGACGTCACCGCGAGTAAATTTGTAGTAGTGCGAGCGCCCCCTCCCCATCGAGCGCGTTGACCGACAAGTGGCACACAAATTAAAGAGCTACGCGACGCAAGAGAGAGAAAAATGCTTCTATGTTTGTCTCCTTTCGTTCATTGTATTCCACGAAATATCGCCGCGGAACCAAAAATAAGTCGGCGCCCGTCGACGATACTACTATCAAATATCCCTTGCCTCGGTGTGTAAGTCGACTCATCCGGTCGGCCGAAACAACGATTGGTCGGCCTGATTTTTCGGTCCAATGTCGATTTCACAGATACTTTTTGTGCAGCTCATCACGCGTTTCACGTTCTCCGCTGCATTCCATCTCGCAGTATTATACGCCGAATTCCTTTGAACGGTCGAGATTGAAAGGGTTCATTCAACTCTCCCCACCCAAAACCCTCCTTTGCGTCAGAGTCTTTCGATTGTTTGACGATTTCGGTAGCGTTCGTCCGTCCGGATTCGTCTTTTTTCTGTTCAAACTTTTAAGCGTCAAATTATTGCGCACACGCTGAAATTGCACCTGCAAAAAGTATATGTGACGAGTACACCTACACACGCCTACGTCGGTAAACGAGGGGCAAACAAGATAAACTTGTTGGGAATTGCAGATTCTGAGTGATGTGAACATTAAGCCAATTCAACACCACATGTTCACATTGCGCTAGGTCAAGGTTTCTTTTATACTAATATTTACTCAATACTAAAACCACGCAGCAACTACGTTGAGAAATGTTTCCTTTTCTTTTCCAGCGCCGAGAATCCACACCCACATCTGCTCATTAATGTCGACTATACATCAAACACGTGGTATGATCGTAAAACCGGGAGACAACAAGCAAATCCAGTCATTGGCATTGGTAGGATGTACTTGGATTTTATGAGCATTATGCTGCGCTTCGATCGCTGCTCGTAAAACGAAAGTCTATTTTAAGTTGCAAGACTTAACACAGCCGGCAGCATACAGCAAGCGACCAGAGCATTCAATACGAAGACATATATTTTATGAAGCATTTCTAAAGGAACCAGAGTGCACTGGTGAGGCATTGGAAGATGAGGTGACGATATTTATGATGTGTCAGATTTGTTTGTTTTAGCACCTATTACTCCGTTGCATTTCAATTAGTACCATATGTATGTACAATCCGATATAACATCGATTAACGTGTACTGCACCTTACCATACACATTGATCGTTCGTTTTCGTAAACCAGCACAAACACCATCAACTAATACGAGATCATTACACGTTTTGCACACGTTTGGAAGCCGATTTCGAGCGTGAACAGCTTTGAAACGCACACAGCCTATGTCATTACATCGGTGCAAAGTAAAGCAAGCGAAATGATAAATAAATAAGCACGAGGAGACTGAACAGATCCCCGTTGATCGTGACATGATAATTATCCAATCGTATGTACCCGAGCCTACCTCAACTTTAGTTGGCAAGAGAGAAGAAAAAATAAGTACTGCCATACACAGGAATAAACGTAGCTCACGTGTATTAGAGAAAAAAATTAAATACTGTTATCGCGGGGTGATTCATCACTAGTTCGTTACCAACCTCCAACCACTCCGCAATTAGCTAGCTACCAAGTTCATCGAGATTCAATTGAACGTCACTCGCGTCAAGGCCGCGTTATCTAACGAACACTTCAGTACATATATAGCGCCAAACTCGATCACTAAAGGTGATTAAGATCATTTTTACTGGCGAAGAGTGAGCATGAACGCACGGAAAGAAGAAAAAAAAAGGATGGGTCGATAAACGTCATCACGGTGCGGAGTTAAAGTCACGATTTCGTGGAACTAGATATGACTGGATTGGTGCTTCGACCGGTTTAATAGCAAACAGACAATTCCGCCACGACTGGGCATGACGTGACGACAGTGACGTCGTGTTGGCAAATGTAAATGTAAGCCAGGTTTATTGTGGAATGTTTTTTATCACATGGGTAATTCCTCTGCGACGACTTGTTCGATGAATCGTTCGACTGTTCCATATCAAAACCCGACATTTTTCCAACGTAATCCAGATGAATCACGAGGATGCCAGATGCCCTAGCAACGCGTCGTGATATGTTGCGAGCACGTGTTTCTTTCCTTTCCTGCCGATGTAAATGCTACTGTTTTAAAGTGCTGCCTTACTGCGCTGAGAATGTGCCCATATTGCAGCACTTGAGAAAACCTTAACCTTAACGCGGGGCCCGGGCACAGCTGCTACCGGGCGGTAATTTATCCTCCGATTTCCGTCAAAACACAGCGGACGGCGCCGGCTGCTGGAAAACAGTGGAAAATGCAGCGACACATGGTACGGGAAACGCAGCGTACAGGAAACCGAAACACAACGAGAGGCAGCGAGACGAAAGTAGCGACTCGAACGCATCCGTACGAGAACAGCAGTTCTGCTCCGTCACGGTTGAAGATGATGGTTACAGTTGTCGTTAACGACGCTTCTCAAATTACGCCACTATTTCCACCAGGCGGTGAAAAGAAATATTCAAACGAGCGCGACCCTTAAAAAAAACAAACGGTGGAAGGAGGAAAAACTGTACTCGAGGAAGCAACAGGGCACGTTATGGTCCCTTATGCATCTTTGAGAACTGAACATAAGTTTCTAATTTTTTCCAGACGGTGGTAACGATGGTAGTTGATGGTTGAAGGTGGCACGTGGACGATGACTGAACAGAGCGTGACACATCGCGGTCCCGGTAACGAGAAGGTAAATTGATCGACCGTAGAAAATTAATAGATAATTTAAGTTGTATTAAAATAACACCCATAACAATTTATCGATTGCAGTAATACTAATCTTCCGAAATGTGTAACTTTCACATGTTTATATGAAAATTGTTATGTAATCCGTCCTCGAACCCATTTACATCCCAAGATTTGTATTTTCACATCACCACACAACGACGTCTTGCTTTTCTCAGACGAAGGTACATTAGCAAGCTCATGAATTTAAAACAGGTCAGAAGAAAGAATGTGGCGCAAATTGATTAACGTTGACCGATCCATTAAACCTGCGCGTCCTGCTCATCGTAAACAAACGAAAAGTATGTCACCGAAAGATGGAATGAAATTAAACATAAAAAGCTTTGATGCATGCAGATAGATAATGAAGGGATAATTAAACGTACGCTATAACGAAAAAGTGCTACGGCGAAAGCAGAAAAAAGAAAGCTTTTCATAAAACACACAAAATAGTAATGCTATTCTATCCATTTATTTCAATTTAAAACCACCACATTCAGGAAATATATTACAGGGTACCGTAATCGACTGTAAGACAAAGCAATCCCTTGATACTTTCTAGCCACCCAAAAAAAGGAAACTTCAAACAATCAAATAAAAAGCAACACTTCTAAAGTCCACAGATTATGACTTCCCAACGCACTCTGATGTTACTATCGTAATGCTAGCGACAAATGATCCATGAAACTCGCAAAAGTTTTAAAAAGTTTGCCATTTATTGCCGCCCTTTATTGGTTGTCAAGCAACCGAGAATTTCTTCAACGCATTGTTGCACTGTTGTATAACAAAAACTTCAGCTTACGCGATTGTGGAAGAACTTTTTCAAAAGAAATCTGTTGAAAAGGATTGTAAAACAAAACGTTTACGGACAAAACACACGTTGCAAGTTTTACTGGAAATTTTCCCCAGTCACATCCAACACAGAAGTTTAGTCGGTTTGTTTCTTGCATTTAAAATCAGTGACTTTCTAGAGAAAAAAAAAACAATTTAGCTAAAGGAAGTCCTTTCGAAACGAGGAACATTTGTTTACGTCATAGTAATCAGCGCGAAAAAAGCATGCTTCGATCATTGTAATCTTGACCTCGGTCAACAACGATGATTGAGTTTGATTAATGCCGCACCATGCGGCGTACAGTACGATTAATCATTTCGGCGTCTACTGCTACTGATGTGATGAACCGCTCCATTGGTAAATTTAAAGGAAAGGATTCTCTATCTCCCATGAACGCAGTTTCTTTGATCGAAAGGGCTTAAATTAGCAAGCGTTCACGAATGACGGCACATCAACTGTCGAGGGCGAAGGAAATTGTGAAACCGAATGGAAAACCTTCCCCTAGAAGCATTGCCTAACTAACCCGAACCATCTTCTAAAGTACAGCCAACGGAGGCGGAGAAGCTGTCTTGTGCTACCCACGTCCACGCTGGACAACTTCCACACGATCGTAGATCGCATTTGGAGGCATCCTACGATGCACTTAGTGGGGCCTGGAAACTTCAACTTGCACCAGAGGTAACGCGGTGTCTGCATTAGATGCAGCATAAATGACAATCCCCAAGTCACGACACCGCCACGAAGCAAAGCGAAACGAGCACGCCATGCCATTGGCGACATCACCGAGAAGGAGGAAGAAGAAAACCAAGGATGAAAACAACTTAAGTACGAAGCGAATTGAACAACAAAAAAAGAGGAAACTATCTTGCGTCTCCACTCGAAATTGCACGACAAAATGCGCACCCTAATAAGGTGATAGTAGTGGGATAAAGAGAATTAAAAAAAAAACACACGCGAATGCAGCCAACATGCCGACATTATGACAAAGCGCGCAGCACTACCTGGCAGTACCTAACTATCTGCAAAGCGCACCGCGATGCAATTGCCTCAGTCCCACAAGACGATGCACCGTGTCTTCGGTGGACTAACTGCAACGGCACGAAGTGTTTTTCTTTTTAACTGTTTGTTCAACCGTACGTGCGTCTTTTTTCATCATTATTTTAATCCCCGCCGGCTCTCCTCTCCCTGATGGAGTGATGCATTTCTTTTTATTTTTTATTTGTGCTTTCTCGGCAGATCATGCATTTTCCTCGCATGTACACGAATGAATGCGTAACTATTTCTGTCGCGTAGCGGTATTTGATTGCTGACTTTTTAAGTGTGCCAACTGCGTGCAACAACAAAAAACAACACACACACACACACACCGAGCAGTTTACGCAAATAAAAACAAAGGCAGGAAAGCATTGAGGTCAAGAAAACATTTTCTAAATAAAACCACAACATTGCCTTTACAATTTTACTACAAAACCAAATCAAAAAAGGAACAACTATGTTTACAACAACTGTTACAATAAAAATAACAACATTGAAATAGCAATGCTGAGTAAAATAAACCATGATATGCCAGGTACATAAAAATCAACCCAAATGATTCATACACTAACAGCTCAACAGAATCTTAACCATATACTCCATCTTCCTCCTGTCACACCTCCTTATCCTCCCAACTCTTAACTACGCCACACTGAAAAAAATCCCGTTAGTTGGCCCTTGTGTTCTTTGTGTCCCGCCGACTTCTCTAAGCACCAAACTAACGGTGGTTTGCAATTGAATTCCACCCTCCACCCTGAGGCCGCCCCCCGACCCAGCCACGAAAGGATGCAGCGCATACACTGGTGCATGATGGTGCATTTAGCTCCCCACCACTTCCCCGTCATCGAGGTAGAGGCGGTTTTTTTAAGCGATAGCGAGAGAGAGAGAGAGGTGGGTTCACTATTTGTGTTCGTATCTGTTGGTTTCTTTGTTGACTCGGTGTGCATCGGTACGGGACGGATAAAAAGCAAACCCAATGTACCAGCGTGTAGCCGTTGCATGCAGTTGGATGAAATTGGATGCAAACTCTATAACACATACCTGAACAAGCTTGGGAGAAACCCCTAGACACGGTGTGTTCATGAATCGTTTTAACTATTTTATTTAAAACTACCCCTTTTTCCCCCCATTGTACAGTATTTTACTTAACAAAAACGTATCCGTTATGTGACTCTCCTGTCTTCATGGAATTTGGGAAACTTTTAATCGGAAACATTTTTTTGAAGTTACAGCAGCGCTGAATCCATGCATATCTAGTTGGTCGGCTTTCTATCTTTCTATGGTTCCGTGTTTGCATTCTGTTTTTACTACTACACTTTTTTCCTTCATTCAACAATATACTTTTAATGCGTATCTTTTTTGTAGCCAGTTAAATGGCATATAGTAAATTTTTTTGTCAACAACTTTCCTCGCACGAACGAGGCCGCGGTTTTGTTGCATTCGCTTCGCAGTCACGTCTTGCATCACCGTTCTGTCGCTTTGCCTCAATTTTGTTTTTTCTTCCATCTCTGCCACGCAAACCGACACTCTACAACGTTGCAATTGAGGTTGTGCATATGTTGTATAAATAAATGCACGAACGATAACACCCTTGGGCCGCAGATTCGGTTCGCCTTTGGCCGCGTTTCTTTCTCGGCTATTTGTTCGCCCGACAAATGCTACCCGGGGGAAAAAAAAAAAAACGAAGAGTACGACATTTTCGAGGGAAACACAAAACAAACGTGCAACTCTTGCCTAGTAAACTAAATCAACCTAAAGGTGTATATTCTATGCTCCACCTCCTAGCCTAGCTTTTCATCTGTGTTAGTTTTTATTTATATATTTAAAAAATAAAATTGAAAACCAATGTTTGCTTCTTGCCGCACTTCGTCAACATGCACTGGGTGAAAATATGTGTACGTCCGGAAGAAAGCGAAGGCATATTTCGGGCCTACGAAGTTCTATAAAAAAAATTCGGTTATAAAAGGCACTATTCTCCCGAACGGTCTTGGATATACAAACAGACCCGAAAAACTGGGCTCGCGTACGTAGGCTCTTTGCTTCACACATCAAAACACGCTTTCCCCATGGCCGGTGTGGGAAGAAGAAATCGATGCTACGGAATATAGCATAAGCCTAACAAAGGAAACACTAAGAAAGGTACGGTGGAGTAGGCGAAAGGCCAGCTACCGCTCCTATTCTTTTCCTATCGCTCGCCGCCTCGGGCAGAGCATGAGCTTACCACAGCATCATCACCACTACAATCTTACCCTTCCTGCCCCAAATGGATCTTCCGAAGCCCAGAGAAAAAAAACTTTGGATCGATTTTGCTTCTTCCTCTCGGCTCTTAGCTCAGTTCCCCTCTTTTCCCTGGATCCTTGGACGAAACTAAAATCATCTCTGATCCGCGCGGGCGCGATCGTGTGGTGGCGATCCGAGTTCTTTGTTCCACCACCACACAACTGCTGCTTCTGCCTGCTGGCAGGTTGAACTCGCCGTAAAAGCCGCTAATAGCCCCCCCGAGATTGCCCCAAGACGGCGAACAGGAGGGCAAAATGAAATTGGACGAAGAAGGCTCGGAAGAGCTAAGAAACCGAAAGAAGGAAAAGAAACGAAACAACCGCCAGCGGTCGTTCTTTTTGGCTTTTCTTTCATCGCGTCATACACATCGTTACGTCCAGGAGCAGCTGAAGGTGTAGGATCGCCGTCTCGCGGTCAGATCCCCGGGCAACGTAACGCAAATGGCAAGAAGAGTCCGGAGAAACCAACGTGTCCACACAGAAGATATGGAACAGTCGTCTCAATGTCCTCTGCTTGTTTACTATAGACTGCAGCGTCGTAAAATGTTTAACGGCGAAGAAATGAAGATCTTCGAGAGACCTTTCTGGAAACCAATAAACACTTGGTTGCAGGAACGCGAGCCTCAGGTGTGATTGGAGGGCGGAAAGCCAATAGAACAAGCCATCTAAATCACTTTTAACAATAATCCGTCACAGATCACAAGGTTTACTGCTCTCTTAAACATTGCTTTTACGATTTTATCGAGTAGAAAATTAGGTTGGCTTTAGAATAATATGTTGGTTCCGAAATGATTATTTAAAAGCTCAAGAAAAATCATTTTTGGTTTGAAGATACAATTTATTATTGTTTTTTTTCTTTTCTTTTTTTACATCTGAATAACTCATACATTAAATTCCAATTAAAACATGGTATTAAGGAGTTATCCAAAAACCTTGTAGTTTTCCTAACGCACGTCAGGCTGGCGCTAGCTCCATTTCGAACGGTATGATATCACCTTGAAGTGAAAAGAGCCCCACAACACTTTCCAACTGTTCAAACGTCTACGAGACGATAAGGAGGACCATCATTGAGCTACAGTCGCGGCATGCAAACAGCAGTGATGACGATGATGCCTACAAAAACAGGAAAAAAAAACATACTAATAAAACCTACCCTAACCTTTCCCAAGGCAGAAGCATCGCACCGACGTCATGCGCTATCCTGCAATCCAAGAGAGGCGCGAAAGAGAGCGCTACAGCAATTGCAGAGAGAAAACTTTACAGCGTCTGCCGCGGCGGAATGGTTTATTTATTGGAAGTAGTAGTTTGTTGATTTGCTGGCCGAGTAAAGGCCGCTATTATAAAGCAAGGCGCGCAATCGATGTGATTCAACATTTCAGGGCCAAATAGCTTCAAACCGGCAAAAAACAATCTAGGTGCAATCAGAGAGGCAAAGCTCGCAATTATTTTTATTATTATCGTACAAAATGCATTTTTGCATCCCAGTTCCAAAAAAACTTGGCAATGAGGGGTGGAGGGGCGGTAATGTCTGTGTCATCATCTGACATCAGCGCACGGCTTCCTCTTCCTCCGCCTCGCATCGTCTGAGCGGCGGACGTGATCATCCTCGACCTAGATTTCGAGGAGGGCCACCAAGAGCCATTCCATCGTCGATGCACCTCAATCGGGCCGCACGGTGCAGTTGCAGCCGGTATCCATTCGCAAACAGTGCGCACCAACCGCGATCGCCGTCATCATCACCGTCAACATCGTTGGAATAATCTGCATTTTGTGGCATACATTTTACGAACGACGTGTGAATTGTGGGAGACAACCAGGATAAACGTTGCTTTTCGACACCTCACTCAAGCGGGAACACACTCGAGTGAATCATTGCTTTCCCCGTGCTTCTGTGTACGGTTAATGTGTTTAAATTTGTAGGAAGTTTTATACTTTGCCAAACCCCTTTGTTTCCTGTTTTGTTCTACAAAAACAGCGGCATTCGAGGCAAAAACGTTTACGGTATCGACGCCAAGTGCATCCAAGCCGCAAGCGGGTGGAACATAGACTCTGGCGTGCTTGTATTTATTACATTGCATTAGCCTAGAAATAATGTGCCACCGTTTTCCTCTCACCCAACCCCGCCGCCTCCCCCCCCCCCCCCCCTCCCTCCTCATTCACTTTTTTCTCTTCCCAGTGCACCGACACGACGCCGACGTTGCAAGCGGAATGCAGTTAAGCGCAACGCAGGAGCGAAGGAAGGGGAAGGTTTCGGTGGGGGTTCAGGGGGGGTTGGTTTGTGTTAGGAGAAAACCTTCAACTACAAGAGCGCTCGACAAAACGAGAACACCATCGTACGAACACAACCGAACCAACAACACGCAGAGTCCACCAGTCAGACGCTGCAATTGTGGCACAAAGGAAAAATAGCGTTAGCACACACCCGAAGGGGCAAAGAGAGGAGCCGCCGTAGGGCAAACCTACTACAGAAGGTGTGATGAATAAACGGACGGAAAAAGATAGCGGACAGAGGGCCAGAGCGAGAGAGAGCCTTTAATGAAACCTGTGACGGGCTGCGCAGAATGTCACATGGATTGACAAGTATTTGCCGCAAGGGAACCGGTCGGGAGTGATGCCAACGAAGATAAGGAGATTTAAATGCAACTCCTTGGGCAAAGATACCCTGATTTAAAATCGAACTGAATAATTGTTTCTTCCTTTCTTTTCTGAAATATCTTTTCAAGACGAAATCATAGGGCAGGTTAACGCCTTAGCCTCTGCCTCCACACGGCGCAAAGCTTAGTATCTTTTTCATCCGAGATGCGACGAACAGTCGATCTGAAAACATTAACAATTTTTGCTTTGAAAATTTTGGCTTTCTGGTCCAATTAACATTCGAACCTATGGCCCATGGATGAATTACTAAATTAATAAGACTTATTTTTCGAACGCTTGTTTATTTACAAACTTACAGAGCTACCAGTGGGAAGGTCATACCAAGTATTTTTACTAGCGAAAATCAGCTGGAACAGCGATCCTACAGCGTGAAAAGCTTTTGGCGCAGGGACAGGGAACGCACAAGAAAAACAACATGCCCACTAACGTGCGAAACGGAACGGAAAACAAAGTGGCCGGGAGTATCGGGTAGGGAAGAAAAAACAACAAACAAACAGCCAACACTTGTGCACGGGGCACTGTAATAAAAATGTGACCTACATTTTCATCGCAACGCCGCGCTTGGAAGCAGCGCCAGTAACAGCAACACTTCCAAAAGAAGTAGTTCCGCGGTCTATCACTCTGTCTCTGCCTGTTGTATGTTCCTTTTCTTTCTTGTACCAGCCCCTCTCAGTCTCTTTATGGAATAAATTCAGTCACTTCGATGATGCCGCCTTTCCTTCACTTCTCTGTGCGGTGCAAGTTGCACGGTTGAAGCCAAGAAAAGTGAATCGATGTTGATGACGCTCCGGCAGCAAGAAGACTTGCCAGTCAAGTGATGCACCATCGTCGCGAGCCTGCATCCGGTAGCAAACGGAAGGGCGGATGCGTTTATTACCACCAGACCAGACAGATGCACGGGAACTGCTCTCTTTCGCGCGCTGCTCGGTTCCGTTTTCCCCACTCGTGAGCGAAGACAGTTTTCTTCTGGACGCAGAAGCAAGAAATTTATTGACGGAAAGGGAAACAACTTGTGAACTTACGCCAACGATTGAGGACACCGTTTTTAATTTAGTGCGAAATGCCAGAAAATGAATTCATTTTTATAAATAAAATTCCAAGACGATATCTTGATTGAATAACATCAACTTGCATAGAACCGGAACTGAAAAACGCCGAAAAAGTTGCTACAGTCAAACCCGGTCCCTCACGTTCCATCGACCGACCAGTGCGGAATAATCAATCTTCCAAATCCAAAGCAACAGTTAAAAGGGGGAAGAAGGGAAGAACCCTCCGGAGTTTGCATTTATTTCCATCCGCTACTGGGAAAAAACTGGCAATACACTATGAAGGGAAAGGTTCACGAAAAACCGGGTGCCTTTAGGAGGGAGCACATTCGATAAATCTTAAAGCCACCGTCCGCGCTAGGGGAAGAAGGGTAGGCCAAAGTCGGCTCATCCTTAACAAATGTGCCGTGTCGAAATGGTTAAATTAAATAAACCATGCACATGCAGCGCCGCTTGCAACTTTTGCATTCTCAGCTAGACTGTTTACTTCTCCATATGTTATTCGTAAAATATGTATGTGTGAGTTTTTCCTTTTTGTTTATTGCCAAACACCACCATATGTTCATAAAAGCAAAAAAAAACTGCATACGAACCCCTACAGTGCAATGTGGTTTTTGGCTGCACGTCATTCGTTGCCCAAAGAAAACGTATCGAGTCTGTGGTTTGGTGTCAGAACGCACCAACACATAAATATGACGATGTCAGGGGCAAGTGGTCTGTCCAAAAACAAAGCAATATTAGTTACGGACACTTGTGCGGCAGGTTTCCCTTCAACTACGGATACAAAACAACTAAATCTTTTGCGCTGTTTTGCTAAACCCATACGAAACGGTTTTAAGGACACGTAAATAAATACAACCAAACGCAGCTTAAGAGATAGAAAGAGAGCAAACGAGGAGACCATGCGTCGGGTGATTCTGCAGTTGCATTATCTCGAACGCAAACAACAAGGAGAAAAGAAGACGAAAACGCCTCCGTCGCAAAACAGCACATCGAAGGCAATCGAAGGAACCTCAATCAGGCGGCAGACGGACTGGTGTTGGTCAGGGTCGTTTGGGAAGGAAATGCGGTTCTGGTGGCAAGTCGGAATATGTTGAAACGGTAGGAGTAGCAGTAAAGCTTGCATCAAACGGCAGACTTACCTTTGTGCTTGTGGTTTTGTTTTCCTCCACTCTCGGATGCAAAATAAATCAGCCTTTTTTATTCAAACGAATTTTCTTCGCCGCGTCCTTCCGGAACCGGTCGAATGAAGGAAACGTTGACTACTCCGTTTACGGTGATACGAATTTTTCTTTTTCTCCTCGCTCGCTTGCTTCTTTATCTAATGAACACTTCTTTTCCCAATGGCAGTGACGAAAACTGTGTGGCAGAACACTCTGAACCACCGAACACTGTAATTCGATATAATAAAATTCTTCGCTCGTCTAGCGGCTAATTCTACTACTTTCTATTAGGGCAGCTTTGTTTTCATTGGATTGAGAACTTTTCGAGACTTCTCGGCACAACTTGCACACCTTCGAACACACGCATCGAAAACCGCGCACACACTGGGTGGAGGTGATTGAAGGGCACGGGCTGAGATTATTCACTGCGCGGGAGGGTTGACGAAAACGCACCACTTCTCGATGACACTTTTTTTTCGAACAAGTATCCTACATTGAATGATAATATTTTCAAAGGTGAAAGATTAATATGTTACAACGGCAAGCACACAGTGGAGGATGCACCCAAATCCCGGACACATATTGATTATTTTGAAAGATTTTTTTTTTCCTGTCACATTTCATCCATCTTGCAGGCAATGCAGGCAAGAAATAAACTCCTCAAACACAAATGTTCTAAATCGTTCAAGTAGAGTATTTGTAACTTTTTCCGCCATCTCACCCTACATGATTTATACAGAGCTCCGCGAAAAAGGCCAGCAACCATCGGTGGCAATGGTGACGATAAAAAAAGAAGGGGGAAAAACGTGAAAACCCAAAGGGCCGGAGGAAACTCGCGCCTGAAATTCACAGTGGTAGTCCCACGGAGACGAGGAAGTTAGATTTTCGCCTGAAAATAGAACTGGAAGCGGCGAGGATTGCGACGGGCCAAAGGCGATTTCATAATCGTCGCTTCGTTGCTACAGGGGGTGTGTTTTTGTTTACTAGAGTGCATAGATGTGTGCGTATGCCTGTTTTTTTTTTCACTCTGGTTTATAAATACACGGTACGTCCGAAAGCCCGTCTAGCTCAACCAGTAGGAACGTTGATTCAGCGGTGCCATCCGACGTTTAGCACTCGATAAATGGAATGGATCTTTTCTACGGCTTCCGTATGCATACAAAACAAACGTGCAACACCCTTCAATGTCATTCAAACGCACACTTGTGCGTCAAAATGCTAGTAATGCATTATTTTTACTCTACACACAGAGTTCTTCAATGTATGCATCTTTCTTGTACTTCCATCGGTACATAATATTTTATCTGGAGTTGTTTTTGGAGCTGAAGAATTCTCAGAAATCATACAATCCTGATTTTTTTATTTTAAATTTAAGAGCAATCAATCTTGAGAAAAGACCACTGCAACCAGAAACAAGTTGGCAGAAGTTAAAATACAAAAGTTCTTTCGGCATAAAATAATCACTTCAAGCTCACTTTGTTACGGTTGAAATATATCACAAAAAAAACCCTTGGACACATCCCAGGCGTCGTCCTTCGTATCTTTCTCTGGACCAAATTGAAGGTATCAAATATAATGTTCCCCAGGCGAAAAGAAGAACACACGACCCGTCTCAATGAAGAAATCAACGGAACACAAAATTTCACGCAAGTTGACATTAGTGGGCAGCAAAAGCGCAGCATTAAAATTGTTCTGCACTGTAGCTGCTCTCTGCTCGATTACCTAACGCAGCAGCACACACCGCACAAAAACAGAAAGCGACGTTCGTGGTATAGCGTAGCGTTCGATTAACCGTCGCGCAATCGAATACACATTTCTCACATTGGCATGATACGCACACAAGCAGCACACTATTCGCGTTTTGATTAAAAACTCCCGTTAGACAACAGGGAAGCACCACAAACCAGTGAGCGAGCGATGGTGATATTTCTTTACTTTTGTGAACCTCCGTTTACCACAGCAGCAAATGTGCAATCGTATTGCTTTCGTTTCTATTTCAACAGCAAAGTAGACATTGTGGAATCCTTGATACGATTTGAAAATGCATGTGAACATTGACAGCAAGACCAGGCCAACCCCAGAAAAAGGGCTGTGAGGAAAATCACGTATGCAAGAATTTTCCGCTCGCTCTGCTCTTCCTTTCTCGCTTTCGCCGTTTTCGCTCCCTATCCCTCTGCATTCTCATTCACCACCGCCCTAATATTAGCCACTTTTCTTCAGGAAATGGAATACTATACAAGCTGGTCGCGTGAATTGGAGCAAAGAGAGCACAAGCAACAAACTCTGCTGCAACGGAGGGCCAAGGGAGAGGTATATAGTACAGCGAGAAGCAGCACCATGTTCACCCTCCTTCAACGGCCGCCAACGAACCCGCCCCTCTCCGCTCCTTCATGGATGGATGATGATGATGATCGTGCTGATGATGATAAACGATGACATACTACGAACGTGCGGAGATGAAGGACGCGTGGGGATGAAATGCAATGAAGCCAGTGTGTATATCCTCCACTCTATCTTCCACTCGCTCTTCCTCCTCTATCCCTCCCTCCTTCGCTCTCTCACTCGCTCGCTATCGCTTTTTTTTCTATCCGCTCGGCACGACGAACCCTTCTCCTCTTTAATCACATCTTTTTTATGCTCCTGCGTTTGCTTGCATCTGCCTTTTGCTTCTGCCTGATTTCCCAAAACACACATTCACTCATTTAATTCGCGTATCCACGCACAAGAATGAGAACACACCCGCGCCAGCCGACGGTACCGGGAAATCACTTCCTTTTTTTCTCTTCTACAGGCAAAGGTGTGTTTTCACTACGGTGGAAACAATTGCGTGAATCGATAATAGAAACCACTATTTCTCTCTCTCTCTTTCTCGCCCTTTTCCTTCGTCTGCCTTTACCTCACACTTCTGCTAAACGCACGAACAGCGCGACGTTCGAGCGTGTCCGTCCGCGTCAGCCTTCCGTCGTGAACTGAAACCTGCTCGAAGCGAGAGTTCCGAAGTGCACCCGATCCGTTTGGCAACGGTTCCTAACAGAGGAATCATGCACCCAGCAGTTCCGACTAAATGGAACCCTATGTTCATTTGGATGAAATTGAAACCAACAGTACGTGATGTTGCTATCAAAATGTAGATAACAAAAACGGGACCACTGTACAAATTGTGACTATGAACTATTGTTTTGATTATTTTATAAACATGTTATGCTTTATCAAGCAGGTAAACTGGATTAGGGAGGATAGTTTTCTTTCGTATATGTGTAAATATATAGACGTTGAAGCTAATTAGTTAAATTAACAAATGTAAAACATGGTTAAACAATCTAGGATATCCAGAGGCACAGCTTAATTATGAAATGGCGTATAAATGTGAACGCGTATTGCTTAAAAAAAAACTAGTCAACATGGAGCATAAAAAAATGGTAATTTTGATTGCCGCTTAATAGCTTTCATTGCTTTTCACCTATTATTGTAACGGCGTGTGGCTTAAAATTAGACCCTTCCTTAAATAACATTATCCCCTCACCCAACCCCAAAAGTCAGAATCCCGGAATTTCAAAGATAACCGAAGAAAGTGAGAGAACACTATATTGAATCCTGCAAGGGCCAGAGAAAACTGACTGGTAGCTACGAGAACGAGACGTTGAACACATAAATCCACCATGTGCTAGGGGCGGCGGGAAATGAACTGAACCTTACTTTGAATGTGCTTCGTTTCCCTTATGTGAAAGAAATGGAGGCACGATGGTGGCGACTGGCCGGGAGCACCCGAGGAAGTCCGAGTGAAAACATTTGGAATACACAACATAAACAAACGGGAAGGTTCATAGGCTACCAACTTCTGTGTATTGTCGCCGGCGCCGACGCCGGGGAAACGGGCCAATTTTCTCTCCAAAATCGATAAAATCTGGAGGAGTAACAACAACGGGACGCCAGAGACTTGTACTACGATCACAACTCCCCGGAAAATCGGAAAAGCACCCCGCTCATGGAATGTTTAGAACGAAACTTTCTCCGCACCGGATGGATGGGGGAAAACGAAAGGAATTAATGTTGCGAAGAGAACGGATGCAATAGCAAGGAATGCCGGAAGGAGAAACTGAAGGGTCATGCCTTGAATTGCAGCACAGAACGGAAGGTAAGAGCAACGCCGGTTCCGGGAATCATTTCCGGTCAACGAACAGGCGTACGAAGATAGATCGCATCCAATCAATGGAACAGATTCGCTTCAATTGAAGGGAAACATATTTGTCGTTTCTAATAAAACCTTAGAACGAAATGTATAACAAAAATACAACCAATGAAGACAGGACAGAAGAATTTACAAGATTACAAGAAATATTAACTTTCGATGGAAAAACATTCAATATTAAACTGCCTATGCCCTTTTTTCAAGGACAACCCCAATTAAGGCATTAGTTACATCACCAGCACCACCAGCGATAGCTGATTATATTTCCTAGAATGCACTCGTGGAACCTACTTTGACGTTGACTATCATTCAAACTCTCTTATCAGCAAACCCCTCGAACGACGGAGATAGATTCCACAGAACGCTCGAAAGCGCCACACATACCTTCTGGCCGAACCAAAAGGGCTCACCACACCAGTTGTGGCGTGCAGCCTATCTCACACCCAACAGGAGGCCAAATCAAACTACTCGGTCGACCCTAGTGGAGCAGAGGTTAGCATGTCACGAACCCAAAACAGGAAGAAAGGGACAGACGCGATAGTAGAATCCGAACAGGGTTCATCCCGGATGGGAGGATGTAGATTATGGAAAAGGAAGAAACCCCAATTTTCCAGCAGAGCCATGTTTCTTTGGCTGCATGAGAGTAAGTACACACCATAATGTGTTTGTCACACCAAACAGACACCGTAATAGACGTTTTACCAGCTCCTTGCTGTTCAGTTCAGCCATAAAATGTGTCTTTCTTATTCCATTCCTTCTCTCTACGCTTCATTTCGGGACAGATGGTGGAAGAGTGTTTGATAACGCAAATCAATCATCCATTGCTCTCCTCCTACGTCCTTTGTTATGTTTAGCCGATCCTTGAAACACGATGGCATAATGTTCAGCATAAAAAAAATATATTATGATAGGGGGCGTGAACAAAATAAACCATATTCCGTGGCGGTTCGTTACGGTTTCCAAAATTTTAACAAAAAGCATTGAAATGTTGGTTAACAATTCTTGAAAAACACAACAGTCCATTTTTTCATAAGATAAAGCCCTTGTTAGGTGAAGAAAAAAAGAAGACAAATGGATAAGAACTGAAAAAATTACAGCATCAACTTACTGTACAAAAGCATATGGTACAAAACAGCGGGTGGGGCACAAAAGACCTTTAAAAAAACACGCGTTTTGGGGTTAATTGTAGCAACAACACTCCCAAATGATCGCAATTTCGAGAATAATTCAACATGTTGAGTCCAAAATCGTGCTGAAGAAGTCTAATTATGCTCCGGTATGGAGTATCATTTTGCAGAAGGTTCAACGCAACGAGGGCATTCAAATAGAACCTAAACACTGTCACTAATAGCAGAACGTATCTTTTGCCATGCTGAATGCACCGACAACACCAATGATTAAAAAAAAAAAACAATTTCTTCCTCTACAATATGCACAGCAAAGGATGAGCCATTTTCCACGATCTAATTTGCCCACCGAAAGCCTGTAATTATTGAGCCAAACATCAGGCGATTCGGGCGAAGAAGATTATCCTGCTTAAATTGAGTATGGTGCTCGTGGTGTGGAGCAGTATACAGAACATGCACCACCGTGCGGACAAGGTAAATAATGCCGGTGAGCCTCGGACAAACACTACCTAAACATTGACCGTGTTTCTTCCTTGTCGGTGATGCTTTGCGCAACATGATGTGGATCTGGCGGCGGCGGCAGCGGATGGCTACAGTCAGTTTTGTGCAGAAATGCGAATGGAGAGGCACAGGAGGCATCGAACCGCAAACAGAGGAGAATGCAACGAAATGCACACGCAGGAAGCAACAAAAAACAAGGAACGATGAAAAGATTTATCGCTCCTCAAAGGTCCCAAAGCGAAGCCCGGCGGCAAAAAGTGCAACGAAACGGACGCGACAGGACAAGGTCAATGTAATCGAACAAGGCCAAAAACCTGTGTGCTGAAAAGAAGGGGAGAGAGATGAAGAGAAGGAGAGAGGGAGAGCTATCGCACTAAACGACAAGAACGGAAGGCAAGCAAAGAGGGAAGGATGCAGACCGAAAATATTTGTCTACTTCGGCTTTCTGCTTAATCTTATGCTCTGCCTTATGTGCTATGGTTTGTGTCTGTTTTATTTTCCCGATTCACCTTTTTTGCCCCTGACCCGGCAAACCCCGCCGTCGTCGAATAGAAATAATCGTCGCGATCGTCGCGGGTGCATCTCGTCGCTATTGTTTAAATTATAAAGCTCCCCTTTTTTTGTTGCGTGCGCGAATTTCTTTCCTTCTTGTTTAGCGTAGTAGGGAACTTGCGTCGTGGAAGAAAAAAAACAGTTTTGCCAAATCGAATGCATGTTTAGGCTTTTTGTTTTGTTCTTGAGCCAATTTAGACATGCATCAAAATTCGGGCACAGCCAGCACGGCGAGAAAAAAAAATGTGTTGACGATTGGAAGGAGACCTGATAGCCCGATGAGAACTGGAAGCCAGGAGGGACTGGGCAACGGGTTAACTTCCTTAATACGTTCATTAAAATGGTATTAACCTTCTAGTGGACGGCAATAAATGAATCCATTGCAAGCGTTTACATTGGTTTGGTTATTTCGACAACATAGTAAGAAGAAAAACTTACATAAAGTAGTGCTTGTACTTATTTCACGATGGAAAAAAACAGAGACACGTTTAACGAACGACTCACCTGGAAAAGAGAAACGAAAAGTGAAATAGAGTATTAATTTCAATAATAATATAAAATATAATTTAATGAGATGAGATAATAAGAATGTCGGTTCAAAAACTATGTTACCGTGCGGCTAGACGGGCCCGCGACTTTTCTGCAACTATTCTTGCGACGAAAATGTTAATCAAATACATTTCAGTGCCTACTGTCAAATGACGAGGTCGCAACGAACATTTTGCATGCCGTCTAATTGCACACATTTTTGGGATCCGCACTAATGGAGATCGCACTAAATCGTTTCTTTAGTTTTTTTGCATTTTTTTTTTCAACCTGAGTATGAAAATAGTGTACACAATGGATTTACAACACAATGTATTCATCTACAAGAATTCTTTTTATCGAGAAAACATTAAGACATCATACGAAGTATTAGGCAGCAACCGTCGATTTGAATTGTCGCTGGAGAAACATCTTCACGAACTGCGACGTTTTCGACCATTTGACAGCAGACATTGAACTGGATTTGATTAAAATTTTCGTCGCAGAAATAGTCTCAGAAAAGTCGCTGGCCGTCTAGCCACACGATTACACTTCAAACCGAAGCAACCTTTCTCGTTTATGTTTCTGCCTTAGCAAAATACCCCTAGTAGCCTGCGTTGCTTTAATTCATCTTAAATTATCAGACATTCGTTAGTCTGCTCTCATTCGGAACAGTTAATTTTTTTCGGCATCCTTTCTCTAAATTCCCAGTTCAATCGGGAACAATGGAACAATCTACCGAGCAAGAAGTAATCCAAAACTTTTCGAAAACCGATGCAAATCTATCCACTGGGAATGATGGTGAGGAGTCTATTTTATTGTTTTTACATTTTCGAAGAACATAGAGGTGTTTGTAGGCATTTAGATGTTTTTTCCGATTATTCGATAGAATCCAAGAATAATAATCCTAAGAATATGGCAAGTAGAATAAGGGAATTCTGGAAAGGCAAAGATGTTCCACAAGAAAAGCGAACAAACGCAACTAAGAAAACAATCAAAGTGAAAGAAGGTGAGATATTTTATTTTATGTGTAACAATTGCCTTTTTCATAAAGAAATTGTTACATAAAGTAACAATTGCTGATAAGACATTCAATTAAAAACTAGAGAGCCACCTATCAGTAAAAAAATCTACTTATAACGTTCCAACTAAAGCAGCTGCCGAGAATGTGAAAGTGATCAAGGAAGAAACATCAGCAATCATGGAGCAAATTAAAACACAAGAGACCGTATCTGAACAGAATCCTTTGCTAGAGGACGTAAATCAGACCCCGGTCAGAGCTGAAAACCTTGCAGGCGTCGGAGATAAGTCTGTACCACTGCCAACAGAGGAAACAGTCGCCGAACGGAATCCATCGGTGGAAGTCGAAGCCAAGATCCCGGCCACTGTGGGCGAATCGGCAACCTTCGAAATAAATTCAGCACCACTCCCAGAATTCGAAATCGTTGCCCAACAAAATTCTTCACCGACTGGCCGTCCTCTAAACGATATCCTGGGCCATCAAAAATCGGCAGGATCTACAGTCGAAACTGCGTTCAAGGATCAACATCAAATAATCGTTTCCACCAAGAAGGATGCAACACTCTCGACGAACCCGGCGGAGTTGGAGCAACGAAAGCAACAGTCGAATTCCACTTCCAGGACCTCGTTATCCTCCTCGGGACCATCGACGTCCTCGTTATGTCACCTGACCGAGCTGGCGCAGCCGAAACCGGAAGCGCTTCAGACTACGCTGGAATGTCTGCGGCACGTCAACCCCAGCGATACGGCGAAATTGGAGAACGTCCGGACACACCTTCGGGATCTCCAGAATAGGTAAGTCCAGACTCGAGGAAGTTAATGCTAACAAGTTTGAGAGCTGTTCTGCAATATAGAATTTACTTTCTGAGTCCCGTGAGCCCACTTTTCAACATTAATATCTCTAACAGTTACAAAATTATCCCTTTTACTTCAACGTGAATTCTTCTATAGACCGACATTGGTAACTTGCCGAAAGTCATCGAGCTCCAACAACATGCCCCAACGAAGAAAGACGCCCGCGACAGCATCAACCCGGAAGGCGTCGAAAGATCGGGCCACTTTCGATCGTCTTGCGTCGAGATTGTATGAACACCTGGACAGCCGCTGGGTCAACTTCGATAACTTCGAGTCCACTATGCCGATCCAGCTCGGGTACTACCACGCGGCGTACGATGCTCTTACGCGGACCTGCGGAAAACCCTACACCAAGAGCTCCCTCGAACTATACCAGCTGCTTGCGACCGAGCTCGGCCTCGAGGCGGAAATGTTCGTGATCGACAAAACACTCAAAATCGACACCCGAATGCACGGTAACATTGAAAAGAAAGGGGAAAATATGGACACACCAATGCAAAAAGTAAGCTAGACTGTCGAGGTAGATTGTTTCCAATCCCATTCGGATTTTTTTTTTCTAAATTTTACTTAATTTTGTTATTCTTGTTAAAATTTTACCGAATTTGTAAAATACAAAAATATACAAAAAAATGTCCCTTTTTTCCCTTTTTTTATAATCCCTTTCCTAAGCCATCGGTAACAGCCTGGGGTGCCATAAATTGTTCCGCTTCTTAAAAAATAATAATAGTTTGGAAAAAAAACATAGCCTCCATTACACTTCATCACCTTCACTCGTTTTGTGTCTACGTTAGATAAAACTGTCTTCATCAAGCAACGAGACAATTACTCGAGTAATAAGCGCAAAGGAAAAAAACAAGAGGGGGGGAGGGGGTAGGTTGGAAGGGGATAATTTATATTTTATAATATTTATCTTGCTCCTTGCTCGCACGCAAACACACCTGCTCACCCGCTCTGAACGGGGAAATTATCTTTCACTTTGCGGAATGTTGGCCCGGGGAACTGCAAGGACAGGAAAAAGCCTTGTCGTGGTACTATAAATTTTCATTTCCTTGTTCAAGAAGGGGGGGGGGGGGGGGGGCAACGTCTTCCAATGCGTCGTTTCTTGTAGGTGACTGTTAAGGGAGCAAAAACCCCAAATCGCTTCCCCCAAAGGGATGACGCAGTCCTGGTGGTACAACAAGTCTTCTTAACATGCAATGCCATCCTCCGAGTGTACCCCGCTAGTGAAAATAGGAATGGAGCAACACGCCTGAACTTGGGGGCGTACATAGTAAGTACGAAACTCTTCTGCAGCTTTTCACCCAAAGTCACCAGCATTCCCGGGGAGAGTCTACCTAGGGATAGGAAGATATGAAAATGGTTGACAAGGATACCTGGTGTCGCGTAGGATCAAGGACGCAGAAGCGTTCCTGGAAAATACATTTTCAACGCGAGCTTCTATATACTATCCTTGCCGGGTGTGCCCGGCTATATTCCAGCGCATAGCTCGAGCCTTACAGGGTTCACGGCGCGGCGAAAAAGCTTCCGGGATCTGTCTATCCCAGATATCCAAACCCACCGCCACCCCAGCCCAAAGAGGCACGAAAATGAAATATATAAGAACTTTTCTCTGCAGAGCGGAATCGTGGGGCAGAGCGTAAAACAGAACCACCGAAAGGAAAAAGCTGCGGACGCCATACCGCCATCCGAAGGGGGCTGAAGAACCGCCGAACCAATATTTTCACCGAAACGAAAAGACGTGCCGACGACCACATAATAAACCGGCACCGTGCGAAAAACTGCCACAAGGAAAAACGATACATAAGCGAAACTTTTCCCTTGCAAGACACCATTTTCTAGCGTGAACAGGGTTTGGAGAGAATACGATAGCTTTGCGCGCTGCTGGGGGTGCAGAGAAGAGGTCCTTGGACTTACTCGAACGTGTTTCGAGTCGCTTTGAGCGTTTACGGCCGAGGAGAAAGAAATCGTTTTCCTTCCTTTCCTAAAAACTGAACAAAAACAGTTCCCCAAAAAGTCAATGTTTGTGTTGTTCTGTTTGTTGCTCTGAGGAAAAGCTACCGTGAGAGAACCGTTTCCTACGATGCCTTCTATCAACGGGGGTCGTTTTCCATCGTACCGTACCGGGAGAAAGTTTTTCCCTACGCCAGGAAAATGTCGGTAATAGCAACAAAAGCAAAATACAAAAGAACTAGAAATACCGCAAACGGGCGTGAGGAGCAGAGCAGAATAAAGTCGTAAATACTACAAGACCGCTGCCGGTACGGCAAAGAGGACGACCGAAGGCATGGCAAGCGCGCATTTCCCGAGCGTCTCGTGGAAACCGGGCGTCACGACAAAAGGATGGGTGGTGCAAAAGAACAGCAAAGACCAAAATAGGTATTTGCCGTATTTATTTAGACTGGAGTCTACAACAAACGGCATGCCATCCATGTCGTTTACGATTAATTTCCTCCAACCGCCCGCAAGGCAGACGACAGACGAGGGACTTTTCGCCTCGCCAACAGTGTAAGACGTTAAGTCGACCCAATCCAGCGCACAGCCAGGCCAAAGGATTTCAAGGAGCCAGCAGTGTTTGATCTTGCTGAAGGGGAGCGCATGGTGCCGTTAATGCCTGCAAGCGGTTTATGGAATTTGACCGCATTTACATTCTAATCAGCGATTTCTTTCGCTTCTGTTTTCTGACACCCGGTAAATAGTAGAGGATTTTAATTTCGTGCGTTCTAATGTATGTTTGTGTTTTTGATAAATTCACAAAAACAATAACATTTAAAATAACACAAACTTAAAACAAGCCAAATAATTATACGAAAAAGATTTTTTTGTTATGTAGCTAACAAAAAAATTGTTACAATGAAGGAAGTAATAGAATATAAAACGAGAAAGGAATAGGTTTAAAACCTATAATTTTAAAGGAAACTGTTCATCAAAGAATTAAATAGAGCAAATACCTAATAAACAAACTAGAACCTCCTCCAGTTAAATCTTTCTCTATTCTGCAACCTGAAAGTAAAATTTCTATTCATGAGTGCCCGTTTCTATTGCTACAGCACGATGAGCTCGAACCGGAGAAGGTCGAAAAGGTCTCTGAGAGCGTAAACGAGATAAGCTTTTCCGGTGGTCGGTAAAGGAAAAAAAAAAAAGGTTTCCCGGCAAACCGGTACCGATGGCGTTTCCCCCGCTCTGAAAAAGGTTCCTCGACCGGGCGAAAACCCAGACGACAATAAAGGAAAGCGACGATCGACCGACAGAAAATGCCGGCCGGCGAACGAGAAACGACCAAGACGACCAGACGAGGAGCATCGTCGGGGGGCAAGGAACGCAATCCCCAAAAATCCTCCAAACAGCCAACAGATCCACGCGGGTGTTGGTGCACCTCAAAGTAGCTCGTGTGCGAAGGTTGTTGACATCGGAGCGGCCCGACCGAGAGGGCTGCTTCAGACAGGTCGCCCCATCCTGATCCTGCCAGACGGAAAGACGCAGACACGGCCGGACGGACGGAATGCACCCGGGCGCCACGTGGCGTAGTGCGTCGGGAAATGCCCCCAGTTGAACCCCGCACGTGGTGGAAAAGTGTGTCCGCTAGCCTGTAGCTGGCGGACGGAATCGCGCCAATTGTAGGAAAGGACGAGCAGGAGGTTTTATGAGTTCCTTGCACGTCTCAACCGACGCTCGGGGATCGTTCGTTCGTTCGGGAGGAGAAATGTAATTTCCATCACTCTTCCAAGCGGAGGGAAACGCATTCGTGAATAGGCGAAGGTGGCGAATGGAAAGTCTTGAAGGAGGACGGTACAGACAGCAGGACCGACCGCGTGAATTGTGAATCCTTCTTATGGGAGGATTGTAGACATTGGATTGGCGATTGGTTGTCTTAACCCTTGAGTTTCAATACAAGAGTTTGATTGTGAAATAGATTTTCTTTGCTTGCAATCAATTCCCCAGCGTACAAAATAATGGGAGTTATGTTTATCTAGGGATATAAATAAAAGATTTTACAATTCAATACTTTTTTCGACGATTTTCTAAATTGTCTAAACGCCCATTCTGCAGAAGTACTGTTTCAAGCAGTCAACCAATTGTCACCATCTCTCCCAGCATTACTTAAGCAGAGCGTCGGAAGAGATAGTTTTGCATTCAATCGGATAATTTGACTGAATTTTCAGGTTGTCAGGTGAATCTTGAACATCAAGACGAATACAGTTCCTTTCTTCGGTTTCCCCCCTGGAAAAAAGCTCTTTAGATCGCTGCAGAGAGATACGGGAAGCCAACCTCAAGTGGTGCACGAAAGCTGCTTGAAACGTGTATTTATTTTGCACTAGAGACACGGAACCGAATGCTTAGCGATAGCCTTGGATGGGTATTGCGAATGAAACAATACTCCATCGCCGCCATTTTGGGCCACATACAGTGACAGTTCGGTGAAGTAACGTGTGACAGGACGATGGGACAAGGGTTTGTCTGCACACAACGCAAGCTGGGCGAGTGCGGACGATCCCGGTGGTGCTTGTTGAGTCGCTGAATGGTTAAAATGTAATTACGGCCACCTGCGCTTCCGGCCCCGGCCTCGTCGGGGTCCCTTCCACCCTCAAGGCCGGAAAGGTGCAGAAGAGTGAATCACGATGCACCATTATTGGATTATCCTCTCATCATCCATCGTGGCAAGCTGGCTACAGGCAGTGCAGCGAATCAGTGCACTAAGCGCCGGTACTGGTCCGTGTTGTCATGTTGCAGTGTTACCCAACCGAGGAGCCCATACCAGGGACACAAAATTAGTTTAGATTGGTTGCCAAGAAGATACACTAAAAGTGTTCTTAGTTTCCTTGAATTTTACTACGATAAATTTCCGTTTATCGAAATGTAAGGAGTTAAAGGTGAAATTAAAATAGTTCAAACTTTAATTTTGTATAACATAGATTCAGATAATCATTAAAGATTGTGATAATTATTTCGGACAGTAGTTTAAAAAAAACATTTAAATCTTTTCACACTACCTAACGCTCTTCTGTCAACCTTACTGTCAACGCGTCCTTCCGGCGATTAGTTTTACGGTTCATTTCCGATTCCACCATGCACTTTACGGGGAGTTCGCCTGTGTCGATTGACACGGGGGAACTCGAGTGTGGACAGGGAAGTCCTAATCTATTGGTACTTCCACTTCTAACAAACGGCGATGGTGGTGGTGTTTCGATTACAGTTTGCGCCTCCTAGCCGGTCGTTGACCTCGGCGAAAATTCTGTTGCGCCTGGTCAGAAAACGCAATCACATTCACTTCGGTGAAAAGTGACTACCAGCGAAGTATTTGCACGTCCTTTGCTCAAAGTTGGCGGCTAGGGATGGTGACCGAATCGCTGTGCCCACAAAAACCGCCAACGCAACCAGCACCGGAAGGTGGACATTTTTGTTTTGGCGGTCGTGCGGCAAACTGGAAATCACTAAATCGCATCCCTTTCGGCAGGCCAGGGTTGGGATGAAAATGGGACCTATGCGAGTTGGAATTATCGAATCGATGTCGGTGTTGGGCATGCTGCAGTATGGTTACATTCCGGCATTAGAAAACGTGCATAGCATGGCTGAGGATATGTAGCTATATGCAAGAGCACAACATTTGATCAATTTTCTCACTTGATAGCTAACATTCTTCAACCCCAAAAATTCTCAACTCTTCATTCCTACAACTTTTCAAGCAGGACACCCGCCAGTTTCGTGCTCAGTGGTGATTATTATCGTTAGTGGCGGTGGAAATATGGCAGAACAGCAATAATTCCCCGTGCTTACCATGCAAATGTACAACTCCAACCAGACGTTTCATGTTCAGCTGCAGGCGAGATTTGTTCACCCCCACGGTACAGCGAGTGTGTGGTACGGTGTTGTAGATGTGCACGAGCCAAAAAGGTGGCTGACCCCGGCCTAGCTCGTTTGAGGTATTAATTTAGACCGCGGTTGATTTACTGCGGCGATAATTGGTGAACAAATTGCATTTTGTAAGCACAGCGAAAGGGGGAGGAATTGAACCAAGTGCAAACTACATCAATATAAATGCGAATCAAATGCAATCACATTTACAAAAAACAACAAAAAAAACAAACCCAGCAGTTAGGCCCTGGAATGGGGGAGGATTTTAAAAGTGTTTTTAAATGGTTTCGTTTTCCTTTAAGTTTATTTGCGCTATCCCTTCGTTGCCCTTTAAGTAAAAATAAATAAATAATTATGAACCATAAAGTAAGTGGTAGATAGCACGAATACTGTACAAAAAAATGGCTATTACTTGGTACGTTAAGGCCCAGACAGGCTAAAAGGACTTCAAACCCCCCCCCCTCCTCCTCCTCCTCCTCACTCTGCGCCAGGATCCGAAAATGTATACAACCGTACAGAGTGCTCGACGACAAGAAGCGCGATCCTTGCTTTTACGGTCCGATTTAATTAGAAAATGGATTTAAACATTTAATGGCCATCGAATCAGCTTTCGCAAGGCTTTCGCTACGCGTCGCCCGATGACAAATGTGTCCGTCGACGGTCGACGAGAGCGAAGAATTTGGGTTTGGGTGGTCGCTGATTTTACGCCTCAGCGACACGGAGGAAAACCAAATGGCAGAATGGTCTGTCTGGCCCGAGGTTTTTTGGTGGCGTCTGTTCCAGGCAGTGAGGAAGGTAGACGTGGCCATTGAGGATACACATGTCGAAATTCGAACCAATCTGGCCGAACCTCCGGCTACCCAGGATAACGCAGCAGGCCAAACAGCACGCAGTGACGTGATTCGTCAGTCATCCGGGATCTACGACGGTTTAATACATCCACCACGGCCAAGGGCCTGGTTTTTGCTCTGCCGAATGTCCCGGAAACCGGAAGTGGAGAACCGACGGAAACCTATGGTCGTCTCGTGCGGAATTTGCAAACGATGTTCTGCCGTCTGTTGCGTTTCCATGGCAATGGGAAGGAGGAAACATAAAGCAATTCAAAATTGAAAATTTTGGACTAAGAAAAAAAGGAAAGAACATTCATGAGCCAAATTATTTTATTTCAATTTTTTTCACTAGCTTCTTTGGTGGTTTAAAGGCATTTCTCTTCTATCGCAAACAAAAATGGAAGAACAACGGGAGGAGCACCAACAGGAACAGGAAAAGAATGGCAAATTTTGGAACGGAAAATGCCAATGCGATTCCTATTTATCTACATAAGTCATTGCAAACTGATCCGTTTCATCTGTCGCATAGCGCTTCCCGATAGACAAAAAACACGCGTGCATCGGCGACGACATCCGCGGGGGGCTTTTCCTTAATTGTTCCACACAAGTGAGTCAGTCATCGTCGTACCGGCAGTTACCACAATGCATTGCGTAGACACTCGGCATCGGTAGCATCCGCCCGGAAGTGCCGGCAGACCGAGAACATCCCCTCTTCCCCCAAAAAGGAAAGCATAAATCATGTCACCCAACGCCGGCGCTCCAGACGGAACACCATCGTCGTTGCCGGCTCCCTTTTTGCTGGCTGTCATATTAACTAGCAGAGGGAGCGCACTCTAGAATCCTTCGGGTTTCGCTGGAAGCACACAATGGTATGTGGCTGTCTAGGTCCATTTGGACACCCTAAACCTCAAGATCAAATACCAAGAACCTCACACACACACGCACCCACACCCTACAACTCCAACGCCATCCGCTACCACTGGACCACCGTTACGCTAATTCCTAATGATTTGTGATAGTGCTTGTTGAGGACCCTAGAGCGGATAATTTACAGACTGTCCTGCCTTGTGTACGAAATGGGGCAAATTCTGTGGCATCTTGCAGCTTCCGGTGCATTCGCGGGACATAAATTCCACGCGCGGAAAGTGAAAATCGAAGTTTGGGTGAAAGTAACCATTCGAAAAGTTTTCCACACACATTATTAGCCCTCACGATAAAACAGTCACAACATTTCAGGTTTCAGGTTCTTCTAATTTTCCACTTCAATTCAAAGGAACTTCACAGTTCCAAACAATTAAAATACTTCATAATTTTAAATTAGAATATTAATTCCAAAATGTAGAGCAATCGTCGGCAAGCAAGCGACAATCGAAAGTATTTCCATAACTTTGATAAACAATGGGCGTATGGTCCACCATGTTAGTAGTTCTGTACTGCCAATTGGATATGATCCTGGCTGATGCTGAAGCTCTGCTTACGTTTATATCGAATGCGTCTAATTCTTGAAGAGAAATTAAAAGCTTCACATTACACATGTTTATCATTTTCGAGACAGCAACTTATTGTCTGCTGGAAAGTGATTATCGAAATAGTTGCATTATTCCGATTAAAAAAAGAAGAAGAGTATAAATTGAACCCCTGATCTGTGTACCGTTAACACACCTGAACGAGTCACTACTACTACCAGCAAACCGTCATCATACGACCGAACGTCATCAAACCCCAGCAAACCACCCTGCCACGTCCCGTGCAGAGCCCCTTGGCAGAACAAAAACGATGCATGCAGCGTTGCAGCGATGCAGGAGGGATGGAAGCGAAACCCCCAAAACCCACCGCCAGAACCAATCCACCATCCTCGTCCCCACGGGACTGGGAGTACCACTTGACGCCGGTGGTATTGCGGTTGCAGTGATAAACGATTTTGAAAATGAAAGTATTCTTCACCAGAGCGAGCGCCAGGGAGGAGAGAAATTCCGGGAGAAACGGAGATTAACGATCCAGCTGTGCCACGAATGATTTCCACCGGCCAGTCACGTTCTGTTGGTGGGTTGGTTCAATTGAACCGGATGTTGGATGGAATACGAGTGGTCATAAAATCAATAACTGCTCTACAGGACATGGGATGATAAGTTTCCCTAACAAGCACAGGGCAAGCCGCGCATTTTATGCAAGGCAAATATAATTCTAAAATAAAGCAAAATAAGGCGGCATTGCTCCCTTCCGTACGAAGGAATTGCCAACGTTTACCAAGTACGGTAATCTTGATGAAAATTTCACCAAAGGGTTGATGAATCCGAGCACGACGAACGGGAAGTTCGTTTCGCGTGCCAGACGGTCACCCCGTTCCCCAGCCGGGAGGAGTTGCGTAAATTTTCGTACTGCAACAAAACGACGAGTTCCGTGTGTCGGCGATAAGATAGCGCACCATAAAACGGCATTTTGTTGCTGTATGCACTCCTTCCATGTTTGTTTGCGCATCAACTTCGGCAATAAATTAATGCTCGTTGTTGCAATTGCATAATGTAAGGGAAAAATTACATACACGAACTCGCAAAAATTACATTTAACACAATGGAAACACGAGCAATAAAGTGCGTGATAAAATCTTGTTAACGTTTCTTCGCATCAAACACAAAAAATCCTATTAATTTTTGCCAAACTTTGTGAAGTGAACCGTATGGGGCAAACTGCAAAACATCCGGCAGGGGAATCGCATCAAATAATTCTATTCCAAATGGAAGTTTATTCTTTCGCAGCCCCATCGTAAATGCAATTGCAATCGGAAACGCTCGTGCAAAAATGCGGGTTCTAGGAAGTTACCCCTTGTGCAAAATAGTAAAGATTGGGTAAAGCCGAACGGTGAGCAATGCAATTTGGAATGTGGAGTATCATACCGGTGCATCTGGTTGGACACACACATTTCTAAACAACATATTGTTGTTTAGAAATTTGGTTCACAAAATCAACGTAAATTCACTCACAACAATATATCACTCCTTCCAGCCTAGTTAATAAATGTACGAAGACTAATTTTAAAGCACCCCGAAATGTGATTGTTTGGCTTATGGGTGGATTAGCGGTACGTGATTATTCGAAGGAAACATGTTTACATACTGCCGCATACTTTTAGGTAGCATGTACAAAATTTTAGGACTAGACAAATGGTTGATCGCAACTCATCCGTACCGCAAGGAATGCTTCCGGTGACCCGTGACGCGACGGAAGGTTTGGCGAACTTTTGCTTCTTCCTGCCTTCCACAACCTGTCCCATCCGTCCGCAGACAGATCGAGAGGGAGCGGGCCGGATAACGTGTTCGCTCGGAGACGCCACACGTGTTCTCGCGGCATTCACGTCAGAAGCGGAGAAACAAAGCACCATCGATGGATGAATCGCGACGGCTCGAAGCAGATGAACGGACGCGAATGAACGCCGCATGGTTGGGGTCCAGCAGTCCGGGCGGTCGGAACGTTCGAACGTGATTACAAAGCGGGATAGACACACCCTACGTCCCCGCGGCGGGCCCCGCCCGGAATTGGCCAGGGGTTCACCCGCGGGGCACTCCCACAGAGGTGACGCCACCGTCAACGACTTGCGTCACGGTTTCCAAGTTGTGTGCGGCTATAATCTCACAGCCGAAACGACCGACAAATTGTAATGGTGGAGCTTTGTTGCTCTTCTTTCTTTTTCCTGTTTTTTTGTGTAACACAGGGCAAACCCCCTTCGGGTGTGTTATGTCTGGCGTGGCCAGACGTAAAAATGAACGAATGGTAAGTTCATTGACGTTTCAACGAGAAATTTCGGAGGAACGACACGAGCAACAGTGGAGGAACGACCAGACAATTCGTCAACTTGCGTAGATGCAGGTTGCAGACGGCGGATATGAGGAATGCTGTAGATATGCCAGACTCTCGAACGTTGGATACTGTTGAAGAGCGGAGCAACAGAATCGATTTCGCACAGAACCTGACAGTTCAGAGATTGCGAATATATTGAACAAGTCCGTGCGAAACAAAAACGATGAAGCATAAGCAACAGCTAGCAATCCTAAACAGTTAGAACACAATGAAACAAATGTACAAAGAAACAAAGCACAAAACACATTCATAAATCATGATCCTCTTGGAAAATACTTCCCTCTAGTCAAATTGACGACATGACTTTGTAGCTTCGTCTTGCATCGACGAACCAACGCATATTTTAAAATGTCCCTTCTGCATTCCTTCTGCAATCACTCATTGGATGGAGTTGGGGATGTTTCCAACCGGAAATCAGCCTTCCTCAAAATATCTCACACAGTATGGTGGGCAAAGCAGCATCACACCAGCAACTCTTCCTGCCGAAACCAAGCTGACCATGGTGTGAGAACGCTAGGAGGACGTACGACTTTCCCCCAGCGCTAAAATAGCCCTCTTTCCGGAAAACCACGCGAGGAAAGCGGAGCTGTGCGGTTGAAAGTGTTTCCTACTACCAGCACCATCACAAAACGAGATGTTTATGCTGCCAAGAAAAAGATCTAAATGCGTGCAGAGGTGGAAAAACGCGCTGAAAAACAGAGCATAATCCAACCGGAGCGATTGCCAAGTGTATCTTCCCCCGGAGACCAGCATAAAAGTGCGTACGGTGCGCATGGTGCGTCGCGCTTTCTCGCTTCCTCGCTTCCTCGCTTCCATAATCGAGCCCCCGCCCCCCGGCATTCTCCAGTTTCTGGCCGCCTCACCACGACGTTTTCATTCAACAAGTCATTGAACTCATTATGGAACAAGTTCATCCCCGCGGAGCCGGAGGTGTATCGCGGTGTGTGGAGTAGAGTGGCCGAATGCTGCACGTTTGAAGTGATCATGCTGGTTCTCACGTACCACACCACCATCACACACACCGGATGGCTAAAGCCAAGAGGGAGGCGAGGAGTTGAACGAGAGGAACCAAACTCCCACCAAGATGGTGCTAGCGTACAAGAAATGGTCTTCCACCAGGACAGGAAATAGCTCACGTGAGGAGCATTCCAGCGCTTCTAAGCGAACGATGGGAGTGAGGTAAAGCTGAAGAAGGAACTAGCATAGACAGAGAGAGGAAGAGAGAGAGAGAAAGAGAGAGAGAGAAAGAGAGAGAGAGAGAGATAGAAAGAGAGAGAACAAATGATATATCAACCACCTCTCCCAGCACCAGTTACTGTGCGAGGCACCGTGGAGCACGTTCCGTAACGGCGTGCCAAGCCAAGCAACATAGGTGCACATAGAAACAGCATGGGGCCATAGCATAGATATCAACCGAAGACTATCAACCCCGCTTTTCGTTTGCTCTAGGCCTCCAGGCAACGCTAGAAAAACTGGTTTTCGAAGCAGGCAACCAGAACGACACACTTGCCAGCGGGTTTTTCTTTACTTCCAGAGAGCAAGCTGCTATCTGTCCTTCTTCTCACGCCTTTGGTTTGATATCGAAAACACGAACCAGGCACGATCGTAGGAAACGATCGCAAAAGATCGCCAGAGGGTGGAGCAATGCGATTAAACGACATGAATGGAGTCCCACAAGAGGCCATGGCAAGTTTATACATGTATCTTGCAAGAACGTAAAATTAAAATTTTAAAACGGTTTAATTGATGAGCCCGGTAAGAGTTTTTTCCCCATGTACATATATAATCAACAATAAATTAGGAGGAAGATTGGGAGTACAAAAAAGTTCGCAGCCATGGCGAGGTAGAATATCCTTGCGACATATTCGAAGGCTTTCAATAGACAGTAGATAATACACTGAAAGTTTAATGGCTGGTTCTGGTTTCAATTTGGCATGCGATTTCTTCCCAGGTGAGTTCAGAATTCGTTAAATTGTAAACCTTTTTAAGGTTGTTCGAGGCGGAGCATATGTTTAATGAAATTACACCATTACACAGATCACTCCCACAACCGATTCTACCCACACAAAAATGTCGGTGCCATTCGCTAAAAAAACTAGCGGATTCGAATAGAACGAAATTCGATAAATGAATCGAATTGTAAACTGACAGAACTGGAAAGCCCGGGATAGCCGAGCGTGTTCAAACACGACCTACGACGACGTGGGTTCGAATCCAGACCGGACCCACCGGATTGACTAACCACGTACATGAAAAGGGGAAAAAGTGTCGTAAGCCCTACACAGGGTAGACATGACCAAATTGGTCGTTTTGCCAGAAAAAAACTTACAGATAACACTATAAAATTACGTTCGTGGGACAGTATATCGGCGAACTACAAGAAAGGACAGCGCTTTGGATGCTCTAGCTAAATACTTATTAGTGAACTTAATATAGTTTATGTATAATAATATTAAAATAAATTTTATGGAACTGCTCTGCTTCTTTATGAGTAAACTTCTGGGTTTCGTCTTTCTTCGAGACATCGAATTTAAAGAAAGACAAATGAAACCCGCACCTGAAACACATAGCAAATTAAAAGTGATAATGCATCCCAGTTTACAGAAACCGCAGTAGTCAACATACAACTTTGCCCATTTTTTCGATACGAATTCTACACATCGTGTAACCATAACCTAACCCGCGTATGAAAAGTTTTTCTCGGCGAAAAAATACGAGTCTGGAATGGCAAAAAAAAAAGTTTGGCCATTTCTATACGAATCATCGCAAATATACTGTATCTTCTATTGCACCCGTATCTTCTATTGTTGCCCGTGGAGTGAGTCAAGGTTCGTGAGATAAACATGTTTTCTCCTGTCATTCCTTCACTTTACAGGGTTTCAAAATTTCTAAGAGAAAACGGCCACATGTTTAAAAAATTGCTCCGATAACATTAAGAAACGTATCGATACATCCGGAGAATCCTACCGATCTCTTAAGGAACTGTTTGGTGCGGTTCCTGTTGGTTTTTTTCTTTTTTGGTCTTTTTCATCAATTGAATCAACTTCCTGGGTGGCTTCTACAGCTTTCCCGATGATATAGCCCTATTTACATGCGCAACTGTTTTCCCCGAGGGCCTAAGACATATCCATTTGATTATTAGTTACTAACTTGTTATTTAAACTTATCGTAACGTTGTTTAAATGTAATGAATGAAAAGGTTTCTCTATATATTCCGGACATTGAAATAAATAAATGATAATAACGCTGACTACATTTAAACAGAAAATGATTTATCGGCGCGTTCTGTTCGTTTGTTTCTATTCTCTGTTGCTGTTGTAACAAATGAATGCTAGCTAACGTCCTGTATTTAAAAAAAATATTTTGTAAACTAAAAAAACGATCAAGATTTAAGATTATGATGGATGGGGATGTCTATTCTTCCACAGACTTCATGTTGACTGTACTGGGTAGTATTGGAGCGATTGTGTATATTGCTACAGATTAGCGTCCAGATCAGAGTACCAGATTCATACTTTGTGCGAATTATGCGTCCCTGAAAGGATAATATTCACTTACCATCTGAACGCGTTGTAATGAAAGTACACCAGGCCCAAGCCGTACAAAAACGGCGCATCTCTCCAGTGGTCCGTCTTTAAGGCATAGTATTTCTGGTACGCTGATAAAGCTATAAAGCAGACAAATGGAATGACGGTTAAGCAATTGAATACTGTACTGTGCTTCTGCTCTGTTACATTACCTTTCTCGTAGTCCTCCAGCAGCAGATGAAAGTGGCCGAGCTTACAGTATGTCTTTGGATCGATACTGATACTGTCTTTTTCACTGTCACCACCGGACTGTTTTTCCTTTCCCACTGACACTTCATTCGCAGCCGCACTTCCCTCACCTTTCGCCTTAACCTCGTCCGCCGTGGACGATTTATCAGGGCCCGTCGACACGGACATTATCTCCGCCGGTAAATTTTCGTCGATTTTCACATCCGTCTCGCACAACGCATTGATTTCCTGCTTAATTTTAACTTGCCCCATCCCACCCGAATCATTCCCGCTGGCCGCATCCGAAGATGTTTCCTTGCCCTCCTCCTCCGCCACCTCCTCGTCAGCATGGGCCTTTTTCTGGTTGTACGCCTGTATGAGCATACGCTCGAGGTACTTCACCGCCTGCAGTGTGTTACGAAGGAAAAGAAGAAAAAAAAAACATACATCCATCAGTGAGTTGGTTTGGTTGGTTTCTGTACCGCAATCAAAACAAAACATTTCAAGGTTATGCGCGGGACAACCACTGCGAAACCCACCTTCAGCACCGTAGCCTTCTTCTTCAGGTTTTCGGGCGCAGAAAGCTTCAGGAATCCATACTGGCGGCTGGAAAAGAGTTTGGATTACGTTGCGATTCAACACGATGCTTGGGCAATACGCCTACTGGCATCCGATACGCACCTATCGAGCGAAGCCAGCGCTTGCAGCTCCTGCGTGGAAACGCTGAATTCGCCGCTCTCGAGGATCATCCTGTTTACCAAATTGCTGATGCTAAATGCGATGCGATGGGTGGACGGGCGGTAACAACGGGCGGTCAGCGGGAGGCAATTTTCACACACAAAAACAAAACACACAAACAACGGTGGAAAAACATAGAATTATCACATTATCCGGCCACGGCGTGTACGCAATGTGGCCCAACCCGAACCGAGCGCCTTTCGATCGACCGATGCGTAATCCTCGATATTAAAACGATCGTACACACCGAATTTTGTGATAACGCCGACACTGCCATCAAAACTACACACTTCGGAAGTGCTTGACAGGGGCCGTCATCGTCATGAGCTGTTATACTGTTATACTGGCATACCGTCGGTGTTTTCTGTGGACGTGCCTAGGTGCTTGCAAGCTGTGCAAGTAGTGTTGGGAATTTGTGTATTTTTCAGGAACGAACTGGTTTTTTTTTGTCACTCAAATGGCCACTGATGAAGTGTTTGGTCCCAATAACTTCGTATCTCCTGATGTACAATTCCTCATACGGCTATGACCATGCACGAGATGATTTCAGAAGTACCAAACACAACTGAAAATACGAGATCACGTAGTTTGGTTTGCTGGGTGCGAACCTGACCACCCTGTATGGGTGCATCTTTAGTCCACTTGGAACGGATCGAACGTAAAGGGTGCTTGAAGGAACTCTCACCACTAGTTTGTTTACATGCCGATTCGTTGTTCTGTACTGACCAATAATTGCTGCTCCTTGCGTAAAGACTAGTTTGTTTGCTAAGGAAAAGGTAACAAATCTCATTTAGACTCAATCAAGCGAATTCAATTTGATACAGTTGGTGTTCTTTCTTTCATGTAGGGCCACCAGAATTTTTGCTTACACTTGCCCCAGCAAACGCCAACTATGGTGAACGAAAAAGGACGACGGTCTCGTTCCCGTGAACGGGACACCCGCCAGGACCGGGACAGGGAACGAGAACGGGACCGGGAGCGTGAGCGGGATCGTGACCGAGAGCGGGAAAGGGAACGCGAGCGAGACCGCGATCGTGAGCGAGACCGTGACTGGGACCGGCGGAGGGAACGCGAACGGGACCGGCACGTTCCAATAAGGGACCGTTTGGGCGACCGTGACCGCATCGAGCGAGACCGTGAGCGTGATCGTGACCGCGAGCGGGACAGGGCGGATGACAAAGATAAGCCGAGGAAAGACAAGCCGGAAGAGGAGCAAGAGGAAGAGCTTAAGAAAGGGGGCGGCAAAAATAGCGAAAAGCAGGATGCCAAGAAGGAACCGCTGTCGCTGGAGGAACTGCTGGCGAAGAAAAAAGCCGAAGAAGCAGCACGGAGTAAGCCGATCTTCATCACGAAAGAGCAACGTGCAGCCGAAGCTCTCAAGCGCCGGCAGGAGGAAGTGGCCGCCATGAAGGCAGCCTCCCTATTTAGTGTACCGAAGTTCGGTGATGTCCCCGTCACCACCCTGCTGAACCGAGAGAAACGTGATCCACTGGACAAGTACGATCGCAGGGATCGCGAGCGCAAGGCTATGGAAGACCGGGAGAAGGATAAAGATAACGACAAGCGGCGCGGTGGACCGGCCGCCGGGGGCGGGCCGGAACCCGAACCAGTGGTGAAGGATAAGGAAAAGGAACAGGAAGCCATCCGGGAGCGGTACTTGGGCATAGTGAAGAAAAAACGGCGCGTGCGGCGGCTGAACGATCGCAAGTTTGTGTTCGATTGGGACGCCGGGGAGGACACATCGCTCGACTACAACAATCTCTACAAGGAGCGCCATCACGTGCAGTTCTACGGTCGGGGCCACGTGGCCGGAATCGACATCAAGGAGCAGAAGCGCAAGCAGAGCAAATTCTACGGCGATTTGCTGGAGAAGCGACGCACGGAGGCGGAGAAGGAGCAGGAGAAGGTTCGGCTGAAGAAGGTGAAGAAAAAGGAGGAAAAGCAAAAGTGGGACGATCGGCACTGGTCGGAGAAGGACGTGGACGAGATGACGGAGCGTGACTGGCGTATCTTCCGCGAGGACTACAACATCACGATCAAGGGCGGCAAGATACCGAACCCGATTCGAAACTGGACCGAGTCCGGCTTCCCGAAGGAAATCCTGGAGATCATCGACAAGGTGGGCTACAAGGATCCGACCCCGATCCAGAGGCAGGCCATCCCGATTGGGCTGCAGAACCGTGACATTATCGGTATTGCCGAGACGGGCTCCGGTAAGACGCTGGCCTTCCTGATCCCGCTGCTGACTTGGATCCAGTCGTTGCCCAAGATCGATCGGCTGGAGACGGCCGACCAGGGCCCGTACGCCATGATCCTGGCCCCGACGCGTGAGCTTGCGCAGCAGATCGAGGAGGAAACGCAAAAGTTCGGCACACCGCTCGGCATCCGTACGGTGGTGGTGGTGGGAGGGTTGTCGCGTGAGGAGCAAGGCTTCCGTTTGCGGTTGGGCTGTGAAATCGTCATTGCCACGCCCGGTCGGTTGATCGACGTGCTAGAGAACCGCTACCTGGTGCTGAACCAGTGCACGTACATTGTCATGGACGAGGCGGACCGTATGATCGACATGGGCTTCGAACCGGACGTGCAGAAAATCCTAGAGTACATGCCAGTGACGAACCTAAAGCCGGACACGGAGGAAGCGGAGGACGCGTCGAAACTGATGGAAAACTTCAACACGAAGAAAAAGTATCGCCAAACGGTGATGTTCACCGCGACGATGCCGCCCGCCGTGGAGCGACTCGCACGGACGTATCTGCGCCGCCCGGCCACGGTGTACATCGGTTCGATCGGCAAGCCGACGGAGCGCACGGAGCAGATCATCCACATCATGGGCGAGAACGACAAGCGCAAGAAGCTGATGGAGATTCTCTCGCGGGGTGTCGAACCGCCGTGCATCATTTTCGTCAACCAGAAGAAGGGCGCGGACGTGCTGGCGAAGGGCCTGGAGAAGCTCGGCTACAATGCTTGCACGCTGCACGGTGGCAAGGGGCAGGAGCAGCGTGAGTATGCGCTCGCATCGCTCAAGAACGGCTCGAAGGACATTCTAGTCGCCACCGATGTGGCCGGTCGTGGTATCGACATCAAGGACGTGTCGCTCGTCATCAACTACGATATGGCGAAGTCGATCGAGGACTACACGCATCGTATTGGGCGTACGGGTCGTGCCGGCAAGACTGGTTGTGCGATTTCCTTCTGCACCAAGGACGACAGCCATCTGTTCTACGATCTAAAACAGATGCTCATGTCCAGCCCGGTATCGGTGTGCCCGCCGGAGTTGATGAATCATCCGGACGCGCAGCACAAACCAGGCACGGTCGTGACGAAGAAACGGCGGGAGGAGAAAATATTTGCTTAAGGTCCGAGTGGTTGATAAACCAAATGTCCCAATATATAATAATACAATGAATAAACATGTTCGAAAATTATGTGTATTTAAACGTTTCTTCTAAATCAATGCGAATGAAATTTAATAAAAATAAAAAGGAATGCAGTACTAAAATGCGACTTACAGCATTTTTTGTTATGTGCTGTCAGTTAGCATTATGTGCAGGTACGATTTTTAAAAATACTGTCAAACGACGATTAACGTCAAACGACACAACCGTCAAAACAAACCGCGTAAATAAAGCGGGCTGCTGGTTATGTTACTTTCGGTGACGCTAAAATCGGTTGTAATTTTCGGGCGAAAAGATCTGTTTGTGGTTTGTCCAGCGACAAAACGTGTCCGCCAATGAGTAGTGCTACGAAACGTCGCCCCGCACGCGCCGGAGGTGAGCCAAAAAAAGCGACAGCGCAAAACCAACAGCCACAGCCGGCAACGGCGGAACCGATGGACGCCGACGTCGACGATGACGCGTTCCTGTCGGAAGATGAGGAGGGTGGAACGCGCGTCGGCGACATCTACATACCCCCGCCGGTGCCACCGTACTGTTCGACCGAGTGCAAAGGACCGCGACTAATTATCGAGTGCATTTCGAACTACAACTTCAAAAGCTACGCCGGCCATGTCATGCTCGGCCCGTTCCACCAACGGTTTTCCTCGATCATCGGCCCAAACGGTAGCGGGAAGAGCAACGTGATCGACTCGATGCTGTTCGTCTTCGGCTACCGGGCGCAGAAGATCCGCTCGAAGAAGCTCTCGGTGCTGCTGCACAACTCGTCCAAGTACCCGAACATGAACAGCTGCACCGTGGGGGTGCACTTTAAGCAGATCCTGGACCGGGACGATGGCACGTTCGATGTGGTACCGAATAGTGGGTTCGTCGTCGCCCGGACGGCCTTCCGCGACAACACCTCGTACTATACGATCGACAACAAGCGGGTGCACTTCAAGGAGGTGTCGAAGCTGCTGAAACAGCATGGCATCGACCTGGACCACAACCGGTTCCTGATCCTGCAGGGCGAGGTGGAGTCGATTGCGATGATGAAATCGAAGGCGCAAACGGAGAACGACTGCGGGCTGCTCGAGTACCTGGAGGACATTGTCGGTACGACGCGGTACAAGCAGCCGCTGCTGAAAATCAACGAACGCGTCGATGCGCTCAACGAGGAGCGCACGGAGAAGCACAACCGCTGCAAGCTGGCCGAGCGCGAGATGAAGGACCTCGAGAAACCGATGGCCGAAGCGGTCGAGTATCTGAAGCAGGAGAACACGCTGACACGAACAAAAAACCAACAGATCCAGAAGTACATCAGCGAGCAGAAGCGCAAGATCGGCGAGTTCGAGGTGGAGCGGGACCAGGCGGCCGGCATTCTCGCCAAGCACGACGAAGCGTACGAATCGATCAAGGCGGAACGGGTGGAGAAGGAGAAGCTGGTAAAGGAAGAGATCAAACAGTACGATGCGCTGGTGTGCACGAAGGAGGCGAAAGAGATGGCACTGAAGAACTCGCTTGATAAGTACGCCAAAGTGCAGGCTAACATGAGAAACACGAACGAGCGGCGCAAGAAAACGATCGAACAGATCGCGACGGAAAAGAACAAACTGAAGGAGCTGCTGGCGGTGCCGGAAAAGAACAGCCAAGAGATCGAAGAGTCGGAGAAGAAGATCTTATCACTCACGAAGACGAAGGCGGACGTGGAGGTCACGCTGACGGCCAACCTGGCCACCCTCAAGGACGAAACGAAGGTGCTGCTGGAGGAGAAGGAAAAACTGCAAACTGAACTGATCGAGCTAAAGCGGGCGGTCGATGAAAGCAAGTCCGCCCTGGCGCTGGCCGAGTCGGAGCTCAAGATTTGCCAGCACGACGAGGTGTCGGAGCGGCGCAAGCTGGAAAGCCTCCGCTATTCGTACGAAGACTCCGAGAAAACTTTGGAAGAGAAGCGGACACGCCTGCAGACGCTCGAAGAGGCACTGCCGACCGCCAAGACCGAGCTGGAGGCGGCCAAGCAGAAGCTGCTGGAAAATGGCAACGAAGAGAAAGAGCTACGGCAGCAGCTGCGGGCGGTGCAGGGCAAACTGCAGGAAGCGACCAGCGCCATGCAGTCGACGCGCTCGCAGGGGAAGGTGCTGGATGCGCTGATGCGCCAGAAGAACGAAGGGCGCATCCCGGGCATTCTCGGGCGCTTGGGTAATCTCGGTGGTATCGATGCGCGATACGATGTGGCCATCTCGACGTGCTGCGGCAGCCTGGACCACATCGTGGTGGATACGTTCAACACCGCGCGGGATTGCATTAATTTTCTCAAGCAGCACGACGTCGGAAGGGCCTCGTTTATTGCGTTGAACAAAATGGACGAGTATCGGCAATACTGCTACAGTAAAATACAAACGTAAGTAACCTGCAATCGGGACTGCAGTATCGACATCTGTCTCTTATCTTATTCCCTTTCAACCTACCTTTTCTTACTTCTAGGCCCGAAAACGTACCCCGCCTATTCGATCTTATCCGCGTGGAAGATGAACGCGTGCTGCCGGCATTCTACTTTGCACTGCGTAACACACTGGTGGCCGAAAACCTTGACCAGGGCCAGAGGATCGCCTACGGCCGGCAGCGGTTCCGTGTCGTCACGATCGCGGGCGACGTCATCGAAACGTCCGGTACGATGTCGGGCGGTGGTCGCTCGCAGCAGCGCGGCCGCATGGGTACCCAGGTCCAGACGAAGACGTCCGCCAGCGAGCCGGCCGGTGTGTCGACCCGAGAGATCGAGCAGCTGCAGGTTCGCGCGCAGGACATCCAATCGCAGATCAACTACCTGCAGGAGCAGCAGGGCGAACTGGAACCGAACATCCAGCGGCTCACGGCGAAGGTGAAGGGGCTCGAGATGGAACTGAAACGCATGCGCATGGACGTGAGCAGCCTGCAGGAACAGATGCCCCGCCTGAAGGAGCAGCTCGACTACCAGCAGGAGCGCGTCGCCCGCACCCACTCCGACCCGGAGAAGGTGCGGTCGCTCGAGGCGAAGGTGGAGCAGTGCAGCAAAGCGCACAAGAGCTCCAGCGCGAAGGCGGACAAGCTGCAGAAGGAGGTCGACCGGTACACGGAGCAGATCAACGAGATCACCAACAGCAAGGTGAAGGTGCTGCAGACGAAAATCGCCGGTATCGGCAAGCAGATCGACAAGCTGACGGCTAACATCTCCAAACTGACGGTGGACATCAAGACGTCCGAGCGGAACGTGAAGAAGTCGGAGGACAAGATTAAGAGCATGGAGGAGGAGGTCGAGGCGGCCCAGAACGCCATCCGACAGGGCAACGACGAACGCTCCCAGCTGGAAGAGGAAGCGAACCAGCTGAAGGTGGAGCTGGAGGAGGTGAAGGTCGCGATCGAGAAGGCGCACGAGGGCTCGTCGAGCATCAAGAAGGAAATCGTGGCATTGCAGAAGCGCGAAGCCGAGGGTAAAATGAAGCGACTCGAGTTCGAGCAGATCCTGCAAACGATCGAAGCGAAGCTGCAGGAAACTAAAGACACGTTACCTCACTGGAGGGATAAGGTAAGTGACAAGTTAGCCAAGCTATCGACTCGCCTGCTATTATTTCCACAGGAACACGAAAGATGAAGGCTTACTTTTTTGTTCAAATCTTTTTATTCTAAATTCAAAAACACTCGTGCCCAGGATCATCGTGTGGATCTCGTACCTTATGCTTGAACATATGCTACTTCAACATGAGATCGCCGGTGAAACGCGGGGAAAGTTTAAAACTTTACATATTTTCGAATTCAAAGGCAAATGTTGTCTGGCAAATCCACGATTAATCTTATTCTCTGTTAATAAGTAGTTATATTATTATCGTAGTATGCAATTTGCAGTAAATCTTTTTTTTTTCCTTTTTAAGTCTCTCTCATGTTGAGACAACGTTTAAGGACATTTATGGCGAGGGGAGAGAGTAAATGCACTTATTGCTTATTGTTATCGTTATCAGAAAAATGTTTCGATTCACAAATTGTGAACGGGGTAGGAAATAACGATCATTACGTGAATATATTATTGCATCGTTGTTTTGAAACACTTTGGCTAATAATGTAATGTTGTTGGATCGGATGATCAGTGTGCATCAATGAGAATAACGCGATAGAGAGAAAGAGATAACACGAGGAAAGTACATCAATAACACTCGAGCAAACGTGAGAAGTAACATGATCAGGGTGAAACTGGTTACAGCGCTGCGTAGTGTAGTAAAATGCCAGGTGAGTTGATTTAAAGATCACTTACAAGATCAGCGTCTTCCGACGATTCGAACTAACGATACAAGTATCACTTGGCTGTGTGTAGACTTGCGGGCGTAGAACAAAAGAGTGCTGTGCTCTTCGAATTGTTGATATGGAAACTCTTTGGCTTGCTTTGATACTATGCTTTGGTTGCCGAAAACGTGCCACACAGTATTGCTCGTGGTCAGACATTGCACTAGGGCAAACAGTCAAATGTGTCTCGATCGCGGTGTACATTCGCGGTGACGCCTACCATCCTCTTGATTCTTAGGCCTCAACGAATTCTGCGTTCTCACGCCCAATATTGCGTAATGTGCGCTGCGGTGCGGAAATTGTTTCGGTCTTGTGTTAACTCGAATATTTGGTCTATAAATCTCACTGCAACGTACTGTGTAATACTGCTAGTATGTCTGGTAAGCACCTGGTAGGTTAGACATTGTGGGTCGCCACCAACGCCACGCTGTCCCCGTAGGATGTCGTTCGTCCTTACAGCTGATGAGGATGCAGTCGAATTTTATCGTCAATTTCCAACCGGGCCGAATCGATTTCCGATACCGTCGGAAGCCCACTCGGCCACTCGAGCAGTTCCGGTTCATTGTGCATAATCATTTCAGCTTCCGCTGGGAAACCGGTAGAGAGTGAAAACGTATGCAAATCAGTCAGATGTTCTTGTTACATAAATTATTTCCCATCGGCCCTTTGCTACCTTGTATTCGATGAATTTTAGTGCCATACGCCAGATCGGCGTAGTAGGCGACGACAAACGAGAGGGGAACAATCGGTGCCAGCGTTCCCGGGCGCTTCGTCGCACGGAAACTGCCCACCATGCCGATGGTCGACACGACGTAGAACGAAGCGAGCCAGTAGAACATTTCGCGTGCCTTCGATATTTCCATCGCCGTTTCGCGTTCCTTCATCTGGAAGTGCATCTGAATCCAGCGCTCCATCTTTGGGACGAGGAAATTAAAACACACACACACACACAAATGACATGGATTAATGATGAATGATATCATAATTACTGAAATCTATTGGCTTTGAACGATTCCTTAGCGTATCTGTACCTTTATTTTGTTCATCTCGGAAATGTATTCCTGATTCTTTTTAATCACCTCCGACCCGGAAGGATGCGAGAAGAAGCTTCCCATCTTTGGCTTCGTAAGACTTTTCACCGGAGGGAGGATTAAGGAATTACAACGCTTCAATCGGGAATCCTCGTTTTGGAGCTATTTCGAATTAGTAAGTGGCTCCAGGGGTTGAAACTTTTATTAATACTTTATGCTGTATATTTCCAGCACAAAACCACCAGCACCGTCCCCCGATCAGCCTTGCGATTAGGTAAACATAAGACTATTGACAAGTTCATTTCCCTTTTCATCCGCTAAAGAACGTTGGCCTCGGTCTAGCCAGGCGCATGCGGAATAAAGGTTTTTTGATGTGTGACAGAACGTTGTTTTTGAAAATTAAATTTTTCTAATGTCCAACAGTTCAAATACGATATCTCTTCTTCTATATATACATTCGAGCCGTTTTTGGATTGTTGTACTTGGTTTGACAATTTTCAATTACCACCATTTTCACAATGTTCGATAATTTCTTCTAAAAAATCTCACCGAATACGGTACCAGAAACGTTTTGGCATCTCTTTACTACTACACCTCGCCTACTAATGTTGTGGCAAATGAAGTTATCGAAACTGTCCGTCTGTCTATCTCTTCGCAACCAACTTTAGTGAAAAAAATACCAGGACTATAAATACACCTATAAATGTGTCCTGGAGTACGAGGAAAATGTGTATGGGAAGGAAGGGTCAGGGTAGTTTACGCAAAGTCCTACGTTAGCTTAATATGCTAGAAAATCAACGTTACTGCAATAAACTGAACGGGGTAAAAAGTTGAAAGACGTAACAAAAATCGTTCAAATTTGAACAGTAGTTCCTCAATCAGAAACTATTCAGAAACAAGGCCAGAAAAGCCAGTATAGCATACGATGTATACGATTTTAAGGCATGACCACATTTTACTGCTCATATGTCTGAATTTTTAATAACTCCAAATTGGTTGCTTCTTCCAGCTAAAACCATTAAAATTGCATGAAATACCCGGCGAGGGCGAACGGCCAGAACCGCTGAAGGAGTACAGCGAGGAGGAGCTGAGCAGCTACAAACTGCCCGACTTGCAGTACCAAATATCCATCCTCGAGGAGAAGCTCAACTCGAACAAACCAAACCTGTCCGTGATCGACGAGTTCCTCAAGAAGCAGGAAGCGTATATGCGCCGCGTGGCGGTGCTGGAGGAGATCACGGCGAAGCGTAACGAGATGCGCCAGCTGCACGACGACGTGCGCAAGAAGCGGTTCAATGAGTTCATGCTCGGCTTCCACATCATCACCAAGAAGTTGAAGGAAATGTACCAGATGATCACGCTCGGAGGTGATGCCGAGCTGGAGCTGGTCGACTCGATGGATCCGTTCAACGAGGGTATCGTGTTTAGTGTGCGCCCGCCGAAAAAGTCGTGGAAGATGATCTCAAACCTGTCCGGCGGCGAGAAGACGCTGTCCTCGCTGGCGCTGGTGTTCGCACTGCATTACTACAAACCCTCGCCACTGTACGTGATGGATGAGATCGATGCGGCGCTTGATTTTAAAAATGTTTCCATTGTGGCACACTACATCAAGGTCAGTTCGAGGCAATTTTTCCATTTCAAATTTCATGGTTCATTATTATTAATTTTTTTTCAACAAACGTATCCTTTTTTTCTCCCTTACAGGAACGTACGAAAAACGCTCAATTTATCATCATCTCACTGCGCTCGAACATGTTCGAGCTGTCGGACTATCTCGTCGGTATTTACAAGGTGAGCGATTGCACAAGCTCCGTCACGATCGGGAACGATCCTCCGAAATTCGATTCGCATATCGGCGCATCGCAGCAGCAACAGTCAACGCAACAGTTTGGCTACAACAACCAGAACGTGAGCCTCCAGGAGGATTCCATCGCCGCTTCAGTAGAAGATACTAATAAAAGCATGGCGGAACCGGAAGCAAAGGACGACTCCGGCACAGAAGAAGGGGCGCCGGTGGTTGTGAACGGGGATGTAGAAAAGGAACCGGCTGCCATGGAAGAGAGTTCCGCGAAAATCAGTGAAGCTGAATCGATGGAGGTCGAAGAAGGGGGAGAAGAGCGGGGCTAGCAGTAGCAATGCCTGGTTGAAGGATTTCAAACACTTTCGAGTTGACTTTTCTTTTTCGACAAAGCCTTTTTATATAATCTTCTTTTTTAAACATTCGTGGTGTGAATGCTGTAAAGAAATTCGAATAATTAAAATATATTTTAGCTATGAAACAGATGGACAAACATACAGCATTGACGATTGCTTTATCCCATTTCATTTATCTTGTCTCACGTACTGAGAACTACTAATGGCGTGGAATCTAGTAGTATTTTAAACATTATCCCGTGCATCGATTCGGTACTCTTGGTGACCCTTAACCCTGTGCCGCGAGCGAAGAACCTGCCTGGCACGCGGCAGTTGACATTTTCACACTTTCCTATCTTTAGCGGTTAGCGTCTGCCGTTGCTGCTTCTGGTATTACTCAATCGATGCAGGGTAGCATGATGCCTAGGTCAAGTTTGCGCATCTTTGTCGTTCGTTGCACTTCGAGGGGATGTCTTATCAACTTGCTCTTCTTCCAATTGTCTCCATTTGTCGATTTTTTTTAAACTCTGGCGTCCCGATACATAATATTCTTTGGAGCGAAATTATAACGCTAGCATAACCACATTCCAACTGTTCTAAGTGCGCTTAAGTGCAGAAATGTTAGCACAACCGCCATTAGCACGGAGGAGAAAAAAGAGAAGAATAAAACTGCAATCGGTGCATCTACAATGGGACCGTTGAACGTAAGTGAGTGAGAGAGTACATAGACGAATGAGATAAAACATGTCGGTAGGTTCAAGAAGAATTCGTATGGCAATCTCATGAATCTCATGAATAGTCGGAAAAAAATCTCATGAATAGTCGGAACTGAGTGCAAGATCTATTGAAACGATTCCGAGGAACGAATAGTTCAAGTATCAACTTAGGATAACCAAAATTTCAAAAAAATTCACAACAGGTAATTAAAGGCAGATAAACACATTTTTGCATCCTATTGATTGACAATCAAAAATTCCATCAATTAAAGTAAGCTTTTTGATGGGAACGGGTTTTGCTGTTCCTATCCGTACGATCCGGATGGGTGCAGATCGGTGCTCTCTACACTACCAAAATGTCCCCGAAGCCGATTCACCTTTCGCAAGGTCGTCGATGTCACACGAATCGCGCTTTTCGCAAGCGGCCGCAGTAGTACCAAACTGGTGGAAAACCAACCGATTTTCAGTCCGTTCAGGGAACTTGTGCCGTGTACACGTACATCTAACACCAGATCCTCTCGTTCATCGTTTCTGTCTTTGCCCGAAGCAAAAGAGACAAAGTAAGTGTGCCTTTCTATTATTTCAAGTGACTCGCAGGAAGTGTAAAAAACCTCAGTAACGCCTACTCCAGTGATGGATAAAGTGCCTTTTTAATCTGTCCATCTGTGCAGCTGCTGCCAAGCCAGGAATATTAGTTTTCCACAGTGCTGTGGGTTTTTTCTTAATACGGCAAAAATAAATTTTCGATCGGGTCGGTCCACATCTCCCCGCCGCTCAGAGGTCCAGCCGGCATTTTCTCGGCTCCTCCGCGGTGGTAGCATCGGCTTTTTTCACACTCCGTGGTGGTGAAAGTGAAGTCGTACGATTGCACAATAATTGCATGGAATTGCGCGAGTGTATGTGTGTGCCTTGTGCTATAACTTTCAATTGATGCATCCGGCAAAATGGATGATGCTAGTGCCTCCGGCCTTAACATAACATATTGCACACCGGGCGGTGCCTTATCTCTTGACCTTATCAGCAAAAAGGTCACTTATTGCCAATCATTTCAGATCTCCTTTTATGTGTTCATCCTGTCGCACATCAGGAGCCGCTTGAACAATAATAATTTGCGCTGAAAGGACATACAATACGTTTCGACGCTAGGCATATATAATTGTTTTATCGATTGCATAAGACATTTTCTTCCAAAGCTAATTTTACCAACAATAATGTTCCCAATGGCGCTACCCTAGGATTATGCTCTTCTTGCTATTCTACCGGCGAATAGTACGACCCCCGGAGCGCTCGCTGTAATCGAATGACCTCTACGTCGCTTTAGCGGTCAACGTTTGGACGCACCGTGTATCTTCTTCCTCTACCCCCCCCCCCCCTCCCTCTTCCACCTTATGCTTTTTTAGGTGGTGGGATTTTTCTTTCATCATGTCAAGCTAAATATTATACACAGTGATATCTATTAACTATCATAGCACCATCAAAGTTAATACAAACAATTCTACATTTTCTTGTATTTTTCTTGTTGAAACATATTTCAAGCGAAATATATTGGTTATGTTCATTAGTTAGCATATGATATCATCATTAGTTAATTTGATGATGCAAACTATGAGTATTTAATACGAATACGAATTTAATCCGATACGAATTTAATACGATACGAATTTAATAAGGCAAAAACAAGTGTTCGTTTGCAAACAATAAATTGAATAACATAAATAACCTCCGTGCACTTCACTTTCACCTTCGATTATTAATACCCGGTCACACCGAAGGGTTTTTGCAAATCGATTTGAATTTCTAACCGCTGCACACTGTGGTTCCGTCACTGTGGGCAAGAAAGGATTTTTTTTTTAAATCCATTCTGCTTCCTATATCAGTCCTGCTGTTTGCTTGTCGTGCCGATTGATAACCTTGCGCGTTCTCGCGTCCACGTAAATAACAACAAATGCAATAACCGCTGCGGGCAACCGTCCAAAACGCCAACATCATCACCGCACCAGTGTCCGCGGGAGCAACGCGAGCATGATCCGAGGAATTATGTAAGCCCAGGGCCTGCTTGGTGACGTGAAACAGTAGAAATCATTTCGATTCATTGATAACCAGGGCTGAAGCGCGCGAGTCGCGGACTCTAGTTGAGAAATAAACTACATGCGAAAAGGACGCAGTTGTACTCGCATTATTCAAAATTGTTCGGATGTTTTTAATTCGGAAAAAAAATATTCTTTAAATAGTCTCACATAGGAAGCTAGAATTTTACTAATATCATGTTTCCATTTTATTGATCCTCTTACCTATCAGAAGCAAAATGCCGTTCAAGAGCATCAAGGCCCGTCAGATCTTCGACTCGCGCGGTAACCCGACCGTCGAGGTCGACCTGGTCACCGATCTGGGTCTGTTCCGCGCGGCCGTCCCATCCGGCGCGTCCACAGGTGTCCACGAGGCGCTTGAGCTGCGCGACGAAGAGAAGGCCAACTGGCACGGCAAGGGTGTCCTGAAGGCGGTCGAGAACATCAACAAGACCATCGCGCCGGCCGTTCTCGCCTCGGGACTCTGCGTTACCAAGCAGAAGGAGGTAAGGATCCGGACGGCCATAAATTGCCTCTGAGATACCAGTCAGTAAGTTAACCGGAACCATCTTCTCACCTTCCGACAGATCGACGAACTGATGCTGAAGCTTGACGGAACCGAGAATAAGTCGAAGCTCGGTGCCAACGCCATTCTGGGTGTGTCGCTGGCCATCTGCAAGGCCGGAGCGGCCAAGAAGGGCGTCCCGCTGTACAAGCACATCGCCGATCTGGCCGGTAACAGCAACATCATCCTGCCGGTCCCGGCCTTCAACGTCATCAACGGTGGCAGCCACGCCGGCAACAAGCTGGCCATGCAGGAGTTCATGATTCTGCCGACTGGCGCGTCCTCCTTCACCGAGGCGATGAAGATCGGTAGCGAGGTGTACCATCACCTGAAGAACGTGATCAAGGCCAAGTTTGGACTGGACGCGACGGCCGTCGGCGATGAGGGTGGCTTCGCCCCGAACATCCTGGAGAACAAGGAAGCGCTCAACCTGATCCAGGACGCCATCGCGAAGGCCGGCTACACCGGCAAGGTAGAGATTGGCATGGACGTCGCCGCTTCCGAGTTCCACAAGGACGGCAAGTACGATTTGGACTTCAAGAACCCGAAGTCGGACGCGAGCGCCTGGCTGACCCCGGACGCGCTCGAGCAGATGTACCAGGGCTTCATCAAGGACTTCCCGATCGTGAGCATCGAAGATCCGTTCGATCAGGACCACTGGGACGCGTGGACCAAGATCACCGCCAACACGACGATCCAGATCGTCGGCGATGATCTGACGGTGACCAACCCGAAGCGCATTGTCACCGCGGTCGAGAAGAAGGCCTGCAACTGCCTGCTGCTGAAGGTGAACCAGATCGGCTCGGTGACGGAGTCGATCAATGCGCACCTGCTGGCGAAGAAGAACGGCTGGGGCACCATGGTGTCGCATCGTTCCGGCGAGACGGAGGACACCTTCATCGCCGATCTCGTGGTCGGCCTGAGCACCGGCCAGATCAAGACGGGCGCCCCGTGCCGATCGGAGCGCTTGGCGAAGTACAACCAGATTCTGCGCATCGAGGAGGAGCTCGGCGCTGGCGCCAAGTTCGCCGGCAAGAGCTTCCGCCACCCGCAGTAAGGTGGGGAAAGCCCGACGTGACACTCGTCCTTCATTCGTTGACGATAAATGGGGAGAGGAACCACCCCCACTTGGGAGAAAGCGTCGGGAGAGCGCCGAACAAAGCCTCGCCGCTGCGGGAAGAGGACGGTTCTAGTCTCAAAAAGTCCTTCTCTCGTAGGGCGGGGTTTTATTTCCAGTCATTCACCACCGGATCATCCGCCGCTCTCCGAGACGCGCTGCTGCTTCATCCCCCTCTCCCAGTGGGAGCAGGTGGAGCGAACGCTGAAGAAAGGAATCTTACAACTCCCACCCACTCCAACCAACATACTAACCTCCGTCGTGGTATTTATCGTCACAATGCGCTACTGCAAGAAGTATAAATTATAAGGCTTAAACTTATTGAATGTTATAATTGTTAAATGAAAGTGTGACAGCCACGTTTGTCAATGCATTACTGAAAGTACATGATCATTCGATAATACAATACACTTAACAATGGTAGTAATCCACAAAGCCAACGTTTGTCGTCCCTACAACGGTATCCGAACTGTGAACAATTATTTAATTACATCTTTGTTCACCAGAGCTTGAAGGAACTTTTTGTTTATATGGATAAAGTATAGCAAACGAAAAGAACATTTTCTACAGCCATAACACAATGCGTCCCAATAGAATTTGAACTCATAATGATAAGGATTAGAGCCCGATCTAGTTTATCGAGCGTGGTGAATTTAAAATTTAGTAAAAGAAGACACGGCAAAAAAGAACATCATGAATTAACAAAAAAATGCACTCCACGCGACCATTGCATTATTTTATTTCAGAAGTCTAACTTGACACAGCCATTACAATGCTTGCTACAACGTACGCAGCCAACAAAATACTCCGCCAAACTGTCACCACGGCACACCTGAGGTGTGAGTGAAATGGAACGATACTGAGAATGCAGTCGTTCGTCTGTTTGTACACAAATAGGTAAAGGAGTAGACCACCACAGTAACGACGATCTTTGCGTTTTGTAGAGCACCCCTTTTTTTATTTGGCCCATCACCGAAAGTACATATCTTGCAATGTTGCCGCTGTCGTAAAGTAATTAGAAGCAGGAAGCAAAAAAATTGAAGAATTTGTTCGCCCGGTTTGTGCTGTTCGCCGGGATCTCTTTGACTGGAAGCCGCGATCCCCGTGCCGGAGGGAACGGCTCGACGATGGCAAAAAATTGGCTCGCGAGGATGAAGAAAAAGTTTCTCCGGCTACATCCAGCGTGGCGTGTGTACGTTATTTTGCTCGTGTTGCTGGTGCTGTACAACGAAGTGTTGATTTATGTGTTGCAAAAGTTTAAGTGGTCAAATATTTACTGCAAAGAATGTAAGAAAGGCGCACCCGCCGTCGATGGGGCAGATACTTCCTTTCACTTTTCTTTCATATGATATTTTTTCCCCTTCCTAACAGCTAGCTGCGTGCGGATACTGCTCGTGGCTGATCCGCAAATCCTCGGTAAAACGTACGACACGCACTTCTACGCCGGGTTGGCAAACTACGATTCCGATCGCTATCTGGCCTGGTACTACGAGCAGGCGGCGGAGCACGTTCAACCGGACGTCATCATATTCCTCGGTGATCTAATGGACGAGGGCTCGGACTCGACGGAGATGCATTTCGAGGAGTATTACACGCGCTTCGGGGCAATCTTCCCTACGCACCCGTCGGCGAAGGCGATCTACATTCCCGGTGACAACGACATCGGCGGGGATGGCAGGCAGCCACTGAATCCGCTGGCCAAACGACGCTTTCGGCAGTACTTTTCCGAGCGCCCGGCGTGGGTGATCAACGACAACCTCACGATCTACAACATCAACCGGATCACACTGGAAATGACGCTGAACGATCCGCGAATGGTGGACGGCACCGGTGCGGACGTTTCCGATCGTTACATGCGCATCTTCGTCAGCCACATGCCGGTGCTCGATACACCGTCGAGCTTCACCTACACGGCCATTCACAATCTGAAACCGAACGTAATCTTTTCGGCGCACTTGCACGTGTCGCAGTTCGCGCGCATCCACCGGAGCCGGCTGAAAATGATCAACTACCGTCCGCTGAGCCAGGACAAGCGGACGGCATACAAGGTGCACTCGTTCGATCTGAGCTACCATCAAGACACGCAGGAGCTGCTGGAAATTATCGTTCCGACGTGCTCCTATAGGATGAGCGTTCCGGATATCGGCTACGGTTACGCGGTGATCGGTATTTATTGATCCAAGCGTACCCCTTCGATCTGGTTTTCTTTAACGTGTCTTTGTTTGTCTTTGCTCTTTTTCCCCACCAATAGATGGTACCACGCTCAAGTATACCGTGCTGTGGACGACACGGCGCTTCTATCAATTGATCTCGTACGTGGTGGTATTCATCGTACCGGTAGGTCTGTGCCTTCTGTTCGGCCTCTACAAATTCATGCGGGATCACTGCACCTGTCGGCCAAAGTACACACGCTTGCCAATGTAACGCAGGCTAGGCAACGTTTTGTTCTAGGGCGATTCAGGTACTTAAGCTTCACGCGGCATGCACTTAAATCGCAAAGTTAGTTAATAAATTCTGGCTAGCAAGCAATAATATCTTCCTATTTCGTTTGTGATCGGGTTGTAAAAACTTGCAGGAAAATACGGAACGAAAAAAAAAAACGAAACTTTTCACCCTGTACCGGGTCAATGTCCTCAGTGTCTCAATTAATCACCATCCATCTTCTTCATTTGCACATGAATGAATTCTTTGTTCTTCGCTACATGGCGGTGCTATGAGCGTCAGCCTAAACGACTGAAACAAAGTCAGTGGACATTCTCAAATCAGTCTCAATCAAAGTATTGAGTCTTTCATCTCATGTCCATAAAATATATTTTGTACAATTCGTTTCTCAACCTCTTTGAAACATTCGTTCTTTGAACGTTATATATAGATTTGAATTGATAATGAAAGGTTATAAGTGGATATAAGTTCTATACATGTCGCACTTAAAAATGTGGGACATGACAAAATTTGTTTAGGACACTATTATTATTTTTAATCCATGCATTGAACAGGTACGGTGTCATATGCTTTTAGCCTTTAATGATTTTGTTTATTCAATGTACATAAAATATGGACACAATATGAATTCTTATTTCTAAAAACATCGTTTTCGCTATAGTAATAATGTGTTTTTTTTTTATTTCTCGTTGAGGCAGTTAAAGATGTTCGATATTTTGTCGTATACTGCAGCACACGAAATATTACTGCAAAAATTCTTAGCGACGTTATTGTCTAAATATATTTCAGCCAACAGGGGCGGAGCGGTTCCGACGCTCGTGAATGACGTGATTCGGTTATCGTTAAAAATAAGACGATTCAAATTACCCAACATTGAAAAACTTGCCATCGAAACGCTCGATAGATTGTTGCTGCCGAAGTTTATTGATGACACGTTCGGGAGTTTTTCCAGACATTCCGGGATCTGCGTGAGTTGGTTCGCTTGAAAGGCGATTGAAAAGACGTCTGGCAGGTGGGTCCACTGGCACAGATCCAGAGTTTGTAAGTGGTTTTGTGACAGAAGGATACAGGCGACTCGGGAGTTTGTGAAACGTCCCGTGATCACTTCAATCACGTTGTTCGAGAGATCGATGACATGGAGCTGGCAGAACAGGGCAAACACTTCCAAATTTACACGTTTTAATTTGTTCCCGCTGAGCCACAGTTCGACCACCGACGGAGCGCACTCCGTGGCGTTTTTCGGAATGATAGACACTATTTTGTTGTACTGAAGTGCTACCAACATCAGTTTTGGAAGTTCAGAGAAGGTTCCCAAGTACACCTGCGTTATCGGAGATTGCCGAATTTTCAAACGTCGCAGGCTCTTCAGTTTGGCTACCGTCGGCGGTATATGGTCCAACCAACTACCGACGATCGACAGCGTTTCAACGTTAAAGTTCTCCTCAAAATGGACCTCTCTAAGCCCGGAGTTAATGACGTGAAAACTGTTGATAGATACATTTTTCGATACGTTCATAACTTTAACTGCTGCCGAGTCGCTCAGAGCAAGCACAGTGATGGACGGGGCGAGAGCACTCAGCAAGTAGTCGTCCAATACTGACGTTGCCAGACCAATCATGTTCAGGGCATACACTTCACGCGGCACATGATGGAACACGTAAATGCCTTCCTCATGCGGATTGTAGTTTTTCACACTGCAAACATGTTTCTCGTTGTCCTGGCAGATGAACTGGAACGATGCCACCGGTCTAAAGAACTTTCCTAGCACAAGGAGAAGACTATCAGACGATGGAAACCCCTATCAAGTGAAGCTACATTTTTTTCTCTACCTCCAAAAACAAATCAATGTATTCGTCATGAAGGTGCGCAGCAACGTAATTCAACCGCGCAATAGGTAGCTTTCGCGTGTACTATGCTAAAGCTACACAAAATCGTTCTCTAAATAGAAGAACAATGTCTAATGACTACGCACTAATCGATTTGTCCATTAGACTGCTGTTTTTTTTAATTATGATTATCCGCACGCACCAGCAAGTTTAATGAAAAACTACTATAAAGCGTGCTTGCGAATATTTAGATTTACTTAAATGCATCCTTCATTTACACGTGTTAGACTTGTTTTTTTTTACAATACAACTACAATATTCATTTCTACGATTATCACAATAGATTTTAAATTTATCGACAACTAACCACCATTATGCTATTAATATTTATCCGATTGCAGAAGGTTGGTTTTTGCTTAATTGTTGAAATTCAGATTAAGTTGCTGAACTTTAGACAAGGAAATTTTTAAGGAAATGGAAAGTCTTTACATCTCAAATTACGCAATATTTTGCAACTAATGCCAATGTTTGGATTCGTTATTTAAAACAGATCTATAATAATTCGGTCAACCATGGAATTTTTTTCACCTTCCTTTTTCTTCTTCACAAAGGCCGTCTGCAGACATCCGTGATGTAAAACAGAACAGCTTTCTTTATCGAATGCGACAGTTTCCAGACGATTGCAACGTCATACAACTCCGGTGTCGAGCCGGGTCGCAAAAATTCGTTCTATATTGCAGGTATAAGGTGGTACAAATAAGAACAATCTTTTGATTGTTCCTTTAATGATGATGTTGCATACGCACATGTGGTACCAAATTTACAATTTCGCAGTATAAAAGACACTAGGATGCGATATAAAGTTATCATACTTCATCCGTCGGTCGATAAACATTCTTACGGAACGTTGAAACCAGCAGAACTACCCGTGAAAATGAAACTCATTTTCGTACTTGCGATCGCTGTGTGCGTCGTGGCAGTAAGTTTAGTCAGACATTGAGACGAGGATCATAGCTGGTGTACTAACGAGGTTTCTCTTGCAGTCCACCCAGGCGGCTCCACAGAATTTTCTGACAAGCTTACTTAGCCCGCTGGCCCAGCCCATCTCCAACCTGTTCCAACAAGTCAGCAATCTGGTTGGAGCTCTCGGAAACGCTGCTGGAACAACGCTGCAGTCGCTGACGTCACTGGTTCCCGCCATCCTCGCCCTACCGCTGCAGGTGATTCCCACACTGACCGCTATTCCCGCCGCCGTGTTGCCCACCGTCACCGGCATTCTGAACACGGCCGTGTCCCAGATCGCCGGAGTGGTCGCCAGAGCCGGAACCACCCTGCAAACGCTGCAGCCCGCGCTCCTGCAGGTCCAGACCATCCTTGCCACGACCGTGAACAACCTGAACGCTCTGAACGTTCCCGGTGTCTCTGGGCTGACATCGACGCTGACCAACGTGGCGAACACGCTCGGAAGCGTTCTGACCCAAGTCGTTGGCTAAGGTGCGATTGTACTTTTCAATTCGTTAAAACACTGTTACTGATGACTATGATCCTGGTGGAAATCATTTGAAATAGACAAACTTACTACCTTTGCAAACAATGGTTTTCATTTTAGTTTGCTGGCAACGGTACACACTTTCGGGGTGTTATGGCTTTCGATCCCTTTTCACGTAGCCGTTCGAATTTGAATACATTCATTGTTCGTTTATGTTTATATTGATTATTTTATGTGTCTGCCAACGTGGCTTGACAAAAAGAAAAGCTTAAATAACTGACAAAGATGTGAAACTTTTGAACTAACCCCTCAAGCTAAGGTTAGTCACAAGCTAAACAGGAGCCCTTGGGGCGAAGTGACGAGGCCAAGGCAATGCGTAGGAGTCCAGGAAAGTAACTGATTTTTGTAGTTCGGTATGTTACGCTTAAAATTAGATTTATTAGCCTGAATCAAGTTTAACCCCGAGATAGCGGGAAAAGGATATAATGGAACATTCATCAGGACAGAGTCAACGAACTTGTTAAGGAAGATTGAAGCGGCAAGGCAATCAGAGGGACAATTTACGGGGTTCCATAAGAACCAAGGAGTGTGGTTCATTCGCTGCAGTATAGATTAATCGATTCTCCACACGCCATCCAACTTTTAAACCCCACATAAGATTCGATTGAATCTTCAAAACGAAATGGAAATGCTCCATTCTTTTATTTTCTGACTGTACTGACTGTTTTTCTGGTAGACTGTAGGTCTGCGTCAACATTGAAAATGCTTCTAGACTATTCGGATGAGTCAACAACAACTCTACGTTACAGTACAGTTTTAATAAAAGAAAGAGCATCTTTCTTTCCCCGTGTAAGACGTAATCACACGGTTGGAGCTGGTCCAATTGGGACAATCTTTTCATTGTTCCTCAAATGATCATGCAATGTGTTAGATTTCGTAGTATATAAGGCGCCACCACGAGATGTAAACTCATATTAAGCGATCTGTAGATACCCGAAAAAGTCAAAAGAAACGCGTATAAATGAAACTCGTTATCGTTTTTGCCGTCGCTGCTTGCATTGTGGCGGTAAGTAATCGACGGTGGATCCCTAGCTCGTGCCGGGTATGCTTCTCAAGCATTTATTTTACAGGCTACACGCGCGATTCCGCAGGGATCGTCCAGCACGTTCAATGCCCTTTCCGCAACGGTCTCCAGTCTGTTTGGACAAATCACCACGTTGGTGAAAAATTTAGGGGTGGCCCTAGGAAAACCGTTGCAGCCACTGCAGTTGGCTGGTCTAGCCTTGCCGGCAAATCTGCTCCCCACGCTGGCCTCACTTCCTGCGTCTACACTGAACACCGTCAATGGTATACTGGGTAACGCGCTGGGTCAGATAACTACCGTAGTCACCGGAGCAGGAAACGATCTGAATCGGCTGCTGCCGGCCATCCGAAGCGTTCAAACCATCCTTGCCGCGACGGTCAACAGCTTGAATGTTCTGAATGTGCCAGCCCTCAGCGGGCTGGTGGGAACATTGTCCATTCTTTCGAATGCTGTTAGTACGACTGCGTCTCAGGTAATTGGTTAAATAGATGATACTTTCATAAGGGACTATCGTGACGCACGCAATAATTAAATCAAAACATGAGTTTCGCCAAATCACATAAAAGAGTGTTTTTTTTCTAAACATCTTAATGGCCTGACTACCCACCAGAGGTAAATTGTCGCAGATCTTATATGCTACTCATACGATCGTTTATTCAATTGCCAAAAAATTGCCTTCCTTATGTAGTCGTTTGTCATAGACCCCTTCTTTCGTTATAGCCTTGTTTACCTACTTTCGTTTAACCTGTTGCTAATGCTGGGTGCTCTCAACCTTTTTTACCTTAGCCATGATGCCACAATCACGTTAGAGATTTACCCACATTTGGCTATTCTGTTTACCCATGCTCGGCATAGCTGGGACATTTGAGAATATGAATTCTAAGTGATTTCATCCCAGAATAAGTTGGATCCTTGTAACTAACAAATTCTTCCCGACCGAAACCTTGTAAAGATAATGAACCTATTTTAGGTTTTGGTGCTACAATACATATTCAAACATAAAAGGTACAATACTGTTTTAAAATTTATCCCTGTACTGTTTCTTCCTCAACGGCATGCGAATATGCACTTTACGCTTCACTTTAGCATATCCGCCAGGCAGAATAAGGGTTTTTACACTCTGAGATTTAATTGAGAAACGTAAAAGCTCCCTCGAATCTTAACGTTGGTCCATCTACCCCTCGCACGAAGTTGCACTGTGCGTTTCGCAGATCTCCGCAGGTTCATTTTTCCATTCAACGCAACGCTATAGGTGGTTCATTTCTCGATCGCGCTTGGTGAATTTCGAGCACGATCGCGTTCGGCGGTTCGTCGCTTGCGTCCGCTCAGTTGCAGTCAGTCCTTCGATCCGGACGGTCGAGTTGCGTGTCGCGGTCAGGTCTAAAATAGTGGTGTGTTGTGTTCGTTTGTTAGCCGACAAAATTCTTCTCGACATTCAGTGAAAAAAGCTCATTGAAACCGTTGCTCCAGCAGTGCCGTTTCCAATGCCAACGTGCGTTAGAATCGTGTATGCCAGGGTGATTTTCTAACGAAGCATGCACACTGGCATTCACCGTGTGTTGCAGCTGATCGTGCACTTTATAGTGGTATATGAGTAACCGCGCCAACCGATCCACGATCGTGGAGCATGAGTCACAGTGTTAGTGCATTCGATTCGCTGGTGATCTAGCGCGGCGGCAATTGTTGTTCCGTTGAAGAAGTTCCCCACATCCATCCAGGGTGATTTGTAGTGGTTCCCCCGCTTAGTCGAATGTGCATGTTAGCCAAAATAGATGCGATACTACGATGAATCAACGTGTGCCGTCACTGCGTTGGTAAAGCCTTCAATAGCGCTGTGGTAAACGGCACAACCTGGAACGTGGGAACAATTATCCGAAATAGTGTAACGCGCTAAAATTCGAAACACAACGAAACAGTTCATGTAACTCCGAAGCATCATAAGTTTTCTATCCGGCTCAACACATCGAAGCAACCATCGGTAGCACACCGAAACGAATCAACGACCAAGCCAACCCGATCCGACGTTAGAAGATCGAGCGGAAAGTCTTGATCGCGTCGCGGGAAAGGTGAGTAATGTGGCGGGTGCTTATCGGGCGTATTCAAATCTTGACGGTCGGAGGCGCATACCATCCAGCTGCATTAAGACCACCACCCCCGAGGTGGTGGCCAGTAGCCCAGCGAATACCAGAGCCCCACCTTTACCTTAACGTCTCTTTCAGATATTGTTTCGCTTGGGTCTGGCACGAAATATTATTCAAAATCTGAGCAGTGCCACCGCGCGCGCGAAGGGTGTGTATAATTCGGTCGGTTGTTCTTCTTGTCCACGTTCCCCTCTGGCTAAAGCCACCGCACTGGCACCGTGGATACCGATACGCGGTATGAATATGAAATGAAGCGAAAAGGTGTCGGGCTAATAACGCGAAGGCACCTTACTGTGACAGTCTGACTCTTGCGTACTGGCGCGGTTCAGGGTGTGTCGGGTGCGTTTAGAAACCCCTGTCGCGTCGCTGCGCCGTGCCCTTTCTCAGGAAACCCATCGGTTGCTTAGTTTCTAGGAAACAGTTCTACCGACAACCCACAACCCTGGCAGAACCACAAAGCCGTCCAACGTGCGACGGAATTGGTCGGGAAGAAGAAACTCTTTCTCGATCATTCAAAACGTTCACATAGGCGACCCACCGCTTCGCGAATGAGCCGCGCAGTGTGTCAATCATAGCGGAACGTAACTCTTTGTGGACGAGCGTCAGAAGACGTGCTAATTTGCGTGACATCATCCCGCCGTGAATGTTGCTGGGGTCGTTGCGTTCCGTTTCGTGTCGAGTTCCGCGGGGTGTTGATCAGTTATAAAAATTATTATAATTTACTTTTAAAATAAAACAAACTCTTCATACAATTTTACCACGATACTAAATATTAGGTTTTCTTTTAAAAAGGTTTATCGAAATCTTGAATTATCTTTTGCTTGACAAGCTCCTTTTCTACGTGGTCGTGTTTGTACAAATGAATCAACTAAACCGCATCGTCGTCGGGCAGATTACGCATCATCTTACCGCACGATCGTTCCCGCACTTACGGGTTTCATGCATATGGATAATTTCACTACGCCATCATGCTGCTGTATCTGCGGGTCTGCCGCTGAAGAATGTTTACCACTTTAATCACGGACCCGGCGCGGATTGTAATCGTGTTCGTTCTGCATGAGAAAGCAATTCCACTGCTCTGTCCTACTATCTACTTCATCTCCTCATTCCCTATTACCTTTCATTCTTTCTCTGTCAGCGAGTCTCTGCCCGATGCAGTCCCCCGTTAGTCCTAAGGGTGCGGGAAAATCGTCCACCTTAAAGAATGGAGCGGAGAATGGGTGGCGTTAAGCTATTTCTATCCGCATACTTATTTGCTCAGCTTTTTCCTCCTTTTTTAAATACTGTGCTATCTTTCGGAGTGGCTGAAGCGGGATCTGTCTAGCCTGGCGCGCGTTTGTTCCTCTGAAACCGATTGATCTTACAACCTACCACCATCCTCTGCATCTCATAGGAAGCCGACCGTCAATTGGAGGACGGGCAGGAGCAATTAACCGCGATTGAAGTGTTGCAAACGAACGAAAAGGTGGAGAATAATCGGCGTAGGAATGTTTTATGGCGATAACTCTCCTCTGGTAGCATCTTTGCGTGATCATCTGGACATATTTGAAGCACTTTTTTTCTTGCATTTCCAAGTACAACAGCTTGAAGGCAATAATATGGAACAAAAATCTACAGTACCCTTAAATAATACCTAAATGCTTACATAGCAATACGGACACTGCAACGAATGCTGGACCACCCCCGAACGTCAAACCTCATTTGCATCTGGAGGATCTTTCAACAGTTCAACAGTCACCAACACACACACACATCAGTGAACGGTTGGCTTGCCATGATACGGAAATGCGCTCTACCGTCGCGCCGCCACCACGGCCCTCCAATAAATCCTTGACATTTGCCCACCGGCACACAATTTACGCACCGCGGCACGATGGACCGGAACAGCGTCAACACTGCCGGATTGGCACTCGCAACAAACGCCAGCATCCTGCCATTCACCGTCATCGCCCGCGCCGTGTTTCGGTCCTTGCCCGATGCTTTCAATGTCATCAGATGGCACTTTTGACACCTTCCATCGACGCCGAACCGTTCGGTACGGTGGTGAAGCTTTCCAGACTGCGTTGAAGGTTTGGACAAATATGGTATTAAAAAAGGAGTCTTGGGTTTCGCGAATAGCCGCATCGGGGTGTTTGATCTCAACTGTTTATGCTCCTCAAACTGTTTGTTCTTTAAAAATTGGAAAACTGTTGCTCCACCTATTTAATTCTATTCCGAAAGACTTCGACGACTTATCGACAACGAACCTTTCGACAGAGTAGTGATTAAATGTGTGAAAACTCATTGGCAAAACGGGGTTCGACCAGCCAAGAACGGAAGATTAGCTGCAGTTCGATTCATGGGGAGCTTAAACCAAAAAGCAGTGGACATATAATCTGTCATATGTGTTTAAAAAGAAGCACTTCTTTTTGTGTGAGCAAAAACGGAACAACACCATTTGTGATGTCTTTTTATGTGATTTCTAGTTGTGCAGATACTGTAGAGCCTGTTACCACCACTTGGCCGATTCGATGAACATAAAACCCGTTGCGATCGAAACCGCCAGTCGCTGAATGTTCTCGGGTCTCGGCTGCTCGCTCGAAGGCATTTGTGGAATTTTTGACGGCTTACGCAACGTCGCCAAATGTCGCGCCCCGAGACCAACAACTGGAATGTGGAGTGCTCGTACGGCAGCAAAGGGGGGAAAGTGGCGACCGGAGGCGATTGTTCAATGTCAACCAGATTAGCATGGGCAATCGGGCGTAGAAATGGACAGTGTTTGCAAAACAATTCAGAAGGAATGTCGGCGGGTCCGCTTTTGTCCGCGCTGTCCGCGAAGCCTTTTTTGTGATATGGAGCAACTCGCAGGCTGCAGATTAGGCTTCTTTTCCGTGTTGGTTCGATCGTGGAGTTTCACCCACGAGGGTACAGCCAGTCAGCTCGAAAGGCAGGCGGATGGAACGAATTTATTCAGCTACGCGTACACAGTTCGAGGGTTCGATTCCGTTTAGTCGCCTTCGCGCAGACTATACTTGAAGCAGTGCGTTCTGTTACCTCATAGCTAAACAACACACAAACACATTGTACGCGCAACCTTTTGGGCTTCTGTTTGGCAAACAACATCGAGCGTCAAGCGCAAACAGCTGGCGACGGGCCTGCCACGAACAAGACGCACCAACACCGCCAGCAATCGAGGCCAGCAGCACCAAAGAGAGACGCGCAGATGACGACAGCCGCCTGCTAACCTCCCTCCGCCAAAGTGTTGGGATGTCTGCTGAGTGGGATCCCGTGAGGTTATTATTGGCGGAACTTCGAGCATGACTCATCGTGGCAGCACGTTGGGTTTCATTCAACCCGGCAGCAACGGAGGCGCATAAAAAAGCAACAGCACAAAGAGCCGCCCGGACTTTTGAGGGGGGGGGGGGGGGGGGTTCCTAGCCTAGGTGGCCCCTTAGACGCGTGCTGCGGAAGCGCGAGGAAGCGATTTGGTGGCTTTGGTTGGGAAGTACGAAGTGCGCTCTCGCGTGTGCGATCTTGCACACACGGGGTGAAAGACATTTTTCGCCGGTTGCGCGGCTCGAGCGCGCCGACCTCAAACGATCACGCGAGCGTGAACAGTCAACGTTTCGTGCCGAACGGTAAAAGCGAATAAAATAAATTTTACTTTGATGCTAAACGAAAGAAGCGCCGCTTTTCGATGCGTTGCCAAGTGCCGGGTAAACGCACCGGGTTGAGTTTGTTTGGCAAGTTTTGTTTAAAGCACGCACAACAACGAACTCCGCAAGAATAATAAATTAAAATAAGTTTTAGAGATGATAAATTAAGGCAATGAAATGTTTTTTTACCGGCCCTTAAAAACAAACTGTTTAAGCCCTCGAAAATTTACACATTTTTCTAATTAAACGCTTCGGTTAAAATACTTAGTTGTGCCTCTTTCTTCACCTGTGTTTCCCCCTTGTGTCACTGTCCCTTAAGCTTCATTGAGCTCAATGTAGTTGCAAACTTTTAAGAAGTGCAGTGTCAACTGTTCTGCTGCATTATCTAATGGTGTAGCGAGCAAAGACATCTTGCTTGATATCGATGTCACAAGTCCATTCTCAACTTCTCCACCTTTTTCCCAATGAGACAAGCGAGATTCAATCTATTTTTAAAAAAAATCTTCATTAATATCGTAAATGCAGATAAAAAAGAACTTTCCGTCACCTCACACTAATTTTGGGTAAAATTTTCATTTAAAGCAATCCATTCATAGCTACGTGATAAAGGTAAAGTAATCCTCTCCATATTTCGAATGGATTGGGGAAAAAACTGTGCTTGTTCTACGCAAGTCCGCGGTTCACTGAGGGCTGCCATATTATGGTAGTATTTCATCTTTTGACCAAAAACAACAACTCAACCCCATCGATTGGTGTTTGTTTCGATTTCGCCCGTACTCACAAAGCCCCGATCGAGTTTGCTGGCGCGCGGCTGATCGGAACGGATCGACCGATCGATCAAGCCCATTCAAAATCGAACGCCGTTTATGGCAAATCGATCGTTTTGGCTTCGACGGGACGGAGCTCTGCCCGTTTGGAGCCCGTGGCGATTGCATTCCATTTACTCCACGGCGGACAGCCTCGTTTCGAGTGCCAAACTGGATCAGTCGGGCGAACGCAAACAGCCATGGGGGTGGAAGGGTGTGCGGGAAAAACGCGGCCCGAACAAAAAAAACTAGATCACAACATTTGAGCCTTCCCCTTAACACTACCCCTTCCCCCCTCCCTCCCTGCCCAATCGAACGAAGCAAACAAGTAACAATAAAACAAAATAGCAGCCGCATGGAGTTGCTTCGCTCAAACCCGCCCAAGTACGTCCCGGTCACACTGAAACTGCATTGAACGTTTCGGCGCTGTTCGATTCGTAATTCGTCGAATTCCGGTGCGTGGAAAAGCGTGGTCATACTTTCCCGTGTTACATTGCCGCGTCTCGCTGCCCTCCCTTCGACACCCACCTACTTTCCAATCAATCGCAAACGAGGAACGTAATGCATCCAACCTCTCGTTAATAGGCTCCGATCAGCTGAGCCGGCGCTCGCCAATCTCCTCCCCTGGTGGCATGCGTTTCCAGCTCCATCGGCCTTACCACACCCGGTGCTGCAGCGGAGCCTGCGCGTAGCAATAGCGGTGGAATTGCATTTTACCGGCCACTACCCGGGGGTTCGGCACGTGTACGGTTTGGAGCGAGCCTTCGGGAGGGCAATGTGGGTGAACGAAATTGTACCGCTTTTTGTGCGTTTGCGTTGTTGTTAATCGGTTCGACCCGATGGACGCGGTCTGGAGCAAGAAAAGGGAAAGTATGTTGTTCCTCTCTTTCGGTGGCAGTCGTCCGGCAGGATCCGTGTGGAGGGGAGCCATTGAAACAAATCCCTCGGCAGTGTTCGACCGGTCGGATGCAATTCGATTTCCGTTTCTGTACGGTACGACCGAAAAATCAGCCCATTCGCTGCCCACGAAACGAATCAATGGAAGCCAGGGGCGTGAAGGTGATGGGGAAGGGCAGCAGCGTGGTCACAGTAAAATGTGGGAAAGCGGATGTGACAATTTTATCGTGTAATTCAATCTGCAGATTGAACTCCCCTGTGTGGAAGGCTTGGCGAATCAATGGTTGATTGTCCTTCGCTGCAAGATGCGAGAGGCTGACCAAGCTAAGAAAAAACCCTCCGAAACGGGCACGCTCGGATGGCGAGTGGTCCAATTAGGTAGAAAATAATACAGTGCATACGGCTGATGTTCATTAATTGCCAATGTCATGAATTGAGAGGCTGTATAGTGGGAGATTGAGAGCAACGGAAATGTATCTATTGTTGGATATTGAACCAAAACCGTCCAAGACCTTTCGACGACCTAATTTTTATTTCAGAATTCTTCTTCTTCAGAAAGCAATGGACGGGCGAACATCCTGTGTATGAGGTCTAAATTAAGACAGATAAAAACAGGTCTCTGACGCATCATAGAAATCTTTTAAAGTTAGCATCTGAAACTAATGTATAAGTAAATGAATTAAAACCATTATGAAGGTTTTAATTTACTTTCTTTGACGACGCTGCAGCTGCTGAGAGGTCTTGCATCTTAATATAGCTGTTTGCCTGGCACTTCATGTCAAATCGTTTGGTGTTTCTTAAATTCGACAGATTGCTTGATGGTGATAACAACAGTTACCTAAATAATGAACAAAACACTGTGTGAAGTTTATTAGAGATTTTATTTTTCTTCTCTATGCAGTTGCCATATTATTAAAGAAACATCTTTGTGCAATGCGTCCTGTTGCCCTGTGGAAGCGAGCTAGTTCGAAATAGGACAAGCAACACATTACCAACCGGTACGTGCACCGCGTGATGCAATGTGGAATTAAAACGAAAACAACTGAACAAAAAACGAAACTAGAGTTATTATTCCATTCCATCAAACCCAACAACCGGACTGCATGGCCTGTGGCTGTGGCTCCACAATCGGCCCTCTGGCGCCCGTTGCGGTTATTTGTTGGTTTGTTTGGGCTTACATGTTTTGATCTTGGCTTCTGTTTCTTTGCCAAACGTTAACGACCCTCACACAGCGAGTGGCATACATTTTGGGGCATCCTGAAAAGGAGCAAAAAATGAAAATAATGTATCACCGGTCGCATCTTCATTTTGTTTTTCCTTCGCTGTTTTCTTGGGTCCAGCCCCGCCAAAAGCACCAAGCGAGTCGGAGAAGATTACTATGAAGATGACCCATTATTTCGAATGGCGTTTTACGAATTCGTAGTGCGATCTTCGGCACACACTCGCTCAGCTGATAGTGTACGAAATTCGGTGTCAAGCGAGAAATCGCGAGCTCTCCCGCCTTCTTTCGAGGTACAGTTACAACACCCGGTGGTACACACGTACACACAAACGCAGCACATTCTGTTCGATCGATCCGTGATCGCGCTGTGTACATTATACTCGCACTCGCGCAGTGCTGCCTCAAAGCGACACTCGCCCACTTCCCGTTGGGCAAATGGAGCTTTGGGTTATCCATCGCACGCCCAAATACGTGTCTGGAAATTAATTTGCCAGCTCGCGGTCCACGGGAACGGACGGACGCGTCTCGGCGCCGAAATCGAACGGAAACACCCTTGACCACCGTGCCGGTTTTCGTTTCGATGCGCCGGTCGCCATGTTGTCAGCGTTCGCGTTTACGAGTGCTGCATGCCGGATTCAGCTGGTTCGTTTGGGCATGATGCGGTAGCGAATCGATGGTGTGCAGATCGAACTTTCATCGGGTGTCAGCAGAAAACCGTTAGTTAAAAATAAAATAAAAATACCGGAAGAATGTTGTGGTTTTATTGTTGGCCGGCTGATTCGTTTGCACTTTCCGATTCGATTTGTTATGAACGGTAGACCTACGTGACGGAAGTTATCAAACACAGTGATTTATTAAATGTAAATTTTTTTTTTGAAACGCCAATGCCTTTGATAATATTTTCTTTCTGAGATGTTCAATGTAATCGAAAGCGAGATAACAAAAATGACAAATGTTTGTATTTGTTCAAGTACGTTAATCTCAATCTGACAAGTTTTAAATTTTGAAGTACTTTTAGCTTTTACTTGCTCCAAGCTGTAAACTAAAAACCTTAGAAAAACGTACTGCTGTGGATGAAAATACTGAAATTTATAAGGAACAAAGGTTTAAGTAGTATCTCCGAGAATAGATGTTCAATTACAGCAGAAAGAGAACGATTGTAGTCATGGTGATGAAAAAAGAAGAAGAAATCCCCTGACGGGAATTTAGAAGTCAATACATTACAATAGCAACTACACACACAATGCTAAGCTAAGTTCTTCAAAGAGAAAAAAAATGGAATCAAAATCGACGAATCATTCAACTTGTTTCTTGCAACAAAAAGGCAAACTACAGATGCTGATGACGCAAGAAAAGTTCTTAGAAGCAAAAGCAAGCAAGGGGAAAAAAGCCAGAAAAGTGAATGAAAGAAGAGCCTACAAAACGAAAGACTTAAAGCGACGAACCCCGTATTATTTGTTTAACCAATTGGGCGGAACTGAGGTCGATCATTCTTTAATGAGGCTTTCGACTGGTTCCGGATTTGTTGCGATGATGTGAAGTTTTACAACCCACGGCACCCCGCGGAGTACGGCCCACTGACCCAATAATAATAGTGCTTTGAGGAACGATTAAAAATTAATAGTAATTTCAAACTCCTCGCTATAGGTGTTTCGCTCAATCAGCTGCTAAAACTTGTTTCGAAATTTGACCAAAATCGATCCGAAACAAGGGAGAGATTTTGATTGCTACTTCACATGTGGTCTGGTGTACGTTTCTAGCCGAGTTGTTGTGTCATCGTTGCGCCATTTCCGGAAAATTTCCGTCCCGCAAGCAAGATGGACGAGAACGTCTGATTCGCTCCACGTACATACTCGATCCACGGTGCGTAATTAACTACCGACGGGAGTTTCTCCTATGCTATGCGTCTCTTCTTATTCCCTCCAAATCACGCGCCAGAACGGGTAGCCGTTAATTATAATTTCACGCACCGCCCGGGAAATCGGATTAACTCCCGATGCCTGTCGGTAGTGATTTCGCTTTTGTTTCGTCGTCCCGCATCATCCATCGAAGTCAACGCTTCGTCTATTATGCTCCCCTATCTCTCTCCGTCTCTCTCGCTCTCTCTTTCTCTGTTTCCCTATATCTCTCCCATACATGTTTTTCAAAGGGAGTCATCGTCCCATTATGTTCGGTCGTTCGGTTGGGAAAAGTTTCTTGAACTTCACTTTCCACGATGGTTGCTTCTCTCGAAGGTTAATTTGCATTACGTTTCCATGTTTTCCCGAGAGCGTAGTTTTTTCTTCATTCAGTTTTCCGCACATATTAAAATGAAGATAAAAAAATGCAGGTTATTAAAATGAAGATAACATTTCTGTGCGAGGAGGATGAAAATAGGATTGAAAAGAAAAAGCTCTTGAAAAAACAAAAACCACACTCTATATTAACGATTTTAACGAAAACGCACCTCAACCATAACCTCACAGCTGATCAAAACGCACTTCAACCATAACCTCACAACCGATCATAATTGAGCCGGCGCATGTCATTAGTGCTCCGGATGGTATTATTAGAGACAGTTATTTTGTTTTTTTTTGTCTCCATTTGTTTCTTCCCTGATGGTTTCTTGTTGATTATTTTTATATGTGTGGATCGTCCGTCGCTTTTCCTGATGCAAATCCGTAATGTGGTTCATTTGTGTGGACGATGCGGCTCATTAGGGAGTTCCTGGTGGCCGATGCCATTTTTGCCATGCATTATTATCGCGCTCGTAGACGCACTCTTTTGTGTCGCGGAGAAAGCGATATCTTGACGTATAGGAAAGACTTTTTTAATCCAGTCCTAATGGACTCGGGAGAGAAACCAGATGAAAAAAAGGAGTGGAAAACATCAAACAAACTTTGTGAATATTAAATGCTCCAATGGACGCAAGTTAAAGAAAGACTAAACTGTCTTAAATTGTTGATAATAATTCAACCTGTTTCATTTACTTTGCTTGGTTCACACTGAACGCAACAACCCCATATTATTTCAATCAGTTGTATTTTCCTTGCAAATTAAATGCATTTAAACGCGTTTTGAAGGTTAAATGTTAACCTTTGTAACTCGGCCTACGCCAACATTGCGAAAAACCCGTATTTAATGCAACAGCTTTGAATACAAACGTTAAGAGCAGCGACGTAAATTGCTCACAGAAAGAAGTTCTCCGTTTTCTAGTTGAGGCAGCTTTAGCAATCAGCCCATTCTTGTTGACCGCACCGAGAAGAAAAACGAAACCGTTGCGCCACACGCCGTACCCACGCTTAACCTTCATCCTTGCCCGTGTCATCCGAACAGCGCAGCCTATTGGCGTCAGGTGCTCGAGCACTCCTTCCATCTCCATTTCCAGGGAGAGGCGCCCATCTAAGGTGTACGTACTCTCTTGCCACACACTAGCCCTGCCTTAAGTGCATGAAGATGATCCACCCAGTTGAAATCCACCCACCGGCACACGGCGGTGAGTCGGCCCGCAATCATTGCAGCATAAGTTTTCTGCGGCGTCAGTCGCCTGAGCATCATATGCATCCCGATCCCCTTCGAGGAAAACTTGGGGGAAAAAATTAAGACATCGTCGTTTAGGGCAAGTCGTGTGGCAAGCGGCATGCCGAAAAATGTTCCCATCGGGCGCACGGCGTATGAAAATACGTGCACACCGGTCGGTCGCAATAGATTACAGCAGACAACACGAAGAGTAAAGCATAACATCGACGGACATTTCGTTGTTGCGTTCGCAAGTGTGAAAACCGTACAGCGACGCTGGCATTGTTTGGCTCCGGCAGCTTTTGTCGAAATCCATCCAAAGACAAACGATTCTTTCCCACCGAAAAAGGCCAACCAAAGGGGATGGCGGTTTTAGGGGGCTGACCGGTGAGAAAATGGTTTCGGTTTTTCACCGGTTTTCGGTTGTTTTTTTCAGGCAAACTTTTTGGCACTATCTATCCGTTTCATGTAGGGTTTTTTTTTATTTCGCAGTCGTACGACCACCGCTTCTGACTCGATGCATGTTTATGCTTTTTGTCTACGAGAACACGACCTACCACATTTGTTCATGCATAGCCTTTAATCCAAGGTACCTCTGCAATGGTAGTTCATGTCGCTCCTTGTAAATTTTCTCTCGTTTAATTTGTCAACCGTCGCTAAAATAACTGTGCAAAAACACAACATGCATATCGAAAGAAAAAAAAACACCTACAGCTTACCTATTTTTGATCACGATTAACGAGCGGTGGGCTTTGAGTGTGCAGGGAAGCAAGCGTTAGCGAAACTCGATTTTTCACCGAACTAAATTGAATAAAGTTGTCCCCGGTGGATGGGTGCAATTAGGCGGAAAAATGAAATCCCGCCGAGATTGAGCGATCGAGATTTTGCCCACGGCCGGTGCGGCGGATTGCCAACTAGACCTCGACAGATCGGTATCTTGCGGCCGGGCGGTGAGAGCTGCGTTAAGCAAACTGTTGAGCAAAAACGAAAAATAGAAATGAAACACATACGTGAATACGTGAAACCTAGGTTGTTGCCCTAAGATTCGAAATGCGATGGGATTGAATCACATCGTCCTTCGGTTGGTTCATAGCTAATTAATTGGTGTCACATGTGTTACTTTTCGAAAAGGATAGTTAATTAATATAGTTAATAGAAAATATATTGCCAACATATAAAAAGGCTGTAAAGTGATTAGTCTCGTTGGAAGATTAAAAAAAAACTCGTAGCATTTAGTTGTGATGAAACTCTTTTAAAATCAAAACCAAATTGATTAAAACCACTCAAAAACACTGTTGAGATGGATTTGTTTCGTATAAATCACATAATGATGGACAAAGTGGAACGTAAATACTCAAAACAACGGCAAAATATTAAGGGGAAGATCAGCAAAGCTAAGCAACGTTTATAAATTTGCTAATCTAAATTAACCAGCACTGAGTCTTAACGGTATGCTCAAAAAATGTAATACAGTTTCCATAGATACCTTTAGATCGTCATCGTCTTATCAATGTGTGTAAATTGTTAACAGATTTGCGAAATATTCAATGAGAAAAAAAATCTTCAATTGAGAGTTATTCTCAAATGTGCAGCAAGATGCACAGTTGCATCAGCGGGCAAACGATGGCCATGAAGGAAATCGACGGACTTAAAACATACTCCCCCACGATGGACGCCCATTATTATCGAACACGTACGCACACGAACACCCCACAGCGCGCTCCCCTAGTGAACTGTGCCTACCTTGGGATGCTGGTGAAAATAGAAGAAGCGCCATTCAGCGGAAAATAAATGCATCCATTGTTGCGGTGCACCGCGGTTGCGCAGTTTGTGGTTTTTTTCGCTGGCGAAGCTGCGAATTTCCCCCACGAGTCCACCGAACCGCAATGTGAAGCCGTAGCACTCTGCGAGAGCAAAATTTCGCTCATTAGGCTGGCGTTCGCTTAGAACCATGTACCGCCGGCAGAAAACAAACATGTCTGTTGTGGAAGCAAAAAAAACAAAAAAAACTAACACACAAGATACAACAAACATTGACAACGATCGAGCTAAAAGAAGAAACAACAAACCAACAGCTTTTCCCGCATGGGAGAAGGCCGGAGGAGAGCTTGTGTGCTGTGTTTGCCCTTAATGATTTTTTTTTCAATGCTTTTTAAATCTATTTCGCTGACGCAATTGAATACTAGCATAGCGATTGTAGAAAAGTACACGCTTCGCGGCAAATTATCTTCCCAAGAGTGCTGGCAATTTTATTTTATTTTTCATTTCGCCTGGCTCCAAGTTTCCCTGACGCCCTGTCTCGATGATTCCTTTTGGAAATCTTCTGGCCGACCTGGAAGATGTTCGGTTTAAAAAAAATCGCAGACGCGCTTTCCCCCCAAATCGCGTCACTTCCCACACCGGGAGTGAGAAGCACAGGGCGCCACGGGGTTTACGCAATTACGCGCCGCACAATTTTCTTTTCCATTTTATTGTTTTCCTTTCAATGTGCAGTCCCATCCAGGTGACGATAGGCTCGAAGAAAGGGAGTGGTTCGTCAATTAAAAACCCCCATCAGGCGATTAGCTGGGATCGCTCCTTCGAACGGGCGATCGGATGGGAGGATGGCTGACAAGAGGAGAGTGGAATCATTATTAAATGCCGAACAGACAAAAAAAAAAAATACAGACCGGGGTCTAAAATTAAGTCATCTTCCCGCGCGGTAGGAAAGTGCATTCACATCGGGCCCCCCGATGTTCCTCGTACGATTCGATAGAAGATGGCATTACAGGCGAATGGGAAGTGAGACAGGGGGTTGAATGCAAACGCTCACTTTCATTTTCTTCCCGCCGTCGATAGCGCTGGGTAATTGCTGATCCAGAAACGTTGTCACTATATTTGCATAACAATGCAGGCGCCCAACAATGGAAGTGATGCGTCAAACATATTCTGCTTTCTTCGGCTTACCTAATCCACAAGCGAGTGATCGATCGACATCAGCACAACAACCTCGCGAAAGCTGGCGGAACCGAGAGATGTGTGATAAATTCATAAACTAACTCGCCAGCTAATTCGCAGCTCAGGCGATGACATATATAAAATTGCATAAGCAAATCTTGGCGCAGATCAAAGCAAACTAAGAAGTGACCGTGGATAGTTTGAACGGGCACATTTTTAAGGGAAGATGAACCCGCCGGATAGCGCACGCGGCCGACCGGCTGATTGCACAATGGCCGAAACAACTTTCGATTTCGCAAAAGACAGAAAAGCACAACAAGCCGCTCAAGATAACCGGAAACTGGCCGGTCGCTTATCGCGGGTGCGAGAGAAGTCGGCGGGATGCGTCCACACGACCGCGAGCTGTCCGAAGAACGCCAGGTTCGTGCGAGAGCGAAACACGTTCAGCCGGTTTTTCGTGGTTGCCTTTTGGTATCTGAAGACCGGCTTCCCGGTGAGGCAGCCTCTAGTAGGCAGCTGTCTTGTGGCCTTCGACAAGCAAAAAAGGGTTCCAAAAATCATTGATTTACAAATTTGTTTAATGTCGTTTTTTACGAGTCTTGTTCATTTGGGGTTTCTCCGTTGTTTTCTTTAAGCTTCTTTTAATTAATTCTTTTGACAGTTTGCTTTTCTTGCTCTTTCACAGGTTCCAAACAGCTATTTAATAAAGGCAGCCGTAGAAGCCTTGACTGACGCATTTCGAAGTATTAAAAATCCGTCTTATATCGACCGATGAGGGGCGCCGGAGGATGAAGGGAGTGTACGAGTTGAACGCGACCGTTCGCAACCAGACGGATCCGATCTGCAACGAAGGCTGCACTCAAAACATCCCCCCAACGAAAGTGTAGTATCCGGATCCGTTAGAACGACAAACATTTACGGCCGGTCAACCGTGTGACGAATAGCTCGAGGAAAGTGTTGTACAGTTGTGATATAAGTAAGGTAAACGAACGAAACATTACTAAGAAGAGTGATATTCTGAAGCGATTGTGACCAGTTTTTCCTCGAGCGCTACCCAAATACGACCGATACGGCGCTGCTGCCACTATGGGTTACTTTTCCAAACGAAACATATTCATCTACTGTTGCGTATCAGCATGCTTATCATTGGTGAGTAAAGTTTCTTATATTGTTTTTATTGATGAAGGCTCTTGGCCTACAGCCTTAGTCCAAGGCCATTCTGCATGTATTACTATCAGCATTATAATTGTCTCGAAGATGATCTCATTAATCTTTTCACGTACGATTGTTCTGGTGAATGCCGCAAACGAAAAATTTATACTTTTTTGTATCTTCCTTGTGCTGATCAAAAACTTGTATATTTCTCCGTCTGTGCTCTTCGGCGGTCGCTAGTAAAAAAGGACCATTCTCCTGCTCTTGAAAATGTTCAGCCCTAGCTAACTAATCCGTACTAAATTTGACGCTCACAATTCGCGTTTATATACATAGCTCCCCTTCTCTAGCTGTTCGTAACAATTGTACTATTCTTTGTTTATACATTAGCTTCACAATAACTTTCTAATCGAGATTTATTAAAGTCTATTTTTAAATAAGTTATTTTTTCTTAATGAAATTTCAGTTTGGTTTTAAAGAATTGAATATTCCGATTTAAATGACGCGAGAGACGATGGGATTAAAAGCAGTAATTTAAAGCGTTCAAAGCGCCCCATTGCTTTTCATCTTATCAATCACTTAATAACAATCTTTACGAGCTAATGGTTATAGCCTTCCGCCGGTCATCGCTGATCGAGCCGAGCCGATTATCGCCTAGAGTTAACGGCTGGAACAGATTTTTCTCCTAAAACACTCTTCACACTCTCGACGGATCGTTCAAAGCGTTACATCTTTCGCTCGGTCTCACAATTAAATCATCAACGATGTGAGACCGTCCGCGCACGGCAACCAGCGCTATCCAGCGAAGGCGGTTCACTGACCGCCGAATTTATCCGGAACAAATGCTTGTTGGCTGCCCACACTTTTTGCGGGTGTGACGTTGACTTAAAAGTGGTAACTTTCGTTGGTCTCCCTTGTTTGTGTTTTCAGGCCGAGCATTAGAAGAAGGCATGTTTCAACGACAACGCCTTCGGTTCTTGTGACTATATTACAATGCTACAGGATGGTTATGTTTTCAAAAAATTTGCGAACATAAACACCATTTTACTGTCGAGACTTTTCATGCCATACTAAACGAGTCTTAGATATGTATAAAGCTAGCCATTCGGTAAGTTTTAAAAACAGCGATTTCGAGCGAGAATGGCAAGAAATATTCTCGATGAAATCGCTGATATTAAAAGTTACCAAAAAAAAAAGGTTTCTTGTTAATAAAAGGATTATTGTTTTGGATTACAATTAACTTGTAAAAAATCAACTAAACTATACTAAAAGGTGCCATTATCTCTTTTTGGTGGATAAAAATTAATTCAATTGGCCACAGTATAACATTGTTTGAAAGGTAATTAAACATTTTTTCTGCATGTTGCAACACAAACAAAACGTAGCCTCGCAACATATTCTTAAATCTTTATGCAAGAAAAAAAATCAGTTTACTAATCCGTAATAAAAGCTCTTGCGAAAGTTAAACTCACCACCAAGTACTTAATTTGACTATATAATGATATAGTTGTTGTCCCCATTGGTAGTAAATTGAATAACCCATATTATCCTCTAGGGTCATAACATACAGGACATTCTAACATTCAACATTCTGGACCAAAATATTGTTTTTGCTTGAATGAATCATTATTGTTCTACCAAAATAAATACCACTTTCTCGTGCTATTGACGGAGCTTGGGGCTAAATTTCGAAGATACTTTTAATACATGCTACTCTCACCCGCATTAGTCGCACCCACACGCATGACGAAGCTCGTTTAGCATGCACATGTAGCGAAATAATCTCCCAAAACGAAACGATGATTCATGAGCGATTCCCTCTTTGATGCTGGCTGCCGTCGAAAGTTTCACTTCTGACCGCAAAGCCAGCGCCGGTGCCAACCGAAATGAGGGATGATGAACTCACTTTACTACCAGAGCAGCAGCACTTTTGGCATCTCATGTTGTGAAGAAAAACACGTTTTCTTCTACTCCAGTAAATACAACGCGGTCCTTCGCTATTAACGCGCTCGGCGGACGTTTATGTCAGCGTGTGCTCCACGCGTCCGCAAGTTCCGTTTAATTATCGGTAGCCTCCCCATGGACCTCCACAGTGACGGCGGGCTCCAACCTGCCGCTCCGGGGGCCTCCGGTGTGCCGTACCTGACCTTAATAGGCGGCCAAGGGTTCGGTCAAGTGGCTTCGCTCGAAATCGCGCCACGGTTGGCGGCTCACTCAAGCACACATTTGACCCGTCAAGCGCGCGCTGCAAAAAGTGTGGCTCTGGCTTTCCCGACCCTCTAAGACCGGAGGAAGGGGTCTCTAATCACCCAATGGGGCTTTTCTGGTGGATTTCGGTGGCGTGGTCACACACTCTCGCCGCGTAAGTGCCGGCTACGGTTGACTGATATCGCGGTCAACTGTTGATCCACACCGGGAGGGGGTATCGAGGACTGGAATGCTCACTTTTCACCCTCCGATGGATAGTTTTTCCTCATGTGTTTTTTGGGTGGCGCTTGCAGGGCAGGGTAATGGCACAGTGTACACGGTCGTTGTCGATTTAAAGCGGGTAAATCAACCGAGAAAATGGAGCCGATAAGCAGGGGAGTGTGTCGGTCATGCCTGACAAAGTGATCGAAAAGACATATTTAAAAAATAAATTAAAACTATCAAATCAATTGAAGTAAATTCTAACAGTATCGTCTGAATGAAAGAAAACCAAAAAAGTTTTTCACTGAGGTTAAACTTAATTTAAATTTCAGTTCTCAACATGTTTCTTAGCAACATCATATCATATCTAAAAGACAATTTAAAAGTGGTGCATTTTGCTCCGAAAACATTTGTGGTTTTTGGCGAGGTGCGGGTTTGGCTCTAAACGGTGACAAATGCTGTAGTAAAATATCTGAAGGAGAAAATGTGAATAATTTTTGAAAAGAATCGTGATTTTTAATATTTGAAGCAATGTATTACTTTTTTCATTTAAAAAGAAGAAGATTGAAGAGGATTTGCATGATTCATATTTTATAAGACACTTGCTTCATTTGCTTCATTGAAATCCTCCAGTACAAAAAATATTGCTTTCTCACAAACAAAAATGGAAGCAGAAGATATAGCTCAATTCGAAAGTGTGCAAAACAGATTAAAATGCCGTGTGTTGAATTGCATAGCAGTTCTTCCATTTACTTTTTGATTAACAATGTTATTGTACCACTGAGCAATAGTAATAAACACGGTCCTTCTGCCTAAATGTAGAACAAGTGAAAATAAACTATTAAAAAGCAACCGTTGCGTAGCGTATGAACAGCAGCAAACCAACATTAAATTCCTTTCCCGCAGTACCACTCGTTACCGTAAACGTTACAATTCCTCCCATTAAAACGATGCCCTTTGCCCGCTGATTAACTGAGGCCAGTGTGCTCCAGTTGTGTAGGATACTTTTTTGCATACCTCTTTCGCCTTAGTTTTGGCAAAGAAAAACCAAAACGAAGAAAGAGTTTGCTACCGCTACGCGCCTCCGTAATTGATCATCATTTTCCCGGGAAGGCTTAAGAGGCCGATATGGCCGATGGGTGCCTTCCTTTACCGACCGTACTGGCAGCGGAGTAAACGACCGTCATTAGTGGCGTCCAAATTATAGGGATAGCATTTTCTCTATTTCCCTTTCTCTGTAATAACAATCTTTATCGCTCTGCGCCGTAACCGAGAGGGGAATGAAATTTGTGATTATTTTTTCTTCTCTCCGTGATCCATTTTGCAAGTTATATTGCAAATGCAATTAAAGATTTTTCCTAACGTAAGGGCACCCTTGCACTTCACCACAACTTACTAAATAAAAGCGTTGTAGCCAAGGAAAAAGACTTTTTTTTGTTTTTCATTTAAATAGGGGGGACAAAAATCGTCAGCAAGATGCCTCATAATGGTTGACAAATGCGCACTACATTTCTAAAATGTTGATCATGAAGTTTCTGGCTGCTTTTCTTTTTATCATTAACAAGCTAGAATTTGCTTATTAGTTAGTTTGCGCAACCCTAAACGCACACGAGGCGAGTGGCGTTGGATTCAAATCGAGCGGGAACAAAATGTAAAATCACCTCCCTGAGGCCCCAAAGAAATCCCATAATTACCCACGATCCAAAGACTCCAGCATATAGTGCATACACCCTAGCATATGTCCCACTACATATAGATTTCACGGCCTCACTCTTACGCCCCTTTCGCTTTTTGTGCGACATTTTTGCGCCCTTGTGTTAGTTGCGGGCCATTATTTCCATTTCCCTCCGGCAGGTTCGCGCAGTGCTAGCGGAAGTGCTCGTTTCCTTGCGCCGCTCTAAAAGTGTGTTGTTTTTTGCTGCGTATGATCGAAATAATAATTGTTTCCTATCGTGTTTCTCTGTTTTGTGTCATGTCTCGTTCACTTTTCAGCTCACCTACCTGGTGGCGTTCTCTTGCGAAATCTCCTGGATACTGGAAGCACGCGGTGACCTGCCCATACCGGCCTATCTGCTGTGCGCGCAGTACTTCATTCTCTTCATCTCGTCTGCGATCTTGATACACGGGCTGTCAACGGTGAGTAGCGGTAGGAGGAGGACGTGAAAAACGCCGGGCCATTTACTTCATAGCTCTGTATGCTCGAAGAATGAATGCACAAAACTGTTACACATGTATTTTTGGCGCTAAAAAAAATATCGTGCAGACATGAAGAGGTTAGACTAGAACAAGCTAAGTTCTCCTGCGTATAACAAATCCGCAATCTTGAGTATCTCAGTATTTATTACATTAGTTATGAACGCTTTGATTATCAGTAAACAGTTTTTGGAAGCCCACCAAGTTATTTGATAAAGAAGTACTTACTCCTACTCTTCACATAAATTTTCCTTGCGATTTTTTTTTTCGAAAATATATAAAGATAAAGTTCAACAATTGGATAAAATTATGAAACCTCAAAGATTCGCTTACAATTCCATACGGTACGTTCTTTACTCGCAGGCCATCTCGTGGGGTCTGCTCAGCTGGTCGATCATAATTGGTGTGCTGTCGGTACCGGAACTTGCACTAGTCATGTACATGACCATACAGTATTGGGTAAGTTGCTAAACGGCGTACGGGACGCACGTCCGGCCACCATACCGGAAGAAAGCGTGCCGTTTCGGGACGGCTATTTCACTTTTTTCCTGTCCCCCAACCGACCGACCCACAAATTTGCTCACCAATTCCCTTTCCCTCCGCAGGGTCTACAATCGGCGCACGGGCTAACGGAATTAATTGGATATTTAATACGTTTAATAGTCAACTGTTTGGCACTGCTGTGCGTTATTCCAACAGCACTCAGGTAAGGGCAACGGCTGAAGAGAATGTATAAAACTTGATTTGCTAATGTCGATGATCGGTTGGCAGGAAAATCACTTAACTCTGTTGATAAATTACCGTTTCCAACGCAATTTGAACATCCGAAAGCATGAAGAATGTTAAATGAAATGAGTTTACCATTGAAAGTAGCATAATAAATCACACATTATGATTGTAGCTCATTAAAACGAGAAGGAAAAAATTGCCCAATTTTTATAATAATCCTCTTAATCATATCCATCTTTTAATTTTTCCATTGTGGCTGATTTACTAAAAGGCTTTTTATTAGTAATTACCATACACCGTTTAATAGTTAATCATCTAGTTATATGAAATATTAATTGGTGATTAACAAAGTAGTTTAATTTTATTTAAAAGAAATGGAAGTCGTTTAAAAATTAAAATGCGAAACTCATGCACTGATCTCTGCATTCCAGATGGCGACAGGAGAAGAAAGTATTATCCCAGCTCGAATCGCTGGCATCTCGACTACAGCTGACGACTCCCACACCGACCACACCCTTCAACACCACCAACGGCATGAATTCGCTCCGGGCCAGCAAGCGAAGCACCCAGGGAGCCCCGGGGGTGGCCAGCCGACGCCCGTCGACCGGCTTTGATAATCCCGGTTACGTACCGCACGAAAACGCCTCCATGGACATCGTGCAGCAGTACACGGCCTACAACAATCTGTACGGCTCGCAGAGCGAATTCAATGCCAGCATCTTCGGGCTCAATCCGTCCCAGTACATCGGGCCACCGCCGCCGCCGATCGCGAATGAGTGCAAAAAGACGCAGTCGCTGCTCGACCTGCGCTTCATCTTCCCACCAAAGTTCCTCTCCACGCACGCCACGATCAGCGAGAAGAAGTCTAAAGAGTCCTCACCGACCGCGGACGAGCCGGACAGCGTCACGCTGCACAACAACCTGAAGAACCAGATCCACAACAAGCTGCACGACGTGCCAGAGAACGGGACGCTCCGACAGGGCCGCGAGAAGGACACAAACGCGTCGGTGGACCACTCGGGCACGGTGGCACTTCCGGGGGCGGGTGACGGCCCGAACGACCCCATCTACCACACGATCGAGTCGACCAAGAACAACAAAATCCTCGGCCGCAACTGCGTCTCGCTGGAGAACCTGGGCAACATCACGTTCTCCGAGTCGCCGCTGCCGGTGAAGAAGCACGACCTCCCGTACTACCGATACGGGCACAATCTGCTCAAGAACTACGCCATGAACCCTTGGAACGTGCTCGCCTATAATCCGGCCTACAGTGCCTACCCACCGGCGTACTATCACTACCAGCTGATGAACCCTTACCACCTCTACCAGCTTCAGAACCAGCAGCAGCCGCACCAGCAGCACCCGGGACACTTCCCGGGCGCAGCAAGTCCCATGCCCCCGGGAGGCTACTTCGCTGGCCATCCGCACGCGGGACTGCACGGTGTGCCGGGTGGTCCCGCAAGCTACGGCAAGAACCACTCTCACCTGACGAGCTACAGCTACGGCAACAACCTCTATCCGAACGACAGTCGGCAGTCGCTCGGGAACGAATCGGACGACTTTCGGAAGTACCGCGATGTGGCCCTATAGCCCGTAACCATCGCCGGTCAACACGGAAAGACTCCTTACTTGTAGTAATAGATGTTATAGTAGCAGTAGGTTGTTATCACCAAGCCAAACCAAGGGACAGAGCAATATCATAACTAGAGATAGTGGGACCAACCACCCAAAGCGGCAGCCGCATGTACTGGAAATACTCAGTTGTGAGATCTAGCAAGTAAAATGCGACACGAAAATAAACGAAAACGGGAGCAACTACGTGGACTTCACGTTCCGCAGGGAACCGAATGCGAACGTAGGCCGGGCGATTTAGTTAGTTACCTCATGTTTGAACCGGTGGACCAACAGGAAAGGGTTCCTTAATGTAGGCTTTTACTATTTGTACTTATCAAAGACCGCAGCTACCTTCGACTACTTTCTTGTACAGGAACCCCACGTTGTTGCGAAGAATGTTATTTATTGTACATTAGCATTAAAGTCTAATCCAATGGAGATATGAGGAAAACAGATGTTAGCGTTTTTCTTTTCTTTACTTTATTTTGTTTAAGGATTATTGTAAAAGAGTAACATTCTGTTCGGCAAGAGCGTGTACGGAGTTTTGAAAGCAAATATTATTATTTCACGATAACTTTTTTCCCAGAATTATCAATCAATAATCCAAGGCACGCAATTCTGTAAATAATAACCCAAGCATCTCTTTTTTTATTTTATTACTGACCCGCGAATATTTGCAATTAAATTTGGCGTAGTTCGCTGGAACTATGAGCACAAATTCCAGTACGTTTATTTGAATCAATGCACAGGCCTTTCTGCTGTTGTAAACTCATCACAGAGTTTCATCATGTTTGCCTGTTTGTTCAAGAAGCACCACCGTTTGATTAACAAAACAAAACAAAAACAGTCGTTGTATGAGTGGAAGTCATTGATCAATTTATTCAAAAGTAGTTGTGAATTTCCTAAGTATATTGGAGCATCTGCCAAGAACATAAACGAGCAAACAAATCAGATCGAATAGTTCTACTACTCATTTTAGATCTAGATCCACTAAAACATGCTGTTCGTTTATTGATAGTTGGCAGATATATAATCGACCAACTGAAACTGAAAACGATACAAGAGATATTTACAAGAACAAGTAGAAAGTAACAGAAAAACAAATTCAGCTATACAAGTTAAAGTTCACTGCTGAAAATACCGTGCACGCACTTGTCCAACAAACTTTACAATATAGAAACTATTTTGAAATTATTGACGGTAAAGTTTGATCCAGAAAAAATGCGTAAGAATTTCCATTTTTTTCACTAACATAATAAATCTATAAAATCATTAACATAATAGCAATAGTCTACAGATGAAAAACCATTTTTTTCCTTGCAACACTGCAATGTTTTCCGTTCAAATTCTGCCTCTTGCCATATGGGATCGATGTTTTTTTCTTATTGCGTATTCTTTCTGGAACAAGCTTTGTACACAGTTCTATTTTTTTATTAATATACCTCTTTTATTAATAATGGCTCGAAAACCCTTCCCCACAACTACACCCAGACATGATTTGCTCTATTCAAAAATAGCTCGCGTTCCTAGCGGACATTAAGCCTTAACCCCAGCTTTTGCAAGACTATCCATCCGTCCTTATTTGAAAAGGTCCGCACCTGGTACTAGCAGATCATCCATCAAGTTGCTGCTGAGTGGTTTACTACCCACGGACAGATCAATTCCAGCCAGACCAAGCTCGTTCAGCAGATCGTTCTCCGAGGTACCCCCACCCGTTCCTTTCATCAGATCGATCTCCTCGAATCCTCCCAGAAGTTGCCCATCGTTACCATTCGTTCGAGTGGGACCAGTTTTGGGCGGTTCCGGGCCGGGGCGACCCATACCGGCATCATTTCCATCTTCGATGGCTTCGTCCGCCTGCGGAACCTCCTCGTCCACGTACTCCTCCGCCTGAAACTTGATGGCAGACTTGTACTGGAACGCGCTCGCCTTCAGGTCCACCTCGATCGGGAAGAGGTTCGGTATCGACTCCAGCCGCTCGACCGTCTCGGCGGCCAGCGTCGCCAGCCCCTCGATGAACTTGCGCAGCTGGCTGGCGAGATCGCGGGCATGCTTGCACTCGAGCAGCTCAATCTTCTCCAGCACGTCGCTGCGCAGCTTGGCGAACTTCATCCGGGCGTCCTGCCGGCAGCGCAGGATCAACCGGTACTCGTAGTTGCCCGTCTCCACCCGGTACAGAGGCTCCTGGATCGCTGCGTAGCCGTGCTCCTCGTCGTCCATCTCCTTGATCTTCAGACAGTACGACAGATAGCTGAACTTGGCGTCGGCGTACCGCTTCACGGTGAGCTTGGTGTCCGGGATGGCCTTGTGGAGGTACGTGCCCATATCGGCCAGGATTGGCTTCAGCGCCTTGATCATCTTTATGCCGTCCTTCTCCATGTTTCGGTGCAGCTCGCCGAAGATGCGGAACGCCTCCGACGCACGTGGCTGCGGCTCGCGAACACTTATCGAGGCGAAGATGTTTCCAAACGCCTGATACGTCTGCAGCACGTCAAAGTGTGCTTTGAGCATCCTGAAAACCGAATCAGCCCGGTGAGCGTTGGTGTCCAAACTCCATACCCCCCCCCCTCCTCCCTCCAACCCTCCTGCAATGCCTCACTCGGGCCCTTACCTTCGCGCGTGTTCCACCAATCCCTTGTACATAGTTTCCGTTCGCTCGAGTTCCTGCAGGCGCTTGACCAGCGAGTCATTGCACAGGATTGCCCGCGATAGGCCGAGCGTGTCGGCGGTACCGCTGGACATCTTCTCCACCAGCCGATGTTTCATCTTCTTCAGCACGATGTCAAGCGTTTCGCCCTGCGTCGGATCGGCATGCAGCTTGTTGTAGTGAACCACCACCTCGTCCGTGGCGGACTGTATCATTTTGGCGACCTCCACCTTCGTTTTGCCCTTCACCGACACCCCGTTCACTCCCAGCAGCTCGTCCCCACTCTGGAGTGTTCCTTCACGCGATGCCGGTGTCCCATCGAAGACCTTTAAGAGTAAAAAATCAGCAAAAATAAATGCAATTAAAGCACAACATTATAGGATTCCTTCAAAGGATCCTGGGTAACTGACCTGCACGATATACAGACAAGGACACAGTGGTGCGCCTCCACCAATGCTTATGCCGATCAGGTTACTGTTATCCTTTTTGATAACAACTGTTCCGGAGCTGACGGTCATTCCCCTGATATGGAGAGAATAATTTTTATAAATTGATTCAGTTGTCGTGTGACTACTTTTTGGTTTGCTTACGTTTTGATTTTAGCAAAATATATTATAAACTACTAAAAACGCTTTTTAAATACTTTACAAGACCGTTAAACTGATCTTATTCACTACAGACACACGCTTTTAGGGAGAGAGCAACATTAAGCAACAAAACGAAGATAGCACAAAAAACATTCAACTATCCGAATCTTCTATATTATGTGGAATGGGCCATACATCAAACCCATAGCGACATTTACACACTTTTCTCGAGTACAGCCATCCTGGCAATCCGCTATCAGCTATTGTCGTACAAACATCTATACACACACACACGCACACAGTCATACAGCACACTTACAGGCGCTCCATTTCCTGGCGCTGGCAAAGCATTATGATTCTGTTATCATCCACACAACCGTCCGCGTACAGCACCGGATCCGGAAGGTCGTCGTTCGACACAAACGCTATCTCTTCCAGGCGCTTCGACGCGGCCGCTTTTCTTGCTTCCTTTTCGTCCTCCGTCTCCCCGAAACATCCGGCACCCTCGTCAACCGTCCAGAGGCTCTCGTCAGTGTGCTTTTTCGCATCCTTTCGGCGCTCCGCCTTCCGCCGGAGTTCTTTGCTGCGAACCGATGCACCCGACCCGTCGTCGAGAACGTCCACGGCAACGAGAACTGCCCCGTCGTCATTGTCGACCACCGCGGGTCTGTCTTCGGTTCGGTTTTCACTAGCTACCGGCCTGCCGGATCCAACGACGAATGTGGGAAGCCAACCAAAAACCAAACCAATTAACATCGGAACGCTGGTGGCGCCACACAGGTTCCGCCTTATGGCACGCTGGGGTCCCCATTTTCGAGTTTTCGATGTTGCTACTCACTTGTCCTCGCCGTGCTCAAACAGTAACAGTGAAGTGGTTTCCTCGCTATCGAACCAATCGGAACCAGCCTTCCCGGTGGCCATCGTTAACACGGGATTCCCAATGCTCTTTTTTTCCACCCTTCAACGGAACCCACGCGTGTTGGGCTGATGTGTCAAATTTAGTGTTGAAAGATATTCATCGACGGGGTGGTTTGAGGACATCCGAGGACACTTACACCATAAGGGAGTGCACACGACAACACGAAATAACGAACAAACAAACGAACAGATAGGGAGCATGCGTAAAATGCGGCGTGGTACAACTATCCCAACGTGTATGCAAACAAGTGAACATATGTTTATGGAAACGCAGCAAAAAAGCGGGCTGTTTGCATCTTTTCTTTGCACATATAACAGAACTTTTTGGAAAGTAAATGCCTCGGCATCAACAATACGGAAAACGGTTACTGTTCATTCGTTGATAACATTCATAACGTTGAAGATTCAACTACTTCAACTTCTTCAACCAGGCACAAACGAACCAACGAACTTAGCCGATACCATTTGAGTACAATGATGGCAGCGCAATTTAAAACACCGTACCGAACATTACTAGCTTACATTTTATCCTCCTCGTAGAAGTAGTCATAATCGCAGTCCTGCAACATGCTTGAAGCTAGAATGCAGCTTGTGCCGCCGCTGCTGCCTGTGCGCTGGAAGAGGTGGAACCGACTGCCAATGTCCACAACGGTAGAAACTGTTGAAATCGATCGGTTCGATGACACGTTGTTAGCGGGACAAGACAGCTGAGGCAACGCATGGGATGGGGGAACGCACATGCGCGCTTTCAAATTTGCTGCCATAAAATGGTGTTTTCTCGTTTCAATAGTTTTCTTTTAGAATAGCAATCAACGTGACGGTTTGTAATGTTTTTTTTCCCAACGTATCGAATATGAATGAATCAACGAATTATATTACAATAAAACGGAATTACGCCATGATTTTAGCACGAAAAAGGGACCATTGCTGTATACCTTTAATAAACATATCCGTTTCCGTGAGTTTGTAAAAATTGCCTTCCACGAGGACACGAAACAGTAAAACTGTAGGACGGGTTCTGATCCATTTGTCAGTTTGACAGAGTTCAAATTATGTTTACTTTAATGCAAAATTGTACATGATGAGGTTGAGCTTGGTATAATGATGGTCCCATTCGCACGTACAAACCACTTTTATCTGCACCACAATGTCAGCCGGACGATCGCCCACAAAACCCAGGTGGCAGACATTCCCTTAATTCACCCTACAGGGTGACTTATTAACTCAAAATGATTAATGAAACATCAATCACGCATTTTATTATTGTAATTGTTCCTTCATTTGCATTAAAGAGGTCTAACTTTCTATCATTCAATCGGTGTATGATCGCGCCTAAACCACCAAATCCTTCCACAATTAGCAACGACGCGATTGTCTTCAAGCGTGAGAGTGGCCAAGATGGCAGGACAGTTAGAGATAAGAGGTATAAAGGTATGTCTCAAAAACAATCCTGAGTATTAGGAGTATTAATAGGAATATTATGGACGGGTTCTCGGATGAAACCTCGGGTGAATCTCGTAAAACTGCACAAGCAGTTGCTTTTTATAGGGACAATAGGGAGGATCATTGGAATCAAGAAATGTTTGTTGGCAAAAGCAGTGTAATTCTCTCAGTCGTACCCGATTGCTCTCATTGTGCAGAAATCGCGACTCAAATGCACTCATCTTCCAGCGCAACGGATTTGGCCCAACGCGACTCGACGAAGGACAACTGCTGAACAGTCAGTAACCGATCTTCGAAGCGTTCGTTTTGCCGGTCTCGGTGCAGGGGAGTTATAAAAAAAATCCTTATCTAGTGTTCTGCGATCCGTTTTGCTGGTGCTTGTTGCAACGGTTAGTGAAAGTGCTCGAGCGACAGCCTTTACCCTGGATCAGGGTGCAGAATTTATTCGGCCATTTTAGCTGGGAGAATGGTAAGCAGTGAAAAATAATGAAAGAAAAACTGCACATGCCAAATTTGCACCAGCCTAATGCGACCATAAGAAGTATGCAAATGATAAGCAGGTGCCTTTTACCGGCTAGTTCTCAGTGGAAGAATTGTGCGAATTTGCTAAACACTAAGAACATTTTATAAATAAATAAAATAAATATAAAATCGGAAAGTTTTAAGCAGATCTCGTGGGTTGTGTTGTATAGTGAGATAAATATGTATCGAGAGAAAAGAAAGCAATGATAGAAACATATAAATACACAGAACCGAGAGGGAAAGAAATAAAATGTGGAAGACAATTACGCTCCAACTTTGTATTGGCTCTATACAAACACTAAAGTACATGAAAATGTGATTGTTTTGACGGCAAATCTTAATGCCTCCTCCTTCCTTGTACAATCTTTTGCTGCACTATTTGTATGCATTTGCTGATGCTCGTTGCGTGCTCGCTTTTCTGCACTTACGCCAAGTGCAAAGTTTAATGGAGAGTAGTTCGGCGATCAATCGCGGGATAACACAGTACAATGCGTAACTGGAGTTAATTTGTTCATTTTGATAGCTTCCGTTCTCATTACCACCACGATGGACTACCGTTGGAAACTTAAAGAAAGTTTGTCTCAGCGCAGGATTTACACATGTGCTTGAATTTGGTACAATCATAACCGAAATATTGGAAATTTATAAAAGGCCGTTTCACGCCAGTAGCTAACAATCGTTGCACCCACGGTATCAAATGACTGGTTGTGGAATCAGATGACTCATTCAATAGCTAGTCGCTAGTCGTTACGATCGCTAACAATCGTTTGTTACCAACACCTTAAACGCACCTGCAAGTGGAATATTTTACATACCTTCGCTTTGCAACGTGTATCAAAGCACCATGCGCCTCCATTTGAAATTAACTCGCATCTTGCTGCATTCCTTGTCGGTTGAGGCGAATGCTAATGCACGACTCGCTCATCACGCGCAGCCGATACTGATACCTGAGAATAGGACCAGTTAGAGGACGGTACTAGTTACATCGCATTGCGTGACGCACGAGTCGTAAGGTATCTGTTCGATGCGTTCCGATGCGTAAGGACAGGTATCTGTTCCGGCTGCGTATATCATTCACAAGTACAACCAAAATAAGCTTCCCATCATCCATCTTACTGATCAAAACAATATTGCCCTCGAGGTATATAGAAAATATGACATTGCCATTGTTAAGCTGGCCACGGACATTGTAATGTCGTCGTTCATTTACCCTGTATGTTTGTGGGGCATGAACAATGATTACCGCCAACTTGTTGGAAAAACCGGCATTATCGTTAGTTTTGGCTTAGGCGAAAATGATCAAATGTGTTTATTTCTTCAAGAGGCGGAAGTTACCGTCGTAGAGTTTTTTGTAAGTTTTGCAATGTTGCAATGATCAATCGTATTGACTCGAAATTTTTCTTTCGCCTCAAGTAGTTTGAAATCGTTTTGTTTAAAAAAAAATGAAAAAAATTATATTTTATAGACGTCGTATCGAGTTGAACTTTCCAGTGAAGTTACGTAACAATGTGAACCAACATATTGTGGAAACACTGGGATTTAAAAATCCATGAACTATTTTAATTTTTCAATCGTGTTTCATCAACGTGACAAAAACTACAAATCGACTTAAAATGGTTTCACTTATCGCTCTTACCGATCTGCCGCTGAACCGATGAGCACCGATTCCGTTGTAAAACGACATGTCCCTGATTTTGTTCCGATATTTTTGAGATTATTTTGGGGTTTCACTGTTGTTGTTGTGTTGTTACTATTGCATACTTTTCGGCCTCTGTGTGGCCGTGGGAACGATCGACATGTTTTAGGGCGTGGCATTAACGGCGAAAAGCGGCATCTGGCTGCGAATAGCGGAACTATATAGGCCTATCTGGATAGGCGGTTAACTGGCTACGTTTTTTTTAATAAATAAAATGGATATATGATCCCTTTTGTCTCAGCATTTTGAGAAACGAACCGAGACAGTGACTTTTCATAATTCTCTCTCTTCGTTTCTGGTGAAATTACTTTTTATGGCATCAACCACGCCAATCAACTGTGGTAATTGGTTGATTGGTTGGCTCCACCTGATGCTTACACCAACTTTGGTCGTTCGATTCCGACAAGTGTCAAATTACTTTTGTTGTGATCGAATGTTGGCACAAGCGGAGAAAATAAAGAAACCAAATAACCGTGGGGCAACCTTTTAACTGCAGTGGAAATAATGGTCCGCTGATGCTGTGTCTCACGGAAAGGGCAAAGTGAACAAACCAGCGAGAACTGAGTGCGTGCGGTTATTTGTGCCTGCTTGTGTGTGCGGTTCTCGTGCCTTGGCCTCGCGGGACTGGTCGGGAGCAGCTTGCTCGATAATGGTATGATACAAAGTATATGTTCTGCCAAAGCGGGGAAAGTGACTAACCCGGGTTAGGGCGCTGCTGAAAACTTCTGATAACACGAATCATCATTCTTCCCGTTTGCCCTTAATCTCGTACCGCGTGTGCTCTGGTTCATTGCGTGTTGAACCAATTCTCTGCAACTCTTGCCTTGTCCTCGATCTGTGTGATTGTTTTTCGGTGTTCTTCTCTAGTTGTTTTGTTATTGTGCTCGGAAACATAAAAAAAAAAACAAATCGTTCGTGCAACGGATGTATCTCGCGATCCGTTGATTCATTCAATCATTATCATTTTCTCGAACCAGCTCCCAACAAGCAAGTAGCAAGAGCTGGATTGCTTTGCTTTCAATTTTCCCTTTGGCGTTTTTCGGCAGTGCGATTCCATTTAGCTTCACCCACCCACCGCTGACCGGCTGTAGCCTACAACATCTACTAGTCCAAATGCTCCCTGGACCATGGGGTGAAATTTTATAAACGGCTTTTCTTTTCCCTCCCTCCGTCCGTTCCGTCCCGTTCATCTCACCCAGCTAGCTTATCATTGGCGCTCCGCGAAGTGTGATTTACGATCACACAACGGGCGAAATTTGCCTCGAAAGTTAGTTTAGATTTTAACTGCACCACTATCGGTGGAGATGCATTTTTAATCGGTATAACCCCGCCGCCGGCACGTGATCTTTTGGGGCTGCTAAGTCGCTAACGCTTCATTCCGTTGCAGGCGTTCACACCGGAAGAACTACGCCAGCGCATCCCAACCTGGTCGCTCGAATCGGACGGTCATCTGTTGCAATACATGATTTCGATAGCAAAGGTAAAGGCGGTAGGAAGTAAACACGTCGCTCGCGTATTTAACGATCGTCGTTTTCTTTCTCTTGCTTTAGAATCTCGAGGAAAAATGCACCAACACCCGGGATAATCTCGACCGCTTGATGCTGCAGGTGAACCAGACGGAACTGAAGCTGTCGACCGCGACCAATCAGTTCTCCGCCGTGGAACAGGTGAAATTCGTGGAGAACCGTGTCGAGGAGGATGACGAAAGCTTCTACGGGCTGCGGCGTCGCCGGCAGCAGCAGCAGCAGCAGCAGCAACAGGTAGTAGAAGGCAAGGAGGGTGCGAAGCAGGAGCCCGATGCAGAGCGTTCCTTCGATGACCTCATCCAGCTGGCGGTGGAGCGTTCGATCGAGGGCATGTACCAATCGTACGAAAAAGTAACCCTCCAGCTGACGGACAGTGACACGAGCGACGGGGAGGACGGTTCCGATTCCACACGGATGGCCGATTCGGCGCGGGTCGGTGCGAAGGCGTCCGTGATGCGAGCGGTTCCACGGCATCCCTTCATCGATCGCCCGCTGCCGCATGTGATCGGGTCGAAGGAGTGGCAAAACAAGTGGCACGTCGGGTTGATCGATTCCGACGATGAGTCGAGCTCGGACCGAAAGGAGGAATACTCGGAGTCGTCCAGCACGGACACGGACGACGGCGGTATGTTCCCGTCGCAACCGAACAGCAAAAATCACACACCGTCGGAGTCGGAAAGTTCGATCTGGGGCACGGAGGTGGGACGCAAGCGGGTACCCTCGATGGATCCGAGCATTACCGGGGACGATGGATCGTCGGTTTACTCGTACGCCAGCTCGTCGAAGCCACGAACATTCCCGGCAACTCTGCCCGTTCGGGGAATGGGGCCGATCGGGGCAAGTTTGAAACCGCCGAGCCTCTTCCCCGAGGAACCGCCTGAGATGGTCGATAATGGAAAGCGTAGCAGTGACAAAGGACTGTTCGACGAGTCACCGGAGGAGGAGGAGGAAGCAGAAGAACCGATGCCGATGCCCAAACCGCGACAAACCGTACCCACTTCCAGTGCGACGGCGCCGTTCTTCAAGGGCACCGTGCACCAACCGTCCCGGAAAATGGTGAATCTGTTTGATGATGAACCACCGTCGCCACAGGAACCGCGCGACCGAGCCGGGCCAGAGCCTAAGAAAGCGATCAATCTGTTCATCGAAAGTGACGAAGAGGAAGAAACGAAGGAAAACGTTCGAAATAATAACATGCAGTCGGACAGAGTAGAGCGGACGGTAGCGAAATCATCGAACGTTGGACATTCCGGTCCGCCGGCGGCCAATCCACGCACGATGACCCGGTTGGTGGACGAGCTGAACAACAACTTCCGGAAACAACAGCCGGCGACACAGCCGGGAACAATCGTTGGGAACGGGAAGCCGGAACGCGCCCTGGTGTCGAACATATTCGACAATGAACCCCCGGTGGATAATTTCGATCAGCTGTTCAGTGCCGCGAACCGCGCCGTCCAGCCAACCCCTCGGAACGCGTTGCCGCAGCCTACCCTACGGACGGTGGAGAAGAAGACGGTCAATCTGTTCGCGGACGACGATGATGACGGAATAGTGGTGGGAAGCGTCGAAAAGAACCCGGAACCGGCACGAAGCCCTTTCATCAGCCCCAACCACCAGATCGTGATCGTGCCAAAGCAACCGGAACGCCCCCGCGGCCCGACCAGCAAGAATAAATCCATCTTCGACGATTCCGACTCGGACGCAGAAAAGGATGAGGGCGGTTCGGGGCTGTTTGCCGGTTTGAAACGGAACCAACCAAGCTCAACCACGCAGGCGCCACTAGCTTCCGGCAACCCACAACCCCCGAAGGCCATCAAATCCATCTTCAGTGACAGTTCCGAGGAGGAGGATGACGACGATGCACTGTTTGGCCACTCGTCCAACGTCGTCAAGAACAAACTGGATGCGTTGAAACGGAATGGACCGAGCAGTGCGTCCGCGGCCACCCCGGTCACTCTGCCTTCCCGACCAAGCGTAAGCCAACCAATGTCAACCAAAACCGATCGGATGGAAAAAGAACACCATCGACCGGAGGGTAAAGGCAAAACGTCCCTTTTCGATGACGACTCGGACGGTGAGGCTGCAGATCCCTTGTTCAACATGGGATCACGGGAGCCTGCGCCAACCGATCAGAAGCAGGAACCAGCGAAAGTATCACTATTTGACGATGGGTCTACCACCGACGATGATCAACAAGGCAGTCGAAATTCTACTGCCAGTGGACAAATGGCGCTTGGGGGTGGTACAGAACACGCAACGAAACACCCCAATCCAACCGATAGCTCCGTTGTGAATGTCACCAGTTTGATGAAGCAAAGCAATCGATCGGTAGATCGCGATCCTCTGGAAGCTATCAGCGAACCGATGGACACAAACGTCCCCTCTCGACATCCGACCGGTATCGTTCCCGAGACTCCGGCGGGAAGCATTAGGAGTTTGATCATGAAAAAATCCATCTTCAACTCGGACTCGGAAAGTGAGGAAGATGATGCTATTTTTGGTCCCTCGACGAGTTCCGTTCCCGCAGAAGCAGCAGCAGCAGGAAGTATTGCCAATGGTCAGATGGCAAAGATCGATGCTGAAGCACGCAGTTCTGCAGGAGTTCCATTGCGGCAGGATGCGCCGATGGTCGGTGAAAGTGAGCTTATCAGTAAAGCAGTGACAAACGAATCTATTCTTCAGCCGACAAACTCTGGTGTGACTGAGTCCGGGGAAGTTGAGCAAAAAGAAATCCTCCAGGAATCATCAAACGACGACAAAACGTTGGACGATGCAACAGCGGACAATTCCGATAAGAAAACGAAAAAAGAGCCTCCTACGATCGTTCAAAGATCGATTTTTGCGGACTCCTCGTCAGAAAGCGAAGCCGACGCTGATCTGAGTATGTTCGTGAACGAGGTCAAGAATAGTGGCATAGTAGGCTCCTTGGATCGGGAAGCCGACAATCGTTCGTCGGGTACTCTATCGGTCGATGTTGTTGCTGGAGAAACGCAAGAGGAGAGGCTTGACCCAACTGCCGAACCGGAAATTTCCACCAAAGATGATGCTGCATCGAAGGTAGCTTTGGAAAGTTCACAACCGGCCCTTAATGGGTTGGTAGATGAAGCAGCCGGCAATGCACCAAAGCAACCACCTTTCAATCCCATTGTCGATGACGTCGAGATACCCGTCGATCGTGAGCCCAGTCGGACGATTGCACCAGAGGGGGAAGATAATGCGTCCCCGGAGCCACCACGCCTGGGAATGATTGCAAACGATATCGATTATTTCCTGCGTACGAATGAATCCCGTCCGGTCACGCCGCCGCCAGCAGTGAAGTCTGAACCAAAAAGTGCCTTGAATTTCAGCCCCATTGGTCTGTTCGATGATGTGCCGCCACCGGACGATGAGGATGATGTGGACGTCCACGAGACCCAGAAACATTTTCATCCTGTGGACACTAGTTCATCGTTGCCGCCGGTGGACGATACGCCAGCGTTCCCAACGGAGTCCCAATCGCTAAACTTCATACCGAACGGAGCGGGCAATGGGCGAACGCGGTATCTGTTCGACGATGAGCCACCACCGGATGAGGCGGATAACAGTGGGCTGGGTTTTGGTGAACCCTATCCGTTCCGCGGGGCGAGTTCAACGGTTTCCCACTTCGAGGATCACCGTCAGCGGACCGTGGACGCTCCGGTATCGCTGCCTCCGATGGTGCAGGATACGCAGGCAAAAGCTCAAGCGCGTCCAAAGATTAACAAATTAAACGCAAAGATTGCCATCAACGTTGCGGCACTCCTACCCGGCGCCCGGCGCCCCCCAGCGTCATCGGGTGGCTCGGTAAAGGGAAACGCCGACGTTTCTTCTGCGGAACCATTGGAAACGACGAGCGCCAGTTCAACGCAACCACTTCCTGCTGCCGCAACCAACAGAACAAATGGAGACAAATTGACGAGCTTAAACAAGGGCCGCGCACGCATACCTACCAAACGGAAGCCTCCATCGAGGCAAACCCTTCGTGCCGCTGCTGCACCGTCCGAGGGGCACCAAAAAAAAGATACTGTTTCGCTTGAAACTGACGATCGAGTCGTTGTCGGTTCGGAGCAAAAGATACTGCATATCGAGGGAGACCCAACGAAGCCCGCCGTCCCAACTGAACTTCCCTTTACCGTGGAGGAGGACGAGGAGGAGGAAATGGATGGAAAGAGGCGCGCCAACGCAAAGCTGGAGCCACTCGTCGATCGGTTGAGTGCGAGTGTCCGCAACCCGTCGGCGCGGACTTCGATCCGACCGGATGGCAACGAGGAAACGGCAGCTCCCGCCGAGAAGCTAGCTCCACGACAACCGGCTCAGACAAAATCAACCTCGATTTTTGGTGACAGCGCTGACAGCAACGATGAGGGCGACGATACGCGCACCTTGTTTGGTGGGAAGGCTGCGGGGCCAGCTGCGCCTGCGAAGGCAGTCCTCCGATCGCAGCCGGCCTCCAAAAGCACGTCGGCGCCCCGTAGCATTTTCGGCAGCGACGATGACGACGACACGGAAGACATATTTGGGGGCAAAAAGTCGACCGTCGCGAGCCACCATAACACGTCAAAGTCGACGAACGATGCGACGGGCCGAAGGACACTCTCTGCCGTCGTTGTGACGAAGGCCAACTCCGTTAAGCCACCCCCGCCGGCCAAAGGGCCAACGAGTCTATTCGGTGACGATGGTAGCGGCAGCGACGACTCCGATGATCTTTTCGGCGGCAAAACGAGTAAGTTGGAAGTGTGCCTATTGCACCGGGCGGGTTGACCAGGGTTCAGTTTTTATTCGTTTTTATTTTATTCTATTTTCCAGACACGTTTTCGAAGCCACCAGGCACGCAGGCACCCGTTAGATCAATAACGACGACAACGACGAAAGCCGCAAGTGCTACGCGCACGGTTAATGATCCGCTGGCGGATCTGCTGGATTCGTGAGGATTGAGGTGCCGGCATAACCGAACCCCGATCGCTTTTGGTTTTGTTCTGGTAAGGGAAACGCAGTTCGTTGTTTTCCCTCCTGGCGTTTTGTTAACGAAAAGACGCGGGATGTTACACAGTGCGTAGAGTATAACTATAATCATCATTAACGATCATTCAATCGAACAAAAATACGAAGATGCACATAATAGCAAACAAAAATCAGCACTAGGAAAATTGCAAACGAATAGTAGGACAAACAAAGAAAGGGTAAAGGGGACATTTAGACAACGCGTTTAGTTTTCCCATGCCCAGCGCCCTCGGAAAGAGACGCGATAGGATATGTTACTGTTATTATTGTTACTGTTTCCTCAGCTCCTATTGTTATCTAGTCATTTAAAAACAAACAGAAAAAGAAAAGAACAATGTTTTTTGGCGGCTTCGCTGTGTTCGGGTAACTATCCTCAAATTTATACACTTAGTTTGTGTCACGTTTTCCGTCTCTATTTTCATACTGTACGCGATCCCGGATGGTAGTTTAACTATGCTTATACACTATTCGCGTGCTTTGTGCAGTTAATTCTTTATGCTTTATCCACAAAACATTCCTTGTTCTATTGTGCACTGTGCGCATGCATACAATAAACGGTTAAAAAAGTTATTTATCGATGGTGCCTGCTGTGGTGCAATGCGACCGAGATATTATTTGAAAGTTGAAATGAAATTGATGCAATAATTAGCTTATAGCTTTGTGAAATGATATACTATTTGTAATCCCTCGATTCCCTGTATTTTTGTTTTTTTTTTCTCACGAAAAATCCATCATTTCTGCTTTGATTTCGAAGTGTATTTGCTTTTCATTTCTGAGGCGACAAAACCAGCTGGAAATAGGTAACCAAATTTTATTATTTTATAAATGGCAAACAAAGCAAACACTAAACACTAAGACCTAAAAGAATAAAATACATAGACAAAAAAATAAATAGCAAAACTAACGTATCTTTATATATTCATAAATATTTGTGTTTTTATTTCCATAAATTTATGTTATTTAATTTTTTTTAGGATATACACATTCAATCGCAGATAGTTCAATAGTCAATGACGTTGATGCATTGCCACTCACAACACCGAAAGGAGTATTTTGTTCTATTGTGTTACGTCTTTGTTGGAGATTTTGATTTACGAAAAACAAACGAAATGTTACTTCAAACTTGTGCAATCGCATATTCAAACATTCGACATCCTGAGTGTAGTTTTATGAACTTTTATGATTCAATTCTTTTAAAGTGTGAACCATGTAGTAGGCATCACTTATAAGTTTATTGTTTATATTTAAAAAAAAAAGGTAAATACTCCTTTTTTAAAAGGTTACATACTGGGGTGTTTGTTTGTTTGTTTTTTTTTTTTGTTACAGGCAATCGTTTCGTTTCCTGTCGTAGTTAAGCTCTTTCCTAGCGTCGCTCGCTCTTGCATTCGGTTGGCACAATTCAACGAATAGGTTCATATCAGAACGGCTCACAACAGACAACTTCAACCAGCTTGACGAGATTCCGGACCGTAAAAGATACATTCTTACTTGCAGAGAGACCTTCCGTTTTCGTTTCGTTCTTTTTTCCCACTTGTTCCCACCTCCCTCGAAGCTTAAGCCGATGCCATGAATAAATGAGATTTAAAACATTGTTGCTGGAACTAAAGAAAACAAAAAAAACATGGGCAGCTTTGCTTACGCTTACTGATTCATCCGATCGTCGTTACTGGCGGCCGTGCGGCTCGCGTGCCAGCTGAGATAGTTCTCCTTAGTGGCCACTTCGTACTCCTGCACGAGCGCATCGACGACGTCGCGCGCTTCATCCAGCTCGCTCAGGTCATCCTTGAACTTGTCCTCCTTGCGGAACTGGTCCAGGAAGGCGCCCCGCTTGCGCAGCTTATCGTACTGCCCGAGGGCCCGCTCGAACAGCGAGCAGATGCTGGTGTGGTTGGCCAGCATCAGCCCCGACACACGGTGGCTGCTCTGCACGTACGGGCTGCTCCGCGACAGGGCCACCTGAATGCTGGCCGGGCCCCACGGGATAAACTGGGCCAGCTTGCGCTCCCGGATGCGCTGGATCGACTGGTGGACCTGGGACGGGTTCACCTCGCCCTGGATGATGTTCAGAATCGAGATGTACCGATGGTGGTTCGTTTTGTCCGGTCCCGTCGATACCATCATGTTTTTCGGCTGCAGCAAACGGCGCATCACGTCCAGCACGGTCGTCTTCTGCACCGACTGCGTGTCCGACTCCGTGGTCAGCGGGGTGTAGCCGGTCATGAGGAAGTGCAGCTGCGAGGTGGGAATCAGCGGGGCAAGCAGCTCGATCAGATTGTTGTTCATGTACGACGGATAGCGCAGGGTGGTGGTGCTAACGGACATGATCGTCGACACTAGCGTGTTGATCTGGGCGAAGCTCGGATTCTCCAGGTGCAGCCAGTCGTTGGCGATGCGGTTCAGGGCGGTATTGTCCAGCACGACCACGCAGTCGGCACAGCTGGTCAGGCGGCGCAGCGTGAGGAGGCTGTTGTACGGCTGGACAACCACGTCACTGATTTCATCCTGGTTCGGGAACACGCTGTACGTTTGGATGAGCTTCTTCGGGAAGTGGTCCGCCAGCCGCTCCATGATATACGAGCCCATGCCGGAACCGGTACCACCGGCAATCGAATGGCACAGGACGAAGCCCTCAAGGCTTTCAGTACCGTCCGCCTCGCGGTCGATAATGTCGAACACTTCCTCGTGCAGCTTTTCGCCCTGCGAGAATCCAGAAGCCCAGTTATTGCCGGCACCGCCGCCGTCCTTCGATAGGTAGACGTTTTCCGGGTTGTACAGCTGAGCGGAGAGAAAGCGTACACTGAGACCAGACGAACATATTGACATCCCATTTGTATAGGTACCTTTGCGTAGGGCGATGCCATTATTGAATGGATAACCCTCGGTTCCAAATCAAGCAGCAACGCCCGGGGAATGTAGTGGTCGTCGTCTGCCTGGTAGAAGAACACGTCCTTCCGGTCGATGCCATCTGTCGCAAACTCCTGCAGCATTCCGGAAGGCGAAATACCGTGTTCCAGGCAAAGTCGCTTCCAAAACTCAAACCCAACTGAAAAGTGACCGAAATTTCGTGCATCAGTATGAATCCATCCACAACGCATTACGCCGCGATCAGCGAATAATCGTCCGCCGCATGCCCAATATACGTTTCCGAATGCCATGTCGGGTTCTTACTCTGATTGCCGCACTGGCCCAGCTGTAGCGTAATGATTCCTCTGGGCATTGCTTTTATTCGCCGGACGTGCTGGTTTGCTTCGAAAGACGTTCTACTAACTGCAAACCGTAAATTCTCTTGAAGGTTTCTACCGTACTTGCTCACTGTTCCGAGAAGAATGATTGTTTCCGAAAAAATCGCGGTAAACAAGATGCAACCTTTCAAATTATATCGCTTCGCTTTCGAAGTTATCGTTTACCAAACGGTTAATGGCAGGGCTGTACAACGGTACGAATATTGATTATATGATGCAATGCTTACCCAGAAATCCCAAATGGGAATTACTATGAATCTTTAGATCACTTTACGGTAAGGAAGTTTTCCATACAACATAACATTCCATCAGTAGAAAGGGCCCGGGCGATTTCAACTTGCCAATTTATTTTAGAACGATCCTTTGAAGTATTCAGCTTGACGTTGTATCCCAACATCACCCAGAGGTAGCAATCAACCCTGACACAGCTAGCTTTTTTTTGTGCGGTATTATTTGCGGATGATATATTTTGTGGTACGGATTGGTACGCTTGTTGTTGTGTCTTGAGATTGTTCTTCGCGGCTGCGGATTTGGTATTCATATTGATGGTTTTGAAATATATACGGAACCCATTTTCGGCGGGCAGCTAAAACTGATGAGTGTTTTGAGAAAATGTCTACAAACGAGCTTCTTTTCTCGGTTCTCGGGGGCCGAGGCGAGGGCGACATTGGTCTCGGTCGCAGAACAATGGTGAAAAATCGGTCGCACAGTAGTAGCAGCGGTGCTGGCGGCACTAAATCGTCCCAAACAGACGTAATTAATCTTGTCAGCGATGACGAAGTGGAGGATGAGGAGGAGGAAAACGAAGACGACGACGACGACGACGACGAGGAGGTGCGTGAGGTGAACAGTGCGCCAAGAAATGACTGCCTACTGGTGGAATTCCCGCACAGAAAGGACCGGGACATAAATGATAACACAGGCAGTGGCAGTGGGGCCGTTGAGAAACGGGTATCACTGTTCGAGCGACGCTCCTACCAGAACGACAGTCACATTCCCGCCGTACCTTCCGAAATGTCGAGTCCGGGTGCTTCGTTCAGCAGGCTTACAATCTACCAACGGAGGTCCATCCACAGGTCACCCGAGCCGCGGGCGACAGTTTGTCCACCGACACCTCCATCGGCAAGACACAGCGAGTCTACTGCGTGCAGCCCGAGGACACCTTCCACTAGTGGGATCATACTAAATCGGGCCTACAATAAAACGCCTTCAACTGGCACGTCCACTGACGAATTTTTGCGGGTCGATTCGCCCTTACTGCAACCCATCGTGCAGCTGGAGAACATCCGGGATTGTTTTTCGCTGTCCGATAATGGATTCACTATACCGTGGCACAATCGTCATGGCAACGAACGAGCCAGGTCGAGCATGTGTAAGTTTGCGACGAAGATCGAGGTTACGAACAATTGTTAAAACCATTTTTCTTAAACACATTTTAGCCAACACAAGTCGGAACTACACTCCCCGGACGAATTTTCTAAGACGATCCTTCCATAAGGTCACTACTTCACCTAGCAAAATACCAACGATTGATTTGGAGCAGGAGTCCTCGGCCACGCCAGATACGGCTTCTTTCTCTACGAGTGCTAGACGTGACTTTGTTCAAGATCTGACACTATCCAAGAGGTCGGCGAAGGAATTGCCTGCGACGATTGATCTGGACGCACAGCCTACTGAGGAATGTATGGATGTGGTTGAAGTAGAAGAAACCTGTGGGAAGCTTGATATCGTAGTGGCAAGCGAATCCTCATCATCGTCCAGCAATATCGAGCTGGTGAACGTGGTTGAGCCAGATTCGGCCAGCACGGCCAATCCGGCGGCGATAGCAAACGCATCGGCTGACGCATCGATGGAGCCACTGGCATTGTCCAGTGCAAATGATGAAGAAGCGAACGATGAAACGAGTTCGATGGGTACTACGTACGGCGATGTGTCCAGCGCGGGTTGCTTGAAAAATATCTCCACTCGCGACAGCGTCGGCCACCGGCAGGGTGTCGAGATAGGGGCGGGCGGACGGCAGCCATTGAACGAGTTTGACCTATTGCTGCTGAAGATCAATGAAACGACGCCACCGATGTCGCACCAGGATCGTATCGATCAGTGGCGCGTGACGGCGGACGATTTGCTCCACTCGATCCCGACGAAGGCAGCCATCGAGACGAGCTCGACGTGCGCCAAGCGTCCCCTGGACGGCTGCGTGCACGTCTCGAGCGATGACGATTCGGACGACAATCTGGACGCGGACACAGGCGGACCGTGTGCAAGGGCGAACAAAAAACGTCGCACGCTCGAGGCCGAGGAGGAAGAGCAGAGCGAAGCGGCGGCGCACCTTCCCGAGGTTGATCTGCCCCATGGCGGAGCCACCGGTGGTTTGGATTTTCGGAAAAGTCAGATTAATCCAGAAATCGATAAACCTCCACCCCACACCGGAGCGAATGCCAAAAGTATGATTATGGAACGGAGAAATTACCATAAGCTACCCACGCGCTACCGGGAAGAAGATCCCTGGTCTGCGCCACTCGGTTACGCCGGTCGACAACGATCGCTAGCGGACGGAGTGACACCCGGAAACCCTTACGCGCAACTGCTCAACCGCGTTAGCGAGGAGCGGGATACGTTTCTCAGCTATCTGAAAATAAGCCCATTCTTCCGCACAGACGAAAAAGCACTCGCCAGCGGTAGATCACCCGACGCACGGGCTTCAAACGAAGCGGCCCCACCGGGCCGTGAACAATTACCGAAGAATGGAATCAACATGAAGCCGGCTGTAAGTGGTGGCTCACCAATAAATCGCCTTAAACCCTGCCGGCCGTTACAAACAAAACAGCGTGGGAAAAGGGAGCGCAAGAAATCGGTCAAAAACAAAGCGCACCCGTCCGTGATTGCTAGCAGCGGATTGCGGGGTGCCCGGAGGCTCGTTCTCAGCAGCTCCCTGCGCAACGGCAAGGTGATACGGTACAGAAACAACATCCTGCATACGCTCGCGAAACCTAAACCAAAACTGGCAAATGTAGCGCCGCGAACCAAAAATGGAAACGACGCTGCTGGAAGCGATTCAACGATTTCGTCGGGGAAGGAAAAGGACGCGAAGAAGCGGTCGGCGTCGAGCGTTCGCTCCGCGTCGCTTGCATCACCTGTGGATCTTGTGGATCGAAACGACCCGCAGCATCGCAGCATGAATGCCTTCGTGCCCTCGCCGGTGCCATCGAGCTCCTCGTCGACCGGTAAAAAACCGTCGCAGGAACGCTGCTCGGTGGACAGTGCCGTCAGCAGCTCGACCAGCGCCGAAATGCGCCACATCGAGAAGCTGTCGAAGGGATGCCAAACGATGGACGCAACCATCGACCGGCGGGAACCACTTGCTCCGCCACCGACCGTCAACGATGGGAAACGGTTGCGCAATCCGGTCGCACGGTCGGACGGCGAAATACTGCACCTGTTCCTTCTGGACGAGCAGCTTATCGTAGTGCAAAAGGAGCTCGTCAGTTTCTGGAAGTATTCACGGCTGAGCGTGCTACTGGGGGTGAAGCAGGACTGGCAGCGAGTGGGACAAATTCAACGTTGGAATCGTGGTAAGTGTCGCCCCTGAGGAGCTTTTTGCTTTTTGCGGTAGTGCTGCAAATAAAAATGACTAGTTCACACTTTCATTCGTTTATTTTTTTGTAGATACCGAAGTGGACATCCACAACTCCAACCGGATCGTTTACAACCATACCAACCCGGTTTACCTGGAGCCGCGGGCGAGGAATCTAAACGACGATAAATCACGCGCCTGTCCCCTGGCTTCGATTTACGTGAATGCGTATTTTCTTGACATGGCTGGCAATGTGCCGACTGTATCGACTAAAACGTATGCAAATGGCGATGCGGGTGCGGAGACTCACATTGTCGAAGTTTGGATCGACGAGAGCGATGAGGTCGATGAGCTGTTGCGCAGGAAATCGTACCAGCTGGATACGGTCAAGAGGTCGGTCCTTGCCGAAACGATCAAAGTAGCCTGCGAACTAATAATTATTTTCCTCCCTTTCCGACAGTGCGCTGGAGGACATCCGGCTTATGCCATTGCCGAACGCACGCGACTTCATCGTGTGCTGGCATGAGCACGTCTCGGAGATGGAATCGTGCACCGGACTGTGCAAGTACAGCCTCACACCGGACCTCGACTCGTTGGGATGCATTCGACAGTTTGCCGTAGTCAAGCAGCGCGTGCATAGCTTCCGGTGCATGAACGATCGGAAGCTGCTCGGACTGGGACAGTCGACGGTGCACATTTGGTGCTTTGAGAGTGGCTACCTGCTGCGCACGGTCGATCTGAAGATTGAGATTGGACTGATAATGGGCGCTTTTCTTCACATTGAAGCGGTACTTAGGCGACAAAATGACGAGCGGCGAACGTCATTAAACAATTGTTCTTTTTTTAATTCTTCTTCTGTTCCCACAGGACGAAAATACCCTCATTATGCTACAACTACAACAGCCACCGGAACCCGCAAGCAATCATCGGAAGCTCGTGAAGGTTATTGCGGTCAATCTTAGCAAACCGTCGTGGTACATTGCACACAGCTACGAAATTGCTCTAACATCGATGAGGTAATTCAAACGAAAATATGTCTTTTTACTAGCATCGCCAGAAAAACGGCATAATTTTAAATCCAAGTAGCAGCAAACATACAACGGAACCGCTAAAGTAAACGATCCCCATGGAAACGTAACATTAGGATTTGTTTGTTTTTGCGATGAAAGCGGAATTCGGTTAAGGGACTTCTTTTAAATGTGTATCGGTTTTTGTTACCACTTTGTTGTAAGTTCCCTGCAATAACGTTGGCTTTGAATGACCGATTTTGAGCTAGTTAATACATCCCTGTTTAAGGAACGTGAGTTAATTAATCCTTCTTTTCCATGAGCGTTTCCCTGTACCGTGGGACTCCTAATGTCCTTGGTAGAAGTGTGTAAGCTAAATAAGAGTACAATTTTCTCGTACTTTTACACCCTCTGTTATGGTTTCAACTGAAGATTTGGCAATTGCCGTTGTTAATACGAAGATTTAAACTTTGAAATTACTGTTAACACGAAGATTTTAATGTTTACAGAACAGCAGGCGTGGCCTACTTAGATATTTGTAGAAACAGTTTGTTCCCGACTTGCGTGTTTGCTTGGTGTATTGGAACGCTTTCGTGTAGACAGGCTATCGATTTTCGTAGACAGTCGTCAGTTTTTGTTTCCTTTTGACTTTTTTTTTTTAAACATTAATATGCCCTTGTGTTCGTCTCCTTCTAGTATTACCGGTGAAAGCCCAATATGGAATATGGATGAGAGCAACGCTTCTGCCCGGCACTGCGTGACGTTCGACAGCGGCGAGCTGCTACTGGTGAGCCTAGCCGATCCTACCGCCTGCTGGACGAACCATCAGCGGCTGGAGAAAGATCTGGAGCGGGCGAAAACCGGGGCAGTGAACATTTGCAGCCGGCTGCGGAGCAACAGCAGCAATGAATTGTACCGGCCCCGGGAGCGCATACTGAACGGGTCCAACTGGAACGGAGGCCGTGACCTGGTGTTTCTCAGCGAGCAGCTGTTGACCACCAAAACGATCGACGAGTATATGATGGAGAGGGCAAAAGAAAAATAGACGGATGGTGGACACAAGCACTGTGGTTTTTCAACATCAATCAATGCTTTTGCGATCATTTGTTTTCCATGTGGCAGAGACAGCATTCAAAAAATATTTCTAGTTTAATTCTTCAGGTGTTAACATGCACCGTTGCTTACATCATGCAAGCAGTCTCTTGCGCTTTCCTGCACCAGTACAGCGCGAATAAACAGTTCGGCAAGTTCCTTTTCCTCGCTCCGAAACAAACAAGAGCTAGTAAATTAGTACGAAATCGCTTGGAAAGTATTTATTTCACTGTTCGCGCATTATGATGCGAGTCCCTTAAATAATGTGACCATGCCATGCCGAAAAAATTGGCTGATGGAGATTAACGTATGTATAAAATGTAAAATAGTTTTTATGAATTTCACCTTTTTGCCCAAAACCGAACATGAAACTGGCATGGAATCACTTGAGAGAGAAATTGTCGAGCTATGCTTGGACATCTTCTACTGATACACGATGCCTAGCAGAAATTAGTAAAGATACATTTAAAGATCTCGCCAGGATAATGTTACATCGATTGAAATAGTATGATTTATAAAGAAAAAACTTGTTCACAAACATATACGGCAGCTGAAGAAATAAATATTATCGTGATAAACATAAATCAGGTACATTTTGGTGGCAAACTCCGCATAAAATATAAAACGGCCATTTGATTTGAAAACACTTGCCACAGTTTACCTGGTACTGTATTATTTTTTAGGAACGATCCGGAGCTGTTCGTACTGAATCAGGAACGGATCCGAATTAGGTTCGGTGTTTGTAGAACTTAAACTATCGACAAATAATAATTCAGAATGAAAAATAAATTATAAAAAAAACACACGCACATCAAAAGTGTGTTTTTTAAAAATATTTACGTAAACGATGATTTACGAAACACTGGGTGCCGTTCCTTTCGTCGGATCAGTACACGAACGGGTTGGGTGCAAAGCGAAACACTCGACGCTAGACAGACATTGCATACGTTTTGGAGTGGAATGTTTTTGTTGATGTCCGTCGCTCTAAGATCCAGTGCCAGTGGAGGCAGTGAAATATAGCTGTACCGTGCAAACAAGACGGTGAAAAATGTGTCACATATGCGGAATACCGCAGTAGAAGAAGCTCGCGTTGACTGAATGCAAACCACCCACTGTGTTTCTTCTGCCGACGGTGGTGCGTGTGCGAGGTGTACAAGTGGCAGGAGGATGTGATCCGAGACGGGGTGTGAATTGATGCAAAATCAATCCGTGACTATTGAGCGGGCAATAACACAACGCAAAAAAACAAAAAAAAACCCCTGCAACCCAGCGCTCGATACGGAGCGGAACGAAACGCAACGAAACGATACGTTTGAGTGAATTCGGAGCGAAATCCCCCTAATCGTTTGCTGGTGCGAACGTATTTCGCGTCGGCATCGTCGATTCGATTTGCGCACCAGCATTTGCGTCGCCAAAACCGTGAAACCTTCGTGCTTTTACAGGGGATACAGGGGCAACGACCGCGGTCGCGGGCAGGCGTGTGGACGGTGAACACCTTTACCCTAACGGGCGCCAGAATCAGCATGACGGTTGTTTATCCACGCAAAATGCTGTCCCGCTTTCATCCGTATCATGGTCAGAACATTATACTGTTCAATGAAAACACGGTGGCGTACCGAAAGGCAAGTTTCGGTAATGCGCTTACCTTTAGCGAGAAACCCCTGCAACCAGGGGAAATTTTCCTGCTGGAGATCGAGAAAAACGAGCGCGGGTGGAGTGGCCACATGCGGTTGGGTAAGAATTGCAGCTAGAATCTCATCCGCCACTGCCGTTGCGTGCTAATTCATGCCTCTATTCTCTTCCTTCCCCGACCAGGTCTCACGCAGCTGGAGATCAAGCCGGCCTCCACGCTTCAGTACGCGCTGCCCGATCTGGCCAATCTAGGCTCGAGCTGGGTCTTTCCCATCATGCGCACCGTTGGCAACACGGTGCTGAAGAGTAACATTCTCGGCAGCGGGCCCAACGTGAAGACGTCGCGGGGCGCTTTCCCCCGCAGCCGGCTCAAGCCCGTTTCGCACGACGGCGCCAGCGAGGACATACTGCCGACCGACACCAACTCGCGCATCGGCGTGATTTTCGTGCCGAGCGAACACGAAGCGGACAAGGCCAATATGCACTTCATCATCAACGGCGAAGATCAGGGCCCGTGCACCCACGACATCCCATACACGAAGGGCGCGCTGCACGTGGTAGTGGACGTGTACGGCACGACAAAGCAGGTGAAGATAATCCAGCTGTACGGCATCTCGACGCTGCAGGGTGCCTGCCGGGATGCGATACTGGCGCGAGTGAAGAAAACCTCCATTCCAGACTTGCCGCTGCCGGAGAGTTTGAAACATTACCTACTGCAGTAGGGGATTGCACATCGGTTCGGTTGCGGGAAAACGTTTATCTCTGTTAAGTGGGTCTGGGAAGGTGAGACATACCCCCTTCCTTGACCTCAGTCAGCCAACAGTTGGGATCCTTTGCACGACGACGAACAGACGAAAGCAATACAATTGCGTTACTATTGGCAACCCACAAAAGGAGTGCCATGCACGTTGGTCCGTTACTGGGGTTGGCAGAAAACCATCACAAAGCAAACCATGCGGATGAATCTCGTGGCTTTTGCTCACGCACGCTTGAATTGTTGCCGTGTATTCGTCGCTCCGTATGCGATCGTCTTGGATACAATCGTGTATACTGCGCAATGTGTGTTATTGTATGAAAAAAAAAAATCAAAAATCTTCATTTCTGGTTCATATTTTAAGCTTTTCCGTATGGCAGGTTCTAAACCTCAAAAGAAATGTATGACGTATGTAAGATAATCGTTTTAATTATATGTATTTAAGCTTCCTTCATTCGCGGATCTACCTTTAAACATGTTCCGACATTTCTATTATAAATTCAACTGCTCTCCAGATGGATTGTGGTGGGGAATCGAACAAAATGAAACATCATTCAAACCCTTAATGGCAGCAGCGGTAATACAGTACATATTTTCCACTAGCTCCCGATGTGCTCAGATTCATTCAACAACTACTCAATATCGCTAAATGGACACAACTTTGGATTCAGCAGCGGGGCATCTACTATGTCCGAAATACGATGGTGAAAAGGCTGTTTTTCTGACGACAAGGAACGTGTGAACAGAATGGAGGGGCCACAGAAGACCCTTGGGAAATGGTGTCCACTCGGTCGACCTGCTTTTTCCTGTTTAATCAAATGGCAGAGAATCCTAGGAATAAAATGTGAATACTGACTATAGGGAAGAGAAAGTGGCAACACGATTTAAATGGAAGGAAACTATTCAATTCCTGTGTACAGGCATTCAGGAAACGGGGCAAATTCAATTCACATGCGCGTACGATTATCCAAGTGGTTGGATTTTGTGTATTGATATCTTCTTTTAGAGTAAAGATCCTTAAACAAAACACAAACTGTAATAATAAATGTAGTATCTAGTGTGATTGGTAACATACGTTTTGGTTTTTAAAATATTTTTTCTAAATCACATTGAGAAGCACATAAACCATTGAAGAAAAACTATGGCGAGATATGGATGTAGCTAGTTAAGCTATTGCAACGTTTTGTTTTTCAACTTCTTATCATCCACAGCTTCCGTGCGTCGAACGCCTGTGCTCTCCTCGTGTAGTTTCGGGTGCCGGCGCAAGGATGGAGCATGGATTTTCTTCGGTGTGGATGCGTTCGTGCGCCTTGCAGTTGGCCTTCTGCACGAACTCCTTCTCGCAGAAGCGCCAGCGGTACTGTTTGTTCCCCCGGTGCGAGTCGATGTGCCGCTGGAACTTCTGCCTCGTGGAAAACGTTTTACCGCACTGCGAGCACAGATGGGTCCGGTGCTCGGCGGCAGTGTGTGCCTTGTCGTGTACCCGCGCGACATGCTTCGCAAGCGAGCTCCTAATCGTGAACCGCTTGCCGCAGTGATCGCACTCGAACCGTTTGATGTGCGTTTGGCGGTGGTAGAAAATGCGGTTGTAGTTCTCCGTCGAGAAGCGACAATCGGCCACGGCGGTGCACTGGTAGATGCGGCTGCTGCTGTCCGGCGCTGTCGTTATCGCAATCCCTTCGAGCGAGGAGGTGTTGAGCGTTTCCGGGTAGCGAGCCGGTGTTCGCTTCAGTTGGCCGTTCTTCTGTCTCGGCCCGTACCGGGGATCGTCCGGAAAGTGGTCCGCCAGATGCAGGCGCAACCCCGTGCCGGTGGTGTACGACTTGTGGCACACCTCGCACACGTGTATGCGCTCGCCCACATGCAGCCGTTTATGGTTGGCAAAGTTGTGCTCGTGGTTGAACCGCTTGCCACAGTACTTGCACGCGTACGGTTTGTCTCCGGTGTGGATGCGACGGTGCCGCCGTAGGCATGTACCGGTGCCGAACGCGCGCTGACAGTATTCGCACCGAAACCGGCCGGAATCCTCGATCTCGTGTGCCCGCATGTGCCGCTGCAACTGATGGCACCGCTCGAATGACGCGCCGCATCGTTCGCAGCCGTAGCCGGCCGGATTGATCTCTTCCCGATGCTTCTGGGTGATGTGATTTTCCATCGAGCGAGGCTTGAGGAACCGCTTCGGGCACTCCGGGCAGCGGTACGGGAAAAGGTGGCTCTGCAGGTGACGGTTGAGCGCAACGAGCGTACTGAAAACCATCGGAAATTGCTCCGTGTGGCAATCGGAACACGTAAACGGCAGAAGCAATATGTGCGTCGATAGGTGATCTTCGAGATCACCTGCGGAACTGAAAGACAGGGAACAGTAGTAGCACGTGTTCGCATCAAGCTCCGGTAATACTAATGATTCCATTTTGTTCCTACCGCTTGAAGAGGTTTTGTCAGCTTTTAATTGCGTTGCTTTGTATTCTGTGCCATTCCTACTCGTCGTGATACTGATATGAGCAGAAGTTAAAAGGGAATTTTCTAGTGAATCCTTTATCGATTTTCTTATTCGTACGTAATCTTTGGAGTGCTTTTCAGTCTCGGGAGGGTTTTCTACCTTTTTTTCATTGGTTTCACTTGTTACCGCAGTTCCATTATTCCGATCAGCATCTTCTCCTGCATTATTTAGATTCGAATTTTCATGTGCAGTCGCTACGGCCCACAAATCTGCATCAGTTTCACTGATTCCATCTAGCTTTGAACTGGCGATGGATGCATTACATGCTCGCGACGGCTCAAAAAAGCCGTCTTCGGAGTCTAGATATTCCTCAATCAGTTCAATTCCTTCCCCGTGCTCCGCAACTTCGTCGACGAGATCATGATCCTTGATTTCGAATTCCCAGCTTCCATCGTCCGTGGAAGGTGCTCGTTCCTCCTTTTCCTCAATTGCATCTTCTAATTCAATCGGGAAATCCCTCAACATTTCCAGTGTCTCGGTAAACGTGCTGCCCAGTCCATTCTCGCCATCGACACAAATCAACGCATCCTGCTGTAAACCGTCCAATGCTTCGAGCGCTCGCTTCATCTGTTCGTCCGATGACGCACAACCGTGCCGAAAGGCAAGGGCAAACTTCAATTTGGGCATACAGTTACGACACACGATCGTCGGAGCGAGGCTGTTGATTTCGGTTAATATGCCCACTGTGGATTCAATCGCTTCCCGTATCGTTATTGTGCCGAGCAGTGCGTCATCCAGCTGGCTTGCTTCGTGGGTACGTTCCAAACACAACCTACAGTACATGGCACACAGGTCAACGAACAGTATGGTTCTATCCACACCGCGCGTTGCCAGCAGGACAACTTGACCGGTAATGTTGTCCAGTTCTCCAGTTGAATCTGTTAACTCCATGTTGAATCTTTGTACTACAAGAAAATATAATGTTATGATAAAAATCGTTTGAAACGGCCAAACGGATGAAAGTAATTCTATCCTTTTCTTACATGGAACTCCTGAAGCAAAACGTAAGCGCGCCAGTATCTGTTTTTGTTAACAACAAACAAGTGCAAAACGATACAATGAAGAATATCGTCTGATAAACAATATTCTTATGAAGGAAACGATAGTATTTCTTCCAATGTTTACAAACAACTACGGTGGATGCCATGAAATCAAGGTTGCTAGGATGTCGTAAGTATGTCTATAGCTACCCTGACCTATATTTTGACAGTGGAACCAAAATTATAGCAAACCCAAAGTTACTGGAAGGAAGCAACAACAACAGAACACAGCTGTGCCATGGCTTCGAAGAACCAACAGTAAATTCCCTCAGCAGTAGCAGTGTGAGAACGTTTTTCAGCAAACATGAATGTTTGTCGCTTCTGCATTCGATGGACAGAATATTCTGATTCGATGGTTGATGAATTGGCGTCGCTAGATATGATAAGGGACATGTTTGGCTTAGAGGTAACACATCGTACCGTAACATTTCGTCCGGTGGCAATGTACACTTGGTTTCATTTTCCATTTGCAGTTAGAATGCGGCCCCGTGTTTCCTTGGCATGTGTGCGACCAGTGCTGCACGCTGCTCGAGCACAGCGTCAAGTTTTATGAGCAGCTAATCGACGCAGAAAAGTCCCTACAGAGGTTTCGCGAGGCAGGTATGCTAGAGTCCCTGTTGGCAGATCCGAAGGAATGCGGCAAAACGCTCGGCGCTACTGATTCGGACGATGCCTTCTACGCCTTGGAGGAGATCGACGACGATAACGCATTAATCCAGCCGATAGTTGGGGATGTTTTCGATGATTTCGACGAGCAGCCTAGTAGGAATACAAAGGAGGAGCTGGTGGACATTAGAATTGAAGCCGTGGAAGAGCTCGAAATTGTCGTTGCACCGTGGAAGGAGCATGTGGCTACGGATGAACAGGTAGCACATTCATCGTCTGGCAAGCGCGGGATTTTGGACCTGAATTCGTCAGGGCAGCTTGATGAGAGAGAAATACTGGTCGACGATGAAGCAGTTTATGATGAACATAAAACGGGGAAGCGGTGCACAGAGACCACCGTAGCACAACAATTACAATTATCAAATGCAAAAGAAGGCAAAGTCTCGTGCAAATGCTTTATTTGTGAGACGATATTTCCAAACGCAACGGAACTGCAGACCCACCTTTTGGAACATGAGGATCTCCTGCCCTACCACTGCGATCAGTGCAGCACCATTGACCATCCGTACGATGTAGGAACGATCGTGTGTCTGAACAATCATCTGGAATCGCACACGTTCAATTTCGTGTGCAACCAGTGTCCGCTACGATATCGAACGTTCGCCACTTGGAGAGAACACATCGCTGCGGTACACTCGGGCCCACATTCGCTCACCTGCAGTTTGTGTGGGAAGCATTTTACGGTGCCACGTAATTTTATCAAGCACATGCGTGCCCACCGAAACAAGGATCTGCAGCGATACAAGTGTGCCACTTGCGCAAAAGTTTTCCAAACGAACACGGTGTTGAAACGCCACCAGCTGGTCCACTTAAGCGACTCTCCCTTCAAGTGTCCGCACTGTGCGCGAGGATTTAATAACGATTGGAACTTTAAGGCTCACCTGCGGCGCCACAAGCAGCAAGGCCGCGTTTACCGGTGCCAGCGATGCGACGTGGAGTTCGCCAACTTCCTCGACTGGCGGCACCATATGAAGGAGCACTTCCCGGAGGACCAACGGTACTGGACGCTCCAGGATGTCCTGCCGGAATCACTGCACGATGGAACCGAATATCCGAAAGGATGCCCCGAACCGGGCTGTACCTATATGGCCACCACGTTGCGGCTAATGTGGGTGCACTACCGCGGTCACTTCAAGGCGTTCCAGTGCGAGCACTGCCCGCAGAAGTTCGCAACGCCACGCTATCTAAGACAGCACATCGAACTGGTGCACCGTGGCCTTAGGCCGCACGAGTGTACGAAATGTGGAAAGCGGTTCGGCTACCGGCACAAGCTGGTGGAACATCTAAACATGCACGACGGGGTGCGCAACCTCAAGTGCAAGTACTGTGAGAAAAGGTTCACCCACAGTTCGGTGTTGTCTGCCCACGAGCGGAAGCATACGGACGAGAGGCGGAATTACGTTTGTGACCTTTGCGGTGGAGAATTTTTGACGTCGTCATCATTCGCCAAGCATCGTGGCGAGCACGATCAAGGCAAAGGCTTACGGATGGCGAGTAAAAAATGCGTGCAGCAGCAACTGAAACGAAACACAGGTGGAACAGTTGTATGATCAGCAAGGCTAGGAACCATGTATGTAGTGTTGGTTAACATTGCTGTTTCTACGCCGTTGTAACTTCAATTCGATAAATCTGCCACATTTAAATCAGCAGCTTTAGGGTATGAGCTGGAGCTCACCATCTTCGCCAGGATTAATGAATGTTTGGACCATCATGTGTCGGAAAACTTCCGTAAAATAAAAATAAAGAGGCCCCAAGCCTAAATGTTCGCTTCCAATATTGCATGGAATATGATAGATGCAAGCATGTGAAACAAGGCAGACATGCGAGCGATAGTTGCTTTGCTGTAGAAGAAGATAACCGTGTCGTTGAGTGCCGCGATATGTTTCCTGGGTTCGATTTCATCATCTATCTCCACCAGCTGCTTACTTCGATTGACCCACTTTTCGCTGGTTGCTACTGGTTTCTCGGAGTATGAAGTAAATTTACATCACAACACAACAACCAACGAAACAGCTTATCGATTTCTCCGTCGTGCCACGAGCAGTATTTGATAACGGAACGAACACAGGGAAGTACATCCACGGCGACTGAGTTTCCAGTAAGTGAGGAGAGAGTACCGTATTGGAAATGGAAAAATAAAAATGGCATTTATTCTAAAGAACACACAATCTTCGTGGCTCCTTTCGTTTGGGATTTCGTTGTACAGATTCGAAATCCTGAGGTATATGCGACGAACAGTACGGCACACGGCGGCATATCACACGTCCGCTATCAGCAATCCGTAAAATCTCCCACCGAAATCGCAGGTTCATGTCGCTCGCCAGCCACCGAATTATACGGACCCATGTTCGCCTCTGGCTTATGCGAGTGCTGCTTGCGGATATGCACTTTAAGATAATCCTTACGAGGATACCGCCGGAGGCAGTACTCGCATTGAAACGGTTTTCCTTCATCGCCCGGATTGTGTATCAGCATGTGGCGCTTCAGATCGGACGACTGCACGTAGCGCTTCCGGCAGATCGGACATTCGAACGCTTTCTCGCGCGTGTGGATGCGCATGTGAATCTTCAGACACTGCAACCGCTTGAACGTGGCTGGGCAGATGGTGCAGGAGTGTTTGCGCTCCTGCGAGTGGCTTATCAGGTGCGTCTTCAGCAGTTCCTTCGTGCGGAAGCATTTGCCACACTCGTCGCAAGCGTGATCCTTCGTGCTGCTCGTATGCAGCTTGCGATGGTTTTTCAGGTAAAGCTTATTCTTGAACCGGCGCCCGCAGACGCCGCACTCGAAGGGCATTTCGCTCGAGTGGGTCGTTTCGTGATTGGACAGGTCGTGCGCTCTGCCGAACGTGCGGCCGCAAATGGAGCACGGGTAGCACTTTTCCCGGTACACCTTTTGCTGGTGCTGCAGCAGAAAGAACATCGAGGAGAACCGCTTCCGGCAGACGTCGCACTCGAACGGTTTCCCGTCTTCGGTGCCCGACCCGCCCGAACCGTCCGGTTTGTGAACGCGCATGGCATGCTCGCGCAGAGCGGCTGCGTCGAGGAATACCTCGCGGCAACCGCCGCAGCAGCGGCGCCGCTGCTCCATCGCCTCGCCATGGTGCACCTGCTCCAGGTGTAAGGTAAGAAAGAGCTGCTTCATAAATATCGCCCCACAAAGCTGGCACTGAAACTGGCGTATCATGCGTTTGTGCGTTGCTAGGGACTTTCTCGTTGGATACCGACGGTAGCATGTTTCACATTCGAACGCCTTTTCCGAGTTGACGGTCCGCTCGGGCCGGTGGACTTCCTGTGAATGAACGAGAAGATCCAGCTCCTGCTCGAAATCCATCCGGCACCCGCAGCATTTGTACATTTCCTTATTCTTGTGGCACTTGCTGTGCGTGTCCAGATTGGCCTGGGTCATAAAACGCTTGCCGCACTGTGCACACGTGTACTTGCGGTTGACGGATCGTTGATGTTCCTTTAGTAGATTCAATGTGCTGAACTTTCTGTAGCACACCGCACAGCGCAACGACTCTTCCGCGGCCATAGGACAGTCGATCGAGGGCACTCCTGGGAGGTGCACGGCCTGCGAGTGTTCTCGAAGGCTCTGCTCGCTGTCGAAGAACTTCTTGCACCCGCAGCACTGCTTCTGCTCTTGCGGAACAAACACGGGTTCGTCCTCATTCGTTTCACTGGACTCGTACGACGTCGCGTCGACAGCTCCGTTTGAATCCCGCATGGGTTCGCATTGCTCGTACGCTTGTGCGAGTTCTGCGTCATCCAATTGAAATGATTGCAAAGGTTGCTGTTCCGGGATCAACTCCTGTTGCTGATGCTCTTGCTCCGCCTCCAGCCGATACTGCGGTTGATCCTGTGGAGAATGATACTGCCCCGAGTAGGTGTTATCGTCATGGCAACGATTGTCCTTATCGATCGGAGGTGTGAAAGTGCATCTATTGCCATCCTCTAGCAGAATTCGACCACCATTTTCCAGCAGCATGTCGTCGTACGCGTCGGACAGTAGAAACTCATAGTCCGGCGGGTCCATATCTTCTGCCTGCAGCCCAGCACATCTCGGCATAGCGCCGCCCATCTTCGTACTGCAGTGTAGGTTAAGCTCGTGCTTGAAAATGGACCGCAGTCTCACGTCTGACTCACGGCACTTCTGGATGGTGTGGTAAGCGATCAGCATATACTGCGCACAGCTCCGGCACACGTTCCGCGGCAGCGCATCGTTCTTCCGTATCTCAACGTGTGCACACTCCTTGATGACTTCGCAGAGTATCACATCTTCAAACTCGTCGTAAACGCACACGAAATCATCCTCGCAGCTTTCCATGCAAATTCGGCACACTTTGTAGCAGTCCGGCTCGATCAGGATGTCCATGGTTGAACAGAGTGCCGATTTTCCGCTCGCGCACCTCACAACCATGTACTGGCGAATAATATGACGGGCCCGAAAAGTATGACCATATCCGCTTGGCTCAACGTCTACAGGACAACTGACTGCTCGTGCAATGACTGAGGATTCGGAGAATGAAAAAAAACCACTTTACTTTACGGCTTTTATTTCATTGATGCGACTAATTCCTTACCCTTGCGGAAAACTGATAAGAAGGAGTCGCGGCGTTGATTGTTGTCGAGTCTGGTTCAATTGACTGACGAAGAAGTAAGCGAGCATCAAATAAACAAGCGAAGAATGGAAAGAGAGGTGTGACGATAGTGGTGGTGGTGGTGGTGGTGGTGGTGGTGGTGGTGGTGGTGGTTACTTTTGACAGCTGTGATGGCTGTCAACTGGCGTAGCCGTAACAACCAAGAGCGTTACTATCGTTACTTGGAAGTTTTGCACAGTGGGAGTCAGTTATACGAATTAAGCGATGTTTTCTAATTTATTTGCTTTTTTATGTATGATATTGTATGGATACAAATGGTTAACTTTAACCATTATTTATGGCTGGCACATTTAGGAACAGTTATTTATCTTATAGAACTGGAGGTCACTCCATCTCCATCATTAAATAAAATAAAAAGTAATTATCTCCGGTGGGACCGGTCATAAATAATTGTATCGCAGAATTTTTCTTTTATCTTTTTTTAATTTAATGTTGTACATTTTTGTAGTATTAGTGGAAATCTCTTTTTGCGAAATGCTACGTCGCATAAATGTAAACGTCGCATATTTCTCCATAGTGCACCTGTAACGCTTCGTAGAACAGCGCAGGTACACGCGACCTTTCGTTCTTCTCGAGTGTTTCGCGACCATCTTTACAGCGGTCGCGTTCTTCTTTGCCACCAAGGAAGAGCGGGGGAACCGAAGGAATTCGACCAATCAGCTGTGTTTATTGGTTCGCCTGCTGCTGCTGCTGCTGTTTGCCTTGCTGTCCAAGGCTGGTAAGAAAGATCGGGAAAGCGGATAGGAGCTACAGATTAACAATAACGCGCGAGCGTCCATAGACTGGGCAGACAAAACACGAATCATCTCGTTCGCGGCGAATTGTCTTCTTTGCAGTTTAGTCTTGCCAGTACCAGCTCGGTCGCGATATCGCACTGTGCTCACCCAGTCACCATCGCCGGTAATATGCAGTTCGAGGGACAGTACGAATTAGGCTTTCCTGACGCTGCCGTCGTTGTCGTCGCCGTCGTTGTGCGAATGTGAAAATTAAAATCAAACCTGACACGCGATAAGAGCTGAAGGCTATCAGTGGCGCGGCGAAAGGGATTTTCGACGTCTCGATTTTAACCTAATTGGGTTGCAGTCACTTGCGGTGCCGGAAGTGGTCGTTTAGTCACCAGGAGGATTGAGTGAGACGTGCAGCATGACGCGAACGAGAAGTGTGTCCCCGAAATCGATCGAAGCATGCGAGGATAAACGATCGGACCAAAGGTGAGCGTGGTTGCTGGGGGGATCCAAAAATCATCGAGAAGACTTATGTCATTACGGTGTGGTGTGTACGTTCCATTCCGACAGGCTGCTGCATAAATGGACCCGCTACTCCAGTGCCAAGCTCGAGGAGGTGGAAGAGACGCTGCTCTCAGGTTGGTATACAGCTAAAAATTGAGAACAACAACCTGTAGCGGGAGAGGTATGAGCCTGAGCGGGTGCGCGCGCGCGCTCGCGCGCCATACACGCAGCAAGTGGAGTTTTGTTTACCAAGCAAACAAGTTTCCACCCGAGCTGCCGGGGGGCAAATTGACGGACATCCCATGGAAGGATGCCGTTCCTTTATGTGTTCTCTTGTCTGCTCTCATTTAAGCCCTCCGGAAACCCTTCGAAAGCGTGTTCGTAGAAATAGGTCAGTGTGTGGGGACGAACGATAAGATACGCACGGTTGCACTAAACAGAGAGTCGGACAATATTCCCGTCCTGCTGCTGCACGGACTCGGGGCCGGCGTTGGGCTTTGGGTGCTGAACCTTGACGCCATCGCCGAACATCGGCCCATGTACGCCATTGACATCTTGGGCTTCGGAAGGAGCTCGCACCCAAAGTACGATCCGGATCCGATTGCTGCGGAAAGGCAATTTGTTGCGTCGATCGAAGCCTGGCGACAGGCGGTTGGTTTGGAGAAAATGTACATTCTAGGGCATTCAATGGGTGGCTATCTTGCCTGCAGCTACTCCTTAACGCACCCGGAACGGTGGGTAAAAGCTGTAGGATGACGGAATACACTGAAATGTGACCGTGCTCTAATCAGACGGTGGTGTGTTTCGTTCGTTCTGTTTTCAGCGTGGCCGGTCTGATACTGGCTGATCCGTGGGGATTTATGGAGACACCGGCTCGGATAAAGCGCAAGTACTGGGTACGGATTCTCTACCGGACGGCGCGAAAGATGAACTTTTACCCGTTGACTGTTGTCCGGATGGCTGGTCCGACCGCGTCGTGGATACTGAGCCGCCGAAGGACGGACATTACTTCGCGCTTCGAAGCAATCGTACCGGACGGACGGATTGTCGCCGATTATTTGCACCTGGTCAACGCCCAAAAGCCTTCGTGAGTGTTTCCATACACCGTACACCAGGCGGAAACTTCTCTTAATACCGTTCCTTAAATTTCTAGGGGGGAAACCGGATTCTGTGCTATACAGAAGAACTTTGGATGGCCTATCAATCCGATGCTGAGGCGTGTCGATCAGATCGAACCCACCATACCCATGACATTCATCTACGGGTCCGAATCGTGGATCGATTTCGAAGCCGGTAAAGTGACGAAAGAGAAACGACCCGGGAGCCACGTTGAGGTCAAGGTAGGATTTCGATTTGCCTTTTGCTTTTGATTTGATTCATGACAAATTTCCTACTTCAGATCATCGATCAGGCTAGTCACAATTTGTATGCGGATTTTCCGGAAATTTTCAATCAACACGTCAACGATGCCTGCGCTACGTACGACAAACGCACCCTTGCGTCCAACAAAGCGGTCGAACTCACGGAAGAATGAATTCGCCTACGGAGAATCGATCAAGAAGATGCTTTTTATTGAATATTTGCCTCGAAATTATGTACCTTCTACTGCCAGCCGCTGCAAACAAAAAGCTGGAAGATACTGATTTAAAAAAATAACTCAAAGCAACTGCAGCTACGCGTCAATACGCCATTAGTGTAGGGAAAACACGGTCCTCGGGCTCTACCTAGAACCATAAAGTATTTTCGAAATGAGCAATGAGCCGCACAAGCGAAATGACGATAACTAGAAACCTTCCTTGCTACCTTTTTGAAAAGGCATAGTATTCCAAGCAAGCTTCCATGGCGTTCCAGTGTAGTAGAGTATATGTTTTCCATGGACAGAGAGAGATAGGACAGCTATAAGGTAATCGCGCCCAGTACCGAGTTCATCCCAGATGAAGTGATACAAAAAAAAAAAGAAAAAATTGACAAACTTAGTTTTAGCACAATCATTGTGAAAGATGCATTTTATATTGTCTGCACAGCAGTTTTGTTACCATGTGAGTTTTTCTTTTCTACTAGATTTTACCTACGGTTGAGAGTAACAATGTAACGAAAAACAGTCGGCTAGCAAACGAACAAATGCGAAGTAACAGTTTAACATACGAGAGCTAACCCTTTTTGACTAGCTAAAGAAAAAGATGGTATTCATTATTTGTTCAATAAACGACGTATAAACTTCCACCGCATTCTATCAGTGTGTGTTTCGTGCTCGCATTAAAGGATCCTAAAAGATATGCCGTTTTTCAATGTGCAGCAATGTAGGGTGAATGCACCTTGACCGTAGAGCGTGGTGCGAAATGCATCGTATTGCAGCATCATGTTAGAGTAAACGGTGGCCAAGCTTTGTGCACAGCTAATCGTATTTAGCACATACATGCGAACAAGAACTAGAATGTGCAGTTCGAGAATTCACATAGTGTTCCTGCATCGCGAAAGCCCCGTCGATTATTTAGTTGCTGGTGAAGTCGCATGGTGCAACGATGCAGACAGTCACATTTGCAAATATTACGTTAATGAGCCTTCTCTTTGCTCTGATTAAATCGGGCACAGGGACAAGCGATGAGTTAGTTTCACGACAGAAGAGATTTCTTCTCTTTCCTCGCGCAAATCCGGGCCGTTTGCAGTTGATCGGTGGATTTGGTATACCGGTCGACTTGCAGCTGGAGTCCATAACGGTTGGATATGTGTTCAAATCCGTCTACCTGCTGCCATGGAACTCGTCCCACTGGATTCACCCATTTTTGGATCGGCACGAGTTGGAAACGCAACGTGGGCATGAAGTGCGCCGTCGAAGAGACACGTGGCAGACCCCGTTGCGGATGGTGGATGATAGGTACGAACATTACGACGCTCAGTGGCAAGACTTGGGTGATGCACCATTGCCGGAACACGTATCAAAGGACTCCCGCTGGGTGTTCTATCGAATTTTAGAGCAATTGTTCGACCAGTAAGTGTTGGGCGGAATGAAAAAAAAGTCGAATGATCGTTAATATTATTGACCAGATTCATTTATATTATCCAACAGAAAAGGCTTCAACGGTCGTAGCTGTGTACTGCGGGCCATTTGTGAGTGTTCCGATGCTGGTTTTACCCATACGAGCGGTTTGGTAGGGGAATTACTCCACATTGCCTTTACGCCGTCCTCTACAGACGAGGTTCCGGCTGAGCCACACCACGAATCCTACAGACAGGCGGAAAAGATTCCTTGGCGTGTTAGTGCCCGCAGCGGTAGTTCGGTTTGTGCTGAAATGTACGCCGAGTGCACCGTATATTTACTAGATTCGTTTTCCAACGTCTTCGGAGGGGTATTTGCAGGTTTATAAGAAATGAAAATGAAATAAAAGAATTATCAGAATACGATAAACTTAAACATTTTCCTGTATTCGTTTTTTCGAGCAGCTTCTATTTGTCGTGCAGATTTCTTGGTTCGGAAATGAATCTAGGTTAATGGGTTCGGAGCGGATTCGTGGTTCTAGTTCACAGTGCACCTCACTTCGCGGCACATAACGTCTGTTTTGATTACGAACATCTGTAAAATTTTGCGCGCAATGTTTTGCTCCGGACGTAGGTGATTTTCAAGGGACAGATGTGATTTTTTCCGTGGTGCCGTGGTGCAAAATTGCTTTCCTTCAGTTATTTCGACGACTTTCGTTCGGTCCGATCTGTTTCGTACATTGTTTTAGACCTTTTTCCTCAGCTGCGTGGCGTTTGCGTTCATCGAGGTGGTCCTTGCATGGTGTACAAAAATATACTTAGATTTTTGCCAAATTCGACCTAGACAAAAAGACCTCCGCAACGTTCATATGCTGTTGATGAGATAGTGCAATGTTTATCTTCAGGAGAAGGTAGTTTACAAAGTTTTGTTTTTCACAGTTTGCGTTAGATACTGAAAGCTATTTTCTTTGCAGAATTGTGCTCGCTTTCGTTTTAGTCATTATCACTTCCTTGTATCCGGTTTCGGCATCCTTTCTAGAATACATATGGCCAACAGGTGAGGGTATTGCCACAACGGTAACACTTTACAACGTAGAAGTAACCCGGAACCCTAATTGCCTTCCAGATGACCCCGCGACAGCAGTCGATACGTATCCTGGTGTGCCTTACGAACTATCCGACGGGGACGAGAATTTCATACGGGAAGCATCGAAATGGATCGGCATGAACCTCTCCAAGCTTGACCTTTGCCACCATCGGATCATCTTGAAGCTGAAAAAAACGTGCCACGAGCTGAACGCCGAACAGATGGGGAAGCTCTCCGTGATGCTGCTCAACTGTCAGTCGGACTCGGAGGGTCGCCCGCTGTACGCCTGCACGGACGAAATGTCCCTCCGGCAGTGCACCGAGCGGATGGATCCGGACACCTGGAATGCGTACCACTTGATAACGAACCGCGCAAAGGCGGTGTGCGCCAGCGTGCGCCACGAGCAGTTCCGGGGGCTTACCGAGCTGACGGTGAACAAGCTGATGAGTACCGCCCACGAGCAAATCCGCATGATGGACGAACTGGCCGGCAATCAGCGGCAGTTGCAGAGCGTGACGAAGGAAGCGGTCGATGAGATGGTGGGAAACAACGAGCGCATCATGACCCAGCAGGGGGATATTCTGAAGATTTCCGAAGTGCACCGAGCGAAGGTGGAATCTAACTTCCGCGATCTGCTCCGCGAGAAGGGTCTGATCCGGGCTGGTCAGCAGGAGGTGGCGGTGCTGCTGACGGGTCTGCGCAACCGCATCGACGACAGCATGAAACAGCTTGAGCTGCAGTCGAAGCGCAGCAAGCTGAACCACGACTCCCTGCTAACCGACCTCGAGCGATTGCAGGCTCATGCTGCGCAAATAGCGGCAAAAATCGATGAAACAGGGGTGCACTTCAACGAGCATCATCGAGTAGCGGAGGAACAGTATCGGTACACACTCGAGCAGCTGCAGAGGATCAATGCGACCGTTTCGAACTTACTCGAGTCGCTGGGCAAGCTTCAGCAGGATTTCAACCAGCATTTAGCCTGGCTGGTGGAGAAGATTGGGGGCAGCGAGAACGTGCTGCACAAGCTGAATGTCATTCTGGTGCACTTCAGCTATCTGCTCGTGGGCATGATCTGCCTTGCCTTTGTCGGGGCGGACAAGTTGTTGCGTGTCGTGTTCATAGCCGCTGTGCCGGGCAATCTGATCGGTGGGCTGTTGGAACTGTTTGACCCGGACATCCTAAGACTATCGATCGCGTTGGGTTGCATCGTGGTGGTGGATCTGCTGAGCCGATTAGTCATAAACTATATGCCCTTACGTGCGGATAATCGTCGTCAACAATGGTCCAGATCGCCACCCCGGGACAGACCGTTGGATCGCACAGACTATACAACGAGCAACAGACGCAATTCAACTCCTGCAGAAAGCGACGATGACGAGGACGAGAACGAGGAGCAGCCGGATGTGCTGGGCCGATCAGGACGGTTTCAACATCGAGAGAATTCTACTAGGGAACGATCGGTCTCTTCCACTGTGATCAATTCATTGCGCCGTAGTGTGTCGCGGCTCGGAGAGGATGACAACAGCCAGAGGCGCAGCAGGACGCCACTGGAAGGATCTGGTGCTCGGCTGCTCAACCAACGTCAACAATGTGCCGCCAGAACGCTACGGGGCGATCAATGTCGCGGAATCGCTCAAACTGGATCCGACGTTTGTCGGCTGCATGAACCGCGGAGTCTTTAGTTGGACGTTCGCTTGACCAGTTGAACAATTAACGCGGTCTCTCTTGACTTATTGCACAGGTTCTGTTGATTTAATTTTAGTTTTTACCTCGCGTTCTTTTTAAAAACCATTCAGCCTCATACACGTTGTAGATTTCGCTAGTGGTTTAAGACGATCGTGTACGTCAAATTTAGATAAACCTAATATTGAAAAGTACGTCTGATATATTCAGTAGTTGAACACAGAATAATCATGTATTACAAATCAAAGGCTACTACAATTCATAGATTACTCTTCTAACATCCCCCCTTAATCATGAATTGTTTTAATTCCAAGGGCCTTCCGTCCATCTTCAAATTTGCTGGTAGGAAGTACCTTAGTTAGCAAATCAGCTTCTTGTTTTTCAGAGCAAACATGTTTCAGCTGAACAAGATTTCTTGCAATGCTCTGTCTCACAAAATGATGTCTAATATCAATATGTTTGCTTCTAGGTGAGTAGCCAATTTGTTTCTCCGCCAAATAGATAGCACTTCGATTATCACAAAAAATCGTCAATGGCTCTTCGATTCCCAACAGTTCTTTTCGAAAACCTCTCCACCAAATAGCTTCCTGTGTGACAGCTGAAAGTGCCATGTATTCGGCTTCCGTCGTCGAAAGTGCAACTGTTGATTGTTTGCGACAATTCCAGGCAACTGAACCTCCAGATTGCTTCATCACATAGCCAGTAATGGAATGACGATTATCAGTGTCATTACCCCAATCAGCATCACAAAAACCTTCAAAGCCTTTTTCAATTGTTGCTTTATATAACAGCTTCATGGATTTCGTGCCTTTTAAATAACGTAAGATCCGTTTGGCTGCAATCCAGTGAGTTTTCCCAGGATTGTTACAGTAGTGACTCACAGCATTTACAGCAAAACTTATGTCCGGTCTAGTTCCTTGTGATAAGTACTGCAGGCCGCCTATCAGTTCCCGGTAAGGAACCTGTTGCATCTGTCTGCGCTCTTCTTCAGTCTTAGGACACATTTCCTTGGACAGTTTCTGGCCTGGATCCGCTGGAGTAAGAACTGGGTTGCACTCAGCTACACCGAATCGCTTCAATAATTCATTTATGTACAGTTCTTGATCCAACATAACTACACCATCTGCTCTGGTCACTCGTATTCCAAGAACTTTGTTCGCGAGACCTAAATCCTTCATTTTAAATCTCTTGGTCAACTGTTGTTTTAAGTTCTTTTCCCAGCTCTCATTATTCGAGAAGATCAATAAATCGTCTACATACACTGCTACAATCAGCACACTTCCTCTATCAATCTTGTAGTAGACACAAGAATCGTAATTGGACTGTACCAACCCAATGCGTTTCAGCTCAGCATCTAGTTTCAAATTCCAAACTCTACTAGCTTGCTTCAGTCCATACAACGCCTTCTTCAATTTACACACTTTGTGTGGTGCTTCTAGATTCACAAATCCTTCTGGCTGCTCCATGTATATTTCCTCTTCTCCCAGGTCTCCTTGTAGAAATGCTGTCACTGCATCCATCTGCAGTATCTTCAAGTCCATGTTGACAGCCAAGGACATTAGATATCGCACGGTAGCCAATCGAACAACAGGTGCGTAGGTCTCGTTGTAATCCACACCTTTGACTTGCGAAAAACCTTTAATGACTAACCTGGCTTTGAATCTCTCCACCGAGCCATCTGCATTGGTTTTCACCGTATACACCCACTTTGATCGTAAGGGTTTTCGACCAGCAGGCAAACTCGTCAAGTCCCATGTTCGATTTTCCAATAAGGCATCATACTCTGATTTCATAGCATCTTTCCAGCGACTGCTATCTTCACAGGAATTAGCCTCTTGGTACGTTATCGGTTCATTTAACATCGCTGGAACCACGGTACAGGATTCATCAGGACTTTTAACTGCAGCATTGCAACTCATTACAAAATCCCGGTACTTGCCAGGGATAATGCGCTCCCTCTCACTACGCCTTACCAACTTCTGTGGGTCCTCTATTTGTGGTTCATGGTGTTCAATAGCTTCTGCTTGATCTCCTATAGCATCGTCGTATTCTGAATCGTTATCATCATTCCGAGCTCCATTTGTCTCCAAACTTTCTACTTCTTGATCCTGTACGACAGGTTGAAAATGGAATTCACCAAGACTGACTTCAGTAGATGATTCTTCAAACTCAGAAACTCGATTCTTTGCACATTCATCCACAAATATTACATCCCGACTAACGATAACCTTCTTAGTCTTTGAGTTATAAACTCGATACGCCTTGGAACTGCTACTGTATCCCATGAAAATGCCAGAATCTGATTTGGCATCCCATTTCTGCCTTCTTTCCTTCGGCACATGACACATCACCTTTGCTCCAAATATTCTAAGATGGGCAAGATTCGGTCTTCTACCAGTAAACGCTTCGTGAGGTGTCATTCGCAATCCCATAGTAGGTGATCGGTTGATCACATACGATGCTGTCGCAACTGCTTCAGCCCAAAAACGCTTTGGCAGATTGGCATCACACAGCATACTCCTCGCCTTTTCTACAATCGTCCGGTTCATACGTTCCGCTAATCCATTCTGCTCCGGAGTGTACGGAGCGGATGTTTCATGATGAATACCGGCTTGACAAAGGAATAGCTTCATTTCACGATTCATATATTCCCGTCCGTTATCCTATCTGATACGCTTAATTTTCTCACCAGTCTGGTTCTCGGCATAACTCTTGAAATGTTTAAACGTTTCAAACACTTCGGTTTTCGATTTCAGGAAATATACGAACGCCTTTCTGCTCGAGTCATCGATGAATGTTATAAAATAACGATTTCCTCCTATCGATGCTGTCTCCATGGGTCCACACAAATCGGAATGAATTAACTCAAGCACACGATCCGCACGTTGTCCCTTGATGTTAAACGGATGTCGATGATGCTTCCCTTGTATGCATGGTACACACTGCATTCCATCCGTCACTCTAAATTCAAATCCGCTTGCCATGGTTTCAAGTCGTTTCATGCAGCCAACAGACATATGACATAGTCTGCGATGCCAAAGCTTAAAGTTGTCTTCCATCCGGCTGACCATGTTCACCAACGACCCAGGTGATCTTTTCAATCTGTATAAACCACCAGATTCTTGACCAATCGCAACCAATTTATTACTAGGACTGATCACCTTACACGTCTGTTTTCGAAACGTCACTGTGTAGCCCTTCTGACACATCTTGCTAACAGATAGTAAGTTCACAGCCAATTCCGGTACATACAGGACGTCGTTCATGGAAATCGCACATGTCGATGCTCCAACATCTGCTGACACGTTCACCGAACCTTTAGCAACCACTGGAACAGCAGTATTATTGGCTACGTTGATGCTCGACGAAACATTCTCTGCATCAACCAATAAATTTCTGTTTCGGCACAAATGAGAAGTTGCTCCGGAATCAAAAATCCATTCTTCTTCTGCCGCTGTTGATGTCTGACATGCATTGAAAGCCGCGAAAAATGTAGCGTGACCACTGTTCTTGCTTTTCTCCTGCTTCTTGTCAGAAAACTGATTCGAACATTGAGAAGCAAAATGACCCATTTTCTTGCACCGGTAGCATTGAACGTTAGATTTCACACTACTTCTTTTCGTCGTCGATTTCGAGTTGCCAAGGAACGCTTCCACAGTTTGCTTCTCGCTCGACACTTTTACGTCTTGCAAAATTTTCGCTTTCACTATATCCGCAGTCAACTGGATTCCGGATGATTCCAAACCAAGGATCATTGGGTCATACTGCTTCGGTAGGCCTTTCATGAGCAAACTGGCCAACCAAGCGTCATCGACTTTGAACCCAACTTCTGCCAACTGATGACTCGTTGTGAATAATTCGTTCACATACTGCTGAGTCGTCTGGCAAATGATGTCTTCATCTCGTTCAGCTCCAACCAAACGAATTCCTGTCAGCCGTCGCAGCAGACCAATCTTCCTGGTTGATCCACTATGCTCGTACGTATTTTTGAGGTTATCCCACGCCTGTTTCGCATTTTTAGCATCTCTCACGAGTCCGTATATACTGGAATCAATACTCAGACATATCGTCGCCAATGCTTGCATGGATGTTTCTTCGCTCACTGCCGGTTCACCTTCAGCTGGTTCCTTCACTGCACACCAGGTTTTCTCCTTAATCAAAACCATCTTGGTGGCGAAAGACCAAGAACTGTAGTTTTCCGATCCTCGAAGTATTTCTCGCAAAGGCAGGGAAAAAGATCCCGCTAGTTTCGGATTCGCCATTCTTCACAAAACTGCTTCCAATCTTTTAATTTCAAACTAACAGAGTCGTATCCTGGGCCCATAACCTATTGAAAAGTACGTCTGATATATTCAGTAGTTGAACACAGAATAATCATGTATTACAAATCAAAGGCTACTACAATTCATAGATTACTCTTCTAACACCTAACAAGTTTGAAGGTTATTGGTAGATTATACAAACATATAGTTTCAGTTCTCGTTCGCTGAACGATACCGGATAAAGTATGAACAGAAGATATCGTGTAAAGTGAGCCTCATCTTTAGAAAAAGTGGAAAGATATGGTTTTTACTAATGGGTTTGTGTTTTTAACAATATTATTTGTATGTGCATGATAGCGTAATTTATTCATAAAGTTAAGCAAATATGTAGAAGGGAGACGAATAAAATTGGAAGCACATTTATATTGCATCGCTTGTACATATCGCTCTGTGCTGTTTGACAATTAACCATTCCAAATTTTTCTATTTTAGATGAAACGATTTGAAATTGTCCTGCCAGTGGTGCTGAGTTGGATTTGAATTTAATTTAAATTTCTGCATTTGTAGGAAAGGCTTCACAGTCCATTAAAATGCACATCATGACAGTGCGGTTATGCTGCAACTTTCTTTTAATTGTTTGCTGTTATTAGCTGCAGGATGAACGCTGGCCATGCGCTGGTGGGGTGGATATCGTGTAGTTTTTCCGTCGTGCATAATCCTGCGCTCTGATCGTAGACATATGATAACGTGCTGCGGAAATTGTTTCGTTTAAACAATGCCACGCTCAGTTCGTGGGCAACGAGTTCAGTGGAGGAAATATTCTTTCACAAATGCCATGTATAGGAATGTGTGGTGTGTGCTAAAGCTAGCAATTTGATACAGTGAACCGGTGTGCTCTAGCCTCTAGAACAGCAGGAATTCTGGTCAATGCTGCTGGCTGCGTGTGGACGCTTTCACACGGTTGCTATGGTAGCAGTACGTGCCTGCAGAAGCGTCGGTTATTCTTATTTATCCAAAGCGTTATCATGTTTCACTTTCCAGCCGGTTTCAATTATTGTGAACGATGTTAATTCACTATGGCAACCGAACAATTTTGGAGGGACTCGAACCGATTTAATTGTAGGAGAGTTGCTTCCTGTTGCATTACCGTCAAGTTATTCGTGCAACAAGACCTGTGAAATTGTTGATTGCAAGAATGTGAACGGGCATCAAGCAACTTCGTTGATCAAAATCGGGAATAGAAACGGTTCTTTTTTTCATGCAAGTTTCACGACTATAGTAATGTATGTATTGTAAGTAATAAATCAAATTGCAAAACATTTTACATCGTCAGTGTTTTGTATCTCTCGAATAAGTTAAAGCATTTGATGTAAAAAAGGGTTTAGGAAACAAAATCATATGCTTCTTTTTCAGCCACTCAATGTAAGGAAGCATTCATTGTTTGATCCTTCTGTGAGCCGGATCTGTGCATCCGTCTTCGATGCGGCCAGAAACATCCGGGCTGGTATGTGGGAGCATTGTCAAACGGAAGGAAATGGAAAGGATCACAATCTCAGATGTTATGAGAAAAATACTGTTCGCTACTAGGACGATAATGGGGAATGGTTCTTCTCAGGATGAAAGCGAGTGTGTGGTTCATGCAGCATGGTTCATCTCAAGATTTTACGGCGAGGCGCAATAATGAAAAAATGGGGATTATTTTTGTTTTGCATAGACCATTTCCGATTCACTAGGGTAGTTTCCAGGGTGACCAGAGAATGTGACTGAAGCCGTTTTTTGTCAGTATTATTTAATGCAAATAGAGATGGATAGAGAGATTATTTCGGTAGATTTTCTTTTCCGGAAAATATCGGTTACAGATGGTGTTTGCCATTTAACAACCTTTTAAGGCTTTCCCCCAACTGGTCACCCTGTGGCTTGATTTCTTGCCATGAACACGCACAGTGCATCCTCCGCGCATCCGGTCTGGATTTGCTCTGGTCTCTTTCCATTATTTTGATTTTTTTTTAAACACAGCCTCATTGTAGCGCACCTGCAGCGTGCGTGTGTGCGGTGTACATTCCGTGTCTCTTTTCGACACACATTCACCGTTACTTCGTACCGTTTCCGACCGTCGTGTTCCGTCGCATTCTTTTACGCAGCATCCGTCCGGAGATACTTCGAAGCAACTAGAATGGCGCGCAAAGGATGGGAAACGGGAAAATACGAATTGACGCCTGCATTTGTTTTTATATGGAGTCCTGGGAACCGTCTCGTCCTCACGGGATACATGCACGCATCTCCGCATCTCACTCTCTCTCTCACTCGTCTCTGTTTTGTTTGTTCCGCATCGCGCGCGCGAACTCTCTCTCGCGCGGTGTTCCTGTTTTCTCACCGGCATTCGCTCGCACTGAAACGATTGTGAGAGTGCGATGACATTGAGAGTGCGATGAAATTGCGTGGCTGTCAGTCCGCCGCGAACTGTGCCCGAAGTAGGTTGATGAAGTGTTCTATTCTGGCTCGGACACCATTCAACTTTTTGGTGGTGTTGTCTCTATTTCTTGGAATTTGCGAGGGGCTTCATGAGATTCTGCGAAAGTGAAAGCCCGTTTATCGTTGGTTCTGGCTAGAACCCGTGCGTGGATTGTTTCACCGTGCGATTATACGGAAGGGAAACCCACACCTTTATTTCCTTCGGTGTGCAGAAAAACCCTTGGTCGGTTAGGGGTTGTGCGCGCGCTTCTGGCAAGTGACATCTCTGCGGTCCGCGTTGAGTGTTACAGCATCCCGAAGAAAGTGCCTGCTAAACGCCGTGGATTGATAAACTTGTTTCTGGTTGCGGGATCAGTTTTGTCGGGATTCTTTATTTGGCTCGTATCGTCTCTGCAGTGTCTCGAACGGCAACATCGTGGTTGCAATGGTAACGGCGACACCGAGATTCGGCGGAAGGATAACCGCAATGGCCCAGTGCCGTGGCAGGCATACAGCGGAGGAATGTCCTTAAGCTGCTCTCGCCTGAAGTGAAGTTTGAGTGAAGCGAAAAAGAGGATAGCAGGCCGGGCGATGTGCTGCATAATAGCGGAAGTGTGTCTCTGGAATCACCACAGCCTACTCAAAAATGATAATCGCAATCAGTCGCGCGTCCAGGCACCATTTTGTGAGCATGGCGAAAAAAAATCGAGTAGCTTCAACGTTTAAAGCAATCGAAGGCAACGGTTAGAAACCGCACGGAAAAGGCCCGTGAAAGTAACACGTGCAACACACATATTCGCTAAATTAAATCGATATATCAATCTAGTAATCTACGGCGGACTACACTCCCGAGGAGCCAGTGTCCTAAACCTATTTATTGTATTTATTGCAACTTTGCACTATCATTGTTAGTTGGTTGTGCGATTGCGTTAGTCAAGTAATATTCAAGGCTAAAGTAAAACAAACCAAGCAAACCATGGCAACAAAGTCAGTCTCTAGCTCTCCCGGATGCTCCCGAGATGGGAGAGTTCGTCATCGGCCAGCGAGAAGGATGCGTCTATTGCTACCGATTGTTCTGGGATGCTGCATTGCCATAGCTAACGGAACAATCGAGCAGATGATGATAGCACCGATAGGTAAGTAGAAATTGGGAATGGGTGGGGAGTGCAAGAAGCTTTAATCCCTGGGTCACGAGGTCGTTTGGAGATAGTTTAAACCATATGTAATTTTCTTGTGAGGTTAAATCTTACCTCGAAGAGCTTAGCACAGTGTGATACACTAGCGGAAAATTCCCCTAGAAGGATGCACATAGTACGATTCCGTACGATTTTCTCAAAACAGGGTTTCCCGGAAGGGAGCCGGCTGGTGGAGGGATGCGTGCGTTGTGCCGGGATGCTTCCGGAGGCTTGTCGGGTCGGGAGGTTTAATTGCTCCGATATGGTAATTAACCCCTTTTTGAAAGCCGGAGCAGCTTTTACTGCTGACAAGCGAAGGATGTTGACGCATTCGTGGAGGAAGGATGCGAGAAGGAATCTTTTTTAAGAAAATTGGAGTCATTTCCTGGAAAGGTTCCTGCTAGGGGTTCCATTGTATTCCGCAAAATAACGTTAGAAAGGCGCCCTTTCAATCGACACAGGAGTTGTAGCATTTTCGCATGGTTGTCAATGAGTGGCGTTTAAAAATAGATCATCGTGTAGTGAACAGACAAATGAAAATAAGGCCATTGCTGAGTTTACGAAATGGAATTTTGCGCTATTTCTAAAACACAGACTGTTCCGAGAAATTCGTTGAAAGATGCACATGTCTGGATAATTCACTTCACTGGCATGCTCCGCGGAAGACATATTTTACTGTACTGTAAGCTAACAATTTTCCACCGGTTAATACATCAAAATAATTTTGCAAAGAAATATCTCTATTATGCCAAAATCCATTTCTTCACCGTTTTACCCTTTTCCATTTTTTTCCACTCAATGGTTTTACTTTGAACAGACATGGATTACAAGGAGCAAGTGTTACAATTGAACGTTGTAATGATGATTAAAATCATTGATGAAATTTTGATTAGATACGTAAAATTAAAGTAATTTCACAAAAAAGCGACAGTCTCAATAAATTGAACAAGGGCTAAGGCTTTCATGCTACTTACAATCGTTAAAAATTAAGGCTTGTAAATGCGTTCATAAATAAGGGTTTAATTAGGAATTCTATGCTTTCACATGCTACACTACGCCAATATCCTCGAACAAATCCATCTGTAATCCGTACGAACAGGATCCCCAGAGATTATCGTATCTGTAGGATCAACTATGTTGGCTTCCGGTCTTGGAGGGCTCTGATGGTGTTGCTCGAGTACATAAATAAACTAAAGTAGAACCACGATTATCTGAGCACGGATTAGAAGCGACTGGACGAAGAGAAAAGCTCGCAGAGATCATATTGCTTAGCTCAATGAGACGATAAGTTTATTTAAAGAAGCAGGGGGTTTAAGTTATATTAAACAGAAAAATTTCATATTTCTAGTTAAATTGAAATAAAGCCTTTTTCTCATCTATCTACCCGCCCATGGAATGACGGTATCTCCTGTCTCTTTGCTGTTCGTGGGTCTATGGTTGTTAAATGGATCGAAGAGGATCGGTAAGCTGCGAACAAGTGTGTACTCCTGTAGCCAAAAACCTGCAATAGGTCGCATGGTTGAAAGCTGTAATTTGACAACTTGAACAAGAACCAGCCTGGACTGGCACGGCTAGTTGCAATTAAGGTCGCACCTTTCGGCACCTTGTTTCAGTGGCAGACACATTCACTAAATCCGTCCGTCTAAATTGGTTCGAGGCTCGGTGGTTTGCAATAAAAGAGGGGATCACATTCCAGAATCGGTCGGCCACCCTAAGGAAGATGCAATGTATGGCAGTATACACTTGTGGGTACATGTGCGACAATAAAAACGAACTTAACGGCCCGTTTGACAGTCGAGCCTGTAGTGTGGCCCGTGCTTCACCTTTCTCGAACTGGCACATAAACTTGTTGTTGTCCAGCGTGCAGCTGGGAGTGATCAGTCACCCAGAACCGTCTCGGGACCGTGTCTATATGTATGTGTACGCGTGTGTTTGCGACTATGAGGGAAAGGATTCGGCACGGTGGCCATAAAACCGTTAAAAGCAGAATATCCTGAGCCCTTCTGTGGCCTTCATCTGGTTCACCACCGAAGGAGCAACGTTTGGGGCACAGCGATGACCGAGGCAGCCCAGTTCCCCCTTTTGCCACCATTTCGTTTGCTTTGGGTGAAGAGTTTTATTTCGGCTACCATCAAGGATACAAATTCACGTTTTTTTTTTCACCCCCCGGATCACCCTCGGCCTGCGAACCGTTATTGATATCGGAAAGGGTTTTCCGAATGGCTGGTCGCTCGCTTGTAAAGTGGCTGTTTAAGTTTAAGGGTTGTGCAAATATTATCAGGCACACTCGCATTACCACAGCACGGGGTGAAATTCGCTGCCCGAACGAGGAGCACACCGGTTCTCGGAGGAGTAGTGTAATCGTATTTTTGTGGCGTGGGAAGAATCGTAAATCGTGTTTATGACGAACCCGGGGTTTCGATGAGACTTTAAATAAGCCGGTGCAAACAAAGAATGAATGAATGGGACATTTTTGGCGTGCACAAGATATGGTACTGGTTGGTAAATACATTACTTTCCTTTCCGCACCCTTTTGTTGCCTCAAAACTCCTCTCAAGGTAAGAATCGTACGATACGCATAGTGACGCTTAACTATTACTAAGCTTTTAGATTAAGTGACACTTCTTTTACTTTTGGTATGCTGTACTGGGGTTTCCTTATGTTTTCCGGATACCGGAAATTACCCTTGGAAAACGTATAAAACATTTGCGGGAATTAACTCATTTAAAAATACTTTATCTGCCACGAACGGAAAAAAAATCCAATACTTGTTTGTAGCTCATCAATATGTCAGCTGCATTTTTCTCATCATAGGAAATAAAGGGTTACTAACGGAGAAATAAAGGATTACTCGATGTCCACATCGAACTCTGGCCGGTTGCTTGTTCCTTCCGGCATATTCCCGCCCCGAGACGCATTTGCGTAATTATGGGGCAATGCATTAGCACCAACCGGAACCACCATCCCTCTCGAAAGGTCGAAGCGCAAAGAAAGTGGTATTATTTTGTTTTCTCGCTTGACAAGATAAATAAACCGACCCTCGAAGCTGTGGTCGCCTCCTTTGGTTGCGGTGCGGTTGGCTTAGTGGAAAGCCCAATTGCCACCGGGACGAGTAACAAAGACAAAGGGAAGAAAATTACTACCGTCCACGGTTGGGAGGCAGCTGATTGGATTCTGGGGCCCTTCGATCGGGCTGAATTGGTTGGAAAATTTATCGGCGAGCAAATATTTTCCTTTCTAACACTATTTTGTTCACCATTTTTCTTTTCATGTTCCCGCCGCCGGCTGCTGCCGATCCTGATGATGTTCGTTCGCAAACATGAAAACGAAAACGAACAAAAATCGAACCGTCCACCTTCACACTGCCCTCTGGTGCAACGGATTTCCTCGGCCTGGCTGCGTTCTTTCTTGCCCTCGCTCGTTTTGCTCCAACGCCCACCGCAGAGGTCATCGAGGAGTGGGGCTGCTATGACACCGAAATACGGCTGACGTGCGGAAATCTTGAGTCGAAAATAGCGATCCTCGAGGCGCGGTTCACACCACACTGCCAGGACCAGCGCAACTGTGTCTACATGGACGAGAACAGGTAAGCTGGGCGTTCCCATTTGTCTTCGGCTTTCAACGCCAGCGCACAGCGTGCTGCTACTTTTTATCTGCTGCGTGTTGCCTCTTTTTATCTTTTTGTTTGGTAATGTGTTGAGAAATTGATTTCATCGGGGTTCGGGTCAATTTCGGGGAGCACGAGTTTATTTTATTTATGTTTGCTTTAAATTTCTCTTCAATTTTAGACTCCTTTTTTCCTATTACTACCTTTACAGTTCAGTTTTGAGTTCTCATTTAAGCTTATAGAACAACAATAACGTATCGCCCCTTAAATGTTTAAAGTATGCAACTAAAACTTAAAGTACCGAGAACAAAATATGTCATGTGATCCATTGTACTTTCTTCAAACTCTTGTTCATAGACTTCATGGCAGACGGTTGGACTACGAAATCGTGTGACCATTAAATACATCTCAAAAGGATACAGGTCTTTTTTACGATATATTTTTGCTATGAAACAATTTTGACAAGGAAACGCCAAAAGGCAGTATCATCTATTTAATTTGTATAAAGTACCCGGCTTTGCTCGGGAAAAGTGAAGACTTTTGGATAAAAATATTATTTAAGGGATATTTTTACGCATCCCGCTTTTATTTGTCATGGTAAGTTCCCTGAAATAACGTTCACTTTCTGGGAGTTTGAGCTTCCCTAGACCCTTGCGTTAATATGCTCTTCTTCTCCAAATCTTTTGGCTATGTTATATTTTTCGATGTTAGTTTTATCAACTTTTTACACCCTTTCCCCCTTTTTTTCGATGTTAGTTCCTTGCAATTACGTTGACTGTCTGGGTGTTTAGCTAACCTAGGACCTTGAGTTAATATATCCTGCTTCTCTATGGACAGCGTTCTTCAGCGAGGTTGTTAGCAAAATAGAAGAAACGTTTTTTTTTTACTTTTTCACATTATGGGTATCCTCTAAAACCTGATCGCAGAGTGATAGGCGAATAGATAGAAGGCGAGGTGTAGTGGAAAATTCAAGTTGAAAAAGTGTTCGGACCCGTTGTACATATAGCAAAAATCCCAAACTTTGTTTTATATATTGAAAGAAAAGATAAAAAAAAAACAAGTTGACTTTGCAATGGTTTGTTTTGAATTGATTTATCAATTATTTGCTCGCACGATTTCTGCAACAAAAATCTAATGGAGCCGAATCTTCTTGAAAAAAATGGACATAACTGCGCTGCATGTGTTAACACTTCCATGGTTGCCTCTTCCCACTGACCGTGGGAGTGCTGGTTGCCAGACATCGCATGTATTAAATTAGTACAACTACATGTTTTAAGTATGCAATACACTGGAGTCCATCAGCTGTGCAGGCAAGCAGGCAGCCAGGGCAGCTAGAGGAGCGATGGCATGTTGCATCAACAAACAAATCCTTCGCTTTGTAGCCACGCTGTGCTTTCGCAGCTCGTCATGCATGCACATCTTCGCTATCAACCATGATGGCGTCAAGGGTGGGATTACCCCGCGATGAAACGCGCCGACTGATGGAAAGTCTACCTCCTCCTTGCGAGGAAGGAAAACTTATTTTCTTTGCCGTCGCACGTACACCTGCCCTAGACCCGTCTTTCAGCAGCCCAGCGGGGTTCGAACGATCGTTTACGTTGTTTTCTGCACGAAACTCCTTGCTCGTCAGACCTTGACCCGGTCCGGCGGCGGATACGATGGAGACGCCGAGTGTCTAAGGAACCACAAGCGGACGAGAAGGAGGATGACGAAGAGGGAGAGAGAAAAGAAAACCCTGTTCGTAACACTCGACACGACGGTGTCACTTGTTCTTGCCGTGTCCTACACTGTGCTGCACCTCTTCTTCGAATATATGTTATGAGATTTCTTTCTCCACCTATCTCTCACACTTTTTCTCTTCCTCCTTCTGCTTCATTCCCTCCATCTCTCTGCGAAGAAAAATTACAACCGAGGCCAAAGTTTTCTCGTTTTTCCTAATTTGATATTATGTTCTGCCCTTTTTCCGTGCGCGCTAGTTTTCGCCCCATTCTTTCCGTGCGCGTTTGCCAGCAGCAGCTGGCGAAAATGAAATTTGTGCAGGCGTTGGAAAAACTGAGGCGACAGCGTCGTCCACCCATCGAGCTGCGACACGGAAGATGCAAAGTTCTTTTGCGTCTTTTTTCCGGCCTCCAGCAGCTTCGTCTCGCTCCCTGTATCCTTCCGGATGCTGGACGAATGGAAATGTCTCTTATAATGGAGGTGAAAAAGTTTTATCACGCAGTTGGTGACGGACGGTGCCTCCTGGCTCTTCCTCCTGGACGCCTGCGCCAGTAGCTCGCCCCCCGAACTAGGTTGACTAATTGACGGGGAAGAATTGTTCATGCACGAAACCACTATTTCTCGAAGACGGCTAGGACAAAATAAAAAGGAATCTCAAATCCAAAAACCTTGGAAAAGCTCTCCGCACAACGAAGGAGAGCATCCGTCGCATCTAGCCAAGGACAGTCGCTACGGAGAAGCAGAAAGTATGTGCCTCCTCCGCTGCATTGTGTCGAGTGTATAATTACTTCTTATATTTCTTCGTTTTTACAATGAGAAGGAGTGTTTCGCGTGGTGGTTGTGCTCGGTGGGAAATTAGTTGTTTGCCTGCAGGATGCCCTTGCGTCGTAGCAGTCTGTCCGGCCCGTGTACACAGGTCCAAGTAGCAAGAATAGTTGTGGAGAAAGTTTAATTGAAATAAATAGAATATTGCATTCTTTTTTGGATCTTCGTTTTGCCCTACCACCGCTGGTAGTAACGAAGAAATTTTCAATTAGATGATATTGGAATAATTCAATTAGAAGAAAGCCCTTAAACGTTCCATTCGCTAGCAGCATTTCTTTTCTTTCTGTTTCTGGGTGTTTTAAAATTTGGGAAAAATAAATTTCATTTTAAGTATTCTTTTCGAAACAAAGTTTTGAAACGATGTTGTAAAGGTGCAGAGCAAGTTGCTGATCAAGTAAAATTGAAATGTTAGGAATACGTGTATATTTTCATATAATTTTGGAGTAACTATTAAATAATGCTGTTTTTGATAAAGTTATTATTGATTCTGCTCTTTCACAGTGCTGCTGCTAGATTGTTCCTAAAGAGGAGTATAATCGGATGAGACAACAGTGATTTTCCTTCAGAACGTATTATCCATCTTCCCAAGGAAATATTGCTTTACATTAAGATGGATTCAAGGCACCTTGCTAGAGGCAATTCGAATGTTAAACCATTTAGAATCGTCTGTCAAAGTTTTAATTATGATCTCCTACACCGAATTTACTCAATAATTAATGACCGAATGGGATAACCCAGAAGCCGTCGAAGGATATTGTAATTTTGTTTGTTATCCAGAGCTTTTTTTTTATTTGAAAATGTAATATTCGAGGATACAAAGTGCTCCACCTTTTATTCTGTTTTCCATAACCCCCCGCTTGGTTTCGGTAACCCTGCTTTTGTGGAAATTTGGGACATCTACATGCATGTTATCTCTGCCGTCATTTTATGTAAAGATGGGTCCGGTCGGTGGATAAAGCTTGATTCTTCCAATTTATGCGACCAAACGCCGGCGCGAGTGTGCCACACAGAATGTCAATGTTTGTGTACCGTTGTCTGTCCTTCCCGGTTCCCTAGGGCGTTGTTGGGTGGGCCGTGTGTGGTGTGCTGCTACGTTTAAAATGCCTGGAGGCCTCAGCAGAGAAAGCCCATCTCCAAAGGAAGTGTTTGATTTTTCCTTTTGCGTTGTCGAAAGCTTGCGTTAGGCCAGGGCAATGCGAGGCAGTGGGTTTTGGGAAGTTGGAAGTTTTGGAGAGAGAAATAACATACAAAAAAAAAAAAAAACCGACGTGAACGTGATGGAATTCCGACGGCGGTTCGCTTGGTTGGTTTTCTTTAGGCCGAGGCGCTTTTCTTCCCCGTGGAACAGAAGGGGAAGCTGGTGAGAAAACACACATCACGTTTCAGTCACACGGAATGTCGTGGATCTTTGTTTTCTCTCATGCTGGCGTGTTTCGATTGGAGGCGGCTTTTTCCGCGTCTCAAGGATGGCAGTTGGGCCTTTATTCAAATCACGTACGCCCAATGAAAACGGAACGGAACAGAAAAGCGTTCGACTTCGTTATATGCACGGGACGCACGCTTCATCGAAACGCATCAAAACCTTCCGACACATTCCGCCCATCCCCAACACGTCAACACATTCCGTTCCCGGACGAGCTGAAGCGTCTCCTCTCTACTTCACCGAGGGTAACTTCCGCTCAAATGACGCTCTTTAGTGCCAAACGTGTTGGGTCGTCTTTGTTGGAGCCGAAATGAAAAATTATGCTTTTCAAACCGATGAACCGAAGCATTGCTTGGCAGCAGTCGAGCAAGTTCCCGAGATGATGGTCCAGGTGGTAGCAGGGGTAACGCTAACGGACTAACAAAAATCCGACTCTGGACAACGTGTCCGATGGGATAGGAAACATGAGATTGCACAAGGGAGTGCACTTTACAGTGAACAATCCGTTTCCCTAAGAGGATATCCTGTGAAAATTGGGCGGTTCTGTGGTCCTGAAATATGTTCTGACCCAGTTACGGCGATCTGCAGTATCTCGCCGGTGCAAACGTGTACTAACGTCCAAATGTGCTCACCCGCGGCCCACGTTCACCGACGGTTGGGTTTTTCCGAACGAACCGGTCGCGCTCCATAGAATTGTGCGGTGCGGAAAAGTTTGCGCATCCTCCGAAACCGCTGATGAAAGTCGTGTGTACTGGGTAGGCCACAACGGGGGGAACGTGATTCTGGATGTGCACCAGGCCATTCAGGGGCGCTACGTACGTAGCTCGCCAACGTACTCGACTAGATTAAACCAGTTGTTTTTCATCCGCACCGGCTCCCTGGGAAGGCTCGGAAAAGGGATAAACATCCTGCCCACACTATTTGCAAATGTTTGGCGATACTTTGCCAGTGCGCCCGGTCTACGCCAGAGGGCGCGTTTAGGAGGCTCTGGTGGGTCAGCCGGTTTGAGGCCTGCTAATAAACAGCTCCACGGTACAACGCAAAAAGCCAAAAGCCCCGGGAAAAACGAAAAGTGTGCCCGTATCATCGTTATTTTTTCCCGAATTCAAAGGCTACCCTGATGACGATGATGTTGTTGCTGCAAAAGACGATGGTGGTGACGATGACTTGGTGGGCTGTTTCGCTGGTTTGGAAGTCATCGTCGTGGGCTGCCCCGGCGCCGGGTGGTTTACGGGTGGAATAAATTAATTACTCCTCTGATTGTTTTCGGCCTGACGTTTGGGAACCCTCTTTCTTCGAACGAGGATCCCGTACGTCCTTGTTTGTGGGGAAGGGAGAGGGGAGCTGGATAATTGAGCGACGATGGCGAAAGGCGAGTGCAAACCGCAACATAATAACCATACCTGTCCGGTTTAGACGGGGGGCCTTTCCCTTCAATTTTCCGTTTCCTTCAGCGATCGCCATCTCCAGGGACGCTACGTTTGGTTCACTAAGCCCGACGAACGGCCCTGGAACTGTCCGGCGTTACAATGAGCTCGTAAAGTAACTTCATCACCGTACCAGTTGGCAAGGATTTCGCCCGGCCAGTGGAAGCAAATAATAAAATCATAAAATTATGCTGCCACCAGGGTGGTCTCCTCCTCTTGCGGTGGTAAATGGGTATGATGGGGAAAAATAGGCGAAAGTTACACAGCAGTTTGATAAAGTTGTTCATTAAGCGGTACAGTGTGCCCGAGACACAAATGGGCTAAGTTTCGTGGGATGGGGAGTGGGGAGTCCGTTCAGGGATCAGGCGGCATGTTACATCAAAGTGCTCGGCTAAGGGAGCTGCTTCCTTTGGCTATGTTGCTCTGTTCGACGCACGCTGGAGACGGTTATTAATTTTAGCAGTTTTATTATTCCCCTTTATCCTACCTGGATTATACAATAATGTTGCGAAATGACGATCTGATTTAGTTTCTCTGTGACGTTTGGGGTATACCTACAGCTTTCCGAAAATTCGCTTCGGAAGCTCATATGCATTGAGCAAAAAGTGTAGATTATTTAAAAAAATTGATGTTTTACATTCGAGTGACGAGTTTTAAATAATTGTTCACAATTGCTCCAATGAGGAAAGCCGCCCTTGAGTCGGATGAAGGGTTGACTTTCCACGTACGTGAAAAGGGAAAAAAGTCTCGAAGAAGAGAAGAAGGAAAAGGAAAAGAAAGTCTATATTTTATTTACGATGCCGATTATTTCATTAGCGAAACGATATCGACATAATGATGTTTTTAGTTCTATTGGTACGTTGTTACTACGTTTTAACCGAAAAACAACAGTAAGTACAAAACAAAAAAACAAGATGTGCCTTAATTCCTCTTGCATTGGTTTTTAACATGTTGGAAAATGTAAACACACAATAAGGTTTGCGATTTTTTTTTTAATTTACTAAGGTCTGAAGGTAGTAAAATGTGGTATATTTCATATTTGTAATAACAGTGGAAGCGCATGCATTAACATTCGTATACTAAACTTATTCGTTTGAATTGCAAAATATGTAAATAAAATGTGTATTGTCCACTGCATGTATGGGAAATTTATCGCACACTCAATAAAATAAATGTTAGTTCTATTGGAGAATCAGGGTCTAAGATCTATGTGTATAATAATTGCTGATTTGTTTGTATTTTCTGTTTCGTTACTCAAAATGATTGAATTAAAAAAAAATAGACTAACAGCAACAAGAGCTCGTTAACCCTTTTCTTTGTGAATAATTCGTGGTTCAGCTGTGAAAACTTCAGTTAATACTTTTAATGGAGTACATGTCAGCTCGCATTCACCCAATAAAATCAACCGGCTAATCTTAATGGAAAGTTGGAAATGGAGCTGTGGAACTGCATCTCGGAATAATCTCATTATTCAAACTTACGTCGGTGAAAAAGTGTCCCCGGTGGAAAAACACACTGTGCTTTCTTTGCGCCTTCGCCTGGCGTAGGGATGCGCACCCGGGAAAGTGCAAACGCTGCAATGACCCAGTTTCATCTGCGACGCCTTGCTCGCTACGATGGGCGGAATCAAATGGAGGAGGCTGGCGGATAGAAGTGCACTTAACTTCTTCGCCATTGCCATTCGCCCGGCACTAGTGGCCGCAAACACTGTTGCCTTTGACCAGTTAACACTTTAAACACGACATTATCGCCAGCGTAACCGATGCTGGCAGCGGGCGTACTGCGGACCAATTGCCGCTGAACAGGGGCGTAGCGCTGAGGAGGGTTGGTCGGCAGAGAAAACTTTTCTGCTCGACGAAAGTTTGCCCTGACGGTTCGAACATTTGTCCCTAGAGGATGCACGAGGGGACCAGTTTCTTCCTCTTCTTTCTAATGAAAAGTCTCCCATGCGAGCGTGCGAAAATGTTGCAGTAAGCGAAAACGTTGTTGAAAATGTCACCGAAAAGTCAAGCGAGTCCTTCGGAGCGTCCTTCGTGTCCTGCCTATTGGCAGCATTGGCAAGAATGTTTCACGCTTTTGTTTCCGTTTTTTTCCTCGCAGTATTCCAGGAGTGTGACAAGAAAAACGAGAATCGTTTGCAACATATGTCCGACTTTCTTGGTCATAGTTTGCACTGGTCCGGTGCTTTCGTTTTGTCTTCCCTCTGCGTTATGGTCCTTTTTAATACAATAAGCTACCCTCTACAGTGGTGACAGTGGTTCTAAGAGGAGCAAACTGTTGAGAAAAGAGAGTGTAACGTAACTTGAAGTGATAGTTTACGGAAACTTAAAAAGATCAAATCCTGAATAATTCTATAATATCTCCTAGCATGTCGTAACCGTAATTTTTGCATTTTGGTTTTGGTTCAATCCACTTAAATTGTAGATTAATTGAAAAAGAAAGAAAATCGTTCATTTCCAGCTTGTTTTGTATGTTTAGAAATATTTTATTTGGTTGCAGATGAAAAATCCGTTTGAAAAAGCGTCTTTTTCGTTACTTTGCATTTGTTTCGTGTCTTCCATTATCTGCACTTTGCATCTGCGTCTCATCCCCGCTATGCACCGCACTTTCAAACTTTTATCCATGCTCTGTGTTTCTCTCTTTTCCGGGTTTTCGCTGCTGCTGCTTTAACACGACAGCGTCACTCACCCGTTCGCCTCGCAGAAGGTGGACAAGCTGATACTGGAAGAAACGGAAGCCGGCCGGCGCTTCCTGGCCACGCTGCGACGCAATCACGAAAAGGAAATGATGGATGCCGCCGGTGAATCGCAACTGAGCACCACAGGTCGGTCCGGTGGGAATGAGGGGGGCACGGTCGTGGCCGCCCGTTCACTTGCGGCGAAGGACAAGCGCAGTTCGCTGCGGGCAACGCTCGAGCATCTGATCGAGCGCTATTTGCGCCGGTTAACGGCGAGGGGCGACGACGAGGAGAACAACGGCGAGGAACACGAGGAGGCGTCCCGGTACCGGCGTCAGTCGCCCGCGGTCGACGGCACGCTGACCGTTGTGGGCCTCCGGCAAGCTTCGGAGGGTGAGGAGCAGACCGAGGTCGGAACGAGTGTCATTTCCAACTCGATGGAAATCACGCTGCTCACTAACGATACAGATACGAACCTGACGGATGCTTGGGATGGATCGGAGCGGCAGCAGCAGCAGCGGCAGTGGAAGGATTCCGGTAACGGATATGGATTTTCCGGCCCTTCGGTTTCCGGCCAGTCGTCGGACAAAGGTGCGGAGCTCGCTCATGAGAGCGGGGCACGGCGGGACACGGGCTGGGATCGAGATGCTGGAGCGAGCGCAGGTGAAGAACGTGTTCCACATGGGGCTGGTGGTGGTGAGGGTGTTGGTGTTGGTGGTGGTGGTGGTGGTCGTGAGGATGCTGTTGGCCAAGAGCGTAGTGCAGCAAACGGCCACCAGGGGGCCGATGTGAGTGCAACCCGTGATAAGCTCCGTGATGGTGATGGTAACGGCATGCCGTCGGGAGCCCATGAGGAAGGGGTTGGCGGCGGCGAGGGGGCTGTGAAGTCTCCCGGAAGTGGTGGAGGACTGCGCCGGCAAAAGCAGCGGGAGTGCGGCAACGTTCGCAAGCGCGTTTCGCAGCTGGATCGCTTCGAGCTGGAGCGGTCGATGCGGAATGGTTCCTTCCGGGAGTACAACATCCGGAACGCTCTGAACTATCGGTAAGTTGTTTTTTGCTCGTTTTTTGTTAAATTCAAACGGCCTTTGCAATCCATGATCGTACTATATAACGATACAAACTACTACCACGAAGAAAGAAGAAACCACGGTTAAACAATATTTGAGACACAACTTTTAAATCCAGGATAATTGTTTTAGAAGCATTGTTCGCGAAAAAAAGAATCAACAGAGTGTATTACGCTGTGAAGAAGTTTGCGGATGGAAATGAATTTAATTTTAAGTACAAGGTCTCGAATAGCATCAATACCAATCAATGCCAATGATCCTCTAACTCCTGGATATCATCGCTGTAGTGCTGCTACTACATCCTTTATGGGAGAAGATAAGCGATCTGAGCGAGCGAGAAGAGGCTGACGTTTCACATTTCTTAATTTAGTTTATTCATTTAAACGAACTGAATGGTTGTGAATTGTTTCAGCAGTTGAGTTACCCTGGGGAATTTTTCTAATCTAAATTAACCAAAATGATGCAATACTTGGCATAACAAATTAACGTCAACTCTTCTTTTTGGTCGATTCCTGAATGCGAGCTCGCTGAGGAGCTAAAAAATAGGGCTTGCCTTTTAACCATTGTCCAATCCGCTTTAAATATGTTTCAGTGTGGTATGCCGTATGCTTCAAATAAATCTCTCTTTGGTCACTTGGTAGACTTCCTACAATATATATTTTTTAATACAACATCTTTCGTGGATGAGGTTTGCAGGAATGGCAATGTTTTCGTTAACTTCCAAGTCCATCATTCGAATTTTATAAAAACCAGTACGCGTTGATGTTATGTTCACTATAAGTAAGTGTACGATCTTCTGGTTTTTTAGAAAATTGCCTAATTGTTTACCTCAAAGAAACCATCGTCTTCGCATTAGCCGTTCAAGTTTGATTTGGAATCTTGCGAAAGTTATTAATACATGGTATTTCCGCTTGCGACACAATTGTCAATGTTGATGTAATTGGGCAACCACTTATTCTATTGGAGCGGATTGTAGGAATTCCTAGATAAGTATTAAAATGACTATGTAAATAAAGCGATAGCTAATGGCATTGCGCTCTGCGGATACGACCCGATACGGTTCATTTGGTTCAAAGGTTTGTCCGCAGATTGATTGAGACACATTTCTCAAAGACCGGCTCCGCTTTGACCGTGGTATTTTCCCCCCTCCTCGTCCTACTGCTGTTGTTGCTACGCACCGCGGATAGCCGGATCGGTGACGAGATTTATTTAGATTTATCCATCAGTTCCGCCTTGCGGAAGGGCTTCCCAGAAGGCGCTCGGTACCATCTTGCGATGTGCACGCGCACACCCCGGTTTTCTCGGCCCACCTTGCTACCTCCGCGCTCGAGCAATTATGTGGCCCGCGTGAGAGCTGCCCCATGCAGCGTGAAGTGAAGCGTTTCAATTATTATCAAACGATGGCTTAGAGCTCCTGACTTGGCTATGACCGATATTTCATTTTATTTTTGCCCTACATGAAAATTCTTACGCGAGACTTCCTAAGGTCGGAAGGTGGGATTTGCGTTTTTTATGCTTCTCTTATTTAGGGCCTTCCCGTTCCACTTCGCTTCGCAAATTGCCAACGAAACGGAGCGGAGAAGATTGTTTTTCCTATTTCCTTCTTATGAAAATGAAACTCCGTTTGAAGATACATCCGCTCGGGACGGAAATTTCTCGTTTTTGGTGCAGGTTTTTTCCTCATGCTTTATAGAGCACAGCTTCGCAAAACCGGCCGCTATTTAACCTTTCCAGCATCTTTCAGTTGGCTGGTTGCTTTCCATCTTTGTTAGGATTTTTATTTTAAAGAACATCGTTCTTATCCTCCCAAGGGACTGCGTGGGCAGGATGCGGGCGTATTGCATCGATTGACCTTCTTCTTGTCCTTGTTGTCTTATGTTGTTGTTGTTTGAAATTTCTTTATTTTCGCCCGTTTTGTTTTTTCTGCCTCGACTTTGGAGATCCGGCTTCGGTTGAGTCGGAATGGAGAAGCGGAAGTGTTCTGCTTTTCATGCCTAGCATACGAAGGTTTGATCGAGATAGGAATAAACAGAAGGAAGATGAAACCGGCATCGGCATCGATGGAGTTTGTTTTTCTTTGATACATCATCAGGTTTTTCATAATTAAGTACGATTCGATTTGGGGTAGGCGTATTTATTTTTCCAATCGCTTCGTTGTCGGCACCGTGGTTAGGGATTTTTTTAACTTGTTCGGGGTTTCTTAAATAATACTTTTATTTTTCGAAGCGTTTTCCTTTCTTTCTGAATTTGTTGAATCTTATTTGTTTGGACGTTTACTGTCCATATTATACTTGAAAACAGCTGCAACAGCCTGCTGATGAAATCGTGATGTATCTTGGTGTTGAATCCAATGTTTACCACATACCATTAAACATGTATATATTTAAAAAAAAACATCAATAGAACCATCAGGTACCAAACATTTGTTGTTCTACAGTTCTGTCCTTGTTGCTTGTTGAAATGATGTTATTTATATGTTATTTAAAAGCTAAGAAGCAAATGTATCAGATAAAATATGAAACGCATTACCGCATAAAATATGTCCAAATGTTGTGTTGTTATATCTCATGCATAATGTTATGTTGTTTCGCATTGGAAATCCAATCGATGCAAATTTCTGTGATTCCGTTATTTGAAGCAGAAACCAATTCATTGGGCTTCACTGGGTCCACTGTGACTCGGGACACCGTGCTACACCAAGAATCTGCAAGTTGCAGTCACGTTTACCGATGATGGCATATCTGCCACTTTCTTGTCTCCGTTGGAAACGAGTGGAGAAACAGTATTAGCGGTCATTTCGACGATTCGCTAATAAAGCTCCTCCTCTTGCCTGGACTTCCACCCACGCACCGGAGTGAACCTTAATTTACCTAATCTGCCCCTTTTCGAGTATTTTGCAAGGAGCACCGTTCGGTGCACCGTTCGCCGGTTTGGATTCGAGCGCACCGCTTCCATAAATCCACTTAAAATTTGCACCAGCACTGGCGTCATCTCTATCCGCCAAGAAACGGTCAAGGTAGTGCCGAGCTCGTCAAACCAAATTCAGTTTCGTGCCCGCGTGGAGGTTGTCCCTCCATTCGAGCTATTGTTTTATGCTGACTGCAGACGTATTTGCATATTCATCCATTTATCCGGCAACAATCGGAGGGGGAAACTTTCGGAGGGTAAGTGGCGCAGTTCTAGATGCGATATTGTCAGGCAGCCTAGGCTTCTGTCTTGCTCGATCGGTGGATGTCCGACGGATGCTGCGGTGGAGGTTTCGTGGAGCGAGCGGCGCTTGGAATGCATGGAAGGAAGCCATAAAACTTTTGATGCGGCTTGAGCAGTCGTCATCGCCGCGGTACAATTTACGACGGCGGACGGAATTTAATGACGGAACGATGGTACCAATTTCTAAACCGTGCTATGCCCCTTGGAATAAGCCATCAGTAAAAGTGTAATCATGTTGAATTGCGCCCGTATTTTGTTCCTTGCTAACGATTTTTGTTCTTATCTACGCACAGAAAACAAGAGTGAAAGAAGCAAGGGCTGCTCCCGGGCGCAAACAATACCTGGCGAGCGAAAATTAACGCCAATTCACGGCCGGCCGGCAAGGTGGGAATGATTTTCCACCGAGAGCCATCCTTCCTTCGGGCGGGGCTGCCCCAACGTGTCGACATTCGCACAACATTGGCAATTGCCAAAAACATGCCCTCGACACCGCCGGCACTGGATTTGCTGACAGCTGGCCCAGCAACGGGACTAATTAATTATGCAACTTAATTTATTTTGCCATGCCGGGCGTCCTCCGGCGCCACGATGATGTCGGTAAAGAAAAACAAGGATTACGCCCCAGCTTCTAGGAGGCCATTGGTGGCTGCTGGATGGATGGTCTTGTCGGGGCGCTCGGTTTTCGGAAAGAGATTAGCAACTTTGGCCCACGGGGTCTTCACGCCAAGGTTAAGGTGTGCAGCTTCTGGGAAGATTCTATGCCGGCGGGTTAAATACTGACGGAGGAGATTGAATACAAAGCAGCCGCGACATTTCGGTAACCCTTGAAGGTGTACAATGCCTTTGATGATCAGCCAAATATGATATTTGTGCTATAATGCAACTTAATAATTGAATGTCAAGCAGGTTTTAATAAAGAGCTTGTCTCTTGTTACATCTCATCAAAATTGTTTCTAGAAGTATTTTATCAACTTCAACGAATTTATGTAACAATTGGCATTTGTTTTAACGTATGAAATTAATTTAAAAATACTAGAAGAAGTGAATATAGTAATCAGTACTGAAAAGGGCTACTGTATTTATGTAACACTGTTTTTTGGTGTACTGTGGTTTGGTGTTTGGTTTTGTAACCGTTGAACGATTTTCCACAATTTTCCCGTCATGATATGGGCGATTTCTTATTAGGCGCGGGGAGCTTATTGAAGTCATTGAAAATAGGTGGAATGCTTAAACATAATTTACCTTTTTGAATAGTTAAAGTTTGAAGTTTATCCCTTATTGTTTGGTCAAAACATCACAACGAACATTTCAAGCAAATGAAAAAGGAAATTTAAATGAAATGAAATGAAAGGGAAAAAAATGTTTACGTTTTGATATTAATTTAAGGGCCTTCAAACTGTGATAGTTTGAGGCCTCTAGTATACTTCATCCACCACTAAATTTAAGGGTTTACGTAGTTTGTGTTCTACCACTTCTCCATCGATGGCGCAATTCCGTGAAACATTTAAAAAAACCGGTAACAAATTGAAAAGTTCAACAATTTTGCCTGAATGCATTTCGCTGCGCATGGCGATATTGACACAAATTTGCCGCTGCCAATCGACAACTGCCGGTGTCGGTGATCGAACCGTCAGGAAAATCTCCACGCGAACGCTTCAAACCGGTCGCCAGGAGCGGACCGACGCGATGCTCCCAGAATATGTGACTCTAATCAATTAGTCCAATTAGCAATTAATGGCGAACGTTCGAGAGGGCGGTTTGTTCTGCCACTGCACGTCCTGGAGCTGTCGAGCTGAAAGTAAAATCCAATGCTGATATCCTGCCACGAAGTGAAAACCCGTTGCAATGTGTTGCGGTTTTCTTTGGATGTTTTATTCATCGAGCTGGGATTGGAAATACTGGTACAAATGCTTGTGAGAAAGACACCCGGTTGCGTTTAGTTCGCCTCCACTAGCTCGTTTCGAAAAGCTGTTGAAATGATTCCCAAATTCAAGCATTATTTATTTATATGATTTTTGGTTTCACAGAATTACAAATATGTTCGTCTTGAACATCTTTTCTACCATTTTACCAAGCGTGAAAAAGGTCAAATAAACTCTAATATGTATGCGTTTCCCGTCAAGTACAAAACTTGTATCGTTACTCTAAGACTCCCAAACAATTTCAATGTACAAAAAGGTCTTGTAAAAATAAAATGAGGCCGGCCACACTATTTCCGTTGCACGCTTTAAACGATACATAAATGTGAAATCGATCCACCTGCGGAGTGACGTTTCGCGAGTTGCCAGCCCTGGCTTGTCGCCAGCTCATCTTGCCAGGGGTTTGACAAACCGGGTAATGAGCTACACCAGCGGGGTTTTATTTGGCGTACACCTGGATTTTCGCCCAAGCCCGCCAACGGTCGTCGTCCGTCATCGCAACCGGAAGACGCTGTTGATCCGGCAGACTCCGCAAACTCAAGCCCGAGAACGAGCGGCGTAATTGATGGTGTGACATATTCGTTTATTGTTGTGTATACATCTTATTAATGCAAACGAGCTATCGGACCCGAGTCGTACATCACTGTCAGAATTTTTGGCACCGCTCGAAAAAGGAAACCCTCCCGGTTTGGGGAGACAATCTGCCAGACCAGATCCGACCGCCCGGGAGGGGCAGGCTGCTTCGAGCTGTCACGGATGATCCACTTTGAGCCGATGATGTGAGGTATGAATTATGTTTCGATCACATCTTTCCGGTGCTAAGAAACGTCCCAATGAAACGAAGAAGCGGTTTCGTTTCGTTTCTTTTTTCTTTAAATATCTCTATCTTCGAAATGCCAGGCGATGGCTCTGCAGCGATGGTGGCGAATGGGAATGTAATATTTCACTAATTGCCAGCAGCAATCCTGCGCTCTCCGCAACGTCTGCGTCTTCGATTACTCAACGTCATGGGTGGCGTTATGAAAGAAGTTGCGGGAAGATTGATTCCAAATTTGCTCGATTGCTTTTCATTACAAGTTGGCCGTGCAGCTGTTCTTGGGACCATATGAATGGAATAATGATTCCATTCTATTTTATTTTTCAATAATCAATTATTCTAATATAATTTAACTGTCGTTCATGGTTTAAGCTTATTATGCAGTAATATATTTTATATAGTAGCTAACACGATACGCTCTGTACAAATTTCCCTAAAGTTTCTTCCATTTTCTTAATGCAATACAGCTGTTTAGAGATGGTACTTCATGATGACTCTTGCATTAGATTAAATATATCAGTATGGTAAAATATAATGAAAATATGTCTATATAGATATATACAGTTTTTGACAGCATGTGGCGAAGTTTCCTATCAAAATATCTAATTGTCCCTGGATTTCGGTTTAGTGAAAACATGCGCGATGGAACAGGTTTGATATCTGAATGTTGGTGAATATGAATTTCGGTCAGATTCAATTTTGGGGCACTTCGGTTAAACAAATTTGCCATGATCTAGTTTTCATTCCCGCATATTTACTCTGGGGCTTTTTTCATCTGCTTTCACGTTATCTCACCAATTATTTGCCAGACCTACAAAACCTTCCATTAGAAGGAGCAGCAAGCACATCAAGAACCTTATTTCTTCCTGCTTCGAACAACAACGTTCACTTTATCTTTGTTTCCGCTCAGTTTCCCGCCCCTAAGAAAGGAAAGTTGCAAGACTTTATTATGTACAACCGCTTTCTCTTGTGCCAGCAGTTCAATGAACCCTCACGAATTCCACGTGCGCCTCAGCGCGGAAGCGGTTTTCTTCTTGGTTTCCCTTCGGAATGTTGCCGGAAAATCCCTTCAACTGATACTGCAGGACGCGCAGGTACAGAAGGCGGTACCTTCGTTCTCGAAGGGTTTTTCCTCGTTACGAGCCGTTGAGTTACCGAAGGTTCTTATCAACTCGAAGGCAGCAAACGCTAGCCGGCTAGACTACATGAAGCCTACGTCTGCTTGGTATTGACTGCCTATCGTGCGGACAAAGTTTCTTCCCCCCTGTTGATGGCAGAAGAATAGTTAGCAGACGGCCAGCTCCCTTGTTCTCTCACCGCTCATCTTTGTGTTCCATAGCAACGAATGTCCTTAAATAATTCTGTTCGCTTCCATGTGGCGCACTCCAACGAACTACAGTCGGGGAGGAATAACTAACTACTCCTTCGTTTGTTGTAATCGAAATTGTCACCGAACATGCAATCGCAAATTTTCTCACCGCGGCCCAATCCGCGCTCCACGGCTTTGCCGCAGAAGTTGTGAGACCCTTTCGTTCATTGCTGTTGCTTCTTACTCCACAGGTGAGGGACAACGCGTTGGGAGTGTGTTTTAAATCTACTCAAGCCAACTTCCCAACCATGGCCACCGCACAAACACATAAAACTGAGCTCCGCAGGGGCGACCCGGTGGATACCGGTGTTGGGGTTGCTACTGATGGCAAAACGATGGAGAAGGCTGCAACATAGAAGCGAACCTGACGCGAGTCGTTTTCCACAACCCGCTTGTGGGAGTTGAAATGCGCAATGGATAAATAATGAAACGGATTCGGTGCCATAAGGAGGAAATCCAACCCGTGTTCCCTCGGAGCAATGGAAGAGGGACAAATCCAGGGAAGAGAATATGCGAACCCCATGGACTCCGGATTCCGGTGTCGATTCTTTAAAGAAGGATCGAGTCATAGCAGCAGGCGCAACTCTTGCATTAGGAATTGAGCGACATGTGAAAGGTTTTGCTCACTTCTTTCGACGTGGCTCTTAGCCAGCAAGACGACATGACAGGTGTAGATTTCACGAAAGTTTTTGACACTGTTCCAAGCTGGCTAAGTAGCGCAGTATATGATTCAACTGTTTCTTCTGCTTAACGCCCGACAACAGCAAGTTTGGGGATATATTTTTCAGTCGTATTAACCACCCGTGGATGGCACGGACGGCGATGTGTTTCCGCTTAAACGTTGCACGAGGGCTCAGTGAGGGAACGTCGATGCTCCTACGTCTAGAAACGAATGCTCCGGCCCTCAGAAGATTGACATTTATCCTGGAACTATGAACTCAGTGGAAGAAAAATGCGAAAACCGAACCGGTATCAGCTCTTCCGGTTGCTAAAGTATCCTTTTTCACATTCTCCCGTGCTTCCTTCCAGTGTAGACTTATCAATATCGATCCTCTTAATGCAGGCTTATGCAGTCACCCCAGAGAGTGAATGGAAGACGATGTTCACGAAAAGTTTCCCTACACCAAAACAGTTAAGTGGCGGGTAATTAAGCGGGAAATTTCCAATGTGTAGATTTTGTCCACTACTCCCTTGGAGCTTATTGGTGTTTGACGTAATCTGAAACAGGTTGTTACAAACCTAAAAGAAAATTTCAGGAATTTAAAAAAAACCGAGGAGACTAAAAGCCGAACAATTAAATTCTTATGCTGCGCGTTCATTGCGTTGCTGTACGGGCAATGCAAGCACGCAATTCTTTCACTAAGTTTGCTCAATTTATATCAGTATTCAATCAAAATCAATCTTCAAACATAATCGGGTGATGTCCATCACATCGTATACTTACGATTGATTTCTATTTATGGAAATGTGTTTCGCCCATTTTCGACGCCGTTCAACACGACATTGTCCTTTAATCGCCGTCTTTAAGATACTCAAACGAGACTGGGTAATTGAAATTTTGAAGATTAACAAATGAACAACAATACTTATCGAATTGTGGCCAAAAAACTTTTGTAAAATATTTTTCAAACATTAATTCTTTTTTCTTTTCGGATTAAACGACTGGTTGTACCCAGAATGTGCCCTTGATGCGTTTTATAACGAAGATGGCTTCTTGTCGGATTTATTTCTTGGTTGAAATCAAATTTTGATGTCTTCTTTAATATTAAAAAATACTCATTTTAGTTAGAAGCAAAACTTTGCAAAGCAAAACTAAAAAAAAAACCTGCCTTGTATGGTTGTGTGTGTACCATTGCATCTGAGATTTGTAAAATTTTTGCCTGCTTAGCTTCAAAGTAAAATAAAATGAAACTTCCAAGGGTGAACTAGAATTCGGCCGGAATACCATGTTTGGTGCTTCGCCTCGCGCATTCCTTTGGTTCCGGAATTTCAATAAATGAGTATTAAACATTTTGATGCTCATAGGCGAACCGTTCATTTTATGGAAAGTCTTCCCTTCATGTTGTCTTCTTCCTTGGAAGTGGCTATCACTCGCAGGATTATCACTCCCTTAGGTTCCCGCGAAGTGGTGCATGCTTGAGAAATAATGTTTGGCAATGATCATACCTCTCCCCTTCTTCGAAGCACCTCTGCAGTAGGGGCTTTGGCTTACAAATTTAATTGAAATGTCGTTTTCCCGAGCACCGAATGTCTTCTTTTTGTGATGGTCTTAAGTGCAGTGTAATATTTTCTTCCAAGGTTTCTAATCCGTAAAATTTTCTGGCGTTTTTCTTACCAAAACGCTCTCACCGGCGAGGGATTAACTTAACCCAGTCCATGCACTCGACAAAGTGCTTTGTGGATGTTTGCACATAAACCGAATTGAAAGTATTTCTAGTAGAGCTCGACTCCAGTGGTGGATGATTTCCACGTTCTTCGGGGAGCGGCATGACTATCCCGGGCTGGGGCTTCGGTATCGAGAAGAGGAAAAAACACAAGTAAATAAAATAAAACCCCCTGGATGGATCCTTAACTTGTCGCCATCAAATCAACGAACCATGCTAAGGCGTGCACCGAGTCTGATGGATGGGGAAGTGTTTTTGCTAGCTGCCAGGACCCTACGATTGCCGACCATCGCCCGCAGGGCATTTGTTTAGTCTGCCAACGACATCAAACGTTCGTCTGCCCACTTCGGCCGCGTAGTCTGCATGGCGGACAGCTGCGTCTTCTTCCGTTGGCAGGATGGGAGAGAGCGGGGGTTAGCGAGGGGACGTATTTACCTTTACGCCAAAGCGTCTCCCCGAGGGCGAACCGCTCCTTGACGGGAGCGAGCAAGAGGGAAAAACGAAAGACACCAAGCGATTGCGTGTTTTTGTTTTCCCTTCTAGATTGTATTTGTGTTGTGCGTGGAAGCAGACATCTAGGCATACCTGACGCCGTTCGTGGGTGAAATGGATGCTCTGGAATCGCTTGAAGTCCTCGTTGAAGGTCCTCTTGGCTCCCGGTTCTCAGGCTCCCGCTCGTCTCCCGTGCACCCGTGGCTTCGGTAATGATGCTTACAGACCACACCACCTTCTGCCGCAACGTGGTTTTATTTCAAACCATGTTTCCTCAAGGACAAACGCTCTCGAGCCAAGGAATCCAGTCAGCACCAAGGATAGCGAAGAATGAACGATCCTACTCTCCAACCATGTCTGGAGAGAAAGTTGGTGAATATATCCGGGGAAAAACTTGGGCCGCCGGGCGGGTCAGAACGATTGGATTGAATTTCATAGCTACAAAAGAAATTCAATTTCGAACCACCTTTCGCTAAGCGGGCGCTAAGATCGCCGGAAGATCGTTTGGTTTTGTTGTTTACGAACAAGCTTTTAGCTTTTGTGCTGACCAGCTACATTGGCTTGAAAAATGTCATTTCCATGGCATACACTGCCATTCGAATGAAAACGAATCAATAGATTGGCAATAATGCTTTTATTTTGATTTAAAAAAAACATAATTCGTTCCTTTCCAGTGAAGGAATTTTGAATCGTGGTTAGAGTCGATAAAGGTTTCATTACCTGTAATTTCTATCGATGTTATGGTTGGTGTGACTTATTTACCAAGGAATACTGCAAGGAACAAGCGATGAAGATATAATATATTATTGAAATATCAAATAACCTCAAAGATGTTGCGCTTCAAGCACATGTAGTGCCCAAATCAATGTTTGGGATGAAGGTAATTCGCAACATGATATGGTATTAATGAATCGAACTGTGACCGCTATTGTTACGATTTAGAATAAATATAATTCAAAAATAAAAAGGCACTTGCTATATTTTTACATTACCTTTTTATATTTGTTGATTTCTTTACTTCGTTAATTAGCGTGAAATTTGAGTTTGAGTTTTGGTTAATTATTTTAAGATAATTTTACATGTTGCCACATCAACGCGAAAACTCTATTTTTTACTCTTTTTAATTAGTTTTGTCCAATGAGTGCTCGGATTTTCCCCACTATCCAAAGTTTCTATTCAAAGCCAACATTACGTTGGATACTTCCGTTCCTATCTCAATAACTAACAAAGCACTTCACCATGCATACACTGCCATTTGCCGATCTAACTGAGCCAAGTGGCAGAATATTTATGCAATACTAGGAACCAAATTCACATCCCTGTTCCACGCCATGCATCGAAGCTGGTCGTATAGCAAAAAAGGGGTGACGTTTTCCCTCCAGTAGAGAATGGGCCAGCTTTTCCTCGTTTTCACTGGCTCCATTAATGAAAGGAAAAATATTCACGATCAGTCGATTTGGTGGAGCGCATAAAGATGGAATGTTTATACCCGGAGACATTAAGGCGTGGCCTTTGCCTTTCGGAAGCCATCGCATGGTGGGAGTGTTCGTCCTGTCTATTAAATTATGATATTTTTTTTTCCTTGCGCTGGATATTTGCCTTCTGTTTGTATTCGGTGTGCTGTAAAGGCAGACAGGAAATTTTAATGCAAAGAATGATTTGTTGTTATTCCACAATTAAATATGTAACTTATTCTATAGCCCATGTTGTTAAACATATAATCAATAAATCACATCTGTAGGCAACTTGAATCGTCAAGGGTATTTAAAATCCATCCAATGTATTGTGAGTCCAGGTGAAACCTGAAGCAGTAAAAATGTTAATTGCAATCGATTCCTAGTTTGAAGTTATGTGTACCGCCCTTTTTGCTGAACGGACAGATGAATTGAAGGCAATGGCTTGGAGTTAATTTTTATTCTAAACGCGTCCAACGCTGCCATGTATTCTTTCTGCCATCGTTTCATTCTATTTTACCGGAAAATGTTCCCATCTGTGCACGGGGCGCCAAGGCTCACCTTGTGTGCTAAAATGCGGTTAGCCATTCGCCACGGCTCAACGTTCGGAGTGTTTTTTTTTTCTCTCTTTCAGAAAGTCGAATCGAATCCCCCATCGGAAAGCCGCCGTCAGATCCTTGATTCATTAGATTACACACCAGCGATATAATTTAATAAATTATCCATTCGGGACCCCGGCAAGTGTGCGTACGTCGGGGTTCGCCTGGCAAATGGTGAGCTGCATGGAAAAAAATAGAGAAAATGTTTCCCCAAATGCTGTTTCTGTTCGTGACCGAGGCGGTGTTCGGCGTTCGTGGAAAGTGCAATGATTTTTCCAACTCACTAGAGCTGGAGTATTGTCCTTTTTTGTTGAACTGAATGGGCGAAAATTGTATGGTCTCCCGACGGCCCTCGGATTTCGTGCACTCACCGCCGACCACTAGTCGCTACGTAGACTCCTTTTGTGTTCGATTCCAATCCGGGGAGTTGGGGAGTTTCCTGGAATAATCATCCCTCGAAAAGTTTTGCAAAGGGACGAAAACCGTGCAGCTATGCGTGTGGCCTCATGTGGAGGGATCACGGCACCATAAGATGCGGAATGGGTAACGTGCTGTGGATGGCAACAACGTGTTTTAATTCAATATCAATCATATTTTCCAACCTGGTACCATGTGTCGGCAGTGCCTAGCAGATGCCGTTGAGGGCAGGTTCTTACCCTGAGGGTGACATTCCGTTAGAATAGTTCCGTGCGTCTGCACGGGGAAGCCAGCAAAATCAACCCCTTTATAAGCGGCTTTTCCACTTGCCAATCCGTCGACACCGAATGGGAAATGTGGCTTTCCGTTCCGTACGACAGCCTCGTTACAAACGATAGCAATGCATTTGATAAACACCTTGCCGTCACGGTTTCTATCATCAGAGGGAGAGAGGCGGTAAACATGGGAAAATGCCCTTGTTGAAAAATCATCTTGCACGCCCGGAAAGGTTCATCCGAGAAAATATGGAAAGTATTTTGCGACGGCGAAGGGGAACGATCTCACAAAACTAATTTCCTGGTGCCGTTCGGTACGAGAGCATGCGCCTCACGCCAGTCGCACCGGCCTCGGAGAAGGCAGATGTGGAAAGTTTTCGGTCCAAAAAAAAAGCACCACATCTTGGGGTCGCTTGGGTCCAATGTTTACCCTCAAACGAACCGATCGCTATCAGGCCGACGCCAATGTCGATAAAAATGCCGCGCGTCACGTTTTCGTGGGGTATCACGGAACGTGGCGAAACAATTTCATTAGTACACGTTCATCAGGTGCCCGCTTCCTCAGGTAACTCCCCCCTCCCCCCCCCCCCTCCCCTCAAAAGAAAAACAAAAACAAAAATGAAGCATGATCATCGGAGCGAACACAGATAGTCCTTATTGGTAAGAGGATGCGAACATGCCTACCGTCGGGGCAAGGACACTTGAAGGGGAGACCGTTCAGTTGTCTCGTACGCACCGGAAAATTATGTTCCTTTTTTGTCACTTTTCTTTCGTTTTCCTCCCGATCACAGAGGGTGGTCCTTCCGGTTAGAAGCTCGCCGAATCGAAAGCGAAGTCCATTCAGCAAAAGGAGCATCTTCCGGAATTTTCCGCTGCTTAGGTTCGTTTGAAGTGGCAGATTGCATGGCCACAGTCTGAGATTGATTGCGCTTCGATTGTATTTTGCTAGGCGTTTTGAGTACAGTTCAATACAACAACGCAGTTTATTTCGGCTACCCGGGTTTAAGGATGGACCACACCATTCAAGGAATTTTAGATTTTGAGTTTAAGAAAGTCTGTCAATTTTGATATGATTTCAGTCATTTTTTTAAATCTATTTTGCGTCTCGAAAACATCTAATGATAATACATTATACTATACAGGTTTTTTCAATGGATAGGATAAGCGTAAACGCGTTTAGCCAATGTGCAAAAATGGGCTATCAAAGTTAAAACCTGAACAAGCCATGTGTGATGAGGTTTAAATATCTGGTGTTCAGGTTTCAACTTTGATAGCCCATTTTTGCACATTGGCTAAACGCGTTTACGCTTATCCTATCCATTAAAAAAACCTGTAATAGCGAAATTTTAATTCTACGTTCTTGTTCATACATGATTAAATTGACTTAACTGAGGAAGAAATAATATATTTGTTTTTTTACTAGCCCTGTTTTGGAAAAACACAACTCTTACGAATTACGTTCAGAAATAAATTTGAATGTAACATAATAAAAAGTCAATTTTCTGTGTCGTAATGCCGTAATGGTTCTTGCCACATTTTTACACTCGCAAATTTCACCCCTAACACATCCAATTGACTCAGGCTGTCGGCGCGGTTGGGAAAGCTATACGCACACTGGCACGCACTAGCAGCTGTAAGTACACCGGTTGGGCTTCTGCTTCCCGAAACGCTATCCCTCCACCCCCCACGGATCGCGTTTCGGATTTTGTGCTGCGGACTTTCCAAGGTAACATTGGCCATAAAAATTTTCGGCCCCAGAACATGCGCACTGCCAAGGGCACCCGTCGACCGACAGGGCCAGTCGAAGGATTTCCACGGTTCGAGCGCTCGAGTGATGAAACTTTTACTTTTGTATTACTACGTACACACGCGCGCTTAGAAACATGATAAGACCGGTTGATTGCCTCGGATTGGTAGTGGGAAAACTACGTTTGCTTTTTTCCCCGATATATTATGTGTCAAATTTGTGATCCTATTTTAATACTATTGATGACTCAAATCTTTTAAAAAATTGTTTTTTTTTGCAAAATTAATACCATTAAAAATGTACGCCACGCTGTCTTATGTAGGATCAGAACTGTCTTCAGGTATAGCAGATATAATTTTTTGTTGTAGTTTTCATAACAAAAAACGTATCCTACAGAGAGTAACGCAATTTTAAAAGTAATTTATTTAACAGGAATGCAACACAATATGCAATATATCCTGTGGTCAATTAGCTTGATTGACCCGTTTAAACATCTATTTTCCGGTTCATGCTTTCCTGGTTGCAGTTTCTTTTCATTCAATTACTACAGCGAGTCGGTAGATTATTTTTTTTCGTTTTGTAGCCATAGAAAAATTGAAATTGTACGAATTTAATGAACCATAAAAAATCACTTTTCGCTTTCGGAGATTTCCTGCCTGATAGCAGCTTCCATCTGATAATTGCGGCGAATGGTTTTTCATACGGAAAATCCGTTATCGCTTCAACTAAGAGCAACAAAGCCCAAACAGTATAAAGCCACGCAGTTCTGTACGGTACCGTGTTAGTATCGTGTTAAAAGTCGTCTTGCGCTTCACGTATTCGCAACATTTCTTTGTGTTGAAAAATGGAAGAGTTTTTGAATTCTCTAAATAAAACAAGCACCGTCGATGTGTCACGATACGACAGGAAGCTGAAAGCGATCGTCCAAGTGCTGAAAAAGGCTACCACTCCCGGAGACAAGTTCATTGGCTCCAACATTACGATAGGAGTAAGATATGACAGCTTCAAGTTTTAAAGGAATTTGTGTTGATAGTGTGCAATGTGAGACCTAAAAGTCAAATTGTGTTCCTCTATCCTTGGAAGTTTGCCCCGAACACTGCAGAAGGTGAGCTGCTCGTGTGGATATTTGATTTGATGGGATATTTTTTTAACGTAAGGTGAGTTTATTGGTTTTCCTCACCTGAATTGACTGCTAAATGCATGTGTTTTATTTGCGGAAAGCATCCACTATGTAGAGTACAGTCGAATGAGGGCCGTAAAGGTTGCCCTGGACCGGGGCGACATCGACATGGGCATGATGTTCAACCCTATTAGCACCAATCATAGTCAGCAGATAGTGGTCGGCCGACTGGAGTATGTATCCTTTTTATTTGGTAGTTAAAGAAAGTTATTTGGGAGCTAGTGAGTGAATAAAATCATAAATTAAAGCAATGGCAATGATGGAAAGAACAAATTAGACCTCACCTAGCTCCATCCAGCGATGGATGTTTGAAAAAAAAAAACACCCGCCGTACCCCTCGTATCCATTTGGCAATTGTATGTCAATATGATTCACATGCAAATTCACGGTTAGTTTTGTTTTAGTATTCATGCGAAATACCAAAATTTAATTCTTGAACAGGATCTATTGGATTCAAACAATCTGTTTTGATTCGGTTTATGATTTTTCTCTAACTGAATGTTGTACTGCCGACCTGTAGGTAGGGTCCTGTAATAAGTTTGTTGCATTTCGTTTGAATTGCCACGAATCAATGTACGAGACGAGTTAATTCTTTTGTGCAAATTTTAATTCCGTTTTTTGTCTGAAGCCAAAATCTCTACATCCCCGTCAACCATACGCATCATTCGAGCACCTTCTTCCTCGACATCTTTTCTCTCGAGCTGAGGTACGCCACCGTGGGCATTGTTGCCCTCATCATCCTACTCAATGCGCTGCTGACGTGCCGGTACGCACCCTGGCGGCACCTGCTGTTCCTGTACGAGCTGCTCAGCGGCACCACGGCACAACCGCACCGACCGGGCCAGCAGCCACACGTCCCGAACCGTACCCTTCAGCTGCTGCTCGGGCTCGTTCAGCAGGTCTTAACCTGTGCGCTGACGACGTTCCTGGTAGGCCAACTGTCCATCCCCATTTTCCTCATGCCGTTACGCAGTGCGGCCGAACTCGCGAGCCAACCCGACTACTCGCTGTGCATTCCACGGCTGCACAACTTAATGGGCCACATCACGTCGCTCCTCCAGCGCGGCAAATTTGTGAACAAAATCGATCATTTATGCAACCAGCTCGCGTACCAGAATCCGGCTAGGCTGGCCGAGTACCTCTGCGACGGGGGGCGGAAGGTGGTGCTGTTGGCCAGTGACATCGTCATGAACAACATTTTCGCCGAGCAGTCGCTTGTGGATCGGATGTGCGAAATGGTGCTGATCAAACGGGGTATCGTGAAAAACTGGATCGCTATACCCTACGGGTCGCGCTTTAAGCATGGAGAGCAGATTCGAAGGTTGTAAGTAGTCCATTAAAAAAAAAAACACACACACACACACACAATTATCAGAACGACACTCAAACGCCCTCGATACATTCGGTAGTTTTTTTCAGGTGCGCTCTAATGGATTGCTTCAAAAACCTTACCGGCACCTGCTGGGATCCTGGGGTAAGCAGAAGGTTCACCAACAGGACCACTGGGTTGATATCGAGCTTCGCACCTTGAAGTGGCTGTTCCTTGGGTACGCCGGTGCCGTCTGCTTCAGCGGGTTGCTTCTGATGGTAGAAATTGTCGTCGCAAAGTGTCTGCAATGGCTCCGCAAGGGGAAACAAAACGTTGTGCCCATTAACGGTTTGCAAATTATGAGGGAAAAGGCTCGGAGAATTATGAATTTGTCGAAAAGACGTTTTTTTACGACACGTTAATTTTTTTTTTAAGTGTTTGTCGGTTTTCGACGTTATGCAGTCGTAGAAAATGGAAAAATGGCTTAAGCTTTCAGCTCAGTTTGCTATGCATCAGTAGGGCAAAATAAAATAGAATCATCACTTGCTTCGTTACGATCGAGAGCTTTAACACGCTTTGTCAAAACTGTGCTTGGGTGCATTGTATGTATTAGGATTTATGGTATTTTTAGAACAGCTGTTTGTGTTATATTTTAACACGTCAGGTTTTTGTGATAATTGTCACACTACTTAAAATCGGTTTGATTAACTCTTGCAGGACAAACACTTTGCTAGATAAAAGCGTACAGCATTTTCCGATCAGGAAACACGCAAACATAAACATATGCACAAGATTACGATACCTGTAAAATTGAAGGACATCAGAAATAATTAAATGATTTTTCTGCAACATTAATTGTTTAAACAAAAAATTAAGTTCGAAATCGACGATTCCAAACCAAAATCTTTTCCACCGTATACATCTGAAATGCGTAAAAAAATCCGGTCCTTTAGCTGGGGAAACGAATCGACTGAACCAATGAAATGAAGTACTGACGAAACGCAACCCATTAGTGGAAAACATTCCTTGCTGGCAGGTTCATTTGTCCGCTGGTGAACAAATTACTTGCTTTTCTGGGCATCGTACGTCGATCATGATTGGAGGCCGAAAACTCCCATCGCGTCGCTTCGTGAAGTGTTTTTAATCGATTTGCGTTAATTGGTACGCTTTTAGTTATCCTGTTTGGAGTGGGATTCCAATCTCTGGAAAAGCCTGGCTCTGAAAAAATACAGGGAGATAAAAAGCGACTGACAGTGGTTAAAGAACGACAACAGTATACCACTAAGTTTGTTGGAAAGATTGTGGAAATTTTACGAGAAAAAAAAAAACGGAAAATAGCATCATCGGTGGAGGAAAAAGAACAACTTATATCAACAGCAGACGGAAGCCGGCAGCCGCACGTTTCGAATTGTTAAACGAATGTTTGTTTTTTCTTGCTAGTTTGGAAAATTCATTTCGACCGTACGATCGGGAAATCCTTTGGGTACCGGGGCTTTCTATTGTGCGCTTCGAGATGATGGTGATTCAATTGTTTGTTTGGCTGTTGTTCTGCACCGGTCCGTTCGCCCTTTTCTTTGTAGTTATGTCCGTCCGCGTGGAAGGATGGACGAATTTTTTCAACTTGGATTCTTATATGCCAATCTTTTTTCATCAACCAGCTAACGAGTGGTGTTGAAAATCCCTGAACTTTGCACACCGAGCCAGACCACGGTGCAAGGAAATATTTGCTAAGTTACACATTTGCTACAGCCGCATTCAACATGTAACGTTTCATTGAAATATGTGTATGTGTATATTTACACATGTGCTATTGTGTAAGTGTTTTTATTGTTCAATTTACGTGTGGAGTGTCGTGCATATCATACAATGAATTGGTTGAAATGGCTCTTATATAAATATACCTACAGCAAATGCTATAATGACAAGACTAAAAAACTAACATGAAGGAAAACTTTGATGGTTTGCTTAGCTTATAAAGCCGTTAACTTGTATGGACGTTTAGCTTATATTCGATGGATATTTATAAAAATAGACAATCCAAAACATTTTTTAACCAGTAATTCCTCTTAAATATCCGAACCTGTCAATGCTTCGCACTTCACTTGTTGTAATTTGGTAGCTCACACCTGTTGCTGTCCCTGGGGGTGGCGTATCATGGTCTATAGTGCATGTTTCATGTCGTTCAATGTATGGTCCTATAAGTTTATTATTGCTTCTTTCTCTGATGGCGATTTCTTTCTTACACGAGCCGTTCGTATATTTAAAAATTTCTTCACTTTCCTTCATTATTTCTGTTCCGGTCATATATTTTCTCCGCCAAATGGCACATTTCTTAAGTCCCCGCGTGAACGAATCACATATTCGTGTTGTACTGGTTCTGGAATATCATGCGCATTCTCGCATCGGCACAAAATACGATTAAATACGTTACACTACTCAAGAATCTTCGCACGATGGGTGACATTCTATTGGTGAGCATGACAGGACTTTCTTTTTATTTAGCGTTCACTTTTCCCTAGGGGAAATATAGCGACGTATAATTATGAGAATTAGAAAAAATACTGTCAACGACAAGGCAGGCAAAATGTTAAACGATTTTCTTTCTGTTATTGTGTTCTGTACTCTGAATTAGCCTGATCCAAAAAGTGACCGCGAGTTTATCCCGGCAACTTCTTTCCCACTATTACCGCCCGATGCGTAAGGGCGTAGGAAAAGATAGCGAACCTTCAGTGTCGCGTTTCAGTGGCACATTCACAGATCCTTACTTCTGAGAGTGTGCAAGTGATGGACGTGGTCGATTCCCGTGCCACGTGCCACCGCATATCACTCATTTCCGTTTCCCATCGGCACCGGACGCAGGCACGGGAACGGCAAATCCTGATGGAGGATCATCGGAAAGAAATCGTAAAGAGCCGGAACAGGCACGCACATTAAACTTTCCCTTTCCCGAGAGGGGCATTCCACTGGAGACGCTTATAATGACGGTACAGCGAGATGGTGAGTGGTTTGGGATGAGTTTTTAGACACCTTTTTCCTCTCTAGGTGGTCTTGTCACTGGGTTGAGTCATACAATGATTCACCTATTTCCTTGGTAACATATTTTTACGTATACTTGTCTTTTGGGAATTCACAGGAATCTTCTGCGTCTCAATCTTCATCGCACATTTTAGAAAACTAAAAATTTTAAGATGTTCAAATCAAAATTAACCTGGCTTGTTTTTATTTCATTCAGATGTGCAAAGTCCATAAGTGAAATCATTCCATGTGAGATTTAGACAAATTAATTATTGGGCAATGTTAAGTGAAATTCTCTGCCCTTTGAAAGCGCCGGAATAATTTTAGCAAAAATAAAATAAACGTAAGACTCCACACTGGAGGAAAAAAAATTTTAGCGTCAGCACCAGAAGATCAATGTTTTCTCGACCGCTTCGAGAGGCTGTCGATTTTTCAGCACGGACGGAACCATTCGTGCAATCGATTCTGGATAGGAAATTATCCTGCACAGCTCTGACTGAATGCTCTCCCGTGGAAAGGCGGATGAACCAGATCCACGGTCCAAAAGGGGCGTACCGATTGGGGTCAGCTCAGCGCTCCTGCTCCTGCTGAATACCGTTGTGGTTTGCGTTTATGTCTTCAACTGATAGTGGTGGTGGTTGGAAAAGAAGATTTGGGGTAGACTGGCCACGTCTGACGAAGCGACGGATAACGGGACGGGAAAGTTGGGGCCGACCATTTTATTGCCCTTCCAGCCGAACTGCGGTATGTGAGGTCTACCGGAAGGAAATTCGTAGCCAACAGCTCGGGGAAGGATCTCTCGAAGGATAGAAGCTTAGTGTTTCGCCGGCCAACCTATAGTGAAACGTTACGAGCCGGCTTCGAGATGCAGGACGCCTAATGAAACGCTTGTAAGTGCGGCTCGAACAGTTTTACCTACCGATGAGAGTTGTAAGCAGTTAGGGCCTTGATGGTGGCAGCAGGAGAGTATGCTTCTGCCCTTGTAACTCCCCAAAATTGACCTGCCAGCTTCATCAGTCCTTGCCCGTGAGTGTGGCTCGAATCACGAAATGAGTTATGGCTTGCCTCCAGCCATCCCTTTGGGGCTTTTTAGGGGAAAGTTGGTTGGTTTTGCGGCTCCTTGCTCAACCCCGAGAACAATTCGTTGCTCAGAGAAACGCTCTACCATTTGTATATATATATATATGTGTGTGTGTGTGTGTGAAAGCGCCTGGAGGATTATTAGGGCGATATGCCGCTGCCATTGTTTGCGCAGCTCCCATCCACGGGCAGGAAATGTTTTGCTTAGCTGTTTGCTCCAATCAAACAGCTGATTGAGCAATGAAGGGTTTGTAATTAAAATATCGTCATTTGCCGACCAGTCGGAAGGTTGGATTTGTGGAAGGAGCATTAAGTTGCTGCTGCTGATTATTTTCGTAATTAAGGGATCACTCAAGGCGCCTCGATTAATGCTAAACACACCGTTTTTAATTGACTTGATTTAAAACAAAATACTTGCCGCTACGCCTTTAGGTATAATTCGATTATTAATGAATTTACCAATGTTTCTCAACAACACATTCAGTGCTTTTTTCAAAGCAAAGATTTGATGCAGTGTACTTTGAACATTAAGAGTCATGCATGAACTTCTGCAATTTAAAAATTGGCTCTTGTCTTCTCACACTAAATATTAATCGAAGTTCAATTGCGCACAGCCACGAAATTAATCGTTCATGACTGGTTTCTCTTAGCGATTCTATGCTATATTATTCTCTCCGTTTGGGTTTTGGCTGGGTTACAATCTGAACTTAGAATTAAACCAGGGTGAACGAAGGATGTTTCCCTTCAAACAGTTCATGGGTAGAAAAACCAACATTTTGTTCGGATGAAGGACACACAAGTTCACTCCCAGCAATGGTCAATTCCTACTCATGATTGTAACGCCCTTGCCAATATATTTCAGGGATGCCGACAAAAGTCCAATAAGTAACGTAGTGCGTTCCGGGCGTAGTGCGTTGATAGATGGGGTATGCTATTTGCTCCGGTGAAAAAACCGTAGGTGCATCTTCAGTTGTTTGTTCTTTGTTTGAATTTCGGTTCTGGCTGCATGCCAAAAGGATCCATGTATCCTGATGGTTTTGACCTGGTTCACCACCGAATAACATGTGAAAACGGTTCCGGTGGTTAAGTTCGGTTCCAGTTCGGTGGAAAACCTTCTCCCAATGCGAACCGAGTGAAAGGAATATTCAATACCCTGACATCGAGTGGGATTGTTTTATGATATTTGGTTTACTATACTTTGCGCCTCGTAAAGCCGGTTTTTGCTTTGAGAAATTTGAATAAATATCCCCCATCATAAACAACCAGTATGAAATCGCATGCATAAGACCCATAAGATCGTGGGAATAGTGTTACCATTTTTGTTCATAATTGGAAAAGCATAGCCTCCCAGAACCCACGGGGTTCTCATGTGTACTATATGCAACCATAGAGTAACAACGAAGCCGTTGAATATATTGTCACGGTTCTGTTGGTACCATGAGCGAAATAAAAACTAAATTGTTTAACTCCATCTTCAATATCCACAGCTCACAAAGCAGTGTTCTTTGTGTGGTCATCATAAGCCACTCGATGGTATACCGGTGCCCAGTGTTGCGGTTGGCTGGTGGATGCTGGCAGGCACCGGAATGGGCCGGTTAAATGGATGAGAAATATTTAACAGAGCGGCGCAATGTGCGGTTTCGGTTGCTCATTAGCTACGGTGGAAGTTGGTAGTGGCAACGGCAGTGAAGGTATGTGGTTAAGGTTAAAGGAGGTACACCAGGCAAAGTGCAAACCACAGGTTTTTTTTTTTTCTAAAGAACTGTTTTATCGATTTTGGGACTGTAAAAATGTGGCATTTAGGATTCCGATTATCGATAGATTTAAATACGTATTTAAACAAGTAAGTACTTATGTTCAGTCGTTTGACTTATTTAAAAAAAAAACATAACTCAATCATGCTTATATGCATAATTTGTTAATGACTGGACAACTGTCCTGAATATTAGTATAAACATTAAATAAACAGTAAAGTACAATATTTTTCAGTTCAGCTCTTCATTATTCTTCTTTTTTTTTAGTTGAGACATTAAGTTTAGATTGAACTTGAAATTGGATGTAGCAAACTAACTTAAATTTCGAATTTTTTGTTTGAAATATTGTGAAGAATTTACCAAATTACCTTTTGTTTGAATTTTGTTACATTTCTTTAAGGAACTGTTTCTGATTGTAAAAAAAACCGCAGTTTTGTAACAGATGATGCTGGCAGAGTTTTTCAACATGCAGTACAAAATTAAAATACTTTCTTTTTTGAGACCGAACTCGGCCTATCATATTCTTCATGATCAAATTCTCTTTCCAACGGTATAGCTGTTTGCGTCGAGGATGCAAGTAGTATTGATGTAATACTCCCCTGAGTGCTTGCATGCATACACATACACGGCTGAGAAATGTAACACCACAAAAAGGTCAATGTTGAATGGCTAATAAAATGTAATTCCCTTCCGTACGATAAGCAATGCCAAAGGATTCGTACGTGCGCACATACTCCGCCGTGTGTCGGTCAGGATGCAATGCAATCTCTGTGCACCGATTGCACCGAATTTGCATAATAATAAACCAACACTCCTGCGTACATTGCCAGCAGGGTAATATCTCAATTATCACCCATTTACTCAGCCCGTTGAGTTTAGTTTCGTTCCGAGGGAGACGACACGAACGCTGCAGTGCGGCCTGGAAGCTGTGGAGGATCGCGGGATGGTTTTGCTTGTGCGTGGGAGTTGCAGATCAAATTAAGCAGCAAAAATGTGAGAGAGGAGAATGAGAAAAGAGAGAAAGAGAAAGAGAAAGAAAGAGAGTACGCCTTGATTGCTAATTTGTAACAACTAGTCGTGGCGTAATCACGTGCCAACAACATTATCCCGACACGGACGAATACTTCCCGGTGGAATGCGCACCACTGGCCGGAAAATGGTTCATTTCCTGCCGCCGGGGTGGAAAAAGCGCTTTGTTCCATTTCTTTTTTGTGTGCCCCACCCTTGGCATCCATTTTACCATTTTTTTACGGAAGGCCATCGCTGCTCCTCAGCTGCAGCCTTCAGGCAGCTGGTTCCGTTTGCTCTCGCCGGCCGTCTCGGTGCTTGTTTCTGTCGCTCGATTTAATTCAATTTCATGCACAGCACCGGCCAGTTGCAGTTCGCTACTTTTCCGTTCCGTTTGCCCGTTCACGTCGCGGTCGGAAAGCGAGTTGATTGAGCCTCACGGGATTTCCGTTAACACGTGCCCGCGCGGTGCATTGGGCGGATTATGCAAGTTTATTCGTGGGTTGCGTGTTTTCCGCCCTTCACCCGCGGGCTGCATCACGAAAGGACATAAGGTGCTGTGATTCTACTGTTCATATGAACGATAACTTAATCTAGGTTAGGTACGGCGTATGCCACAATCTGACAACCCCGGATAAAGCGCCTGAAGGATAATGAAGCCCATCTTATTTTTTCGTTCTTAACCATACATTTGAAAGAGGTTCTCAAATAATCTCTTTGGTAAGTGATTTTGATTCAATGCGCTTTGACTGAAATTCCAGTAAAATAAAAACTAGGTCGTCGGTATCCCAACAATTTACTTTTCAGCAAAGATTTTAAAAAGTTTTGATTTTTTACGAAAAAATACATTAGTCGTCCCAAACTATAGTTAATTAGTTTCATTAAACGATGTCACATACATATTATTTCATTTACTGAGAAATGTGGCATGTTCAACATCAAACGCAGCTGTCGATTTTATTGGGCTATGAAGATTCCGTGCACCAAATGTAGGTTCTCAATGTATCCTAGAAACACGTGTCTTTCCAATACAAAACAAACCGGCATGCGACGTTAAAAAAATGCAACATTGATATTTGATGTTTGGGATCCGAAGTATTTCGTGGGTGTTGGCTGGGAATATATATTTTTTAGAATGTCTCGCTGAATTGAATCTTGTGTTTCATTGATCACTCATCGGTCCCTTCGCACGAACCGCGAAGATGGTTTCACAATGGCCCGATTTCTTACTGGCGCCATAAATTTGACGCCGAAAATCTGACTGCGAGGCACGAGGCCCTTAAAAGCCTGCCGCGCAGGGGAGCTATAAATAATATCCGAACAGTGCGTAAGACAAAGCGTGGGCACAGCCGTTAAGAGGGCGCAGCAATCACCGTGTGTCCCTCCGGAATAAACCCTCGACTGCCGAGACGCCAGCACACTCCGTCCGAAGTCGCGCCAGGAAGCAAAGTGGCAGCGAAGGCAGCAGCGCGATCTCCGTCGCACCGGGTTCCTTTTCCGGGAGGTCGGGCGTGAAGAATTAATTCTCACGGGACGCGCCTTGAGACCAGCGTATCCGGAAGGAAGTGCTTCCAATAGGCGGCAACATAAATCAGCCACGCGGGGGAGGCCGGATTTTCTCGGAAGTGTACAGCGGCCAAAGATAGACAGGACGCGGCTCGAAAACGCGGAGGTGTTGGTGACCCTTTTGTCCGATGTGCTCGGAGGAAGTGACGGAATAGAAAGCAATTGTTGCCAGTAATGGGCTCCCGCGCAGATGGCGGCTGAAGCGCAAGAGTTGAATTGTTAATCGACCATTTTTCATGGATCACATGCATGACACTGATGTGATCATTAAGGCGGTTCCGCAGCACAATCGAAGCTATCCCGGGATGCATTTTAAATACCCCCTCGGAAATGCTAATGTGTTCAAAGCAAAGTCATTTTATTTAAAAGGTTTTTTAAGTAAGTATTTTCTTTGACTAGATAGTTTCTCATGGTTTAGTAATAAACTATTATTAATTGATTAATGAATTTCTATAAGTATATGCATTGACAAAAAGAAGACAAGTAAAAAATTAAAAATTTGATGATAGTTCTTATCAATCCTTTTGAAATCGATTTGAAAATAAAATATGAACATGTCGGCAATAAATATATTTAGTTTTTCCTAACATTATATTTTTTATCAAGTAACATAAGATGTTTTTTTTAAATATTTTAAGTCAGAAAAATCTATGGCCAAGAATTTTTGGTTGGATTGAGCGTCACTTAAATAATTTTGTGCTGTAAATAATTACATTAAGTTGATTCCAAGTGTTTCTTGTTCCTTATCTTTTTTCATTGAGGTTGACAATGTTTCCCGGGTTAGGATTAGAGACTGAGAAATTTGTCGCTTACATTGATATGCTAGTTAAAGCTGGTAATAAATCCCTAGCTTTCCCCTTTCCCGGGAAGCATTCTCCAACGCCTGGCCTTTTTTTTACCGTGGTACATGTGCGCTTTGTTTCGATGCGGTCCTGTTTTTCTCTTCTCTCGGTTTCCTTTTTCTTTCAATTTTTTTATCCATTGAAAGTGAGCTGAGAATATTTACTTATTTACGACCGCTTTATGAGACGCGGGTTTTCGAAGTATCCCAACGTCGATATGACTTGTTACCATAAATTAAATCCCACGCAAGTGTTAATGTGGGAGCAGTGGAACATAAAGATGAAGAGAAAGAAAGAAGGAAAACGACCGTACCAACATCGACGCCCCACTTATGCTGACAGCAATGTTCCGAACTGGTGGATGTATGGATTTTGGCATGGCTTCATGTTTACGGCCTCTCGGTGATACTTGGCAGTCAGTAGAACATTCATTTTGGGCCACAATTTTCGCTGTAGGATGGTATTTCATTGTTTCACAGGAAATATATTTTGAAAAGTGCAGCAAATTATGGAACGACATGGCGAACAGACAACTCGGGATTCCCCGTTGCGGTCGCTGGTCCGGAAAATATCCGTGTCCTCTCCGGCGTAAAGAAATGCAACGGACAGAAAAAAAGGTGAGGAAACCTCACCGGGGATTGTGGGCGTTAAATTTCCAAGGGCAACAATTTATTTTCCGTCTCTCTTGGTGCATCCCACGGGAAATGGCCAGGCGGGTACGGCCGGAGATCGGCAATTAATGTGTTGCCGTGTGCTCTCGGATTCATGGACGCGGAATAACCGAACACGAAATAACCTATAATTTAACCGCGGAAAAGTTCGTTCATTTCAGGGAACGGATAGAATCGATCGTTGAAACCTTCAACGAAGTCTATGATTAAAATAGTTCCACGCGAGGGCAACCGTCCTAAAACATAGGTATTCCAAAGACCAAAGACAACTTCGTTCGATTGTCCACCATTTTTGACGAAGGCTTTGGCAGACAGACTTCACCGACGAAGAGCTCTGCAGGTGACAACGTGGCCTGTCGAAGTCGTGGTTGTCTATTAGCAAATCATTAGATACCCGCTTCGACGATTTATGCAACCGAATCGTGCTGCCTGCGTACGTCTCCTTACGTTTCCACGTTTTTCCCTTATTGCAGCTGCTCCGGCAAGAACCACTGCAGCTTCGTGTTCGCCCAGGATCACCCGTTTGCCGTCGTCTGGAAGGAGGGCACCGTGCGCATCAAATACATCTGCATGGAGGGTAAGTCGTGTTTGAATAGTTAACTTTCACCTGAACGCTTTATGTCCCAGCACAGAAGGGAGCGGCGCATGGCGTAATAGGAGGGAAAGGATTCGGTCCAGCTTCTTTGACGGTTATTATCATCCCGGTGCATCTGTGCCTTGGGGAAGATTATTTGTGATTAAATTGATGACGGCTCAGTAAGCTTGGGCACAGGTAGTCAGATTCTCGGCAGGTATTTGAACGGAACGAGCGTTGCTGTTTACGGACATAAATCGATATCTTTCATAACCCAAACAGACTGTGGTATCCCCAGGAGGTTCATGCACGTGATTATTCAAATATTGCATTCATATTGAGAGAAAGTCTTAAATCCCATTGAACCCAGAATGAGCTACGTGTCATGAATTTAAAGCATTTCTCATAATGAACCTTGAAGACTGTTTAGAAAAATAATTAAATTTAAGTTTCGGAATGGCCGCTCAAGCGCAATCTCTTAAATTTTATCTAATTTCTCATTTTGTTCATAATTAATTAACCATCCGGCTCTTTGGTAACCGCCAAAAACGACTTCCAAATTTGCATTTTCCTCGCCTTATGTTCGGTGTCCTTGAGTACGGACCGACGACGCACGCCAAGATGTCAATAAACTCCCGGCCACGAGTGCGGGGGAAAAAAATCAAGGTCATTCCGGTCGATTCTGGTCTAGAACGGCCACCCACCCAAACGCCAGCCAGCAAGAACACATCCATTTTGGCGACTTTTCGTGGCGTCGCCGAGTCTGGAGGCATAGTTTTTGCACACGTCACTCCACGAAACATCCCTGCGGTGCCTTGGTCCTCTTCTGTTTTGGGTGGGTGGTATGTTTGAATCGGGTGAATTCGTACGCAAGATCGAAAGAAAGAAGACCCTGTGTGCGTGCGTTGTGTTTTCTGCGGGTGGAAAAAAAAACAACTGAAACGCATCTCGGCGATGTGTCTGTCGCCTGCCGTGCCCAGGGATGATTCCAACAGTCCTTCGCTTTTACGTCCCTGTTGGCCTCGCGTTTCCTGAAGACAATAAACCTGCCCCAATCGGTTACCCCGTGGGTGTGTATGCTTGCGTCCTGCTTGTTGTGTCCTGCCGACATGGTGTGGCATTTGTTCCGCCGAGGGTTGTCGGCGGCCGTAGTGTTTTATGGACACGATTGCCAACGAGCCAAAGCCAGTCGTTAGTGCTAATTTGTTGTGGCATGCGATGCGTGGCCGCATCCGTGCGAGTGTGTCTTGGTCCGTAAAAAAGGAGCACGGATCGGGCGATGTGCGTCACGGTTCGCAGGTGAAGTTGTCGTTTGTATTTTTTGAATACTTTTTCGTTTTCTTGATCGTTTGTTATGGTCATTTAATTTAAGACTGTATTTTACAAAAATTTGCGTTTGTTTTGCTAGATACTGTGCGAAAAAGAAACCCAAAAAGGAACTAACAGGACGATTTGAATGGACCAAACACAGAATGATTTCCGGACGGTTTTCCATGGACAATATTTTTCGTTTTAGTTCCAGAACTTCAAAACATGAGCTAAGCTGTTCTACTGGCACTTTTTCCGATACTTTTTCCATTTATCCATGGGGCCCATAATCCACTTTTTCAACGTGGATTGAGATAAATTAGCACAACGTGAATCTTTTCCGCACAAAGTCGCTCATTGGTCGGGCCATTTTGCGACCAACAGTTGCCCCTGAAGATCGTAAAGCAGTGGCGTACTGGAGGTGGTATTGTGAAAAAGCAGCCACGTACATCACCAAGGGCCGCCGTTATGGTGGCGCCAAATTTAACACCCAGCTCGTGCCTTGTGTGCGTGGATGTCTGTTTGATTTTACATGCCGGCCGTGGCGTTTTCCACGGGCGCAAACATTAGTCAAGATGGAGGGATAACGGAGTGAGCAAAAAATCCCATCGGTCGAACGGCCATTTGGACGAAACGACCTCGACGTGAGCGACCGTAACGTAGTCCTGCTCGCCGGCGAGGAGTCACTTTTGTGGATCGTTAGGCGCACATGTTTTTACGTGCTTATTTCCATCTTTTGGGGAAATGAAGCAAGCGCAAGCAAGCGAAAGATACGCGGGTCTGGGACGCGATAATGTAATGTGTCCTTGGATGGAAGGAGACACCACTAACCGGAGGGCAGCAATAGATAGTCCATGAAATCTGCACTTAAGATAAGAAAAAATACACTCAACCAAGCGGGAAACTGTTTGGCAAACAATCCTAGCAGGCACATTAGTTATGTTTTGCCGGTGGAGGATATGTAACTCTCTTCGCTTCGATCGTTACACAAATCGGAAGGACGTTACACGGTGAGTTGCTAATTGACTGCAAGTTTTGTTATTGCGGAAATACTCAAGCGGAAACTTTACACACGCACTAGCTAAAAACAACGGCTTCATCTCCCTCCTCTGGTATCGTTGGGAAGTTTTTCGAACGAAAGTTCGCACTTTACTTTAAGTAGTTTCCTGGTAAAGGGTTCTTTAAACACGCGCAAGTTTCATGCTGCTGAGGCCAGTGAAATTAAGCTTCAGTTGTATTGATCATGTTGAGTAAAACAGCATCCAAGGTCAAAGACGGCCCGATTGCTGAAATGCTATCTTGCTCTTGATGGCTGGACACGGATACCTTCTAGGATACGCATATTCATGGCGGCTAGGATGCGTGTCTGAGAAGTTTTAGGTGCAGAAACGCAATACTTGCGTTGCGGAAAGTTTACAGCATAACTCAACTCTCACTTCCAGAACTGTTGATTCCCTATTTAGCCCAGGAAGATTGCGGTTCGCAAAAGAGTACTATGAAGCGCTCAATGTTTGCCCTTGGCATGTGACTCTCAATTGGTTGGTCCTTGTCGAGGCGCTGTAGAGGTTGGTGGGAAATTGGGTGGAAAAATCAAAACTGTGCTGTTTATCCTCCGTCGTGTGCCATCGATAAGCGTGTATACGATATATAGTTCCCGACGTTGGCCTTTGCCCACCGAAGCAGACGCGGATAAGCTAGTTGGTGAAAGAAGTGTGTCACGACTGTTTACCTTTCCCACACCAACCAATTGCCCAACGGCACCCGCTACACTTGGCTGACTCGTCACAGCACCACCCGGCGCGTTTTCATCTTCTAAACCAAACAGACTTCCCTCCCATCTTCAGGCCGTCGCACACTGGTAAACACAGTAATTTGGCAAACACCGTAATCTTCCACGATGGACGATCGGATCTCATCGATGAGCCTGATTTTGTGCTGTATTTTCTGCAGCATCAGTTCCTTCTATCTGGCTGCTGGGAAACTCGCCGGCAACATTGCTGACAGATGAAGTGATAAATTGCTCGCTTCGTGCTGAAGCTATCAAATGTGTGTTTTTTCTTCTCCTATCCCTTGTCGTCCATCCATCCCAACGATGAACGCTGTGGAAAATCAGGCTGTTGACATACTGAACAGTGTCGTCCTTCTAGACGTCCTTGGATGGTGCGATGACACTTGTCCTCAAGAAAGGCTCTGGTTACAATTCAATCTTTCGTAATTAACACCAATGCTGGCGAAATTTGGCCTCACCAATTGTGGCTTCTCCTCGCTTTCTGTTTCTCGCTGTTTAATTATCGAATGCCCGGTAAAATGGAGGGAACAAGTCAGTCCCTTCCTTTCCCGCACTTGGCAAGGCCGTGAGAGTTGATGTGTCAATTCTTTTCCCTTCTCTTCTAATACCCTACTGGGCCTGGTTGCTATATGCGAGGGGAAGTTTTGTTTGGTGTTCGATTATCATTTTCATCGCGGGCCATCCGATTTCCGCCCTCTGCTACCCGTGGACACACTTCGTCCTCCCGCGTCCACGTCGGTATGAGGCAAGGGTGAGAAAATGCATGTGTTGCAGTTTAACGCCTGGCAACCACGCTGATGCGTTTACTTAGGGAGATGAATTTATCGACAAGCTAATATTCGCAACAGCTGGCATCGTGCCGGGAAGCGTTGGTTTGGAATACCGAAGGCGGAGGGTTCTTGCGTGGCTAAGGCAGCAGCCAACACGATGGATGCATCCACTGTGCTGGCGTACAGTGCATTCTGCAGATAGCTAGCCGGAAAATGTACCACTGATAGATGTTTCTCCCCCGGCAGTAAAAGCGAAGCGTGCAATATAGTTTTCTTCGGTTTAAACGAAGGGTCATGTATAGTTTTCCCCCTGATTTCGAGCAAGCAGTCGCAAAAGACTCTGTGCATAGCAAGTGCTTGTGGCAAATCCGTGGATTATAGGAAAGTAATGCTATACAAATCCCGGGCGCTCGTATTTCCACGCCAAACTATGCGCCAATGAACGCTTTGGTTTGTACGTTTTTTTAAGGGTTACGTTTCGACAACACGGCTCGGTTACGAAACAACAACAACATGTTATAGTTGTTTGGCATAGATTTTTGAGAGAATACAATTCCTTGGCGGAAAGTAGACTTCTTTTCCTCCTTAGCCTCCATTGCCAATTGCTCCAAAAATCATTGTTAAACTAGAAAACGTGGAATAAAGCAATCAGCAATGCACCGTAAGGTTTCTGCTCCTGACCTCGTGGACATCGGATAGCACCGGCCCGAAGGGAACGAAATGTAAATGTGGTGAAAGTCGGGCGCCGTACTGGTGCGTTAGCTTGCCAATCGGGGTGCACGTTAGGTTTTTCCATTGTAGGTGGCTGAGCCGTGGTAGGTGTAATCCTCGTCGGCGTAGGGAAGGGCCGGGCAGGTCGGGCTTTTTCCATCGAGACTTGGATAGGTGGCGTTGTGCTTTGTTGTCGAATTACGCCTGCTACACCAAGGTCATGGTTTCATTTTTCTTTTGATCGTTTGTTTCATATTGAACCAAACAGCAAGTCCGGAAAAGCCATGGAGGAAAAGAAAATTATGCCCAAGAAAATCTTCGTCCATGGGGAATTTTCACCGACCGATTAGGTTGGGTTGCTGTGGTAACGTTAGGCTCGTAAAATCATAGCAATTCCATGAGCACAGGTTTATGCTTCGTGTGTTTGAGCGTTCTTTGTTCCCATCACCACCAAAGAAATGGTTTTTGCAATGAATTATTTTTGACGCACCAAATTTTTTTCGTAAACATGGCATCCTTAAAGAACGGAGCGGAATTTTGATTAAATTTTCTTTTTAATAGATTTCTAGAATCATTTAAACGGAGCTACAATTGGTAGGAAACAAGTAATCCCATTTTCGAGCTTTTCGAAAAGTTTTATTCAAGGACTCGAAGTTTTGGCTTTCAAACAGCTAGGAAAATTTAAACCGAACCGAGACCCTGTTTGCGGATGTTGATGCGAAAAGTTAAAGATCCAGGCCGGGGTGCCTTGTGGGAATCGAAAGACAAAATGTGGTTTCTTCGAAATCCGTTCCCATGCGGTTCAATAGAAACACCGATTTTTGTTTCTTAACATTTTTCGTGGAAACTGTTCCTCTGCATTTGATCATCGCATCGCACACAATGGCGTTTAAAGATTGTAAGGGATCTTTTTCCATTAAGCGATAAAATTAGACGGCTAATAATGAAAATAAAATCTTTGCCAGGATTATTGAAATAAATCTTCGGAGCATGTACTGCAGAGTATAAAATTCATTTTAAAACATCAACCGTCGGATTTTCTCACAAACCTGTGGCAATGTGTGTATGGGACGTTTATGACAAGAGTTTTCGTACACATGCTTAACTTTGCTCATGGATTATATATGTTCCTATAGTAAGCAGTTCTGGAGTCGGATGCGTAGATTTCTGTAGGATATTTAATTTCAGTCAAATTTTTAATGAAGATACATATAAAGATTGAAGGAAAGAGTGCCCAATCTGTGAACAGTCTTCTTCTATTCAATTGTATTTTAATTTGTTTCCCTTTCTGGCAACTTCAAGCGCGCCACAAAACAACTTGCGGTCTTTTGATACCGGTTCGATGATTCGACCTGTGTATGCTACTCTTTTTTCAGAAAGCTGCTGCACCATGCAACCAACCGATGGTTCAGTACATCTAACGTATCTCCTTCCCCCTATCGATACGAATCGCCTTTTCGCGCTTGATGTTCCCATGATAAGTTAGCACCAAGGGTGATTTTCGAGAATGGTCAGAGGGGAAGTGTATGATACTTGCGAAAAAATGCTCTTGCATGTGACCATGACCTCTGAGAGGGGGATCTATAGAAGCTCGGTTTCCAGGTACCGCAAATGCACGATGGGCTAAGAAATGGATAAAAGCGGTGATCGAAAGTCACAAGACTTTTTGAAAACCCGAAAATTAATGCTTTAATTTTAAATAATAAAAAATTAATAAATGCAATGCATTCGATATGCATTCCTCTGAAGTTTTTCATCGTGCTTTAAAATTGAATATTGGTGCATAAAGAGAAATAATGTTTAGACTAACATGTTATGCTTAATGAGCAGCCGTCCCCACCGAGTATCATTCATTGTAAATTGGCAAAAATTGGAAAACTATAATTTGCAATAAAGTGTTTAGTATACTCTTATACGTTCTTGCACAATGTGGAACTGTAGGTTAGTTGTGTTTCTGCGACGATCCTGGTAAACAGTTTTATCCCGGAAAAAAAGGAACAGCGATCCTCAACTCATGGGCAGGCAGGATGCAAGACTGGCACGCGCCCGGTAAAACGCCAGTCAGCCTGGCCGAGGAACCCACCCGCGAGGGTCACGTCCCCGTCACGATCGCTTCTGCAAGTCAGCTGACAAATATTTTGCCGCCAATCGCCTTCGGTAGCTTATCGATGGCGGAGCAAATTGGACCGTTCGAGCAGGCGGACGCCTGACACGATGACGATTGGTTCGGTTCCGGTCCCGGGTTTGGCATTATGGGTTCACCATGTGTGGCGCTTTCCGGGCGAATGTGTGTGATTGGAAATCACCGAAGCGGCACCGAAGCGGCAGCCAAGATTGATTATGCTTTCTCCGATGTGTCCTGTCGGTCGTCCCTTCCGTTCACGTGCGGCACACGGACGGCTACGGCACGGGAGGCCCCCTAGAGTCTTTCGGGAACCAAACGACCATTTCGAAACCGTGCTCTGAACGAACCGAATCGGTTGTGTTGTGGTCCTTGCTTACCTTTTCTCCTACACGACCATGGTTAGTGATGCGAATAATGTCCTGACCCCAAGGCCGGGCAGGACGAACGATAGAAATATTTTACATTGCTCCGGTGCGCATTGAGGCAAGAAAGAGGACGAAAGGAGAAGACTGTCGGGAAGGGACAATGATTCTGGGATTCGATGGTCCGTATCCTTTGGAACGTTCGATGTCTCCTTACCCCTCGCACTCTGGTTTAGCCTGAACTAACGGTTGTTGAACGACTGTGATTTGCTTTTATCACCTTTGTTTTATAAGCAACTCATATAATTTGCATCGATGGAAAATAGATGGGAACGAATTCAGCCATACTTTTGTTGTTGTTCACTGCTCCATATTTGAACACAAACTGTGCGAAAGCGTCAGTATGACCTTCATGTGTAGCTAAGGGTATAATAAGGAATGCTTTTGGATAGACCGAAAAATAGAACTAGTATGCGAGACTAAATTGTTAAAGAAATAATTGGTCTTTAGAAGCATTTCACGACTCGAAACGTCTTAACAAATTCATTCATTTTTATCATGAAGTGAAGCTTCGCGCTATTGCATTGCATTTTGATTTTTAGAAAAGCTTACCGAAAACGATTTTTTTAACACACCTTATTAGCCAACAGCAATCGCTTGTTGGCCAATAACTTGGAACTACGGGAACACGCGCTTGCGAACGTTATTCCGGACGTTTTCCCACATTAAAAACACTCCCTACTGCCCTACTAAACAAAGATACGGTTCGTCGAAGCAAAACGTGGTCGGCAGGCGGTGTACTGCGGGGAAGAAGTGAACTTTTGACATTAATGTCCCGCGAACTATTGATACAACCAGCCAGACAGTACCGAGCCGACAGCTAATCGATACGCTCGGCAGCTTCGAACGAGCGCGTCAGCCGGGCCAATCGAGGCAGTGAAACGCGGTTCGCCTCCATCTCACCATCCGATCGATCGACTATAGGGATATCAGATCAGGCCCATCTGGTCGAACGCACATTCCGACTTGCCCAGCTGTCCATGTCGGTGGCTCACATAGGATGGTTGCTGATGACAATTCAACCGATAAATTGTTTAATTGAATAAAATTTATCGCTCCGATAATGACACTTTCATACACTCGAGTTGCCCGTGGAATGGGCCGTACGTGTGGAATGCTATCCAAAACGTTGAAGTCCCGTGGTCGCTTGAGGGGAGTTTGAAACAGTGCAGTTCTGCTCATAGGAAACGGTAGCAGCGATAGGACGGCCAGCGGAAGCATAACACAAAAATCGATAAAAAGCATAAACGAAAGTGAAACGCAAACAAAATTTTCTTTGGCCCTGACCATTTTTTGCGTCAGCTGTTGCGTGCGCGTCGGTCCCCTTGGCGTGTCTCGTTAAGGGCCGTCTTGCGGGATAGTTTAGGCTTCCGAGCGTTCAGCACGACGGCTTTCGCTCACGTTCCGTTGTACGATGTTTGACCATCTTCACGCTAGACCTCTTCGTGCGACGCCAGTGTACTCCTTTTAGTGGAGAACGAATACTTGTTCAGTTTCGCAACAGGCATTACTGGCAGAGGTTGGACAATGTTCCGCTGCAGTACTGTCGTTCCGGAGACGGCACTTTCTATCATGGTAAGTGCACTCCTGTGGGCTGGACTCCTGATGAGCAGCACAGCACAGCAGGCCCTCAGGACAGCAGTTAGCACGGCTGCAAGCTGCTACAATGCGTCGTCAGCGCCGGACTACCTCTGCCCACCGGATGTGGCCTCCCTAAGGCTGCCGCACGAAACGTCCTGCGCGAAATACTACGTTTGTGAGAACGGCAAAGCCACCGAGATGTGCTGCGCCGGCTCGTTCCGCTCCGGCAGGCGATTCTTCAGCACCAAGACGCAGTCCTGTGGTCGCAGCTCGCGTTCATGCCGATCCAACCCGAGGGTGCTGATACGAAACGTAACCGCATGCCGGCCAGTGTACTCCGACGCACCGGGGCTGGCGGGTGCTACAGCCAATGTCTGCCCGAGACCGTTCGTGCCGTACCCGAATGTGGCCAATGCCACCGGTGTGCTGGTGTGCAATGAGGACGGCTCGGCTTACCTAGCACACTGTCCACTAACTTCCACCGGCATCCAGACCGTGTTCATCAACGGGAAGTGTCGGCTGCGGCAGCTGCTACGAGGTCGCTACAAGTGGGAAAGACTCCTGCGCAGTCCGGGCCTGTATCCGCCGAACGGGGCGCCCATGCTATCCCGGGTGGTCGCACGTTCCCGAGCAGGCATTCGGCCACTGGCGACTTCCGACGAGCGAGTTAGCGCCAAAAAAGCATGAGCAACACTGTTATGATTCTCGGCTCTTCAGTTTTTCTCATGCGTTTCTTTCTCGTTGGATTGGAGTTTATCGATTTAGTACTATTGGATACGCGAGAAAATTGTTGACTTTGAAGACACACCGAAACCAAAATAAATAAAGAAGATTGTTTTTAGCTCGTAAATATACGTGATTGGCATTTTTTATAATCGTATGATTTATATTTCATCTAGCTTTATTTCTATTCTCCGTCGCCCGTTCATGTCACGTGGATAAAAAAACTCGAAAATGTTCAGAGGAGAGCCACACGTGTCTTGTATTATCGTTTGCCATGGTCTAGGCGCATGTTCCGTCCTCCGTACAGGACTCGTTGTATATTATTTGGTTTTGAATCTCTCGAACATAGGAGGAAAGTTTCGCAATGTCTGTTTGTTCGGAAATCCTAGGTGTCGTGACGCCCCTGACCTGCTGCTCTGCAACCAAAGTTTCGCGGCAGGTGAATTAAAAACCCATTTCGTTGTAGATTGGACAAATTCCGTCATCAGGCAGTCCTGATCGACTGCAGCCATCGCTTCTTTCACTTCACGCGAAGCTCTTACGAAGTTTGTCCCTCGATCACTGATGAACTCGAGAGGCATCCCCTTTCTCGTGATGTAGTTGCGAATCGCAAATATGCAGAAATCAGTAGAAAGGCTGTGCGCGATTTCAATGTGGATCCCTCGTGTTGTTAAGCAGGTAAAAATAACTCCCCCCCCCCCCCCAGGTTTCCCATCGCGGGATTCTGAGGGAGCGCGCCCTTAACCTTACACTACTGGCATCGACGCATCACCAGATTGTAAGTGGCTTTGAACTGCGGGATGTGTTACTTTAGTCGGACCTCGTTAATTGTTGTTTGGTGATTTGCGTGTTGATACTTTGCGTGGTAGTTGCTAATCAGTAGTTCGGTCGCATAGTGCTGGCGAGGGTTTATCGGACGCTTGGTATCTTCGCCGACCCACACACATTTTTCGATCCTACCTTGAATACGGAGCACCCAATTTGCGTCGATCATCGGGCTTAGCTTATATAGTGGGCTCGATCGCTGCAGTGGCCGCTCCCATGGATGTTTTGTCGACGCCTTCTCTCCTCCTCCTCCTCCTTACCTCCTCCTCCTCCTCCTCCTCCTCCTCCTCCTCCTCCTCCTCCTCCTCCTCCTCCTCCTCCTCCTCCTCCTCCTCCTCCTCCTCCTCCTCCTCCTCCTCCTCCTCCAGCTCGTCTTGCCTCAAGGCATCTTGTTGCTTCGACTCCTTAGCTATGGCCTTTCTGAAATTTCCCAGGAAACGTTTGCTACTGCCCTCAGTAGTCGTTGCCACTGAGAGAAGCGACTAATATCGATGTTTGGTGTCGTGATGGTGTGGTGTAGCAGGCTGGGGTGGGGGGGTGTGGGGTTCTCGAATCTCCTCACTGGTCTCTCCAGGGTTATGTTGCACTGTGGGCCACTGATCCCTTAATCCCTAAAGAAAGTCTGGCGCACGAAACCATCTACTTGTAGGGCTGAGCTCTGGTGGTTTCTGCCATTTTTTTCCTTCGTCAGCTACGTTTAGCCGTGTCGAAAGCCAGTTGCACTCTTCCGGGTTCGTGGTATCTAGTAGCTCACTCAGCCTTACCGCTACGAACTGGCTGTATCGGCAATGGTCGGAAAGCAACCAGCTCATGACGGCACGCGAATCCAGAAAAATCGATGAGTGACAGCAATTCGGTGCGATAACTGTATCGTCTCTACTAAGCGAGCATCTATATCACTGCAGCCTGAAGCTCTAGTCGTGGAACGGAGACGAACGTAACCGGGGCCACCTTTGTCTTCGAGCCTACTAGGGCGCACTCGATCATGCCGTTTTCCTCGAATCGCAGGTAGGCGACGGCTGCTGCTCCATTCTCACTGGCATCGCAGAACACGTGGAGCTCTACTCTATCTGCGTTGGTCGTCGTCATACTGCGGTAGCATCTGACATGGGACGTTGACTCGTTGAACATTGGGCAAGGTTTTACCCACGTTTGCCATTTAAGGGCGAGGTTCCCGATGATCTCGTCGTCCCATCATCACGCCAAATCTCCTGCAGTAATATTTTCAGATACATAAGAAAGTTTCCTATTAGCCCCGAAGCATCATATATCGCCATAAGCGTTTTAAGAACAATCCTCTTTGTACGTGCTCGCTCCCCAAGTAGCACTCGTGGATCGTTAACGTTGTATTTTAAACGTGAACACATCAGTCGCTGTGTTCCACCACATCCCAAGGACCTTTTCCATTGAAATCTCGAACTCGATAGGAATGTCCACTCCGTCGATGGCAATGCCGCTCAACAGCATCTTTACCTCGGTTGAGTTAGATAGCCAATTCCGTACTCAAACCCGGCTTGGGAGTGAATATATTGAACATCACGCACTAGGCTTATGGCTTCTTGCTCAGTTTCTACGCTTGCGAGCATATGTTCCACGTAGGCATTTACATTTCTTGAGAGAGGGCGCTACCGACTGCTTCCTGAAGATCAAACTGGCGACCGTGTGCACTGCGTGTAGGTCAAATAACGTCGAGCTTTTGTCCCCGGAGATCCTCAGCGAAACCTCAACTGACTGTTCCTCGTGCCGCTTTTGGTTACCCGTCCAGGTGATGCAAAGCGGACGAGGCTTTCCAACAAGTTCCAGTCCTTCGGCCAAAGAGTGTATTGAGGGTTTTGCTATTCCCGTACAGCGTCACTAGAATGTATTTCAGCAAGACACCATCGTATGGGCCAGCGTAGAGGTTGCAGCTCACCGTTGTTTCCGTGGCCCTACTAATCAACCGTTTACGCCGCACAATGCATCCACGCGACAGAAAAGGGAATACTTCTTCAGACAAGTTTTGCACAGGGAATAGCACTTGATGCACTCCCATCTTGATCCAACGTTCATCCCCAGAAACTTGCTGCATACAGCAAAGCCGGAACACCCTCCTGAGCACGCGGTACAGCGTTCACCTTGTTTCACGCTCGCGACGGGCTCTGCAGATGGTCCTGTGAAATGAGCGTTGAGATGGGCGTCCACCACTTTCACGATGCAGCTCTCTAGACATCGGCTTCACTCCCTGACAGGCCGCGCTGACGAGTTGCTTCATCTACACGTTGAAGGTTGTCGGTGTTGCCCCCCCGGTGATGTTCCGATGGTAAAACCAGTTGAGCCTCACTGTTGGCGTCAGCTTTTCTACAAGCTCGTTCAGCAGCGATCCCCCGCTCAGATAGTCCTGCAGACCGTTTCCCTGCATCACCGCGCAGAGGTTCCTAACCGCGACACCATAATCGACCAGGGTGTCGAATCGATCGTCCTTGGGCGGCGGCATGCGTCGTACGTTACTCATCAGAGTGTCCACGATGAGTTCTGGCTGCCCGTAGCACTCCGTCACAATGTCGATCGCCTCCGGCACACTCGAAGGATGTTACAAACAGCTGTCCATGGCGTCCCGTAACTTCCCTTTGAAACACCTTTGAAGGCGAAGCAGGTTTTCTTCATTTGTATACCCGCAGATGGCCGTAGAGTGTTTGTAGTTAGCGATAAACGCTGACCACTCCTGCGGGTAACCGGAAAACGTCGGCAGTTCTCGGCTTGTGCACTGCCTCGCCGAGAGTTGGCTTTGGTTCAACAACTGAAAACTTTCGGCGTTGCTCATCTGGGTCGCTGGTTCCGGCTGCCACGCGGTTGCGCTCGTCGGCTGCCAGAGTGAGGAATGTAGGAGGTGCCGTTTTTTCCTCCCGTCGACTTCGCTTGCAATCCTCGATTACTCGTAGTCTCTCCTCGAGCATACGCTGATTCGCCTAAGCTCCGTTTCCAGCGCGGCGTTGGATGGCACGGCTGGTGCACTTGGAGCATTCAAACCGCGATGGCGGACCTGGTACGGTTGACGCGGTCTTATTGGTATGGGTTCCGATAGCACCATTGGCACACGCCCGTCTCTGAACCCATCTCGATGGCTCTACACGCGTCGTCTAGCTCATCCTCGATGGACGACAACGAATCGATGACAATATCTCCGAGCTCCTTCATCACCGCAGCTTGCTACCGTTTAGCTTACCGCGCTCTCCGAACCAGTTCGTCCACTTCACTAACGGGCGATCCTCTCGACGTCGGTCGATCCGTGGTGGCCCGCATGACCGTTGAACTGGCCAGCGGGTCGTAAGCGGCTGGCTGTGCTCCTCTACTGCTGCTTGGCGTCTCAGTAGTTGGTGGATGCTGCTCATGTCCTTCACCAAGACGCTCTCCATTGAGCGGGGCCACTGGTCGGAACATTTCACTGTCGCCGGTGTCACTGTACACTTATCCAGGAGGGTTGGCGTCTCTTATCCAGGAGTGTTCGTCCCTCAAGGCTCGAATCGGGGAATGCTCCTCGAAAGCTATCGGGAACGTACGTGAACCGTACTTTTACATCTACACGACTCAATCGCGTTTTACTTTTCCGGCTTGTTACGGCTTGTTAAAAACATGGCACTTAACTGGGGCAATTACTGTAATTTATAAGTTTCACTGTAGTTTAACGCAAATTGACTTCACACAGGCTCAAAAAACGACAATAAACAATAACAACAACAAAAAAGACGACGAGATGGAATTAACAAACCGTATTGCGTCGTTCTAATGCTTGCTGCAAAGTATATGCCTATGCACTGTATTACACAACATTATTTTAACATTCAATTGTTTGCTACCTCGGATCTTCTTCATGTCAGCTGTAGTACACATTTAATGGTGCCAGACACATTAGCTGCGCTGGGTATACTTAAAGCCTCACATATTTTACAAGACAGTCCATTTCTATTGGTTCAAAAAGTCAGTCGATGCCGATGTGACGGTAAAGTGCAGCACAGGTTTTAAGTTCTTCGACCCAATATACAATGGAAATCAAATCAGTTACTACTTCTGGAAGGTGCGTTTCGAGAAATCTATCAATCTAAAAATAAACAAACGATTTTTTTACACTAGTGTTGTGTTGCTGCTGGTTCTGGTGCTGCCAATTCTGTCATTACGTTTTCAATGTACCTCTGAATACCAGTGTAACATTTGGAACTGGAACCCGCGCGAGGAAGGAACATTTGTTGCGAAACATATACCAGAGAACTACACACAATTGAAGCTTACAAATCTGTTGATTTCATCATTTGACACTGCGTCTTTGGAGGATCACATTAACTTTACGAGTTCATTTCTGTCGTTGACAATTACCAAGTCTGCGATACGAAGCATCAAAGTAAAAAATAAAACTATTTTTCATTTCCTAGCAATAAAGCAAACGCATCTAGACACACTTTACTTCGGGACGAACTGCAGCACCAACATAGTACAAATCATTTCCAGCAGACTCGAGCAGCTGCCCCGGTCGATAGCAAGCCTAGAGGAATTAGAACGACTTACAATCAGTAGGTCATTAATATGGACGGTCGATTTGCACGTTATTGGTGGACTGTCGGGGTTACGTTTATTAGATTTGAGCAGAAATCAGATCAGTGCGTTGTATTGTAGAACACAACAAGAGCTATACCCCGTGCTAAATGATTTATTCCTGGCAGAGAACAAGTTGCGAAGCATCAACATGGATCTGTTTAACTGCATGATAGCACTGACCACTCTTGATCTCTCCCGCAACCACATCAGTGTGGTGTCCGGTTCCTTGAAGACGGTTAATTTGAGGTCCCTGGATCTTTCCTTCAATCGGATACAGAATCTAGACTGTTGCTACTGGGCGAATCCACGTGTTTTTAGTTTTATAATTAATAGTAACAGTTTACAACAGCTGCCCGTCTGCTTAGAGACCGCGTTTGAAAATTTAGTATATTTAAAAATAGATTATAATCAGCTACATCTCGACGAAATGTGGAAAATTAAAAATGCTCATAATCTACAAGACCTATCGTTAGAAGGAAATCGACTGTCACGTGTTACGTTTACCGAGAGAACAATGCCGCCAAGTTTAATTTCTTTAAACCTATCTAAGAACAAGATAACGCATGTCGAGATACCGTATGCTCCTGATGGTGAATTTTTCCTCAATTTGAACTCTAACTGCATCGTTAACTTTGACGTACATGCATTGTCCACCAACATATCAGCATTAGACATGGGAAATAATCCTATAGATTGCAGTTTCGGACTGTTGCCTGCCTATTACTCTAAATATAATCAGGATACCAACCATAAACCATGTACCCGATATAACTACAGTTGTTCCGATCTTTAGCACCATAAGAAGTAATAAACATCATCGATGTTGATTTCAAGGAAACGTTATTAATTCACAGTGTTATTTTTTTCTATTTTTTTGTAAATGTAATTGAATCGTCGTTTTTTTCTGCTTAATAGATAAGTTCCCTACGCTTTAATACATCACATTAGTAAAAATGTATAACCCTCGCGCTTCAGTAATGTATATTACCACCATTACCATTGTTCGAACAATGTTCGCTTCAATTCTTTGCGTAAATGAGCACATATATTGCACATATAGCGGAGAAATATATTGTGTTATTTAAATAGTCCACGCAGTGTCGACAGCAATTTTTTTTTGTAAAATCTCAACTTTTCAAATTCGTGCTGTGTTGCTGTTGCTTCTGGTGCTGCCATCTAAGCCGTGGCAATTTCAGTGCGCGTTACTTAATATTTTGTGTAAAATAGAAAGCTGGAATCCACATGAAGAAGGAACTTTTGTTTTGAGTCATATACCGGATAGCTACTCACAATTAATGCTAACAAATCTGTTGGCCTCATCCTTACAATCAATTAATCATTTATACGTTCGATCAATTTAGATGTTATTGGTGGACTTGCGAAGCTACGTCTCTTAGACCTGAGCAGAAATCAGATCTGTGCATTGTACTACAGAGCCAAACCAGAGCTTTATCCTGTACTAAACGACGTTTATCTGCGAGACAATAAGTTGCAGAGCATCAACACGGATCTGTTCAATTCCATGATGGCTCTTACTAATCTTGATCTCTCCAACAACCAAATCAGTGTGGTGTCCGAATCCTTAAAGACAATCAGTTTGACAATGTTGGACCTCTCCTCTAATAGTATACAAAAACTCGACTGTTGCCACTGGGATATTCCAACCATCCATCAATCGCTATATAATCGCTATATAAATTTCCCAAATGCGTAACGTTTTGGTTAAAAACAGCGTAACGTACTCTGTGAGCGTGCCCCGTGGTTGACAGCAACTCATGTACGGCTACGTTCGCCTTTGTCGGAAGGTAGAAAAAAAGTAAATAGATTGATGGTGGTCGATTCAAATGAGGTAGAATAATAAGTGAAGGAGGTGTGTTAGTAAAATCTCAAATTTGTGAACCCACATGGGTCGCGATCGTTTGATCAAAAAACAAAATCTGAATCTGAAATAATATCGAATCATGCAGGCGTGCCCCGTCTTGACATGAACTCATGTACCAGTATACGGCATTGAATGCGTTTAAAACATCTTAGTAAACATATAAACCTATACCTATATAAATACGTCTGTAAAGCACAACCGGGTTACCATTTCACCTACCGCACTATTGGACGAGATACAGCAGTATCTCGACGCTCGATGGATTTCCGCATCCCAAGCTATCTCGACCATTTTCGGGTTCGAGATGCAGGCATATAAGGTGACCGTCTTCCAGCTACCAATACTTTCGAGAACAGGCAGAGCTTGGTATTTCGTGAGGCTGAATCTGTGAACTCGCTGCTCTAGCGTGGCCACCATACCATGTTGACTGGCTTCTTCCACATCCCAGGTCATATTGTTCCAGATGCCATCACAACTACGCCATCTATTTGCCCGTATCCTATCCCGCTCAGTCGCAGCTGGCGTCCCTCATGCAACCGCATTTTTGTCAAATCCTCCCAATTGTACCAAAAGGAACCCATGCGCAAGTAGGGCAGCACAGTAACCGACGAAGCCCGCTTTGACATCTTTTCCGTGTGTTGCGTTTGCAAGTAAACTTGCGCGTCCAAACGGCATCGAACGCACACTAGACTGTTGCTCTTCACGAATTTGGAGATTTTCTACTCCGTATTGGTGATGGCCGTCACACAACATTTTCTCATTGTATGCCACCTACGCCAAGCTTCCACCTGACATGGGCCTGCCCCGGACAGGCAGGGCGACGTTCGAATGTTTATAAATCGTGTCTACCCAGATCTCGGTCGGCATTATCAGAATTCCGGATTTCTTACCGGCCGAGCGATCCATCGGTTACGGTTAAAGCAGTATACGTCGGTGTATCTCTCCGCAACCTCAACAGCCAGCGCGGGCTATGCAATGTGACACGGTTGCAGATCATCTCACTCAGATCGCACCGTTTGCATGCGTAGCCCTGTAACCGGGCCCTATTAACTAGTTTGTTATTAGAAATAACAGTTTGCAACAGCTTCCAGTTTGTATGGAACGGGTTTTTGAAAACGTTACTTCCTTAAGCTTCGATCATAACCAGCTACATGTTGACGAAATGTGGAAATTCATAGGATTTCAAAATCTACACGGTCTGACTTTATCTCACATCAAACTACGCCATGTTTCATTGCATCACTTTACGCTTCCACCAAATCTACTGTTTTTGGACTTAACATTCAATAAGCTGCGGCAACTGGATTTACGAAATATTTGATATGAGATTTATATTCAACTGTAAAAACATCTCACCTGGGATAGTTTTCGAAAAACATTAAGTGAATTGCTCAAACTCGATAACCCTTTTGATTCCTCCTTTGATTGATCCTCAAGCCGACCGTACCCTGCTACATTCCTCGAATCTCCTTCACCGCAATGTTTGGAAAACATACGTAAATGTGAGAACCTACAAGAGTCACCATTGTGAAAAATAAAATTTACAAGATGCAATGTTGAATCACACATGTGTATTTAACATGGTTTTTTTTAATTTTATTTATTTATTTATTTTTTTGCGGAGTGGAAATCCTTATGGACACCGGGTCCCCTACAGACATGGGTCCCCGGTAGTACCGGACTTAACCGGCTAAAACCACTCCGACTTCTGTCGGCTCCCTGATCCCCGTTCGGATCTGTATGTTAATACTAAACACGAAAAAGGGGAGGGGGTGGGGAATGGTTACCGTTTCCCTGTTGGGCTTTCTGCACTATGGTGAACGATGGTATTGTCCACCCTGCGTTTGTTTACCGTCAAGATATTGGGTGCACGGTGTTGTTCCGTGCCCAGTTAAGTATTTAACATGGTAAATGTTGTATTCTTTTATCATTTATTTCATAGTTTCCCCATTTATGTCTCAACGGTGGTCGACACATTGAACATTGCTGATGCAGGATTTCCGCCGATTTTAAAATACTCGAGCATAGAAATATGTTGTTGGTTGTGAACTGCTGAGATATTGTTGTGCATCAAATCAAGATACCTGATCGAGCAGCCGCTGAAGATAGCAAAATCAATCTCGGTTATTGAGTTTCTTTCTAACTCCAAATACGCCAGCCTTGGCAACCGATCAAGGCATCCAAACATATGTTCTAGTCTATTATGGCCCAAGTTCAGCTTGGTCAATGACGATACATTCCACAGACACAGATCGACAGAGCTGATTCTGTTGCCCGAAAAGTCTAGCGTTGCCAGTCTCTCCAATGCTAATATTCCGAGTAGCCGGTCGATTTTGTTAAATGCGACGCTGAATCTTTCTAGAGACAGGAAGTTGTTAAACATTGTCAGATTGATCACTGTCAAATTGTTGTAGGACAGACTTAGGTCGGTCAAGTTTTCACAGCATTGGTGTTCTTCGGAGAAGTGCAACTTCTCAATCTGAACGTTGTTTAGTTCCATGTAAAGTAAGTTTCGCGCATTACGGAAAAGGTCAAAACTGATCACTTGCACACGATCATTGATGATGCGTATGCCACTCAGGGCGGTGAGATTTGTAAGAGCCGCAAAGAATGAGTTTATATCGCTGTGAGAAGAAAAGAAGTGCAGTAGATGCTCGTTCCAATCCACGTTCATAGCGCCGATATGCGTGTTGGCCAGTTCAAGGCTGGTGATGGTGCAATTGGGAGGTATGATCAACCGCCCAATGTTAGATTTCTTGATCGCTAACAGATTTGATATTCTATGCACCTTCGACAATGTTAGGGCTGGTAAATTTGCCGACGTAATAATTAATGTATCCACGTCTTCGAAACGATACGAAAATAGAAGCTCCGACGTATTCTGCGTCAGGTATTCAGTCGTGCAGATGTGAGATTTATCACAACTGATCTTCATTGCTGAGTAAACCCTGAATAAAGCCATCATTACTACGAGTACAGCCGTTCTTGAAAATAAAATAGAAAACAATAGAAATATGTTAGAACTCCAAGGTATCATTTGCAATCGAGGTGTATCAGCCTACCAGACTGTTATTTGCAGGGCATGCCATTTAACTAGAACGTTTAATTTCTTTTTTTCCCAGCAATTAAAAAAGCAATATTAAATTTTAACCTCGTTAATGCGAAGTGTAGACGTTGATGCCACAAACTTTGTTAATCCACGTTTGTTTCCTATTTTAAATCAATTTTATAAATTCTGATGGATACAATTCTGGATATGTTTAAGCAGATGTATTATGTTTGACTAGTTAATCTTCAGGCTTTACACTAACGATATTGGGCACTGATAACGATCGCTTACCTTACATGCGCTTGAGCCGCTTGTCGAGGCTTCATATTCGAAGACCGTTGTGTATTCTGTTAAAATATTCTCACTGTTCAATTGAACTATACTTTCATTTGGCGAGTCTCTCGGTATTATAGTGCTAATCGAATCGCAGCTTATGAAGCATCCTTACGGCTCACGGGGAATTTATACGCCTTTCATCACGTTTTGGTTGAATCACCTGCAATCTTCTGGCCTCATTCATTCTAGCGCACTAATCGATTCAAGCTAAACATTTATTTGTGATCGTTACAGCGAAAAGGAATTTGATTGCAAATGTAAAAAATTTGGTTGCTACAATCAAAACAACAATGTGAACGCCACACTGTCGCACCGCGGTACATTCATTGCCTAACCATTAATTATAAATCCATTTGAAAAAAAAATCTCCACAATACAAATCGTGGTCAGGTTTCACGATTCGTGGCAGAAGTTTAAAGAGGCGCTTAACGCGTTTAAGCTTACTCTATCCATAGAAAAACCCTGTACGTGGCATAAGTGTCTGAGTTATCTTGATCGTATAAGCGTCTATGATCTTTATTCAATCTTGACTATAGTATACGATCTGGGTGAAACTACGTACAATTGATTTACGATACATTTATCAGTAGGAGATATATTAGCCAAACTGCGTGTATAAACATTATGCAACATAAATTATAAATTAATCTAGATGTCATAGGAATCTATTATCGATCATTTTGAAAGGCAGTCGATGTCGATACGGTAGGCAATTCCAATACGGACCCATAAAATGAGAATCAAATCCGGAGTTGACTCCATCACTTGATGCTGCGTCTTTGGAGGATCACATTAACTTTACGAGTTCATTTCTGTCGTTGACAATTACCAAGTCTGCGGTACGAAGCATCAAAGTAAGAGATAATAGCAGTTTATATTTTATAGCAATAGAGCAAACGCATCTAGACACACTTTACTTCGGGACGAACTGCAGCACCAACATAGTACAAATCATTTCCAGCAGACTCGAGCAGCTGCCCCGGTCGATAGCAAGCCTGAAGGAATTGGAACGACTTACAATCAGTAGGTCATTAATATGGACGGTCGATTTGCACGTTATTGGTGGACTGTCGGAGCTACGTGTATTAGATTTGAGCAGAAATCAGATCAGTGCGCTGTATTGTAGAACACAACAAGAGCTATATCCCGTGCTAAATGATTTATTCCTGGCAGAGAACAAGTTGCGAAGCATCAACATGGATCTGTTTAACTGCATGATAGCACTGACCACTCTTGATCTCTCCCGCAACCACATCAGTATGGTGTCCGGGTCCCTAAAGACGGCTAATTTGAGGTCCCTGGATCTTTCCTTCAATCGGATACAGAATCTAGACTGTTGCTACTGGGCGAATCCACGCTTTTTAGTTTTATAATTAATAGTAACAGTTTACAACAGCTGTCCGTCTGCTTAGAGACCGCGTTTGAAAATGTAGTATATTTAAAAATAGATTATAATCAGCTACATCTTGATGAAATGTGGAAAGTTAAAAATGCTCACAATCTAGAAGACCTATCGTTAGCAGGAAATCGACTGTAACGTGTTACGTTTACCGAGAGAACAATGCCTACAAGTTTAATTTTTCCAAGTTAACTTTGAGGTACATGCAATTGCCACCAACATATCAGCACTAGACATGAGAAATAATCCTATAGATTGCAGTTTCGGACTGTTGCCTGCTGATTACCATAAACAGTAATGAACATCATCGTTGATTTCAAGGAAACTTGATTCATTTATTGTGTTGTATTTTTACGAGTTATTTCATTATTCACATTAATAATTGTTAAGATAGCGTGCGGCAAACAACCACTCCATGTAACATAACAATAAGAAAATGATCGTGCACGGCATGCAAAACGCTGCCTGATTGAAGAAAAACGGATGTTGGAGAGGCTCGGCAAGAGAAAGCTATATAGAACTGCGACTAGAAGGGCTGTTTTTCATCAACTAACTGTCAACTGGCACAGCGTCAAGTAACACAGTTCCAGTTACTGTTAACGTAAATGAATCGTCGTTTCCTCTGCTTAATAGATTAGTGTTCTACGCTTTAATACATCACATTAGTAAAAATGTCCAACCCTCGCGCTGCAGTAATGTATATTACCATCATCACCATTGTTCGAACAATGGTCGCTTCAATTATGGGCTTAAATGAGCACATATATTGAATAGAAGGCTAAATCAGAAAGTCAGTCGATGCCTGTATAGCGGAGAAAAATATTGTGTTATTTAAATAGTCCACGCAGTGTCGACAACAACACTTTTTGTAAAATTTACTAATGAACAGGTGTGAAACATGGATGAAAATCATCTCTCAACTTTTCAAATTCGTGCTGTGTTGCTGTTGCTTCTGGTGCTGCCAACTAAGTCGTTGCGATTTCAGTGCGTGTTACAGAATGTTCATTGTAAAATAGAAAACTGGAATCCACATGAAGAAGGAACTTTTGTTTTGAGTCATATACCGGACAACTACTCACAATTAATGCTTACAAATCTGTTCGCCTCATCCGTTGACAGCACGTTCATAGAGGATAACTTAAATCCTAAGAGTCAATTACTGTCGTTGACAATAGCCAAGTCTGCCATCCGGAGCTTCAAGTCGAAGGACAACAGTCGTCTGAAATTCATTACACTTGAGCGTACATATATAAACACACTTTCGTTCGGCGTCAACAACACAACCCAATGGTTAAAAGTCGTTTCTAACAGACTCGGACAGCTGCCACTATCGATTGCAAGACTGAAGGAACTGGAACGTCTTACAATCAATAAATCATTAATACGGGCGATCAATTTAGATGTTATTGGTGGACTTACGAAGCTACGTCTCTTAGACCTGAGCAGAAATCAGATCAGTGCATTGTACTACACAGCCAAACCAGAGCTTTATCCTGTACTAAACGACGTTTATCTGCGAGACAATAAGTTGCAGAGCATCAACACGGATCTGTTCAATTCCATGATGGCGCTTACTAATCTTGATCTCTCCAACAACCAAATCAGTGTGGTGTCCGAATCCTTAAAGACAATCAGTTTGACAATGTTGGACCTCTCCTCTAATCGTATACACAAACTCGACTGCTGCCAGTGGGATATTCCAACCATCCATAAATTTGATATTAGAAATAACAGTTTGCAACAGCTTCCAGTTTGTATGGAACGGGTTTTTGAAAACGTTACTGCCTTAAGCTTCGATCATAACCAGCTACATGTTGACGAAATGTGGAAATTCATAGGATTTCAAAATCTACACATTCTGACTTTATCTCACAACAAACTACGCCATGTTTCATTGGATCACTTTACGCTTCCGCCAAATCTACAGTTTTTGGACTTAACCTTCAATAAGCTGCGGCAACTGGATTTACGATACGTGCCTAACGAAAATTTTGTTTTGGGATTTATATTCAACTGCATAACACATCTCAACTGGGATAGTTTTCCAGAAAAATTTAGGGAATTGCTCAAACACGATAACCCTTTTGATTGCACCTCCTCAAGCCAACAGTACCCTGCTACATTTCTCAAATCTCCTTCAGCACAATGTTTGGAAAACATACGTAAATGTGAGAACCTGCAAGAGTGACCATTTTGAATAATAAAATTTACAAGATGCAATGTTGTATCACACATCTGTATTTAACTTGGTAAATGTTGTATTCTTTTATCATTTATGTCATAGTTTCCCCATTTATGTCTCAACGGTGACCATTTTGAATAATAAAATTTACAAGATGCAATGTTGTATCACACATCTGTATTTAACTTGGTAAATGTTGTATTCTTTTATCATTTATGTCATAGTTTCCCCATTTATGTCTCAACGGTGGTCGACACATTGAACATTGCTGATGCAGGATTTCCGCCAATTTTAAAATACTCGAGCATAGAAATATGTTGTTGGTTGTGAACTGCTGAGATATTGTTGTGCATCAAATCAAGATACCTGATCGAGCAGCCGCTGAAGATAGCAAAATCAATCTCGGTTATTGAGTTTCTTTCTAACTCCAAATACGCCAGCCTTGGTAGCCGATCAAGGCATCCAAACATATGTTCTAGTCTATTCTGGCCCAAGTTCAGCTTGGTCAATGACGATACATTCCACAGACACAGATCGACAGAGCTGATTCTGTTGCCCGAAAAGTCTAGCGTTGCCAGTCTCTCCAATGCTAATATTCCGAGTAGCCGGTCGATTTTGTTAAATGCGACGCTGAATCTTTCTAGAGACAGGAAGTTGTTAAACATTGTCAGATTGATCACTGTCAAATTGTTGTAGGACAGACTTAGGTCGGTCAAGTTTTCACAGCATTGGTGTTCTTCGGAGAAGTGCAACTTCTCAATCTGAACGTTGTTTAGTTCCATGTAAAGTAAGTTTCGCGCATTACGGAAAAGGTCAAAACTGATCACTTGCACTCGATCATTGATAATGCGTATGCCACTCAGGGCGGTGAGATTTGTAAGAGCCGCAACGAATGAGTTTATATCACTGTGGGAAGAAAAGAAGTGCAGTAGATGCTTGTTCCAATCCACGTTCATAGCGCCGATATGCGTGTTGGCCAGTTCAAGGCTGGTAATGGTGCAATTGGGAGGTATGATCAACCGCCCAATGTTGGACTCTCTGAGCTCTATTGCATTTGTTATACTCTGTAGCTCCGTCATTGGTAGGGTTGGCATATTTGTCAAGACAATCCTCAGTGTAACAACGGCTCCGAAACGAGGTTCAAAAAGCTCCTTTAATCCATCTGGCGTTATTAGTTGCACTACAGTGCAAATGTTGTTCCAACTGCAAATCACTTTCTGTGGTGAGCATTTCCTAGAGAAAACCACGAAAAACATAAGCATTGTCGTTATGCTTCTGTGGTAACAAAAATTAGTTATAGATTTGTTAAAGTCATGCTATACTTTGCGGTGCACGCGCTCCCAATAGCCTGTCAAAAACATACCTCAAATACGTAGGACGCAGACGCATCGCGTTGTGCTATGCAATAATGCACTGAACCAATCGGCAGGCTTACGGTTGGAGTCTTCCTGGAGTAATGTTAGTGATAGTCCAATGGATGTAGTCACCATTTTCCGCAGGGATTTTATATACCGAAGTTCAAGCCAGCTCAAGGCTTGTAATGATTAGATTAAGTCAATCGTTCCCTGCATTTGTGCTGCTGACATAACGAGAGATATTGTATATTTTATTGTTCTCATAAATTTATAATAAAAATGGAAACGTTGTTGGAACCGTCTGGTAACAAGCCGATGCATCTGGTACGTATGGTCATTACTGAAGACGTATTATAAGCTCATTTGCAAAACGTGCACCAGTTACGGGATGCATTGAAATTTGGAAAAAGAAGAATCTTATTCTAGATCCCATTTACATTTCCTTCCAAATTGGCCCCGCAACGAGATCGGAGATAATCTATGATTGTTTCTCTTTGGAAAGAAACCCTGCCTGTCTTTCGCCCTTTATGCAGCACCGCGTTTGGGCGGCTTAGTGTGTTTATTTACGTATATTTTTATTTTATGATACACTGGCAAAATAATCCGGATAAAAAGGAAAATTGGTGCAGCGAGCGTACGAGTTTATAATAAAATTTATGTTCCTGTTTGATCGGCAGAATTTGTTGTCCAAGCCCCCAACATATAGAAACCGATTTGTTAACATTTGGATGGGAGTTTGCCTGTTGGATTTGGGTGTTCGGCTATCGCCTGTTCGTTCGAGTACTTCAAAGGCAACGATCGTGGCCGTGTCTGAGAAAAATCGATGCCGCATTTCCTGCGATGGGAAGATAGTACTCATATCGAGCCTCCCGTTTTATTGCGTAGCCGGTCGGTTAAACGTAGGATACGGGTATTGCAATCCAACGATTGCCTACCTTTGGGAGTATGTATGATAAAAAATAACCATTTATGTAACATATTTCTGCTATGTTTAAATCACTGATTGCACAAAACCAAATTGTCTAATATTACCTCGTGCATTTAGAAAACATCAAAGTGGCATTAGTTGCTATGGAGTAATCAGTGGTGACGAGTTCAACGAACACAATTGCAATAATTGTAATCCATCTTGTGAACGATTTCAGCACAACGTGCTCCATCTGCTTCGTCCATCATAGGTGCGCCGTAATCGCTCCTGAATCGTGTGCACCCGTTTGACCAAGTTCTTAATTAAACTCCCCTGTGACTAACCTCCATCGTTTATCCTCTCCACTTTCCGCTCGTTGCAGATTTCCGCATCAGCAAGTACTGCGGTGGGCATCTAATAGTTGGCAATGAGGTCCACCGGGAGTCGCTGGACGGTGATGACGAAGAGGACGACGACGACGGCGGCAACGACGATGAGGACGATGACACTCGAAATCGGGACTCGGCCGATCGTCCGCACGACGGTATTTATGCCGGAAGTCCTTTTCCGTCGTGGCGGCATGCGCAAGCGGATCCGACGCTGGATGGGTCCGCTAATGGATTCGCTAATGATGCTCGGTGGCATGGCACCGGAGAGAATGACGCTGTTGGAGAAGATTTTCGTTCGGCATCAGCCGTGGGGCGTGACTTTCAAGGCAGCCCGTACCGGCGGACAGCCCGAGCCGGGGAGCCTCGCGCCGAAGCCCTCCAGGCGGCGACGGTGCATTCGTTCCACAATTTGAAGATACTTAAGCCCATCGACGAGCCGGGACTTCAACACCAACAGCAGCAGCATCACCAGCAACAGCATGAACAGCAACCGCTAAACGAAACGGAAGAGCGCAATCCAGAAATGGAAGCCGTCCGAAACCGCAACAGACAGCGGCAGAAAGTTTTCTCGCAGGTATATCAGTAGTATAATGTGTTTATGTGAGCATCCACGTCAAGGTGGTATACAAAACGAACATTGAAAACATTAGCTGTTTCCTCTTCGATAAATGGGTTCCCTGTATGGAAAGAAATCAGTCATCTTAGCAATGGCTCGCTTTTTCTTTCCCTGATGTTGTTTTCATCCCCTAGAAAACATAAGCCTTTCCTCTTTGGCGGAGAACATCAGTTCCCCTGGAGGAATGCAGTGAACAGAGCACAGAAACAAGCAGAGAACTTTTGGCAGAGGGCAGGAGCAACGCACTGCTTTTGCAATTTAAACGGTTGAACGCTTGCACCGCCTACCACATACAAATACAAGGCTGCCTTCGGACACACCGGAACGGGCCGCAACCCAGCAGAGTGAGCAACCTGTGTTTGACCCAAAATCTGTTTGCACCTCTCATTGGAAAGAGAAACGGCCCTCCAGCCAACGTGTTGTTGACACAGGTGGGTTGGTGTACTAAAAAAAGCAAATTGGTATTGAGAAGGAAAACAGCCGATTAGTCATCATGTTAGGAATGGGCCGTTTAGATTGAACTCCTATAATGTGTTTGTTAGAGCATCTCATTGTTGTGATGTATGGAATTACACAACAGATAATTTATTTTGGGTAATTCTCATATTTTCGAGAAGCCTTGAATTCGAGACACTTTTACAGCGGTACCACCGATCCTCCCAGGCCGAGGAAAGCGTTGTGGAGTGTCTTCAGCTGGCTCGAGAGGTTGGCGGGCGAAATCGGGAAATTGCTCAGTCCAGCTTCCAACGCAGTGATGGCATTCTTAAAGGCGTTCAACGCAGTGTTCAGCTTGTTTCGCTGAGATGTCGTTACGCCACTGGTGTTGGTCGTTCCGTAAACCGGGTAAAGCTTTTTAATGGCAGTTATTATATTGTTTGCATTCTTCATGGCCGCCTGTACATTGATGTCGCTGATGACGTCGTTGGTGGCTACTGTAAGATCCTTCACCAGCTCCAGCATGCTACCGAGACCGTTTTGCATTGCCAAAATTTTGGGCGATTTTGCCGTCTGTGCGGTTCCTGTGGCCTGGTGGAGACACATTTCGGGTAAAAAAAAAGCTTGCGATAGCACCTTTCGTCGGGCCTGCCAACCGGTCGCTCTTAAACACTCACCACCAAAGCGCACAGGACGGCGGAGAATACGAAGAACTTCATGCTGGCTCTTTGCGATGCACTTGTGGCTACTTGTGGAATGCCGCGTGACACGGGAGGTTTAAGATACAAACTTGAAATGATCGCAGAGGAACCAGTACTGATTCCGTTTTGTCGACGATGGCTTATCAAAGCGCCCCAAGACGGCGGACGGTGACATGGCAACCGGGTCAACTGTTCAAATATATCCGCACACCCTTCCCCTGACAGGTTACTACATACACGATCATATTTGAGGTTATCACATCCATGCCTTTGGAGAAAAAATGATCCGCAGTTATGTGACGCACTCGCTGGCACGTGGATGTCTATTACTTGGATCCTTCAGTATGTTCTTGTTGTCCTTCGATATTGTTTGCTTGGGTTGTTATTTTTACTTAAGGTCATTGTTTTTCCCTCGAAAACATTTCTCACTAACTGTATGTCTAAAATTTAACTATTGTCACGCGTCGTCGCGTTTGTTTGTTGAAATGCTTCAGCTCTGAAAACTTTTAACTAAACTAGTGGTTAACTAGACATACGGCTCTCAAATGAAGACGGTAGCATGCACTTACAAAATATAAAATGGTACTTTAAATCTACCATCTACTACACTAAGATGTGTTTCTAGAACAAGCGAAGAAGTATTATTGAAAACATTCTGCCTTCTCTTATAATGAGTTTTTTTTTAACCTCATTTGTATATTTCAAATGAAAAGTGGCACAAAAATAAGCGCACCCTTGGGTGTCTTTTGGATGGGCCTTTTTTATTTATCTCACCCATCGGACATGGTCAAGCGTGTCCTAAGATAGCGACATAATGGCGACAAAAAGGAAACTCACAATTATTTTCGTTCTAATGCCGGCGGATAAAATGAATGTGCACGATAAATAAAATAAATGGAATCGCTTTCGCTAGTGCACAGGCCATCCGAGACACTGACCTCTCCCACTGGGAACATGGACTCACCACCGTTAGGAAAAAGCAGGATGTCGGAAAGTCATGGTGTGGCCCTGTTAACCCCTTCAGCGCTCACGTAGCGCAATAGAGAAAAGGGAGAGCCAAGGCAAAATGAGATGTAATTTGGCCGTTGTCTAACCTCTTGTCGTCCCAGCGACATTGCTAAATTCCACAAATTAATGGGAGTTTTCGTTTCGTTTTTCTCTGTTTAATTTCCGTTCATTTAATTCCGCTCGTATTCGTTCGCTAGGACTTTCGGGTGCTGAAAATTCTGCCGAGCAATTTGGACGTCGTGGAGGACATCAAGCAGATTGGCAACGAGTACTACTTTAAGAAGGACGTCGAAATCGTGGTGGACGACAATGAGAACGAAATCATCGTGGACGGCAGGATGGAGCAGCCGGTGGTAATGGTGGACACCGACGGGCAACAGCAGCAACGAGGTGGTGTGGACTATTCCAGCGGCACTACAAGCGACGGAAGCGAGCAGACCGAAACGCTGGACATCGTGGTTCTGCCTGCGCCAACGAAGGACGTCGAAATTTACGACACCGAACTACTACCGACGGAAGCGGCCACTCCCGGGCCGGAAGGCGATATCAGCGTAGTCGGGTTGATTACACCTACCCGGATGGGGACAACGGTGGGTACTACCATTGCGCCCACCAAGGGACCATCGATGTCTCCGGAGGCTGCTGTCGTCGAAACGACACTTGGACACTGGGATGAAACAGGGCTGGATCTACCGGAGCAGGAGGGACCAAGCAATCGAACCGCGGACATAGGTGTCGAGCCGGACACTGACGGTGCGCCCTTCAGTTTCAATAATCGAACGTTTCAGAGCATACAGGACACTGTCCGACGGCAGGAATTCGACGAAAGCCAAGGTCCATATCCACCGCTCGGCAACTATGACGAAGAGGATGACGATGATGATGACGACGACACCGAGGCGGACCACCGCGATGGCGCAGAGCCTGCAAGAGGGTTCGGTTTTGCCGCAACCAACCACGATACGGAAGGATCAGTCGATAGGCCGCACAACAAATATCTCAGGTAACTATTACATCCGTTGTGTGCACCAACAGAAAGATTTCAATTGTTCAATTCTAATCTACAGTGTACAAAGGACACAGTTGAGACATCCACTGCGCCAAGGATTCCTGATGACTCCCAGCTATCCAAAGTACTATATCGGGGAGAGCGTCTGCCGGTGGACACTGCATGCCGGGCTACATCAAAGGATTAAGCTAACCGTGCTGGATCTAGCACTGCGGTGTAAGTATTGAACAACACACGGGCAATGGGAGGAGACTGCTTGAACCCCGAGTTTATGATTCGTACTACCTCGACAGATGACGATGAATGCCGGGATTATCTGCAAGTGATCGATCTGAACACGAATCGGACACTCTTCCACAGCTGCACGGAAAGCAACCGACTGATCGAAATCGTTAGCATACAGGAACGTCTGGAGGTACGTGTGCAGTGGCGCTTTCCCGGTGGTGTGCGAAAGTCGTAAAGTATGATTAATTACATTCTTTGAAAAATTCGTCACGCACCATGCGACCATTGCGCTTGCCCACGGATCGCAGATCCAGAGGCATCGTTAGGTGTGAAAAATGTTCTTACAGATTGTTTTCCTTAACGTTCTCTCAAAATCGTTATCAGGTTGCAATCCACACAACAACCAAAGTCATCTATCCCAAACGGGGCGTGCTAATACATTACACAGGTGAGTGCAGTGTTTGAATTGGGCCAGATGTTTATTTACCCTTGGACTCGTTTTGGTAGGCCGAAAGGCCAAAAACTGGACGATGCTATTACCTCAGTTTGCACCACACATTTGCAGAATAAAATTGCAAATTAAGAAACATCGCAAAGACTTTCAATCAGAGAAAAAAAAATTACGTCGGTCACGTTCCAGCAAGCGATTGGTACTCGTATAATTGAAGTAAAACCACCATTGTACCAACAATAATCAACACGTAGACGAATATTTCTATTTAAATTACGTTTTTCGTTAGTTAAATTTATGTTGTGTCCGATACAGTTAAAAAACAAGCTTGTTTTTTCTTTTGCCAAGATAAACGAGATATTGCTCAAACATGTCCGTTGAGAAACAAAATTATTTGTGCGGTTTGTGCGCTGTCGAAAAAATGGAACACATTCGATATTGTTTCCTGAGAAATATTTCATCACCATTGAAATGTTGCATATGATGAAATTCTCCGATAGATGACAGTAGTGTATACTTTTATTAACCCTCGCCTCTATGACCGCCTACCCGGGTAAGTTTTGCAACTTCTTTCTGTAATAACTTTAAATTGAACAATCGTATTGACTCGAAATTTTTAGAATGCCTCAAGTAATGTGTTTTCAATCATTTAGTCGAAAAAAGAAAATTTTTGAAAAAAATTTAACATTTTTTTTCCCGCATTTTTCGATTCATACCCCTTACGTCAATGACCGCCTACCTGGGTAGGCCATACATTTTGTATGGGAGTTCGCATTTTTCTGTACTTTATTTCGTTTATCTCTTGTTACAGACGTCGTATCGAGTTGAAATTTTCAGTGAAGATGCGTAAGAATGGTAACTAACATATTGTAGAGTGACTAGAATTTTATAAATCCTTTTAATATTTTAAGTTTTGCTTCAAATATTGTTTACCCCTTACGTCAATGACCACCTACCCGGGTAGGCCATACATTTTGTATGGGAGTTTGCGTTTTTCTGTACTTCATAGCTTATATCTATTGGATTAGAAGTCGTATAGAAATGAAATTTTTAGTAAAGCTATCCAACAATGTTTATTATCATACTGTAGAAAAATTTTAATTAAAAAAAAAAGCAAATAGCTTTATTCTTGCTTCCAATTGTTTTTTCACCAAATGAACATACAGCTTGATAGTTCATCAATTAATCTTACAATATTTCATTATTTCACTAACCATAAGAGCTCGAATAAAAAAAAATCATAATTTTTATAATCTATTCCTACAATTCAAGTTGTTAAATGTAAATCTTAAAGAAAATATTACGCACATTGATTACATCTAGTTTTATGTACAGCATGTATACCGCAAACAGGCTTCTGACATCTTTCGCATGCTTTTCTAGTTGATCTTTTGGTTTTGCATAAGTAACAGTTACCTTTATGCTTAATTCGTCCCGATGCATCACGATTCTCTAGAACTTCTTGATTGTTTTGAGTATGTAGTAGAGGATGGCCTAATATACTCTCTACACCACTGCGTGATCCAAAATGCCGCATAATTTGCTTATTTTCGGAGCGGCTTTGAATTTCTGCAATCGCCAATTGTTCGCTTAATTCTTGTAAAAAAAGCGTCTGCCGTTTTTCTCATAAGTATGTGGATTATTTTCAATATATATTTTATATGCAGCAAATGCGGCTATGTCTAAAATGTTGTAAAAAAAAGCAAGAGGCCACCTATTAGTCTTTCTCTTCGTAGAATATTCAGAAAGACACTTATCCATGCTATCTACTCCTCCTTTGAACTTATTATAATCCATTATCATTTGTGGTTTTTTCTTCGGCCCTTGGATTTCCTTATCGTAATGAATAGTGGATAGAAGCACTACAGCTCTATTTTTTTTAGGTATGTAGGAGCACATGGTCACATTCTCACTAAAGCCAAATAAAGTGGATTGGACTTCTCTTCCTTTCGGGTTAGAAAACTTATTAGGAACAAAGGTTCGCCGTTTGTTCACTGTGCCTAATAGAGCTAATTTATAGTCTAACATTAATGAGATGGCCAAATTGTAGCTGGTGAAAAAATTATCACAAATTATGCTCCGTCCACTTCCTCGAAAAATGTAAGATAATTCTTTAACGACACGTTCGCCCTGATTCCGTTCTCGTTGTCCAGATGGAGCCAAACCCGTGTTAATTTGTCCACTGATGGGATACGATGAAACAGCATCACATGCCCACCACATTTTTATACCATATTTCGCAGGCTTCGATGGAATGTACTGCGTAAACCCAGTACCACCACGATACGGAAACAGTTGCTCATCTATGGTAACGTTTGATCCGGCAACGTAACCTGCACGAAGATTTGCATTCAGCATTTCAAATATTTCCGATATTGCTGCCGATTTATCATTTCTCTTACGATCCGCGCGTGTTCTCCCAGCATCAAAACGAATAAAACGTGTTATTTCCCAAAACCTGTTCAGGCTCATTGTTGCCCTAAACAGCGGATGTGCGTTAGTTTTCCACAGATCAGTTGAATTCACATTATTAGAATGAGTAGCTCCAGCTGGAAGTAGAATTCCTAAATATGAATCCAATTCAGACATAGTTAATGGCTTCATTGGACTTCGTGTTGATGATGGATTTGTGGTATTCACTTTATCAAAATATTGCTTCGCCTTTCTATTTGTTTCTCGAATTATTATATCACAAATTTCAGCAGACATCAGCGATTTAAAAGTGTGTAAAATACTAAGACCTTTTGTTTTTCGCGTTGGACCGATTCCTGCACAGCGTAGTACATTATGCGCCAACAACTTCCGAGGCATAGCTGGTTCACTTAACCAAATTGTATCATCTCTTGCTTTATATTCATTCGATGACTCAGTCAATTCTTCACTATCATCGCTACTTTCAGTTTCGATTGAATTGAACTCGGGTATTTGTAGTTCCTCTGCATCTGAATATTCCATGTCACCTACGAGATACATTGATCGTTCTTCTTCATTGTCCAATGTAAAATCTATATCTTCGTCATCGTCATCGCTGTTTGCCAATAATTCGCGAATTCTTCTTTCATAAACTGCTCTGTCGTCTTCGCAAAGAACCTCTAATTCATCAATGGTCAGCCAATCAATTTCTTCCATATTTATCTTTATATGCTGAAAAAAAAATGTTTCGATTATATTCACGTTGTTGATCAGACGCCACTTTTCACCACTTACTTCTTTTGTTTGACTTTTTTAGTAAAATGTTATGTAGTTCCTTCTAGAGTAATCTATCTTGCAAACCAACCGATACGCTCGAGTAATGCAACTCTACTAACCGTAAAATGTATCAAAACTGTTGGGCAGCAATGTATCGGTTGAACATGTCGTGTATCTACGTACAGTTATTTCAACGAAATCGAGAACAATCAAACATGGTTAGTACTTGGGGTGATTTGCCTCCGATCGATGGTACCAGATAGCAGAAAGTCTGCAATTATGAAACGATATACTTCTGAGAATAGACGAAGCCAGACGTGTAGAAGAATGTCTGGCTACTGGGTGCTTTATAAAGTGCAGCAATAAGAACATCATCGAAGGCAAATGAAAGACAACATTCTTTTTGGGTCTTTTGTCAATTTCAACTGCTCTGGTAGGTCCCTATATGTCCGGGGTGAAACTATTTGAAGCAAATATAAATATTGTTAATGATAAGAGATAAGAGATAACCATTATTTGAAGCAGACAATTTGGTAGTTATTGAATTTTTTAAAATTATATTTCCTCTACTTAACTAATCCCTAATAGTAAACCTTTTTGCGCAACATCACCGAAAATTTCAAAGCGATAAGACGAACAAGAACAAAAGATATAAGCTATGAAGTACAGAAAAACGCAAACTCCCATACAAAATGTATGGCCTACCCGGGTAGGCGGTCATTGACGTAAGGGGTAAACAATATTTGAAGCAAAACTTAAAATATTAAAAGGATTTATAAAATTCTAGTCACTCTACGATATGTTAGTTACCATTCTAACGCATCTTCACTGAACATTTCAACTCGACACGACGTCTGTTACAAGAGATAAACGAAATAAAGTACAGAAAAATGCGAACTCCCATACAAAATGTATGGTCTACCCAGGTAGGCGGTCATATGGTTACGTATGTTTTTTTGTCATTGAGGCGACGGTTAAATATTTGTGCGGACGGATTCAAATGAAACTTTTTTTTTAAAGATTTTTTAAAATAAAAATAATGTCTGGGAATGGATAGCTCGATTCGGCTTACCCTTCCCTCGTGTAAATCAGTAATTGATTTTGAATCACGAGAAGGGATTTCTAGACAAAAAACCATTTTAAACCCTTAGATAATCTTTCAATTTTCCTTTACTGTTTAATTGAACTATTGCAAATTATCAAACTGCCAATTTTTTTTTCTGGTAGGTACAAGTTAAAAATTAAATTGAAACCAACTGATCATCGCACCCAAAATGAGCAATTCATTTCTGTTCACATTTCACTCAACCAAACTAAGACTCTCTAATACGGCAAAAGTGCATCACACCGTCGGTCTCCGGCCTACACATTAAAGTTATCATTCACGTTAGCATAAACCCCTAATTTACTTTAACCTAAACTGTGAAGCTTGCCGTCCTTTGTTAAGAGATGCTGACAATCATACATTTGTCATTTTGCTAGCTCAGAGCTGTATTTGCTATTGTAAAAAATAATCCGACGTGGCACTGCAGTTCATTCAACCTTAAATTCGATTAGCAATGAATTTGTCCAAGCGTCGCCTCAACGGTGCTGAGCGCCATAGTCTCAATATTTCAGATAATTTCATGTAACAGACACTATATAATTGGGTTGATTCAATCCCTTTTAATGGTAATTTTATTCACATGGTTACATTTTTTGTTATGGTTTAGAATGGATCGAATTAAAAAAATTAAAAAAAAAAGATTCTATTTCAAAACGGAATAATAATGTAAGTTCTTTGTAAGAATTCTTTGTTTCAATGGATAGTGCAATCAATGACGTAGAAGCATGATGGAAAACTGTAGCTTCACATTCGTTCATTGGCCACGAAAATCCCTCACCAAAATCGAGCACAATGCACTCGCAGGTCATTACCCAAGACGTCCAAGAGCAAAACATTCTAAAATAAGAAGAACTTATGCTTTTCCGGTCCCCCTATGAGGTGTTCCAGTTTTCTTTTACATTTAACAGTTTCGATTCTTAGTGAAAGTCACAGATATGAAGTTTTTTTTCACTTTTTTTATTTAAAAACTATATCGTAAAAATACAATTTTTGTTTTTTTATGCATTACAAGAAAACAACAAGAAGAAAATAAAAGTACACCTAGCTTAATTCTTTTCACGTAATAAAATAAAAGTAACTGTATTTGGACCGCATAAATAGGACCGGCGAAATAAATAGCTGTCTCGCTCATTCGCTTCACGCAAATGTCAGTCATTCAAACTCTTTTTAATGCCTTCTCTTTCTTTCTACACCAATTTTCTCTCGAAGAGCGACTTTGCAGAGATGCAATCGAAATGTCCCGTCTCTCTTGCTCTCTCTCTCTCTCTCTCATTCTACTTCTTTTCTCACCAACCTTACCTTTCTCTTTTCCTCTTTCTAATTCTAGCACTAGGATGCGAAGTGCCATCGCCGACGCCGGGCCACATGCAGCTCGTCCGACGGACCGAGCATCGAGCGAAATTCGTCTGCGATCCGCTGTACGTTTTCCCCGACACGGGCGAGAGCAGTCGCGAGCTGATCTGCACACCGAAACACACGTGGAATCGTCCACTGCCGGCTTGCATCGGTGAGTACGTCGTCTGTGCACGGGCTCTTGTAGAACCGGGAACCATGTTGCACGCCAGCTGCCCGACCGTGCCATATAATCCCCCTTTCCTGCAGCTGCACTGTACTTTCAATCTCGTCCGTGCGGCCAATCGGCGTCGAAAGTGATGCCGGGTTTCCGCGCAGACCTTGGGTGGAGTAGAAAGAACGCGTGCAGCTCATAGAAGGGCAACATAGGTGGGAAAAGAATTCACGAAAAGCAAGATGAAACGCGTGAAAGGGGCGCGGATCGCTAGCTGTTTATATGGTTTTGTGAAAAACAGTTCAAAGTGGATGACATTTGACTGATTTGTGAGTGTTACGATAAGAGCTAAAAGGACAGTTTCCTGTTTGTTTACTGTAAACAACCTCCACTCTTGCCTACGTCCATGGCGCAAGAACTGTGTACGCTAGTGTGGTTGACTGTGTGCGTATATGTAGAATGACCTGTACGTCACGCGTATTCGAATGCACCACATTGCACTTTGTGTAGGTTGCAACGTTCATGCCGGATTCGTTTACTCCCTTCAGTGAGCGGCAAACGCTGCCATTTCAAAAACATTTCAAAGCTTTTCTACACCATCATCGTGATTGTTTAATACAGTTTGACCATTTTTTCCAAAACAGAACCGGTTATCTCACGAGCTTTGTTCCAGCTGTCTGTGTTTGCAAACGCCCATAGAATTGAAAGATGAAGTGTTTCTCGGTGTTGTAAGCGTTCCACTTTAATACTTTCGTGGTCCAATCCACGGAGATTCGGATAAATATAACCGTGGAGCCGTAAACCATTTCGTAAACACACACGGTGACTTGTTTGTTTTTTTTTCTTTTTCGAAAAATTAACACACCCGTTTCCATCACAACGGACCACGTGCGAGAAATGTGCGAGCTGTCACTTCGCACTTCAAGAATGCCTAGCATCGCAGCAGTAGCCGAAACATAACGACGTACACGCGCAATCGCTTACCGCATGAAGCACACAAAAGAATTAATCCGTCTCCGGGTACGACAAAAATAGGCACGTATGCTTAAGCGGCGTTGAAGGCAATCAAATTGACACACGAAAGGCAATAGATCCACAACTAACCAACATTTTGCCGAATCGAAAGAATGTGCAACGAACTAAGCTGGAGGCAGAACCAGCCTGGACCATAATCGTTTTACACAGGGTTGCACGAATTATACACATTATACAAATGTGATAATCTCGGCACGTGAAAATTTTAATTTAGAAAAATAAACACGAGCGTTTCTCTTCAACGCTTCAACGCTAATAAGAATGCCCCGATATTAAAGCAAACCAAATAATCCACTGCTGAATAGTGGAAAGTTTACTGTACCAACTTAGTCAAATCCATGAATGAGTTATACAGTGATGTAACGTCCACCGAGGCGTACAGCTGTTTATTTTCCGAGTAGGCCCTCGTCCAAATGAATGTAGGCAACATTCAAACGTCAGTATGCAACGTTATTAGTTGATTTCGTTGCCATCATGGGAAACCTAGAGGAGTGCACATAAAGAACTTCCCAGGTTCGATCCAACAGTAAGGGCATTATGGAAGTATTCATGCTGATAGGAACACTCCTCCGGTCGGCATTATCTATAAAAACCCCCGCCGGCAGCAGAGCTTCGCCCCCTAAACTAAAACTCTTATCACCCTGATTGAACCCTACTGATTGCCACTCGTGGACTTAAGCGGCAGCGCACATAACGTCTCACGGGTCTGGACAGTCAAGTTCGATCCCATTCGTCGGTTGGTTCGCTCGGAAAGGAGGAAACCACGCATTTATTAGAGGTCGGGTCACCGTGGTCACCATAGAAAGATGGGAGGGGGTCTGGTTAAGTAACTTATCGCAACTCGAGCGACACCGGACACCGACGGACAATTGCACCGACAACAGGCCGGAGGCGGTAGAACCAGCTCTAATGTTTTGTCGTTTGCTTTATTTCTCTTTGCTCCTCTGGTTGTGTATTTTTAGAAAAACGCGCTACGGAAGGAAGTGGTCTAGTGTCCCATTACGAGCAGACGCGAAGGTTTGGCGATATTGACAGCATGTCGGACAAGCAGGCGGACACCGTTTACGGTAGGTAATTTATGCGCATCGCAGTTGCTTTGCTACCGATGCGGCCGGATACTGTGCGATTTGAACGTCAAAAGTGTTATCAAAATAACGATTTACATTTTCATTCGGATTTTTTCTTCTCGTTTTAGATATTCTCATCCCATCGTTCATCATCGCGGGCCTGTTTATTGTTAATGGCATCGTGTTCGCGGTCATAATGCGCTACCGCAACAAGCGAAAGCAACGCCTTGATCTAGAGAGTAAGGAACTAGCGGAACTGTAGAGACCTTATCGTTGTTCATCCACACCACACCACCAACGGCATCTTCCTTCCTAATGTTGCAACAAAAGTAAATCTGAACCACGATCAATAGCAACACACACCCACACATCATGATGCGCCGAGTTTAGGACAACAAAGGTGTGCGATCACAAATGCAGGCGCAACAATAAGAAAGACAAAAAAAAACCAAAAGATCTGCCACCCAAAACCAAACAATCGTTCACCCAAATTCTCCTCACCATCATTGCCATCGTCAACCTTCGTTCCCTTTCCCCCTTCGGACACCGACGGAGAGGGTATGAGCGAAATCCAGGTAATCTCGGTGTGTCTGCTGATAGCGCATGAATGTTTCTTTGCGTCCGTGCAGATCGCCATTGACTGCTGCAGAGCTGAGCTTCCTTGCCACTGGTGGTGCGAGATGGATTGGCATCGCTCGTCGGATTCGCAGTCGCAGTCGCACTGGAAGCGGCAACACGTATAGCCATAATAATCCACCGCGCCTCAAACATCCGATCGTCGTTCGGGCACCACGCTGCAGGCTGAAAAGAGATCAAAAATGCTTACATTAACTCTGCTGAAGGATCACCCTTACAAATAATTGCACCAAAAACCAGTCCAACTTTTACTGCACGCTTTACGATATTTGCAAGACAGTTTGAGAGAGCTCCGGTCTGCTTCGCCCAGGGGCGAGACCAATTTTAAAGCAAAATTTGGCTACACTGAAAGACCGGTGGTGGGAGGTGGTAAGCCGCACGGTGTGCGTCGGTTCGTTTCGTATCAAAGAGATCAATAAGTGAAACGTTGTACAGAAATTGCAGTTGCAAATGAATTGAGCTTCGCTCGGAATACGTACTGATTACTGATTCGTGTGACCGGAAGAAGAAGTAAAAAAGGTGATGGCAAACGATATCAGGAAGACTGCTAGTAGCGGGAGGATAACAACAGATGTATAAAGAATTCGTATGAGATGGAAGTGTGAACAGTTAGCTTAGAAGCTACATAAGAAAAAAGAAAAACGAAAACCCGCCGGAATGCGCGCAAAACTGCACCACGCAACAGTTTACCATCACCAGACACAAATCCATATATTTCTACGGGTTTCCCGGTGGTATCGTTAACGGAACCAGTTCAATTAGAATCGAGAGCTGATGAACAAAAGTATGTGACTCGCCTAATGTGTTTTGGTTTTATTTTTCTCTTTAGGCTAACACGCCTCCCGTATTATTCCCGGATATTGGGGAGGGGGGGGGGGGGGGGAGGGCTTTTGCTTGCCACCGAACGAAAAACAAGAAAAGAAATGTAGTACTGAAACTAATATTTATATGCTTGGACGGAAGAGCAGAGAACAACAATTCCGTTACATAACATATTGACTAGGAGAGTATTTTCCACCCGCGGGCATACTGTTGTTCGAAAGGAAAGATTGCCGGATGTCCCGAAGACAAGCTGCAACAATACAAAAGGCAACAGAGTACCATCTTTAAACATTTATTGAGCAACTGTGGAGTGGACGAAGCACAGACAATTAGAGTGCGTTGGGGTTAACGAAAAAAAAAAAAAAACGGGAAAAGAAAATATATTTCCCTCTACTATTACCACAGTCTACACAAAAGCAGCACGAAATTAAGAATTCACTTGAACCACTGCGCGCCGAAACAGGAACCGCGGACGTTCCTTCGCACCGTTAGAATGCAACGCAGATTGCATCCATATTCCAATACGACGGAAGAGACAATTGCTATGCCAAAGATTAGGAAATAAACATTTGTGCCGTAAAGGACGGGTCGTGCTCCCGGCAACGGATGTACAGCAGTCTCTTAGCGCTCTTGAGTTGAGCAACAACAATTTGTGCATTGTAGATTTCGTTCGTTAATGATCTCGCAGTCAACGCTCTGTTTCGACTTTCCACAGCGTCCATTTTTAAGGTTCCTCTCTTTTGTTTTCCTCTGTTCCTGTTCCATTTATCAGCTCTTGCGTTTCCCCCGTCGCACCCGGACGGTCACGGCCCAACTCCAAATGCATATCATACACGTTTCTTCTGCTTTTTGCTGCACGATGTGATAAGTGGTTAAGGCGAAGAACGGCGGATACACGAAAGTAAACATATTTTGCTATACTGCATTTATCTTTCCTTGCCCTATACGCCCGGCGCCGGATAGGCAATACATTTGCGACACCGTTGGTTCAATGTAGCTCAATTGACAAAGCAAAATAGGGAGCACAGAAAAAAAAGAAGCTAATCCTTGTCGCGATTCGATTTGGCATTAGAACAAATTGAAGCGAATACTTTTCCAAAAACCGAACCGAAGTATCAATTAATAGAGGGAAATAAAAAACCTGATCAAAGCCGAAGGAGTTGAGATCGAATAAAAAGCCATGTAAAGAATGAAATACAAAAATGAAATAAATTTAAAGCCTAACACACACACACACAAATAATAATCGTTAGTATTTTCCTGTTCGCAGATCATGCTGTTCTCACGTGTCAGAAGGTCAGTCGCAAAGCTATGTACCATCGCCTTGGAAAATTATCGAATTATTCGTCCACTTGGCAGAAATGAAATCGCCGGATGCCATCAAAGAAAACTACCGAATTGTTCGTCCGCTTGGTCGAAGGGCTTGACCGCTTGTTGCCATCGTGGAAAATTATAGAATTGTTCGTCCGCTTGGCAGAAATGGGATCGCTGGATGATGATGATGATAATGATGAGACTCACCTCTTCCCCTTAAATAGGTTTAAGCATGACGGAGTTTTCCAGCGATATTATCGTGGAAACGGTGGAAGTTCGACATTGTCATATAGTGCGTTTCGCTACTATCGAACGAACGGTGTGCGGTTACAGAAATTGCAACATGATGCTGCACTTTATTGGTAAGGGATTTCTCGGCACGCCCCTCGCATTGCACGGGACGCTTGAAGCTCTAGACACCGAGGCACTTGTTGTAGGCCGCGGCAATGGTAGCAAAGTCAGCGGCGGCAGCGTTGGCCGTGTTGGTCGTGCAGGTGGCAACACCGTTGGCGGTGTTGGCAACGCTGACCACCTCGCCGCTCTTGATGGTGGCCACGTCGAGCCCCACGTTGGTGATGTAGGCCAGGGCGTTGGGCACGGTGACGGTGGCGCAGCCCGAAGCTGGGAAGATCGAGATGCACGGTGTGACGGTAACGGTGGACGTGCTGACGCGGGTCGCAGCCGAACTGATCACGGCGAGCGTGTTGGCGAGCAGGATGTCGACAACCGTGGTCGCCTGGACGACGCAACCGCCGAGTGCGGTCGTGTAGTACACGTTGGTGCTGACGGCCACCGGCAAGTAGGCCTGCGAGCAGGCGACCACCGTTGCGTTCGTGCTGGCGAGATTGGCGATGATCGGCTGAATGACGGCGGACGCGTTGCCTGCGATGGACACGTTGGCCGCGACGACCGCGTTCAGCGTGATCGTGTTGAGCTGCTGGATGCTGCTCTGGACAGTGGAGACCAAACTGGTAAGGTTGCTGAGGGCTAGCTGGGCAACGGCCCCCACGCTCTGACGGGTGGAACTGCCGACAAGGTTGAACAGAGAGGTGAGACTGTTCAGCGCGTTGTTAACCCTGGTGGTGGCCAGCGAGAGGGCGTTAGCGGTAGCCGGCTGAATGTTCGCAATCACGTTGTTGAACGAGCCGACGGCCGCATTCAGCACGTTGTTGGCGTTGGTCAGGGCGGCATTCACGGACGCATTGACGGCGGCAATGCCGGCCGCACTGTACGGCACAGCAGCGTTGGCGGCGAGCGTCGCGTTGACGCCGGCAGCCGCGGACAGCTGCAGCGGGATGTTGGCGGTGGTGTAGAGCACGCCGGCCGCGTCGGCCAGGAACGTTCCGATCGCGCTAACGCCGTCCGGACCGAGCGCTCCGAGCAGGGTGGTGGCCGAGCCCGGGTTGGCGGTCGCGTTCTGGATGGCCTGGATGGCGGCTGCTAGGTCGGCGTTCAAGCTGGCCGGAAGTGTGCCCAGTGCCGCCGCGACGGTGCCACTGCCGAGCGCGTTCGCTGCGGCGTTGACGGCCGTGTTGACCGCGGTGGCAACGTTGTTTAGCGCGGTGATTGCGGTATTACCGTTGGCGACGGTCGGTGCGCTGGTGAGCAAGCTGCCAATCGTGGCCAGATTCGTGTTAACGCCACCCAGCAGGTTGTTGAGCGCGTTCGTGATGGTGGCAACGGTGGAGCTCAGCAACGAGCCGGCCGCGTTGCCGATGTTGGTAAGGGCCGTGTTGAGCGCGCTCACCGTCGAGGTGACCACGTTGTTCACCAGGTTCAGCACCGGTAGGTTCGAGTTGACGGTGGCCGTGCCGCCCAATCCGATGCCGCCAATGTTGATGCCACCCGTGACGGTACCGCCAGCCGAGAGCGACCCGGTTGTGCCTTGCAGGAATCCGGAGGCGATGCCGTTCAGCAGCCCGGACACTCCACCGAGGGTTGCCCCGACCAGGTTTGTTAGACCGCTGAGGATTTGTGGTTGCGGCTCGGCCTGCGGGCAAGAAAGATGTCGGCACCATCAGTCAGACAAACCTCGGCACAGTGTGTCCCACCATCCTCCAGCCCTTCAAAACTTACCTGTGCGGCGACCAGCAGCGCACACACCAGAAAGGTTTTCTTCCACAGCATCTTTGCGCGTTTGTGGCTTAGCGACGAAAGCTTACTTCGAAACTGTAACCGGTCGGTGCGCGACCGGAACCATTTTATAGCTCTCAACCGAACCGATCCCAGTCCACCGGGGCCGCGAGGACATTCGCACGTTCCCGTAAAGCGATCCCATTGTGTGTTGGGCTGGAACAACGCAAAACAACTCACTCACCCTTTTACACCGATCTGCCAATATCTGGAGTGGCGGGCCCTCCCAAAGCACGTGTCTAAACCGCCTAGAACGTTGCGACCATCCGCAAACAGGAGAAGCATTGTCCTCTAAGCCCGTCAAGTATGACGTAGCGCCGGAGGATCGAGAATTCGAGAAAATTGTGCTACGTTCACTAGGCGTTGCGGGTTGCGTCTTCTGGCTTTAGTGGTGGCCTCTTAACAATATTTCCATTGATCATTTCGAGTGTTTTATTTTTGCAAGCAAGCAAGCTACATCGGCATCATTATTTTTGAAGAGAACTGATAAAACATGTGTGCTGTGTTGTGTTGTGAAAATGTTAGCAACTCATTTTGATCATTTCTTTTATGTCTTTCTGCAAATGAACTCCCCGTCCGTAACGGTAAAGAAAATAACGGAGGATGTGATGAACGATCACTCGGTTTCATCGTTGCAAGGACGTTTTTAGAGAGAATCTATATATATAAAAATGGATGTATGTTTGTTTGTAACGCTAAAACTCAAAAACGGCTGAACCAATCTTGATGAAGTCTTCGCAGGATTTGTTCGTTTTTGCCCAACGAAGGTTTAGGAAAAAAGAAAATTGGAAAATTCCGAAGGAAAAGCTGGAAAATTAGAAAATTCTTAATTTCGAGTTTTCCAAAACGTAGGAGGCTATGAGAGCAATCGTGCTCTTCTTTCGCAGCCTACTATGAGCAATTGCTTTAAAAAGTGCAGCGGGGGAATCATTGAAAACTTTTCAGAGAACAAATTATATGTGCAAATTCTAAACTTCATGGTTTTGAATTCTTGGATTCTTGGCCACCGCATCATTTGCAACATAAAAATGGAAGTGTTATTATTATGCGCCGAAACCTTCATGCCCCAAAATTATGTAATGGAACATGACTTTTTGTCACGCAGCTTTCGAACAATGTGATAAAGACTTATAAGGGAGCAGCATGTTGACCTCCGAGAATTCCTTTAAGTTCCAACGATATGCCATTTCAATTTAAGCGTATTTAATTTTCAACAGTCGATGGAACTGTGCAGCATAAATCTTAAATGCCATGTTTTTCGCATGACCATGCTATATGTGACGTGTAAATGCTTCTGTAAACCGGCTTCTCTGTTCATTTGAAAACATTATGTAATCAGCATAAATGATTCCCAGTATAATAAATTCAAACTTATTTTCATTATAATTAGAAACCTTCCAGAAAAATCTTATTGCATACAAGCAAAGATATTGGACGGGGCGAAGTTCGTCGGGCCAGCTAGTCCCGTATAAAATGGGAGTAAATTATCGATTTCTTAGCCCTAATTATTAACAACAAGCATTTTTACCAGGCCTTGTCCGGAAAGAGGGAATTTTTTGCTATGATTGGGGCCTTTGATTGCGGGACTCTTAAAGCGTAAACCATAATCGGATTACCCTGCATACTATACAGCCTGGTCCATCCGAGACACACAGGTGGCAACCTCCAATCACCCATGACGTAGCTGCATTGGCGCCATCAACAGTAAAGTCGTGAGCGGTAACCGGCCAGTAGCTGTGAGGCCAAATTATAACGAAAGTCTCCTGTGAAAATTCGACATGGACCGACCTTCTAGAAATGTAAGAAAAAAACTCCCGTTTACATTTATAGAAAAAAAAAAAATCTGTTACCTCAAGCTGCTTGCACGAACATTTCCATACAAGATGCAGCTTTTTCACACCAAACGCTTGGACTATCTGAATTGAAATTACTCGAAAAAGTGTTCTAGCTCATTGTTTATCCAACTGGTTCAATCTCTCTAGCCTACTAGGCTGTGATACTCTTTATTGGTGTGTATGCTACGGTGCACTGAACTGCCGAGGTAGAGGTCCAGTTCAAATGTCGCAATGCAACTCCATCTTATTCTAGTACATTAAATGTATGTACATACTATCTTACTAACTTGCATAGGTTTTCGAAATATTCGACATTCATTCGAAACCCTTGCAAGGTCTCTTCAGGATATGTACGTCAGGTGAATGGAATAAGATCACGTAGGCATCTCTTCACTTCAAATTTTTTAAAGCAAATGTCTAAGTACGCGGTTGACGCCGAAGGGACAGTTTCAATTCGATGAAGTTATACAATTCCATGAAACTAAATAACCTAACTAAATAAAACTTTCCCTGGGTATTGGGAGCATTCAATGCACAAATCATGATCAGGTTTTTCTGACCCACCGAAGGTAGATTTTTTTTTATTCCTTTTAGAATGATCTTGGGTACCGTACTATTGCGCTCTGGCTTCCATACCATTAAGGATTAACTTGTACAATAACTGGTATGCAGTTCTAGCTAGAAGCCATGCGTGTGCCCTACTATGCTTCCTCGAGGACCTGAACGCTTTCATCAGCGTTTGTCTTAGGAGTTTGTAGTCTGGCAGGTGGCCAGCAGCGCATCGAGTCGGGTCGCTTCTGCTATCAGACCGTGGGCCATGATGAGGCCAGTGCTTTCCAGCCGTTGAATCATAGCCAGTCCTTCCAGGTTGAGGGCCGCGATAACGACTTGCGTCTCGAAGGTGATGTCCTGCAGCAAGGTGCTTATAATGGTGACCGTCTGTTGGCGAGAGAGCGAGGGAGAGAAAAAGCTACATAACTTGGCTGTACGTTGCGGTTTTGTGTGTGCTTCAAACGCACCTCCGTGAAGCACCGGGCAATTCCGGCCCTAACGATAGCAGTAGAAGTAGTGGAGCCCAGATTGAGGCAAAAGTTGATCCGGTTGGTGATGTAGCGCGTCTGCTCGCGCATCACCTGGTTGTACTCGCTCACGAACGGGTCCGTGTAGCCAGTGTTGGCGAACTCATTCAGTGCACGATTCAGCACGTCGCGCACGTTGTTCTCGAGGTTCGTGATGGCGCCACCGTACCTTCCGTTGCAGTTGCTTGCGTAGACACCGCCGAACGACATGGAGGCGGCCAGCTTGTAATTGGAAGAGTTAACCACCGGCGTCAGCTGGTCAAGGAAGTTCTTTACGAAAGCTTCCGTGCCGGTGTAGATCTGCGTCACCTGGCTCTGAATCTTCCTGAAGTAGCCATCCGACACGCTCCGGTACGAGGCGTTAAACGAAACCATTGCCGCCTGCAACGCCTGCGCCTGGGGGCGCGTGGGGATATGCTGAATAAACGCGTTTAAGCGCGACTGAGTGCCGAAGATTTCCGTCATGCCCGAGTTGGTATCGGAGGTCACCTTGCTCTGGAACGAGTTGACGCGGTTAGTGATCTGGTTGTAGTAGTCCCGCTGCGTGTTGCTAATCGAGGTGAGCGCGCTGGCCAGATCATTGTTGTAGCTTGTCAGGATGTTGTTCGCCTGCTCGAAGGCGGTACGGACCGCGCGGACGGTTGTGGTGAGCGAACGCTCCACCGTCGTCGTCACCGCGATCGACCCGCTCAGCTGGATCAGCGTCGACTGCTGGATGTTGGCGTTGACCGTGCTGGTCGTGACCGTGCCGCCGGCAGCGAGCACCGCCGTCACCTGCTTGTACAGCGCGTCGAGGTTGGTGGTGATCTGCGTCAGCGAGTCCAACAGCATCGTTACCGCTGAGCTGAGCGCGTTGCCGTTCTGCGTGGAGGTAGATGTCACCACATTGGCCACCAGAGCGGGGGCCGCGTCCAGGACGGTATACGCCGATTCGATGGTGGCGTTAATGCTGGCGAACATGCACGACGGCGCCGTTTGGCGCTGGCTCGCGATGACCGAAATGTTGCGCAGGACATCGTTCACCGTGCCGGTGATCGAGTTGACCAGCTTCACCAGCGAATCGCCCGACACACTCAGCGACGTCATGCCGTCGAGCCTTGGCACCTGATAGCCACCGATAGCGCCCTGCAGATCGCTCGTCACCGAGGAGACCACGTTGGCGGACGACAGAACGTTCGGGTTGTTCGTCGTCACGAAATCGATGGTAATGTCCAGTCCCAGATCCGGCGAGGCAAACTGGAGAGAAAAGAAAGCAGGAAGCAAGCAGGCATCGTGTAAGCCGTGGGCCCTAGCAGTGATTTTGTATCAACTGAGCAAATGTGCAAACACTTACGCCCAGCGCGAATAGCAACGGCACCAGGAGAACGCTGACCGCTGCCCACTTGCCCATGTTTCTCGTTTGGAGAGCCGTTGGGAGTCGCGACTGAAAAAAACTGCTGTCAAATCGGAATCAAGCCCGGTACTAAGCTAAGCTGGTCGCCGGTGGCTGCCTAATAAATCGTTCTGCGGAGTTGGCTCTCTTCTCTATTTTCGTTCAAACTCGTCCGTCGCTTTTGTATCTGTTCCCGCGTCTCTATTGCTGCGTGCAGCGTTCTCGAGCACTTCTGGCACACTCCTGCTTCCTGCCGGGGTTGCTCCGCTAGTTTTTCTGAGCAACGCGCCGAGCAGCGATGGCACGGTTGCGACCTCTGTTTACTAAATCTGGCACCGACCAATCGAAGGCAATGTGTCTCCATCCCCATCCATCCATCCTGCCGTCATCCCCCGCCGGTGACGTGTCCACCGTTTCAGTAGAGCTTCAGCGACGAACCGCCAAGGCTCCGACTCCGGCTCAAGAAAAACCTTCAACCTGCACGCTCATATCTTGGCTGTATCCCCTTGGAACCGACGCCCCGAAATCCTCATACTGCTTTGCCAGGCGTTCAAATATTGGAACAACCAACCTTACACTGTGTAGGAGACAAAAAAAAAAGGTTGACGAGAAAAACTCGAGGTGAAAACGAAACTCGTATATGTTGTGAGCACGATGTCGCAGTCTCGGTCGAGGGAATTTTTTGTCTTGTATTTTTTACCAATCAAAGACGTCAATATGTCGTGCGTCAGTAGACTTAATTTTCATTCCCTTTCTGTTGCTGAAATTGGGTTTTGAATGATGACCAGAAAGGCCACTAAAGTTATCCTAAAAAATCCTTCGGGATCACACATGTGTTAGTCATCAGCCCATGTGTCGATTTCATGATCCGGCAAATTTCTCAATGATTCCCCTTTTTGTGACATCCCCAGATTGTGAGATTCAAGCAAAGTATTGACAATTTACTGAGTAAAAAGTCTGAGAAATCTTTTGTTCCGGTTTGGAGTGAAAATATCTTCACCGAAATCCTTGAACAAAAGCCTCATCCTTTCAGACAGGGCAGACTTGAAAATGCTTTGCTATTGTATTGCACTTGTCCATGTCCGGATGATCCGTTGGACCTATCAATTGTACTACAAGTTGGCTTGCATTTTCCCGGAGCTGAATTCGATCGCTCGATCAGCTGTAGTCGCAGGTTGTATCTTCAGTTATCTACTGATTCTCTAAAAAGCCGACATGTTGTTTGAAGGGGCATAATGCACTTGACTACCATGGGGATTGTAATATCTTAAAAAAATAACTTATCTTGAAACTGCCAACTATAGCTAAAAAAATCGATAAGACAAGGTTTATTTTTTTTAATTATTTTTTTAAACAAAGCCATTTCCCAAGTATTTATATGGGAACTGAAGTGTATCACCTAGCTTGGAGAAACCGGAAACCCTTATTCTCCACAAATAAGATAGTGACTTGAATTTCCTATCAAACCTTGTCATGTCTTCCACATTCTGGAAAAGAGGTTCTGGACACTTTCAAAGGCTAGAGTCCCAATTCACGCCATTGTATGCATAGTGTAGACTGGAGTTAGGCAGAAAAAAAGTGTTGTAGAAGCAGGATGGCTGTTTTTTTTTTTCAGTAGAATAATTTAGTAAAATATGTGTCTTAAATCTGCACAGACAAGAATGTTTAGCATATTATTGGCACGATTTTCAAACCATACCGGAGGTCAGAATTGTGCCCAAAATTTGAACTTGGCAGTATCATGGCGTAGGCTATATAGTCACGGAAATAAACACGTCAATTGCAACAATTGCTTCTCAGATCAAATCTGAATGATTTGTTGTACTATTAGACAACGCCACCATAGCATTGACGGTAGACATTATGAGCAATGAAATAATTTTCCAAAAAAAAATTGCACCAATCCATATCAGCCAAGTATTCAAAAAGTAGTTTAAGCATCAAAATGTCCCTTTGCCTTTGCCCTTTGTCACATAAAAATTATGCTGCGTTTACAGGAATTTCCTTTGAAATTTTACAATTTTTAAGCAGCTGGTTTCTTTGCTATAATGTGCATTTTTGAGAACATTTATCTCTTACGAAACATCGTACGTAGCCTTTGTACTTAGCAAAAATAAAAATGATTATGTTAAGACTGTTCATACTTGTCTTCTTTCTAGTAGGGAAGAACCTTGTAGGAAATAATTATGACATTGAATATGTTAGTACAAAAACTCCATATCCTTCGATCGTCGTGCTGAGGATCTAGTTGAAAATGTTTAAAGAGTTATTTGTAATAAATTATCTCTACGATGCAGACAAAATTACAACATCGTTCAACTGCGCAAATAGAAGGGCAAAATGAAGCGTTTCTGTATTTGAACAAATTTTCAGTCCGAGATTTTGAAGCTCTTAGCTTCGTAGTTCGTGTCGACACAGCACCGAAGGCAGGAACTCCAGGTTGGTTGGCTTTAACCTTGTACAGGTTTATTTGTGTTCCTGTCTAGGAGACGATCTCAGTACAATGCAATGAATGGAGGCCCTACTTCCCTTAATGCGACATCGCGCAAGTGCGTACAAGGCTTAGCTTGAACACTTGCGATAATATTTGACTACCTATTACATTACGCCTTCCGTATACGGATATCCTTGAAAAAATTTCCAAGAATTTTAAGGAATAGTTAAACCATTTGGAAGTTGAAGGATGTGGGAAAAGGAGGTCAATGATGTTCCCCGAGCATCGTTTATTTTGGCATGGCTATTTCGAATAGCCTTCGTGCGACATTTTGCACAACTGCTCGAAGAGAGACGATCAAAACATCTCCAAAGCAACAACAGCGAGAGGGTGCGTAAAATGTACCAAGGACTCGGCATCTGAAATTAAAAAAAAAAACAAAGGTGTCGAAGCAGTTGAGCAAACTCCATGCTATTCTAGGAACCACGTTACGTATGCATGAGTAGAATATCATGACGCAGTGTTGAGGGCCATGGTCGCAAGAATAATCGAGAAATCTTTAATTTTTGACATTAGAAATAGAAATAAAAATTTTTAAAACGTTGGAAAATTCTTCACAATAATAACACGCGACCAATTTAAATGTTCGAAAGTCTTCTGTCTTCTGTTCAAATTCAAAAGACTTCTAGCTTCTTTCTTTCTTTTGAATATTCCGTGCGGTTATCGACCCTTTTTTCCGTGATTGGAGTTTCCTGTACCACGAACTCCTAATGCCCAGGGTAGCAAGGCCTAAGCTTCGATATCTTTCCATCTTTAGCACAACAACGTTACAAACCAAAAACGGCTTAAATCGGTCCATCAGTTCTCGAGTGATGCGCGTTCGCAAACATTCCTTATTCTCTTTTTTATACATAAGATTAATAAAATTATTCCTAATGAATCTCTGATACTGTTTATAGCATAATGTGGAGGCATTACGGGAACACGGCTGGACCGATTTTGGTTACGGTTGTCGACGTTATGACATTAAAAAAAAAAAAAACAAAACAAAAAACGGGGAAAATCTTCGGGAAAAGCGGTTGAATGAATCGAACATCGTCGCAGCCTTCTTTGATTTTAGGCAAAGCGCATTGCTCGAACGCCTTGGCGCAAAACGAAAGGGAAATTCTCACGGACAGGAAGGATCTAGCAAAATGCAATGTTTTAGGTAAGCTAAGCCAACGTTGCTGCTGGGAAAAAAAGGGCAGACATAGAGGGAAGAATTGGCAAAAGTCGTTAAAATTTTAACAGAAGTCCCTCAATAGGATAAACTTCATGAACAACATCCGGAACGCAGACCCCATCAGTTGGTATTAAATATGGGAAATGCGTTAATAAGTACGTTAATTTTGTTGCATCACATACACACACTCATGAAAACTTATATGGGGGCTCTGAACGAAATAAAAGAACCACCTGGGACAACAATGTCGCAAGAGACAAAGTTTGTGGTAACACATCTTCGTGCGATGAGTTGCTACGTAGAACCAGGCGGCTTCGAACAAGTGTTTCCAAGGGCAACATCTAGCCTGCTAGCCTCACGATCGATAAAGCTATTGCACAACGTACTTCACACACAACTTCTCGTATGTAACCTACGTGTTAATCCCTTTCTATATGATCCCGGGGAGGACAAAAAGAACGGGAAATTGGATAATGCGACATGCTTGGATAATGCCGAGAGAAGTCCAATTTTTTGAATGTAATCAAAATATATAGGGCAATAAAAGTTGATCCAACAGAATGTTTACAGGTCCATTGTGAAAACGATCGTTTATTAACTCTGAGCAGACCCTGACTCCACTACTTTGTTACTGACCAGTGGAAAGGCACGTACTGAGCGCAATCGGGATGGCATCCGCCATTGCCTGGTAGGTGCCGGTAACCTGATTGACGCATCCCTTCACCCGGTTGTTGGATGCGACCACCTCGAGCTGCAGCATGCTACGGACCAGGACGAACTGTTGTTCGAGGTTGGACTTGTAGATAGGGTACGCCGTGTTGGCCAGCTGTACAAGGGAAAGGTAGAGGGGGAGAATGGAGCAAGTGGCATACAAACAAAGAGAGCGAGTAGAAGACAACGGCATGAATATTGGCGGGGTGCTTACCGATTTTAAGCAGCCGTCGATCTCCGCCTTAACCTCTTCGCGAGAGGACGTCGAACCGAGACCGGAGCAGTAGCGCACGTTGTTGGTCAGCCCCTGGTAGTTTTGGCGCATCAGCGACATAAAGTTGTTCAGGATCGAGGACACGCGGCTCAGCTGGGTGTTCTCCTGGTTCAGGCAGTCCTGCAGCCGATCGGCGAACTGGTTGACGAGATCGTTGGCCGTGTTGGTGTACCGTCCGCGGCACGTGCTGGTGAACGAGGACGTCGAGGAGCTGATGGTGATGGTGAAGTTGGTGTTGGCAGACGTCAGCGAGCCAATTGCCAGGTTGACCGAGGCCTGCGTTTTACTGTTCAAACAGCTGCCCACACCACCGAAGCCGGAGGAGGTGATGCTGATGCTCGCGGACACGCTGTCCGTGAGCGCGGTGGTTGCGGCGACCAGTGCGTCGGACGCCAGCAGCGCGTTAGTGCCGATGGTCGAGTCCGTCAGGAAGTTGGTCAGCGTCTGCTTGGCGGAGTTGAGCTGGGAGCTCATGTCGTTGCGCAAACTCGTGAACTTGTTCGTGTAGTCCGTCACCTTGCTGTTGATGTTATTGGTGAACGATTGCAGGGTAGAGTTGATGCTCTGGCGTCTGCTCACCACCGTGTTGTCATACTGGGCCGACACGTCCGGTAGCTGCGAATGGAAGGAGTCGGAGTGGAAAGTGCACGGTCCTGCACTGGTCAGAAGGTAAGGTAACAGACAAACGTGGCCCCAATGGCGTCGCTTCCATCGTAAGCACCGCACCGACTACTCACAGAAATGGCGAGCACGGCCACCACGGCAAACCAGGAGTAGTAACTCTTCATCGTGGGTGCGTCCCTGGTGTGTCCTGTGCGTCGAATAGCTGGCGACTAACTGAATCCAATCGGATACACGCGTTAAATCGTTTGGTTAAGGAAAATATCGTCTCTCCCGCACCGTAACCGTTCGATCATTAATATATTTGGAGAGCACACACACCTTCTATCACTGCTACCGGTGAGTATTCGGCTAATAGTACACCCCATCCGCCACCGCAACCGTTTTATAACGGCATACATCATCTTGCTCGCGTTCCCTTTCAACAACGGTTAGGGAGGAAGTAAGAGAGAGAAAGAGAGAGTGAGGAATATTAAGGGGAATGGTGGGGTACGTTGGTTAGGAGCTGGTTGCGGGAGATGAATCTTCGTGTAAAAAGATTTGTCAACATCAATACCAGTACACCGCTGCGGGGTAGTAGCACTGCAGGTGGGTGGGGCGAACGGGCGAGGCCATCGCTTTCCCCATCTGAAACGCCACCCGTGCCGTTCGGTGACCATTTTTTTTTTCCTCCGCAGCTCCAAGAACTCGTCGTGTGGTGGTCTGGATCTGGAAACTGGATCACTTGAACAAATTGAGCGACTTACTCGGCTTGCATGTACAACGCAAGACCCCGTCGGCGCTGGAGCTCGGCTCGGATTCGGCGATTTGCGTTCTACCCAGAAAGGGAGGAACAAAAAAAAAATGAAAAACCAGACAACGAGGGTCAGAAGGGCTGTTGAAGAATGACGTTCATGACGTTTGTAACTCTGTCTAGTCCTTGAACGTAAGTCGTAGTGTGGAAACAGCTACACGTAGCCGATGGCATAGGTGCTGTCTAATGGAATCTTCATCGTTATCGTTACCGCTTTCTACAGACTCGAGTCCTATCTGGGACATTCAATGTTGTCCTTGTCAGCATAGTATGAATGTACATGCTTCTTGCGTTGCTTTGTAAAAAAAATCAGAATTATATGTAAGGAAGTATAGATAAGTCTTATTTTGAAAAAAAAAAAAACAAAATCTAAACAACTTCTGACCTGACATGAGCTCATAGGATCATATCCCGTCCAGATCAGGTCCTCGGTTATTTAATGGTAAAGACCGCTTATATTTGGTTCTGGCACTGGCGTACGTCAACTGATTTTTATTATTATTATACCGTGGAAAAGGGGAAAACAAGAAAATCGAAGCTCACTGGAATACAAACGAGATTCGCTTGTGAGATATCAATTGGCCAAGATTTTTTTTTTTGCGGCACAGATAATAAAGCTTTTGATTTTTCTTTTCTAGGAGTTTTTCGTCCTTATTCCCTAATTCCACATCCTTTAATTTCATGTTCTTTGGATGCAGGTTGTTAAAGTGCCAATGAAACAAGAGGAAACAACAACTTGCTCATACACACAACGTACGTGAAAACGCTGATACTGGAAAATCTTAAACCTTATGAATGGGCCATTCCGAACCGACTGTCATTCCAGGTATCTCCAGAGACAATTGATATGTAGTGATGGAATTATAGTCTCTCGTTTCCAGCGGCAACTGATAAGATAGAGACGCTGTTGCGTGCGTCGTGATAGAGCCGTCGCAGGTTTACTGAACCGAAGCGTTGGAGCAAAGTTTCAATTAGTTAAGTGACGCTATGATTCTTTCAGGTTTTTGCCAACCCACGATGGATTAGTGAGAGACAGCGTACGAAACAATTTGGGTCATCAGAAGGAGCGCATTAAGCTTCTTGAAACCATAATGAATTAACATGTCTTCTTATCCATGGACTGGCATGAGTACTATTGTTCTAAGGGTTCAACAGTTGCATAGCTTGCAGGCCCCCTATTGTGGGCATTATGCACGTTTCAGGGGCGGACCAGACTTGAATAGGTTTTAGAACAGCGACATAAAAACGCTGATAAAAATGCTAACAGTTGAGTTTTGCAATTTCACCCAGGTAGGGCGTTTGTTTCGGTGTTTTTGCTGGTTCGTTTAAAAGCACGCCCTGAGCTAAACAAATTTAGTTTCATAATGTTTCAAGCGTAGGAAAAAAAAGAAGAAAGTTGGACGTCACGACGTTGGACGTCGCAGTGGAATTCCTGATGGTTTTCCAACAGTGCACTTGTTTGACAAGAGCTACCCATTGTGAAGTCCTTTTGTGAATTCTTTATCCTAAGGGTTCGTTGGATGTTCCATTGATACTGTCAATTGAAGTAATTCCTTCTAAGCCCGACACTGCTGCCGGGCAGCATCTTATCAATTAACGAAACGCAACGCCTTGTTGTTTCTCCCATCAGTTTCTGCCAGCACACACCTGCCCGAGGATCATTATCGAAAGTGATAGTAAAAGATTACATTATCAGCAATACGATGCGCTTGTAAAACACTGTGCTCGGATGTGTCTACAACCCGGTGGGAAAGTTTAGTTCTCACCGTTCAAGCGACCGCAGTGGAGGTCGGTGAATTTCAGGGGACAGTTTTTGTTTTTTGGTCCAGTCACATGATGGGCTACAGTTTGCTGCTGCTCGGCAGCTCCCTGCTTGCCAGCATCGTGGCCGCACCGGTCGATCCGAGGCAGTCGGAGCTGAAAGACTTCACCTTCGATGAAATAATTCCGAATCAGTTTGGCTTGCGGGGTTTCAACGGAACCTGGCTGTCCGGGGACGAGCTGCTCTACCGGGAGGGATCGACGGGAAACTACGTGAAGCTTAACGTCAATAGTAAAGACAGTTCCGTGCTGCTTTCCAGTGAGGCTTTGGTACGGTTGAGAGTGAGTAAGTTTTGCTTGCCATCCTTAAAAACCATATTTTTTTCCTCCAACACCTAGAGTGGATTTAGGGGCGCCTCGGTGCAACTGATCAGGCCGGACTTCACCAAAGCCCTTATCCGGTACGACGTTCGCACGGTAAGCGGCTGGAACTGGCTGTTTTTCGCAGGAAGGAAATTATATTTTCCATGATTTTGTTTTCAGATCTTCAGACATTCCTCGCTTTCCAAGTATGCCATCTACGACACATCGAACAGGTAATCAAATTCAGTGCAGATACTTAGTAGGCCAATGCAACGTATCAAAGTGTGCTGCGATAAACTCGCGTTTGACAAAATTATGAATTCGAACAAAGTAGCCAAATCAATAACTCTCGTTGTGATGGTTACTTTCTTCTAGCGCGGTGTATCACATCGCCAATCAGGAAGAAGTGTCGATATGCATCCTTTCGCCCACTGGCCAGAGTTTGGCCTACGTGAAGGACAACAACGTGTACTACCGGGCGAGCCTGCTGGAACCCACCGAAACATTGCTTACTGAGGACGGCGTACCGGGCATCATCTACAACGGCATCCCGGACTGGGTGTACGAGGAGGAAGTGTTCGGCACGGACGCGACGCTATGGTTCTCCCCCGATGGCCAGCGGCTCGCCATGGCAAGCTTTGACGACCGTGACGTGAAGGAGTTTTCCTACCACGTCTACGGTAGCCCGAACGATCCAGACAAACAGTACCCGGAGGAGCTGCGCATTCGCTACCCGAAGGTGAACACCACCAATCCGACCGTGCACTTGCGCGTTACGGACCTGGCCGCATCTAACCCTCGGTGGGTTGAGCTGCCGGCACCGGTGGCGATCGTGGGCGAAGATCACGTTCTGGGCACGGTGAACTGGGCCAGCACGAGTGTGGTAGGTGCTATCTGGACCAACCGGCGGCAGAACATTGCCACGTTTCAGCAATGCCGCGCGGACGACGGTGCCTGCACGGAAACGATTCGCTTTGATAGACCCAATGGGTGGTATGATCTGTACACGCCCCAGTGCTATGGGGCCGGTGAAAGCGAACGGTGCCTGCTGATGGGGGAAAACAATGGATGGCGCGCTATTCTAGAGTTGGGCGGATCGGAGAGTCCTCGGGTGCGCACCCCGGAACGCTTTACCGTCTCCGCCATCAATGGCTACGACCAGCAGACCGGGGACGTGTACTACACGGCTGTCCCGGCCACGGCACCACACCATCGTCACGTGTATCGTAATGAAGAGTGCCTCACCTGCGCCCTGCGTGACCTGGACTCGACGGCTTGCAACTTTGCCAGCGTGTCGTTCAGCCCCGACTTGTCCTACATGGCCGCGACCTGCTCGGGACCGACACCGTCCTACACGCAGATCTACCGAACTAGCGATGGACAGCTGGTGCTCGACTGGGAGGCTAACCTGGAACGTCGGGAACAGCTCAAGCAGTACAAGCAGGTTAACGTGCGCTTCCTGCGTGTACCGGTCGGAGACGGTTCGTTCATGGCATCCGTACGCCTGTACCTTCCGCCAGAGATCGACTTCGAGGGTGCGCCCTCCACCGAGAAGTACCCGATGATAGTGAACGTTTATGCCGGTCCAAACTCGGTGCGCGTCACTGACAGCTTCGGTGTCGGATTCGCCAACTACGTGGCAACCACGAAACGCACCATCTACGCACAGATCGATGGGCGCGGTACGGGCAACCAGGGACACGAGTTCCTGTTCTCCATCAACAATCGGCTCGGAACGTACGAGATGGAGGATCAGATTGCGGTGGCGCAGTACCTGCAGCGCACGTACAGCTTCATCGATCCGGCTCGCACTGGCATCTGGGGCTCGAGCTACGGTGGATATGCGACCGCGATGACGCTCGAGAAGGATCACGACCGTGTGTACCGCTGCGGCATCTCGGTTGCCCCTGTCACTTCGTGGATGTTCTACGGTAAGCATTACCTACCACTCTTCCACTTGCCGTTGCCTTGTGACTGACCGATACGATTGCCACAGATTCCATCTACACCGAGCGCTACATGGGCCGCCCGACGGACAATGGGGTCGGGTACGATCAGAGTGACATCAGCAGCTTCACCGACGAGCTGAAGAACCATCTATTCCTGCTGATTCACGGCACCGCCGACGATAACGTGCACTATCAGCAATCGATGGTGTTCATGCGAGCCCTCCTGGACCATGACGTCGACTTCGAACAAATGGTACGTACCGGGGACTGTGGCGTGGCGGTGCCGATACCCCTACCACCACCCATTGTCCCATCGGCTTGACAGGTTAGAAAATGGAGCACTGATTTATCTCTATCGTTCCATCTTCTCCCCCGTGCTGCAGAGCTATCCGGACGAGGCACACTCGCTATCGGGCGTCCAGCGCCATCTGTATCACACGATGGACCAGTTCTGGGATCGATGCTTTGCGTAATGGCGTAACGCTTGCGTACTCGGATGCAACACATCTCGGATGCAACAACCAGTGGTTTCGTAGAACCGATGTGAACCAATCGTGGATTAGATACCCCGGTTTGGGTTACCATTTTTCGAACACACTTGCACAAGGGCACGTGTTTTTTTTTTCAATCCGAAACTTTTTTTAAATCTGTTTGCAAAGACATACTTCATAAGAATGTAGCAGAAGCGAACAGAAACTTAAGGTGAATGGAAAAGACTTGACCGGGTTCAAACGACCGCAACCGCAATGTGTGAAGAATACTTTAATGTTTTAGTCTTTTTCTAATGTCTTACTTATTAACTGCATTATGCAGCAGAATCACACAAAAGTTAGCAAAAAACCATTTTATAGGTTTGGTAAAAAAAAAACATACGTTTGTCCGAATAGTCAATGGAATTCAAATCTATTTCCAAGTCGGTTTTGTTGTCAACCAACTAATTTGAAATATTTAATATCATTTTTGTCCGGCTTTGTGCCTCGAAAGTAAGGGTTTTTGAGATAAAAGCAGAAATCTTCATTGAGGGACTTCTGTTTAAATTTTTTCGACTGTTATGATGTCCTCCCCTGTAAGCTCCCTGCACTGCTACCGTAGGACCTTGTATTTATCCAAACTTCTTGTCCATGAGATGTAGCAGACAATATTCCGAAACTCCTACTACTCAGGGCAGAAATGTCTAAGTTAAATAAAAGAATCATTTTACGTATTTTTACACTAAGGTTTTACTAAAGTTGGTAAAGGTACGATAGACAAGGGGAGAAAAACCACTTCAACGTCAGTCGGATCCCCGTTCGGAACTTTACGCTAATACTCCTACGAACGTACATCAACCGTAGTAGGCGAAATTTTGTGCACGAGTAATGACAAACAGTTTTTCGAGTCGTAGTAGACGAGAATTCTTAGTAAAAATTCGCCAAAATTTAAGAAATAATGGGACTGTTCCAACTTTTCAAAGCCTGGCTTGGGTCAAAACGAACACAACAAACCAAAGACGGCTTAAAGTGGTCCATCCGTTCTGGATCCATTGCGCGATCGCACACATTTCAAACCAAATATGTAGAATTATTGGAGAACGGACAATGTCGTTTTTTGTTAGAAAAACACCCGTAAAACATTTGAGGTCATGCGTTAGCAACTATGCGAACAAATCTAGACGACCAACAGAGTTCTGATCAAACAGAAAACCATAAAATTCATATTTACTGATAGAAAACTAAAAGGGTAGGACAGACGTTAGTTTTCTGTTTGCTTCGCATCGGAGGAGCTCATCCTTGATCTCCCCGTTCAACTTTTATTTACATTGTTTCATGAATGCGTTTCAATTCATTCCCGATCCTACTCTAAGGGTGTCTTGGAAGCAGCGGATGGAACACCGTCCAGCTTCCATCTGGTGACGGAGAAATACAGCGCAACAACCAGTCCAATCACGCCAATCGCACCAACGCCGTACGCAACGTACACTCCAATGTCCGGAAGTAGAAGGATCAGCTGTAAACAGAAAACCGGGGGGAAAGGATAGCTCAATCGCGAGTGTGATTGTGAGGATTGGATGCTATGCTATGTACCTTAATGTCGTCCGCTAGATCCTCCGTGATGGTTGCCGTTTGTCGGAACCAAAACACCGGGAGCATCACGTCGGGGAGTCCGTTCAGTAGCCTGCGAAAAAGGAAGGGGGACGCCATAGATGAGTTGCAACGGGCTGTGAGACGCGTGGATACAGAGACTCACGTTATTCCATAGTTCCGGAGGTGCAGATTGATCTGCAGCTGGGCGAGAGCGTTCAGCGGTATCCCGGTGTACGGTTCCAGTTCCATCAAAAACCGGTGCTCGTCCTCGTTCGGGTTCATGCCGGTAATACCGGCCAGGTAGCTATCGTTGGCCAGGTAGAAGTGGGGAAACGACACCGTGGCAGGCGCACCAAAGTTACAGCGGGACACATCCATCGCCCCGTTGTTCAGCACCGGGCAGCTGGATTCGTCCTCCGCCGTGCACTGGCAAGCCGTCTCCTCGTAGTGCACGCCATTGTCGAACACGCGGTCATTCCCGAACCAGCGCAGCCCCTTGATGCCGAACCGCTCCACCTCGTCCAGGTACTGCAGCGTGACCGCGCTGCACACGTCCGGCGCAAACACGGACACATTCGGCGGTGTTCCGCGCAGATTCCCGAACGGAGGCCACGCTTCGCCGGTGGTGCCCCGTACCATGCCGCACAGCCCACGATAGTAGTCGGTGGTGTTGGCCCCGTTCCAGAGCCGCATCACGCCCGTGTTCTGCACGTGGTCCTTGCCGGTGCCGACGGTGAACGTGCCGTCGTACGTTTCGCTTCCGTTGCGCCCGAAGAACCAACCGAATCGGTCGTACGGTGGAAGGTCGATTGGGGGAAGGGACTCCGGCGGCAACAACGACAGCAGTTCAAGCAGACTGGTCAGCACCCGGTCTTCGTAGCCATCGAAGATCATTTCGCGCACTAGCGTGTTGTAGAAAGGGCTGGTCGCCAATCCGTTGAGGCTTATGACGCCATCAATTAGAGTAAGGAGTTCCGGATCATTACGCAAAGCATAACCGACGGTCTATAGTTGTGGTAGGATGGGAGTCGAGGTAAAAAATAAAATCAGAAAAGTTTCAACAAAATCAAGCCTTAGCAATAACACCTTAGAAAAAGAGTCGAACTGGTCGTTTTTTTCTGGTTAAACAAGATTCTAGTGTTCCGTAATGTTATCCACCTGTTCAAATATAAGTTGTTCAATACAAGGTTTCCAAAATGCTTACACGTGGAGCCTAGGTCGCCTTGACGAACATGTAAATTTGAGTAATTTATTTTTGAAAATTATTTTATGGAAAATAAATCCAACTTTGACAAACTTCAGTGAAATGCTATTTCTAATTAAAAGTGTTTTCATGCCGATTTGGATTCTGTTTTCAGCATAGTGTCATTGCCAGAAGGTAGATGGAGCTTCGTTACCATTTTAATATACTTTGTTTTTACTTAGATAGCAATAATCAAGGGCAGACACAAACAATTGTGTATGCTTAAAATAACTGACCATTTCTCCATGGAGGCGACTGCATATAGAAGCGAAGCGACTGTCGGTTGTATGTATTTCTGTCTGTCTGTCGCTGCGTGATTGCTTGGTAACGACGCAGTTTGTGAAAATTCTATTTGGAGCCTGAAACAGACCGCGCAACTAATATTTTCACCAACCCAATTATCATATAAAAAAATGCCACACGTCGTGAAAACAATTTCCACATGGCCCTGACATGATTACCTTCGACGTATGAAAAAATCTACATGTGTATAGCTAGAAGCGCACAATCCATCAAAGTAATCATTATTGCGGTAAATTTTAAAAGAATATCCTCAATGGAACGCGGCAAATCAGGATTAAAAAGCTAGTCTTTTTTTCAAACCACAGCTGTTCCTTTGAAGAATATAGCAGGTAAAGCTCATAACGCAATGTTCTCTTACCAGAAGGACTGGACTGATCGTTATCACACGATCGTTCTCGTAGTCACCGACGGACCTTTCCGGTACGTAGTGCCAGATGCGCCGCTGCTGAAACGTCAGCAGGTCCTCCTCGTCGCTCCACTCCAGGTTGACCCGCTCGTGCCGTTCGCGGAACACGTACGGGCCGATCTGCTCCAGGTGCGGCTTGTAGTTCTCCTGCTGGTAGTCGGCCGCATTCGTCCAGTTCCACATGAACACCTCCAGGTACATGTCGATCGGCGGCTCGTACCAGTTCTCGTACAGCTCGGTCCCCGGTACGAGCACGAACTCGCTCTTCGCAATTTCCCACACCAGCGCCGGCCACAGGAAGCCGAGTGCCAGGGCAACGACGCACACCCCGGTAGCGCTACCCAGCGCACACAGCCGCTTGGTGGTCGGGGAGCGGTTCGAGCAACACCCCATCGTGTGTCGGAGGGTTGTCCAAGGACGATCTTACGAACGATTCTGGCACACGTGGTGCGAGCTGCGTGCCTGTAGATTAGCAACAGTAGGAGAAACTCTTGTCAATTGTTAATGCACAATGGAGTTTTAGAGAGCTGCAGGCTCAGATAAGATTGCTACCATTTCGTCATAAGGCTAAGTCTAAGGCTAAGTGTAAGGTGCTGGTTTTAACATCAAATTACCAAATCCATCATACTCCTCAATGTGGGGATGACGAGATTGAATCATTTTTCACCGTGCATGGCGATTTGTACGATGGCCAGTACACAAAGACATCCGACTAGAGAGCTTTTTGAATTCCCGCTTTCTCCTTTCCAGCTTAAGCTATTTCTAAACGGCTCATTGACTGCGATGACTCAACAGGGGCGATGTCTGCATGAAAGGCAGGGGACATTCTGGAGAGAGGATAGAAAGTTTGTACTTCTTCCTTTCCCTAGAAGCATTCCCTGGTATCATTTTTTGCACTTGATAACATCAATCAATAAAAACTTCATTTTTTAAACACCAGAAGTTTGTCAAGAGATCCCGGCAATAAAATATAAACTTTTTTTTCACTTGAATACCAGTTCTTATACCTTCACCACCTATCAAATACAGTTTTCCTCAGTCGGAGATATCTGATCATGTATCTACATGATTGATATAACACAATATAAGGCTTTTTAAGAACCTTCCCAATAATCAGTTCACTCTTCACGAAGCCACGATGTTCACTTAGGTCTAGGGGTAGGTGTACCTTCTTGTCCAAAGATCCACCACAGCGTGCAGCTAAATCCTCACTGTGCGTATCGTTTGTTCCACAAATCCCGAATGGCATCCTCAAGGGCCTACGGCAACACAAACCGGTGTATTCAATGGTCAGTGGTCGCGCTATCGGCACAGGAATTTGGCAGGTGAAGCGATATGCTCCAACAAGGTGGCGATTAATATGCCCCACTCATAATCGATAATCTACCAATCTATTGCATTGTCCAATCGCCGCCTAATCTCAATCCGGTGATCATCATCACATGCTACGGTCGTAGGCCGGGCACAAGATAAGACCGTGCGCATGCCTGGTGCAAGCTTTCCACGGGACCTATGTATATCGTTGTAATGGTTAGATTTGGATTTTTAAAATCCGGCCGACGGGATCCCTTAACACATCAAGGTCACCCAAAACAATCAAACCTCTTAAGACGATCGTCGTTGCTGATGTGATTGATCGATTCGATGTTCGAATGCACACGAATATCCATTTTCTTTTCCAAAGTTAAAATTAGCTTGGCTTTTCTCTCATCTCCTTCTACAAATGAAAAAAAAAGTAAAAAGATCGGAAAACTTAAATTACGGGTTATTTAAATTGGACTAGATAAATAAAACAGATTTCAGAGCGTCACCAACGAGTGAAAAAAACGTTCTTTTTAATTACCTTTTTTCTTAAATGCTGCTGGCGCATACAATCGATCAATTCGCCAGTTTCAAGGCGCATGAAATGAAACAACGTTTCTCATTATTTTGACCAACAAGTACCTTGTTCTTATGACATTGGGTTCCACAAGCAGCCACCTGGAAAATATTTACCTAAACGTTAAACGAACGCAGACGAAGGCAGAGGGACGAAATGGGAAGTGGGAGGATGTTGTTGTGGTTTAAGAAACTTGTAATGAACATTAAACTGCTTTATGCCTTTGTTTTTTTTTTTGTAGAATGACACATGTTCCTGTTTATTTAACGCGCACAATGCAGTTCCTTCTGCATTCTCAATTCGCCACTTTCCAATCTCTTTTCAAATACAATACAATCAGAATCCATTCAGCTAGCTGACATTGAAACTTCTTCACCTTCGCCCCTCGCACCATTATCGGCCCGCGTTTGAACACGTACAGAACGGAGGAGAATTTAGCGCTTATCCTGCAGCTGAACAAACGGAGGCGATTTGCACGGTACAACTCGGCAACTCTGGACTGCAAAAACCAACAGAAAAAAAAACCCAAAAAAACAAACTCTTCGATGGTATGAACAAAAACTAAACTTGATTAGAGATAGAAGAGGGAAGAAGAAAACAAACTGAACGCCTAAGTATAATGATAAAAAAATGGTCCATTCTTACAGAAAATCATGCACACAGACACACGCACAAATGTACACACTCGCATCTACTAAGCCCACTGATCCCCCCCCCCCCGCCAGTGGTCTCGTCAAATTCGTCGACTTACAAACAAGAAAGTAGCTTAATTTCCCATGGTCTAACCACCGGTTGTCGCCTGTCCACTAGCCATGTTTTAACACTGACGCGTTCTGTCCACCCTCCCCCTCCACCCTCCATTCTCACCCCTCTCGCTGCACCTGCGATAGCCGGTTCGTAATACTTTTCGCTGGGGAGGGACGAGGGAAGTGTGACCCCCCTGCAAAATTCGCCCAAGACAACCCGCTCTCCAGGCCGTTCTCGGTTTTAATTTATACAAATATACGTCGTTGCGATAGGAAAAATAGTGTACTTTGTTTGATTTTAACGATTGATAAATAATTTCTCTTCGCCATATTAGTGCAATAAATCGCGTCCAGATTTAAGGTCATATAAAATAACTCCTAGCTCTCTCACTCTCTCTCTCTCTCTCTCTTTTTCTCCTTTTCCTTTTCTCTTTTGTCGCTTCCTGGAGCATTATATCGATTTGCACAGCTAATCGGTCAAGCGTGTGTATAAGAAGTTTATCTAATTATATGTATTTTTTTCTGATCTTACTGATAGCAGATCCGCAGAAGTCCCGTGTTGCTATACTAAGTATGTTATAATACGGTTTTTATACGATTCACCTAGTCTCAAAGGGTGTCGGCATTTTGTCTTCAGCATTGACCTTGTCTCAGTCTATGCTTCTTTTTTTTTTCTTCAGCTTTCGAACACCGCGTTTACGATCAACAGTTGTGTGTTTTGTGTTAGCTTTAAATTGTTTAATCATTTCCGATCCGAAACAATCTACCTGCCCCCGTGGACGATTGTAACCGCGTCGAGCGTTTTGGTGCAGTTAACTTCCTACTTACGAATGGAAATGAAGTCACAGGGAGGTGAAGGAACAATTTTCCCCCTTTCGCGTTCGGTACAATGTTCATTGGGTTAACGGTAACCGTACACACGGCGTTCCAACAACATTCGATAGCGCCTCGATTCGTCTTGGCAACATACATTTATTGTGCGGTGATGTAGGACTAACATCAGTGTACGCAAGGGTTCATTTGCGCAACAATAGTGATCCTTTTTCCACTTCCTTTTTGTTTTTTTTTCTTTTTTTTTTGCAGGCGAACCCCCCAGGGAACGTAACAATGCGAAACTCTGCGCTACATATCTAAGATGGACGCTTCGTTTACGTTTGCGTGCCGTTTATTATCTAAAGCGTCCGTGGCCGGGCCGGTCCGGTACAGCTGATTGTGGAAGTGTTGGTTGTGCGCGATTAAAATATGCTCTTTCCCGCCCGTGATTGCACCGCACTTGTTTTTCTGTACCGCAGCTTGGTTGACGTTCCGATTTGCGAAGAAGGATTTGCTGCATCCGCATGCCGTTCGAGAAGCAGGGGGTCTCAATTTTCGAGGATCCAACATATGGCTGGCTGCGTTGAGGATTACCGGTCAAAAAGGTACAAACAGTCAATGAGGAGATTTGTTCGAGAAGTCTTTTAATCGTCAACATATTATCTCTAATCGCAGAACAAAAAAGTTGCGAAGGTTTGATTAGACACACACAAAAACTTACATATGACCGTGCAAGCGTTTCCCCCCACAAACACAAGCAGATAATCCCCAGCAGGAGGATATTTTTTCCTTCGATAGTATACAATGTGGGGAACCTGTGAGATTACGACTTTTCATATTTATAAATATACTGTTCATATTCTGGAGTCTGGAGCGCCACTGGTTGCCCTTAATCAGTGCTGGGTATACAACAACGCTTGGAAAACATCCGAGTAACAAACCACCCGGTCGGCCGTTAGCCAGCAATGTTAGCCGCCCACGGAAGACCGTCAAACAACGGAACAAGCGGGAGCAATTGAGCAACCGCTTTAGAGGTTTGCGTGATGGTGTGGCTGCACGTGCGCGGCATGATGATGCGCATGGTGGGTGCCGGAGGGCACCGTCGACACAGTGGACGACACTGGCAGGGACGAGGGTCCGGAGGCTGTGCTACCGCCGCCCAGAATTTGCTCCTGCAGTTCGATCTTGATGCGGATGTCCTCGCGCTTCTGCTGGATGTGCAGTAGCTCCTCGCTCAGATCGCTGCATATCCGCAGCAGGATCAGGTTCTGCTCCTTCAGCTGCTTCAGCACGTCCGGCATGACCGGGGGCGGATCGTTGCTCTTGAAGCGCACCTGCCTCAGGCTGTCGCTCAGCGCCGAGATGCGCTTGTCGTAGTCAAGCGCGGTCGCCGCCGTCGCACCGACCGCGGACGAAGATTCCACGCTGCGGGACGTGAGTAGTGGGGGCTGCTGGGCCTGCAGCGGCGACTGGGAACCGCGGGCGTTCGATTGGGGCTTGCGGTACACCTCGAAGGCGCTGTTGCGCGGCTGGTGCATGACGAGCGATTTCGGAAGCGAGCCTGAGGCGCGGGGCGTGGAATGGTGCGTCATGTTGCCCGCCGCGTCCAGGTGGATGGTGGTGATGTTGTTCGACTCTCCCGTGGGCTAAAATAAGAATGATCCAGCAAGGTTATAACTCACGAATTTATTTGTAACAATCGCTTACAGATGGTAGACGAAACCAGAAGGATAAGCCAAACCATTGAAATAATTAAGCAGATTCAAAAGGGAAACCCGAGGAAGGAAGTTTTAAATTCACAGCATACTTTCGTCCGCAAAGATCATAGGAACTATAAATAATCCTTTTTCAAGGCCCTTTTCAAGAAGAACTAGAATTTGTTTATCATATCTCACAATGTACTAACACATAGGCCGATAAAAGTCCTACTCATACAATAACTTTTTAGCAAACTTCGACTTTATTTATCAACATAGTCTTCCTCAAGCAAAAGCAAACTAAAATAACCATCTCATCCTTTCTTATAGACATGTTTTTGCCTTCCTAATATCAGCGTTCACATTTCTCAGTTTGAACCTTTTTCTTCAAGCAAGCATATGTTTAGGCCATTGGAACAAGTTAAAGTCATTGAGGGTTAACCATGGTCAATTCAAGTGGTGTGTGAAAGATATTTTAAATGCACTTGTTCATATTTAACCATGATACAAACATTTAACATTAAACATTAAACATCCAAATAACATTTAACAATACAAATTTTGATACAAATTGTTTTGTCAAAAAATGCTCGAAATTCATGAACATTTGTCGGATATCGTTTGAAGGATAGTATAAATATATAGGGTAGGATAGAGATAATGGAATTATTATTGGGTGATGAGGAAGAAAAAATCTCAGGTCTTGAAGAAGGCTAAGTTGGTAAATAAAGTCGAAATTTGCTAACAAATGTTTGCATGAGTGGTCTTCCTAGGGACTTATCAGTCGTATCAGCCAGTTTGTATCTAATGATTGATTTGGGGTACACTTAAATTCCAATGTTTTCAACCAACTTACCGCCATCCGATGGCCGGCGGTACCACTGGAGCCACCGCTCGGGAAGTGGGTGAAATCCGCGAACCCATGATGACCGCCAGCGGCCTCGGACGCGACTCCCGGTTGTTGCTGCTGTTGCTCGGCCGTAGGCGTAACCCTCGGTGGAACCTCCGGTGGCGGTGGCATTTTTAGCGGATCGCCAATCGGTGCCATACCCATCCCGGCGGTTCCACCGCTCGTGGTGAGCTTCAGCTTGTTCAGATCCAGGCTGCTGCTGCGCGTATGCCGGTGGGCGGAGGGTCTCGGTGGTGGCAACGGGGGCGGCGGTTGCTGCTGGTCGATCGATTGTTTCTTCGTCAGCGAGGGCAGCGTGTTACCCGCGGATGACGCCGCAAATCCGGCCGCGTCGAGCGATATTGTCATCGTGTCGTTGCCCTGGGTGCCAGCATGGACCGCGTTACTGCTGGCCACGGAACCGGTTGCCATTGTGCTGGGTTGACCAACACCACCGGAGTCCCGCTGCGGCGGCGGTGGAATGGCTCCGACGCCCTTCGATGGTGGTTTTTTCGGCTGCGGTCTTTGGATGGCACGTAGGTCGCCGCTGTTTGTGAGCGAATCGCGCTGCTGCTGCTGCTGGTGCGGCGTATTGTGATGATGTTGCTGCTGCTGTTGCTGTTGCTGCTGCTGTGACGACTGCTGTTGTTTAGGGCTTGAGTCGTCCCGCGTTTGCGTGACCAACAGACTGCCCCCCGTTGCGGCCGGGATATCACCACCATAGACTAGACTACTATTGTCAACCGCTTCGGCACCTGTGAATCGAGAGGGGTCAGTCAGAAGAGTGGCATTGGGCGCGATTGAGCCTCTTGACCGCACTTACCCACTGGCGTCACACGAATTGGCACGGGATAGAGGATTTGCGGATCGGACACGATCGCCAGGGTCGTTCGCTGCAGGTCAAAGTTGACCGGTTTCGGGCCCGGACTAGATACGTTGGATGTAGGAGATTCCATAAATTTGGTCCATTCTTTTGTGGTTGCGTTCCACTCCTGTCCGAAACGAAAACCGAGACAAAGGATTAATTAATAAAATTTCAATTGCAAATTGACACTTGCAAGTTGCAATTTGACAATAGACGTCAAAAGCAATAAACACTTGCAAGGCCTGCTAGACTGTAGAGGTCTATGTCCCCAGGTTAGCTTGTGAAGGCCCAGGAAGCTGGATTCTACAGCCGTACTGGGGAAAACCCTCGTCGAAGAAGTAGGCCTGCTAAGGGTGGATGAGAAATAGTCTAATCATGTTCTACCTTATTGTTTTTCGTGTTCGGTGGAGTGACGGGATGGTCAGACGACTGTTTCGCCTTGGTCTGCGCCTGCTGCTGCTGTTGGGTTAGCACGGGCGGCGATATATTTGGTGGCGTTTTGTGCACCAGTGTCGTTGTCGAAGACGAAACGGCACCACCTCCCCCGACGCTGCTACAACTACCGCTGCTACTACCTTTCGTCGCATTCGCAACGGAACCGGACCCTCCCGTACCACTGCTGACGCCGGTTGCGGACGACACCGACGGTGGACTATCGTGCCCGGTAGCCACCGGTCCGCCGACAACGCCACCCGATACCGGCACCTTCCCGAATGCCAGCGAGTCTGGCACCGGAACCATGCGTTGGTAGTCTTTTCCTGCGTCGAACCTCTTCCGGGCGCTGCTCTGTACGTTATCGTCACTCTCGAGATGCAGCAGATCCGCTTCGGCCGGCTCGGTTCGCTCGGGCACACCGTTGTTGCCCACAGCGGCAGCGCTACCGTCCACCGCTCCACTAGCACCGACGCTACCGGAGACGGCTGCTGTTGCACCCGATGCCACGCCGCTTCCAGCGCCGGGCTGTAGGAGCGAGTGTTGCAGTAGTGTGGGCAGCAGGCAGGGTGGCAGCGTTGCCGGTACCGGGATGTTGTTTCTTCGCAGCACCACCAGATGCATGGCGGCGGTAAACTCGGCCAGGTTGAGCGCACCGTCACGCGTCACGTCGCACATCTGCCAAATGTGTCGCAGCTCGTCAATCGGGATTCGAGATTTTTCAAAAAATACCCTGCAAAAGAAAGGGGTAAGAGAGAAGAATCATTAGTGAAGTTTAACGCTAAAATCTAATATTCTAATCTTAAACAAAGGCAAATTTTTACGGCTTTAAAATTGCAATTCCAATTTTACAATTAGTACGAATTTCTTCTTTAATGTTTCAACCTACTATTCGAAAAACTTTTTGATATTTCTTTTCCACTACTTCTCGCCTACTACGGTTGTTGCGAATGCAGTCATCTAATCTCTAATCCCCTAGACAAAAGCGACACTGTCGCTTTCTGCCTTTCGCACTGATTTCAATTTCTACTCGGACTCACCTTGCTACCGGTCCGCTGACCAGTCCCTGCACATCCGGTTGTATCGTGCGGAACTGCTTCAGATAGTACTCCTTCTGCGTTTGCGAGATCTGATAGAAGTACTCGAGATCGATCTCCTGCTCGTCCTCGTCGCTGCTGTGCCGATCGGACGATTCCTCCTCGGTGCCGAGCAGTTGCCGCTGCTCCTCACACACCAGACCCTGCCAGAGCGTCTGGTTGGCCCACGGACGCTCGGCTACACTGTTCGTCGGTGTTGGGCTGTCGCTGGCCGTGCTCCACGCTTCCGGCGAGCCGCCGGGTGGGTGCATACTGCCCAGCGTGACAACCGCACCGCCTTTCAACATGCCGACCGTATGCCGCTCGCGCTCCCCGCGAATCATGTTGACCGGATCGTCGTTGTGCTCGACCTCCGAGTCCGTGCTCGGCTGATCGGAGTTTGTCATCTCTCCACCGGTCGATGCGCTGCTGTCCTGGGTAGTGCTACCTCCGGCACCAGTGCCAATCACGCCGCCCGCTTTCCCCGCCACCGCCGCCGTCGCCGAGAGTCGGCTGGACATATCGACGACGTAGCCGTTGTTGCGCTCCAAGGTGCCTCCTGCTCCTACGCTGCTGCTGTTGCCAATCGTGGAGGACACTCCGCCGGTCGTCCCGGTGCCACCCGATGCCGTATCAATACCCGGTGGTCCTCCGGCCACCGGGTCGATCCAGCTGAACTGTGGCAGTGGCAGACTGATCGAGGTTGTCAGTATTTCCTCCCGCAGCGGGACGGACGCCTGGAAGGCCGCTATCAACTTGAGGCAACCGTAAAACTGTTGCCGCGACAGGTGCAGCGCCGTCGCGGGAACGCCAGCAAGAGTCGTAATCTAACAGAACAAAAAGGAAACGTTAGAAAAAAAAACCAACGGTTAATAAATCGAGCGGAAGCAGAAGACGGAACTCTCTCTCTCTCTCACTCTCTCTCACTCTCTTTCACCCACTATCAAATAAGCTAATGACAAGCAGAAGAAGGTGCAGTTGTTATTGTTTGCATGTTGATAACAGACCACGTCGTCTTCGGCGTGGATGAAGCCGCCATTAACCGCCATCGCGCAATGGCGTTCCTTCTTTCAAAATCGCATTACCTTGTTGACCATGGTGTGATGGAAAGACAGACAAGCCAACGACCATTACAAAAAAAAATAATATTTCGGGCAGACAAGGTGTCCCTTCAATGACATAGTTGACACAACGGTCAACTATAGGAAAGCAAATACGGCGGCTGCTTTCCCCGCCAGCCTGGTGACCTCTAATTCCGCTGTTTGCCTGTTGAATTGCCTGGTGCTTTAATTGAGCCAAAAGCAAACAGTCAAACACGCAACGTTCCGAATGGCCAATATGCAAACAGAAACCACCCATCCATAGAAGACTATTTCGTATTTCCATCCGCAAAACAGTATTTTTCGGTTGTACTTTAAGTTGGTAACATTTATATTCCAATTCGTAAAATCTGTTAAAACACACCAACGATAGCGCTTCAATCTTGAATTCACTGAAAATTCTTCGCGCAGCAGACACAGCTACACAACCTTAGTGTCCATTTCGTTACCTTAGCTACCATCTTTGAAAAAGGTAGCGTTCTCTCGGATAAGAGCATGCGATGGTCCAGCAAAATTGGATGAACGGTACACATTCTGGTAAATCTCTGCGATGAGAAGAAAAATAGAACTTTACAATGTTCAAATTGAATTTTTTAGATAACCTTGGTTGGAAAAGAGCAAAGACACAGTCAAACTTTCTACGAGGATGGATGGGCTCGTAAAGAAAACATCTTCCCTTGACATTTACCCGGTCGCTCTCGATCTCAAAACGTGACCACTTTTCTGCACTATTCCTACTGACCCTCCCCTTCCCTCGTCATTAGCAGCGGTGTGGTGCGCTTAGTCATAAATTATGTTTCTCCGCAGTGTCGCTCGTACTATCACAACTGGCCACAGTGCAGCGTACACAGTCTTAATTGGACGTGCGCTATTGTCGTTAGATAATGTGACGAAGACGACGGGGTTGACACGTTACAGAGGAAAAAATCTGAATGGATGGTTTGGAGTGGAAGATGCTCCCACGTCTTTGCTTGGTTCGGCGCTGTGTACGTTAATCAATTGCGTACTCTCGGAGCTGGATAACCGGATTGGGGAGTTTTGTGCGTTTTTCCCCCAAACTATATAAACAACCTTGCAACGCGAGGAGAGATGAAAGTGGAATGCAACTCATCCCACGCCAATTGCCAGCGGCCCACGCTGACCGTGACCCGGGGCTACAATCAAAACGAGTTTTATAAGACAGAGATAGAATGAGAAAGAGAGCACTCGCACCACAGGAAGATGAAGAGAAAGTAAGTGAAAGACAGGGAGCATAAAGGGCTTACAAATGAAAGCAAGTACAAGGATCATCAATTACGGAAAAGTTCGGTTTGGGAGCATGACCGGGCGTTCTCCTTGTGGGCTAAAAAGTTGCAACTGGCATGGCACAGGTGCAAGTGTGGCCGACAGTCGTATGGGGTTTGGGTGGGCGATAGAAAAAGTGAAAGCATCACTCGATGGAATCGTGCCAAAACACAATAAAAATGGAAACAAACAACAGCTGACGTACTCCACCGGGGAGTATAGTGTCGCGTAGAACGATATGCTAAACGTCACCACCTCTCTCTCTTCGGAGGTGGCGAAGGTCCAAGACGAAGCTCCCGGGTATGCGTCAAGCCGAGGGAGCAAAGCCGGTTGGGCGGAAGCATCTACCAATAGTTCGTTATTGGATGTGTTTTCTCCTGTTCCTGCCAATATCCTGCGTTTCTTCACTTCCTGGGGCATCCTGCATGCACTGTTCGAGAGCATCCGGTCGCTGGCACGATCTACTTCGCCCCCGGGGGAGACACGTGAGCCTCGTGTTGCTCGTCGCATGCCAAAAGAACGTATCCTCTTTCGCTCAAGGGGTATGTGTCTGTGTGTCTTCCGACGGTGCTAATTTTAGATAAAACATTTAGATCGCTAACATTGGCCCCACTCACCCCGGTGTGGACATCTACTCTTCATTGCATATTCCGCCCGTATGCTCCCCCAGTTTATTTACCTTGTTTATGATCTCGTTGGATAGATTGGCCGAACGGAAGAGCGAGGTGGCCTTCAGGGCCGGGATCTTGCCACCGCCACCCTCCGTTTCACTGCAGATTTTAAACAGATCATTGTAGTAGCGCAGTTCCGCCTCGCTCAGCTCATCCATCGTCGCGCAGGACAATGTCGCGTGTTCGCGGGATGCACACACACAGAAGGCTTGTCCCCTGGCCTCCGCTCCTCACTGGGCCAACTGGGTCAAAATGCGGGACTGTTCCCAGGGTCCAATCAAACTGGAATACACCGTGGATGAGTGTACCGTGGAGCCAGTACAGGCTGGAAGGTCCAATTACAGTCTCCGCCCTTTCTATACGTTCGAGGATATTCGTTCGAGGAACCCGCACACACGCACACGCCACTGGGTAGGCCTGAGAGTGAGTTGGGAGTGAAAATATGTTTCCCACCCTCCGCGGGTCAACTCCGCTCCCGCTGTCGTGCGGGACGTCGTGCGATCCGTAGGGAAAGGTTATGTTGTCACTTCTTTGTATTTTATTTGTTCTGTATAACTTTTTCTTTTTACTATTTGCCTTCCGTTGCTGGAAACGCTGTGCCCTAATGATGTTGCTCACGCCAGGCAGACACGGGAAATTGCACGGGGACGCAACAATTTAGCAAACAACCATCCATCCAACCCGAACACAGAGCGCACACACACATATAGCTTATGCACAGGCTGCCCGACTTCACTTGCTCCGACTGGTGCACTTTCTCACCGTGGCCCTATCCGGCTGTTTCCGCTTCCGTTCGATCTAGTTCCCTACGAACAATAATCCCTTTCCGTTCTCCTCGATCGCTTCGTTCCACTTTCCTTTCGTCTTGAACCGAGTACCGGTGATACTCGGTTCAGGCCACCTATTATGGGACTACCCGATTCGACCCGTGGGACATCCGTCTAAAGTGCCCTCTCCCGTGCGGGGGGTGATGTTTCAATCGGTGCACAATGCACAACCAGCGAGAGAACAGCAAGTAACCACTGCAGCCGTGGAGAAAGCAGCCCCGCTTGCGCTGCTGGCCACGAAAGGTATGGGCTGGCACGACCCGTTCAGCAGGCTGGCCCAGGGTTTAGCTGGTGCTCGCGGAGACACGACTGCGGTTTCGTGTGCGGGATGCGCCCACCTGCGCCATCGGGGGAGGGAAATTGGGATAGCGTTGTTGCTTTTCTGCTTCTGCTTCTTCTTCGCCCGTCTATCGGTCAGCGAGAACTGCTCGTCCGCACACAACACACTCGCGAGGCGCCGTCCGTCCGTACTGTGCTGCTCCGTGCCCGAGATGTTTTGCGTCCGCTTTGCTAGCAGTCCATATGACGGAAAACTGGTGACTCTTGTGACAGCTCGGCCGTTCATCGCGGTCGAGATAGGTTGCTGCGCGGGGCAAATTTTGCTGTCATCGTCGGCCGCGGTGGTCGGCCAGGACTGATTTGAAGGCAACGGAAAATGTAGCGAAAAAAAGCATTACTAATGGTGCACCAACATGGACCAAGGGTCATTGCACATTGCTTCATTTTATGCTGGCATGTTTTTTTTTTTCAATCATCTCTGCGATTGCATCATCTTGCAAACACCTGCTACCTTCTCAGGATTTGTGGGTGTTTCATAAGATCACAGAAACTTACTGCTCAGGTCTATTGCAACATTTTATTTGGATATTACCGAAAAAAATGCGTGAAATAAAATAATTTAAAGAAAAATATGCACAACAATTGTGATTCCCGAGTGGCTATCAACCTTGGTAAAGCTTAGCTTGCACCTAGCTACCCTGTGAATGGGTGGAGCTGTCATTCAGATGACGTACCTGCTAAAACTCGAGTGCATGCGTGCTTGTGCGCACAGTGAACTGCGAAGTCTTGTGAAATTATTATCGACTGGGTAGCGAAATTCGAACCTACATTCGCGGTACCGCAAGGAAGGGTTAAAGAAGGATTATTCACTTTCGTCTCGAGCGTGGCTAGTTTGTGATGAAGACTAGCGGTGATCATGCGTTGAAGATGTATCCATTCGTCATTCAGACCGTTGCCAGTGACTGGAAACCAGTGAAGCTCTCATCGCCGTTTGCTACGATTCGCCGCGATTCCGCTGCCCGCGCGCTGCACGGTAGCACTTCTTGACGGAAGTAGACAGTGAACGAGATCGAAGCAGTGCGTGCATTGTTCGTTTGTTTCATCAATTCGTCAGTCCTGTCAGCAGGGGCGGCGCACAATAACGCAACGTTACGAAAGCCGATTTTTCCGGGAAAAGAATAAGCATCTGGCGCTGCCATCCTGCGTAGCGACGCGTTTAGATTCGACGCCGAATTTCGCCGCGACGCTGTGTTCGCCAGGTTCGCACACATTTTTGGCGTGTGCGAGGCCTCGCAGCGGGAGATAGTGCGGGCTCTGAAAATAAATTCCGTATCTTGACGGAAGCCAAAGTAGCAGTATTCGTGAGCGAAGGCAGGACACAGCAGGGCAAGGCCGCGGCAGCAGCAGCAGCATTGCAAAGCAAATAAAAACACCATCGTACGACGACGTCAAGCGAGGAGCGAACGAACACAGCCTTGGTAGAGGAGGAAAAAAAAAAACGACGTAATCAGTAGCAACGCTGCCGTTTCTTTGTGGCGCTCTTTTCTGGTGGATAAATAAGGATTTTGAACGACGGCGTGAAAGGATCGCAGCAAAGAAACTACCCCGTTCGGTGTTGGAACCCGTCGGAAAACCATGGAATATTCTAGCAACGACGTAAAGCAGTTATTCAGGTAACGTATGAGCGCATGACACAGTGCACTTGGATGACATTGCTCTGGTGTAGAAACAGCGCACGTTCGTGCTCAATAAGTGCGCTTGAGCTGAATTGTATGCACAGCTGGATGCTGCAATGTGCTCGTTAAGAAAGCGCTTTGGAGTAGAATAAATCGGAAAGTAGAGAATCCGTTGGCAGCCATGATGCTTCTTCGGGGAAAAGGATTTCACCATAGTGCGACAGTGCGAACACGGAACAGTTTATTATGACGGTTGCGAACGGAGCGTGCGGGCTGGTGTGTGTGCGTTCCTCCGACACCTGCGTGCATTCTACATGCATAGTTTTTTTTTTTTTTTTTTTTTTTTTTTTAAGGAACGACTCGCCAACACAACCATGCTTTTTCAACCACTAATGATGGTCAACGAGACAGTCACACCTAAAGAAAACCAAAACATTCGATTCAAAGCTTTCAAAAGAGATTTTTTTTATTGTCATCGATAAGAACCAAGTGTCTACTGTGCCTTTTGCGATTACGAATTAAACGCTACGTATCTCGCGGGTGGTTGTGCTCACGGGCACTTCGTCACGTAAGCACGGATATTCTTATAACGGGCTTAAAATTTGTTGTAAACATCACTGTTTTTGGCTTTAGCCTAGGCCAATATGGTGACCGAGACATTTACGCATCATTTGAAACCGAATAACTTCTGATACGGTATAGTTTGAAGTTGGAATGATTAAGGGATAGCTAAAATATATTATGTTCTGGTAGATATCCGTTACTATAAGAACATAAAAGTCGGATATTGTAGCGAACCAGGTGAGGTTATTTTCTCACTTCATCCAACATACTTTACTTTGCTACGTAGCATACATACTTTGAGTTTATTTTAGTACTGATGGCACCGAGGATTTCCATAAGCTGGCTCCTACTTGGCCGAAGTAGATTAGACTTTTTTTTTTAAATTCAAATTCGTGAATGTTTTGCGTTTCGGATAAAAAGTGATAAATAGTAAGATACCATTTTTCCACTCGTTTCTGGTTAAATTTTCCTGTTACGAAATTTATCTCATCCTCCAAGAAATTAGGACTGTAGATGAAGTGCAATTTTACTTTTGCGAAAGAAGCAGGAGATGATAAGAAAAGGGCAGGGTAAAATTGATAACGTTTGGAAGAGCACACAATGAAAAGCCACCTACGACTTGAATGCCACCCGAGCAGAGCTAAGTCAAGCCGGGAAGAAAACAGTTCGCGCTTGTTCAGACCATTCATGCTTGGTTTCGATTTGCGCAAAAGAACTGATTAGAAATCAGATAGGCCGACGGTTGTGGCTTGTTTGTATGTCGCTACGCGATTATTGGCATCTTACCAATATATTTACTTCTTTCTTTTTTTTCTCTCTTCTATCGTCTTTCCATAGGTCCGTGTACACCTTGGTGAAGGGGCAGGACGAGCGCAAGGCGACACTGACGGCGGATGACATCTTGGATCCGAGCTTTCTGGTCAGCCACCGGGTACTGGTCGCGCAATGCGTTCAGCTGATGTTCGAAGATTTCGAGAACGTGGGCAAAAAGTCGCGTGAAATCCTGTGGCGCAAGGGCTACTACGATGTGATCTATGTGCTGAAGCGCCAGAAGGGGCGAGCGGGCGGAGCCGTGCTGCAGCAGGCGTCCGATCACTTGATCCGCGAGGGAATCAACTACTTCAAGGCGATCGTGCTGCGGTTCGCGGAGTTGTTCCATCTGGACGCGATGCGGTTCCTGGTAGATTACCGCCTGCTGGAAGACTACGATGAGGAAGCATTGCGCCGGGAGTCGTCGTGTTACTCGTTGCTGCAGTTGCGGGCGAACGATGCATCCGGCAAGAACGAGCTGTACACGAAGCAAGAGATTTCATACGCCCTGGAAACGATCCACTCGCTGCTGATTTCGTTGGGCGATCTGCATCGCTATCAGCTCGAGTTTGGCATCGGCAACCGGGTCGAGGTGCTAGAGCGTACCCGCAACTTCTACCTGGAGGCGTTCAAGCTGAACCCCAAGATCGGCATGGCGCAGAACCAGCTGGGGATGCTGGTGGCCGGGCAAAACTGCAACCTTGATTCGGTTTACCACTACCTGTACTCACTGTGCTGCACCATTCCGTTCGAGTGCAGCGACACGAACGTAAACCACATCTTCCAGAAGAACATTCGCCATCTGGAGAACGGTGGCGGTTTTTCAGAGGAGCGGCTCGGCGAAGGCGACGACCGGGCGGTAGAGGACTTCATCGCCACGTTCCTGCTGGTGGTGGACGTGTTCTTCTACGACAAGGACGTGACGGACTTCACCGCCCTCTGCCACTCGGTGCTGATCGACTTCAAGAAGGTGCTCGGAATGCGCCAGCTGCTCGACGAGTACTACATGACGGAGGACATGATCTTCAAGATTGTGTCGATTCTGTTCTTCTGCATGCACCGCATTCGGTTGAGCAACTCGGACAAGATCTACAGCCTGAACGCCTTCCTGGTGGCGCTGTGCTCCGAGCTGCTCGAGTACTGCACGATGGGCATTGAGAAGTGGATGGTGGAGCACGTGCGTGAGGACAACCGGTTCCGCGAGCAGTACACCCGCCAGTACCAGCAGTACGACGAGCAGGTCCACCGCGCCCGTGCAATGCTGAAGTCGCACGGGTCGGGCATGTTTTCGAAGGATCAAAAATCGTCATCCGGCGTCGAGGAGGGCACGGCAAGCCAGGACAGTCACGGCATGGCTAACAAGGAGAACGAGAGTCGCGCGGACAGCAAGGGAAAATCGCTCGAAAAGGGTGACCGTGGTGCGAAGAAGGCGTACGGTGCTCGCGTGGCCGATGCTCGCTCGAAGAAACATTCGCGTCGTCGGCGCAGGGCATTTTCGAACGGGAGCGAGTCGGAGGAAGACGAGGAAGATGATGATGACGAACGCTTTGACGATGATTCGGATAATGATTACTCGGACGGGTCGGAGCATGACTCGGACAGCGAGGCGGAAGAAGATGCAGAGGAAGACGATGATGATGCGGATATTATGTCGCTGTCCAGCTTCGGTTCGTACGATGAATACTCCGGCGAGGAGGAGGATGAGGAACGCATCGAGCAAAGACGCGCTGGCTCCGGGAAGCAGTCCCCGGTCGATCAGAGAAGCGATGGCGAGAAGCATCCTGGGAAAGGTGAAGAGCGTAGAGAATCTTCCCCCATCCCGGAGGAGCAGCTGAAGTTCAAGAAGCGCTACAATAAACCGAACCCGAACATTGTGCTCGAGTTTGCGCACGACGAACGGACACTGCGCTCACTGAAGCTCCTGTTCGATTGGCTGCTGTCCGACAACCTGGACGTGCTGCACAACTGCTACCAGTCGAACCCGGAGTTTCTGCATAACATCATGAAGCTGCTGAACTACTTCAACGTCGACGTGCTCACCAATCGGTTCTACTTCACGCGCGACATGGTCACCGTGGCAGGGCTGCGAGAGGATCTGCAGACGATCTTCAACATACGTCGCACGATTCCGCTGCGGGAGGACGTAGCGATGAAGCGCTTCCCGCTGTTCGAGCTGACGCAGGAGGGGCTCGCCTGGGACACACCGTACAAGCTGGCCATCGGACGCGAAGACGAAAGCTTCCTGCGACTAATGAAGCTGGTCGACTTCGGGTTTGTGGTGTGCAAGTCGAAAAAGTTCGACTATTCGTTCCTCACCAAGACGCGCGAGTTTAGTTTCCGCTCCGGAGGAGGACCCGGCAGTGGGCGTGGAAAGCAGAAGGGTGGAGGTGGCCAAAAGGGTAGCCTGCAGCAGCGTGGTGGTGGTGGTGGTAAGAAGCGCAGCAAGCAGAAGGGCGATGGGACCAAACGGGACTGGAATGTCGGCGGGGACGGTGCCAATCGTAACCGTACGGGTATGGCGTACAGTCAAACGTCCCGTAGTGGACGTACTGCCGCTGGCCAGGGTGGCGGCAAGCGCGATAATCGTGCTGGTCGCGGAGGTGATGGTCCGCAACTGCAGCGCCTGCACGATGATGACGGCGATGCGTTTGGCCTGCCAAGGGAGGATAAGCGCCAGCGCAACCAGCGTCAGCGCAAGCGAGAAACGTTCGCCGAAGTGGCGGTCGAAAGCAACGACGGCCCCACGCTCTTCACGAAGAAGGGATATCTTCGCAATAGAGCGAACGGCGGGATTCTGCAGCGCAGCAGCGGAAAGGAGGAATCGAATGGGGCCGTCGGGTTGATGAAGAATAGCGATGAACAGGCCGTGCCTACGCAACGCGAGACGAAGCAGGCGAAGGAAAAAGATCTAAGCGCGGTCATGGGCAGATTGTGGCTCGAGAACGAGGTGGAAACGCTCGAAACGAAGGTAGGCTGCAAGGAAGAGAAGAGACAACGATGTTGTGTAGGTGTTGTGTACATTTGAATAACTTTGGTTGCTTTTTTTCATTGCTAGCTTAAAAGACGAGCTGTGAACGTTATCTTGACCCCGTATTTGGTCCTGGACTCCAAGTGTCTGACCGAGTACACATCGATCGTGAAAAATCTGGTCAAGACGAAAAAGTTCGTCGTGCTGATTCCTAGCGCTGGTAAGTGTTGTAAAACGAACGAACTGGCCTTTTTATTTAGCTTAGCTTCGCAGCTAGGGAGAAGGGAGCTTATTTGCGAAGCAAGCGGCTTTTGATTGATTTGAATTCCCATATCCATGTAAATAATCGGCATCAATTTTAAGTAATTTGTTTTAAATTTACACTGGAATTATTTTTTACTTTATTGTTTGTATTCACCAAATCCTTTTTCAACAACAGAACATCCTCAGAACATGTTATGTGGCGCATGATTGCAAAAGAGCAGGTCTGCGAAGTCTTCTTAGATACCGAAGTATTTAAAAGTGGAACCTATGGGAAATTCAAAACAATTTCAGTATATCGATTGCTTGAGAATTTTTGTGGCTCGAGAAACTAACGCAACATTTCTACTGCTTCTTCCAGTGTTGGGCGATCTGGATGAGCTGAAAAAGCACAGCGAAGGTGCACGCAATGCCATCAAGTGGCTGGAGATTGAGTTTAGCAAGGGCAACCGCTTCTTGCGCACGCAGAAAAATCACGAATCGTTGCCGATGCCGCTGGTGAAGATTCCGAAGAAACTGGGTAAGTGTTGATTGTCGGTGTTTGCCAAACAGGCCTGTTCCTCTGTAGGTTATGAAGCTTTTCGTAATTTGTGTTTATTTTTTTTTTTTACTTTCCTCTTTCACGATTTTAATAATTTAGACCGCGACGGTTCGACGTTCAATTCGATCGTACAATTTTGCAACCACATTGTCACGAACCACGCCGACAAGGACTGCAGCGACATCATCACCTACCTGTCCGGAGACAGCGTGCAGGACAAGAAGCTCGGCAATGGCAGTAGCTACACCGGCATCCTGGAGGCCATCCCGGTGAAGTTCGAGCAGATCGTCACGTTCTACTCCAGCTACAAAAGGAAATGAACGTCGTCGAGAGGCGGAAACCGGACACCGTGGTCTTTGGTCTAACTTAACTGCAGCAAGCGAGCAAAAGCAAGAAGCAAAGCAAGAAATTAACGCGAAAACCGATGGAGAGAGAGAGAGAAGAAGTAGCAGCAGCAGCAGCAGCAGCAGCCAACAAAAGCATAGCAAAATCAGTCTCCTTCTGGATCCCGTTGTCGCCACCCACCCAAGAGAGAAGCAGGAAGCAATATGCAAGGGAGGGAAAGTGCTTGGCGGCCCTCGGCGCATCGGAAGTAAGGATCGGTTTGGTGTGTGAAACCAGCGTTCGTTCGTTTCGCACGTTCTCATGTCCTTGTGTGTACCGTAGCAGCAGCAGAAGCAGCAACAGCAGCAGCAACAGCAGCTGTGTATTCTCTCATTCTCTCTCATTCTCCGGCGGGACATCCCCAAACAAACACAGGGACACAGACAAGCGCGCCTTCCATCTGCGGGTCCTTCCGACACGTGGTGCTGTGTTTGTTGTTCCGGTCTCGCTTCCAGGAATTCAACAGCATTTCGATGTGCGTCGCATTGGCAAGCAAATCTTTGAGACGGTTTGTTCCATTCGCGGCAGCAAAGCATGATCAGGAGAAAAAGAGATAAAACGTAAGGCAGAATGCGCGCAAGAGAGAGTGAGGTTAGTAATGTGATTAAAGTAACCGCACATTTTGGAGCAGAAAACGAAATATGCATCTTTGAACACAGGCTGACAACGTCAGCGAGAAGAAGCAAACAACCGGCGCTTGAAGAGGAAAGGCAGTACTAGAAGGAACCGTTATGTTTTTTTTTTTTTTTCGTGAGGAACACAACACTTTTTTCGAGTAATCGGATGTCGCAGGAAACTAAATTCCCACGACGAGTCGCAGATTGTGTGTCGTTGATTATCAAAAAGAACCGTTCGTAAAACAGGGCCCAGAACAATGGCTACCGAACGCGCAATCCTTTGGAGGGATCGATATTCTTGAAGCATTTTCCCCCATGTGCGGCCGTCTGAACAATTTTGAACCCTTTTCGTTTCTTTCTCTTATCAATTGCCTAAGTTGATTCCTTAAATTATATAGCAAAGGCATTAAATATTCAAGTTACTAAATTAATTTTTTTCCTATGGATTTTTGTCTCCGCTACGATACGCTCTTTCCCTGCATCCCATCCGATGCCCGTCATCCCGTTTAGAAATAACTATGATTTAGACAGAACGCAGCATTCATGCAGATTCATCTTTGACGTACGTAAAGATATGTACGATTCTTACTGGCAATGACAGAACGTTCATCCTTCGAGCGGATACGCTGTTGAAGAAACTGGTAAAATGATTGGCATGATTATGTGCGTCGTTCGGCTGCCTTAGAGTTGAGACGCTTGCGGACGCTTTTAAATCCCGTTTCATTGCCACCACGTATCCCTACATTCCATCAAATCAGTTTCCCTATCGGTTTATTATAATTCAATATGTTATTGTTCGAGATCAGATTGGTGCACTTTCATTTCCACATATTTCCTGATGTATCCTTACAGAAGGGATCTCCCTACAAACGTTTTCCTTTACATAACTGTCTAGCCAAGACTATCTAGATCTCAAAATAAGCCCTATCCGTTCTATTTCCATTGTGAAGTTGACTACATGTCGACGTACCGTCGCAGAGTATTACTCAGTTGACTGCAGTTAGTAGCTGCACACGTGCCGCTGACAAAAAAGTTACTTTAAAAATATCACTTCTTTTTCTATCTATAAGTTCAACCGAGGGATCATACAGAAATACCATATTTTCATCAACATTGCAAACGGAGCAAAGAAAACATTGAAATTACCTATCCAGCCGCAATTGAAATCGAGCGCTTTGCGGGATTTTTTTTACTCAAGCAAGATCAAACTAATAGAAACAGAAAGAACACATGTTCTGTCGAACGTGGACTAACGAAAAAGGTTATTCAACTACAATCTCTCTGCAGTCCAGGATTCTGGATTTTTCTCTTTTTCCTTCCGATATACTACCGATAGATGCGTGTATTTTTTCCGTTCCACAAACAATTAATTTGAACCACTTTTCAACAATTTCTCCCATAGAAATTAGGGCAATCTTCATATAAAAAATTACCCTTTGCCAATAATTAAATATGTAAATCGCGAATTCATACTCCGATTCCTATCATTCTATTCGGTTCTATATGTTAAAAATTGTAATTAGATATTACGACGTATGATTTATTCTCTGATTCTGTACTATTACGACGTATGATTTATTCTCTGATTCTGTACTGTCTTGTTTTTTTGTTTGCAACGCTTCCAAATAAAAACTTGAATTGGTGGAATAAACTGACCTTGTTCCTGCGTTACTTCATCCTACCGAAAATCTCTTTCAAATACAATCAAGTCGAAGTCGAAACAATATCAACATGTAAGATCATCACCACGTGCCCGTAATACGGGGCAAGTGATTCCGAGGGTTCCGTTTCAATACTACCGGTGAAGTAATCATGCAAACGAATGTACTACCAGCCTGAGTGAAGAACAAGGGCACATGTGGGTTGGCAATGCGTGCGTGTACTCGTTGCCGCCAACGTAATCACATTCTCGTGCGTATCACGATCCTGACATGTTCGCTAGCGTTGTTTTCCCATCGTGAAACAATAGGACGAGCCAAAATGCAAGAGATGCCTTGTTTTAAATTTCGAGCCGAAAAAAAAAGTTGGCTTTTGTGATGCAATCTCGTTCGTTCCGATTGTGAGCGATTATTTTCAAACTGTACACATGCTGATAGAACAAGTTTGTATGCATATTACACTTCAATGAAAAATGAATCAAGGCAAGGCAATCATGAATCAAACTGGAAAATGAGTGTTCTTATGTCACCATTCAGTTCCTCTGAAGTGCAAAAGCAGGAAGGCAATGTGACTTCTCCACTGGTCAATGGTCCACTGTTCAGGAAAGCTGTAACGTTATGTTTGACACCATCTTCGAATTCCCGCTCTTTTGCCTTCAAGCAGTTTCTTTCTGCTAAACATACTTATCCTAATTTAATAGGTTGATCAATATTTTGATTCTAATCTGCCAATCTGCAATTCCACCAGGTGGTAGAGGGGAAAGGAGTCGTCGCCTGTGTGTTTTTATACATTTTCACACAATGATATTTGCGTTAAATATTTCTGACGCTTCTCGATCGGTCGTATACTTAAAACCGCGAAAAATCACAGTATCAAACGCGCCAAGCGTCTGAGCGCTTTCTGCATGACTGCCCACGGATGTCGTGCTTATAAAACCCTATGTTTTTCGGTGTTCTAGTCTGTTCAAGTTTTCCATTACGGATTAAACCATGCATGCCGATCGTGTCCCTGATGCATCGATCGGCTCTTACGCGTTCAGTCAATCAGAGAGAGGGTTGGCGGCCTGCGATAGTTTCCGATCGTGACGACAAAGGGCTCACTTCACCTCACCCTAGGCCGACCGATGTATCGTTAGCCTTAACCCGTTCGCATTGAGGCACAGCACGGACGATGGCAGGCCAGCTCTCGGCCAGCTGAGAGACTTATTTCCGGAGTTTCTGAGAGCTCGAGATGCTAAGGCCACGCGCTGGCATTCCTTGAGCAGTCATATGCTAAACGTAGGTTTGTTCAATGTGCTTATAGGACGAGTATGATTACCTAGTATGAGCCCCTCCGTCGACTTCCGGATGTTTCAGTTGTGCGAGTTACTGATATTTAAATGTTTTCTTTCCAAAAGTTTCACAAAAAGCGGCGCAAGTCTACCTTTACCTCCCTCGCAGTGATATCGACCTACAGGAGTTTAATCTACTGAGAGATAGTTGCTACTTGCGCGTGTCCTTTTATATTATTTTAACAATTTAAACATTTCTGAGGAATGAATCGTTGGGAACATCTTACACTAATGATTGATAAGGTTACTGAATACCCGTTGAACCAGAACATCCTCTAAAATAACAAAGCATAAAAAATGATCAGTTTTATGTCCTATGTTATTCTGCTAAGTGCCAACTTGCGAGGCAAAACGTAACGAAATGGTAAGGCAAAGGAGCGGAGCCACTAGTAAGGCTAGGTTTTCGCAAAACCGGTCAACAACCTTGACGCCTGCCGTTGAAATGGCGTTGATATGGGAGGGGAGGGGAAAAATCTAGCCGGTTCCGTGCAAGACTAAAATGTGTTATCAATGAAGCAGAAAAACTACTACCCGATCTTCTTGATTAGCGTTGAAGTAAAAAGAATAGGATTTTAAACTTGGCCAAGGCTTGAGAATCTCGGATCCACTTTTTAAAACTATCCCCGAACCCTTTAAGGATCAGCAAGAGTAACTACAAACTATCAACCATAAGGCACGCCACGACACCGGTCCTGTTAACCGTCTCTTGGACAATTAGCTCTCCGGTCTCGGTCAACGTTCGATTGCGCCACCAGCGAGTAATGCAAACCGGTTGCCAGATGCACCGAATATGATGTCAACTTTGCAAGTGCGATTATCTGGCCAATGCGTTTGCCTGCTCAATATCCAGCATGAGCGTTAAGCAAGAGCAGTAATGGCGAACAGGGTTATGATCGATTATGCAGGTTATTTTTATTGCATACAAGCGGAACTTCTCAAACAATTGAGACTAAATAATAAAATTCAACATACATGACAAAAGTAGTACAACCAATTAAAAAAAAAAAGTTTGTCCCTGTCGATTACATAACTGTACAATTCCTTTCAAATTAACGGAGCAATTGACTATGTACATGAGATCTCAGGATAGCCTGTAGAAATGTGGAAATATTTGTTGGAGGACAGTTTAAATAACGAACTTAAGTTAATGGTCCAGAAAAAAAGATTTGACCCCTCTGATAAGGTATACTACATTGAATCGATCGGGTGAAATGATATTTTTTAACGCAATTGCAATTGCGAGGAACATTGCTAAACTGCTCTCGGTTTCGTTGGTTTAGACAATATATGCCTTTTTACCAAACCACTGTACCATGTAGATTATCCCGCTCGTGTGTGGACTCACTCGCCGGATAGCTTATGTGAGAGTAATCTTTGCACGGCTTCGTTTTAACCCTTGAATGGCAAGACCCGGGTCTGACGGCGCTGTACCATTAACCTGAAACCGGAGCCTGCTTTATGCCTATCATCATGATGAATTAAAAGTGAAACCAATCGGATGGCCGAGCTAGATCGGGGGGAAGGGAGGAGGTGGGGCTATGTTTCTGTGGCCGAGTAGAGAGTGGGAGGGTTGGAGGAACCGCAGCACATCAGCTAGATGGCTTTAGAACGCCTGAAAAAAAAACAACTCGAAAATAGCCTTTTTGATCAATCGGCTGGCCAGTGTAGCTAAGTAGGAAGGGACGGAAGGTGTGCTTGATGGGGAGAGAAACACTTCTATAAAAGCAAGCGCCTCCGTCCGGCAGCTTTCAGATAGTGTACAACCAACGTAAGACCGACAGTTACGTGCCTCGCTCGGAACGAAGTGCAAAAAAGTGTAACCGGTGTTCGTTCAGTTTTGTTTTATCCTTACACCCATCCCGGCCAAGGACAACATGAAAGTAATTCTGGTTTTGTGTGGCGTGGCGCTGGCCGCTTGCCTCTCCGCCGCCGCTCCGCAGCCCCGCGTCGACGATCCGGAGGTGGAGTTGCGTAAGTTTGTCGTTGCATCTCGCTGGTAATTTGTCGAAAAAGTTGAATTGAAACAAACAACTGTTTCACGCCATCGTACTTCTGGTTTGAGCACGAAGTGATTGACATATTGCACCCTTTTTTTGTGTGAAACTTGTGTTAGTTGGAAAATAGTAGCGTTAAGCTAGGAATATATAGCGTAGTCACTTGAATCAATAGGTTCTTAGGTATCGGAACGCTAAGGCCAAGTACTGACGATTAAGACACTCGTTTCTACCATACGGCCGTTGCAGTTTTTAATTGCTGCATGTCAGAACATAATAACAAGTGTTGTTGCAACGAATGATCGTTTGAACCGATCACCGTGTGGAAAGAGCGCCTGGATCAGAGTTACATGATTGCCTAAAATTACGATTACTTTGCCTTGTGTCTAAAGAACAAGAACGTTACAGATATTTGCTGTGTTTTACAAAACTTAAGACTACTGATGAATATAGCATATTGGCTAAATAGACTTAACATGTATGACGTCAAGTTTGATAGATAAACACCTATCCTAATTTGAACTAACGAAATCATATGAGTTTAATAACTTGTTTGCTAACATCATTGAACATCTTCAATACAAATACAGGAGCGACATAAAAAAAGTACACAAGTCGCTGAATCATAAATAAACGGAAAAAATCGTAAAGGAACACACTGTTCCAGTTAAAATGTTATTGTTGTTTGCAAGATGGAATGTTCAATATAAATTTCCTGTAATATTCTTCTTAAGTTTCGTCGTAACGTTGAGTTAGTTTTAACGTGTTTTAAAATGCTTAACAAGAACAAGGCACCTTGTATTTGCCTGTCAAACAACACACACCTTGTTCTGTACCGAACTTAGATCAAGAGCAAGAATCATAAATCACAAGAAGTAAGAGAAGATACGATTAAAAAATGGGAAGTTGGCGCTAGTATAGATAACAGTTTGGTGGCGCATTAAAAAATAGGAGAACATTAACGGATGAAACTGCTTGACCTTCACGGTCACGGAGCAACGTTTGAGAGACTCACGTTAGCGTCGGCGGCGAGTGGATTAAATCAAGAAAGCAGACATAAAACTGATTATTCACCGTGTCTGCAGCCTGCGGAGAGTTATTTACTTCTTCGAACGCGGACCAAATGTTAAGTAGCAGGGCAGAAGGTACAAACGCGCAGCAGGAAATGTGCTAAGAACATCCATTCTGAAGTAATTATCTAGACTTTGCTGACGAAGCAGCGTTCTAGTAAGTTCTTCTTCATGACTTTTCGATCGCACAAAATTAAGAGGAGAATGTTCGCGAAATGAATTAGTAAAATGACGCTGAATGAATCTTCAATTAATTATCTTAACTCGAGTGATTTAAAAAAAAATGTATATGACAAGTAAGTGAAATATAAGCACCCCTGCACTCTCGGTGAGTTTTTGGATAGGCTTGTGAGAACAGACAATTACCCTTGTTCAATCTCAATTGTAAATGCTTTTTTTTCACACGGGGGCTCGCAATCGCTAATCAAACACTCGACTGCGTCCGCTAAGCTCCAAGATCAAGAGCCACATGTAATTAAGTATCAAAAGAAGATGCAAGTAATTGAGCGATTGAGAAGTGATTAGCGCCACCGAAAGTGAATTGCGTGACTTAGAGGGGAAAAAAAAAAACAATGCAAACACACTCTTGCCACAGACAGCTTGTGTCGTCAGAGAAGATCGACATGCGATCACCATCCGTGACTGGTTGTTTGACTCCTGGCTTGAAAATTCCTTAGGCAAGATGGCTCCTCCTTAACCTTGAGTCTCAATCTGATCGTTCACAGCGTCGTTCATGGATATCTGCTACCGGGACGCCCCTGAACTTGGCAAGTGCATCAAGAACACCATCCAGCGCATGCTGCCGGAAATGCAGGTGAGCCAAATGACCGACCGTCTATTATCTATGTGTCACCAGGGCAAGGCTGTCCCGGCAATAGGTCAGAGTGCAAAACCGGGTTGTTATCCTTCACTCGAACGACCGTAATTTGTTTCTTCTCATTTCCTATTACGCAAGCCGCCAGTCGCGTTACAGCGCGAAGAGAATCATCGCGTATGGTTAGCCTCTGTTTTACATGAACAGCGATACAAACAAGGTTGTTTCATTCGAAACGTTATTTACCATGTCGCATACCGGGCAGTTTATTGCATAATCCGTGCAATGATACAACATTTTGTGTACAGTACAGTATGTGTCTCAACCTACTAATGTCCGTCCGTAACAGCTTGCATTGGGTCAGTTGAGAGAGAACAATGGAGTTTATAATTTAAGTGGTAAATCCACTATTACAGGGTAGAAAATGCAGAAGGAGCCATCTTTTCGTATTTTTATTTAATTTTGTTCATACAAATTTTCAATCTAATGAAGGTCATCTACTTAGAAACAAAGCATTATATGTTTTGGAAAGCCTTTACATTATTTATATTTTTCAATGCCAAATATTAAAGTTTATAACAAATATTAACTGATCTCATCCTAAAGAACTGAAATATTTGATTTAAATAAGAGAACTTGTAAAAGGTTTTCTTTATTCCTGTTACATTGTTACATTGCAAAGAAATAAAATTGGAAGAATTGTAATGAAGAATATTTATAGCTGTATTTTTTCCTCTATTCTCACTTCCGCATGAAAACAGTATTTTGCACGAATTACATACTACATAGGAGAACTTCTTTACTGAAGGAAAACCGTTTAAGTTCGGAAAATTGAATTGTCATAATACGTCGTTGCCATAATATTTTAATGGTCCCGCTGTTGGCATCACTTCGCAACAAGATCAGAAAGCAAAAAAAGTTAGAAAAGGACGAGAGCACGTCCTAAATGGTCTTTTACGTATCATGGTTATAGAAGAAATTAATATTATTATATTATATATTAAATTAGTATCAGTGAAATTACCATTTTTTCATCTGTTATTTACGTACAACTAAAGTATGCATAGTTCTATCCAAGTTGTGTAGATATCTTTTTCATTCGCAGCGCTGTTAAATTTCATTTATAAGTTTCCCAAAACGATCCCGCTATAATTTCGCACGCATTGCAGACTGGCATCGAATCTCTGGGCTTCCCGACGCTCGACCCGTACGTGTCCAAGAGCACCTACATCGACTACAAGCGCAACCAGATGTCCGCCTCGCTGCACGTTAAAAACGCCAAGACGTTCGGCATGAGCCAGGCGGAGATTTTGGACGTGCGTGCCGCAGCCACCGATAAGGCGCTCACCCTCGACGTGGACGTCCGCTTCCCGCAGATCGTCATCGAGGGTTACTTCAAGGGCGAGGGTCGCTTCAACAGCATCAAGCTGGCGTCGAAGGGTTACTTCAACAATACCATGAGTGAGTGAGCCCCTCCTCGTTCGGAAGCACGCAAGCGCAAGTTCATGTTTTCCGGTTTCGCTTCGTTTCAGCTGACGTTACCACCACCTGGAAGATGGCTGGCCAGGTCACGGAGCGCAACGGCGAGGAGTACCTGCAGATCGAGAGCTTCGACATGAGCCCGGAGGTGGCCAACATGAAGATCTACGCGACCGGCCTATTCCCCGATCCCGAGCTTAGTAAGTCACGCACAGAGGACACCGCACATCGTCAAGCATCTTTCATCACTTGTCACTTGCTCTTCCGCTTCATCTCCCCTAACAGATCAGATCGCCCTGGAGTTCGTTAACCAATACTGGCCGATGATGTACAAGGAGCTGCTCCCGGGCACCCGGCAGGTGTGGGAACCGGTCATGGTGGAGCTGGTGAACAAGATTTTCCTCCGCGTACCCTACCGACGACTGCTGCCGAAGCAGGAATAGGCGGCTGCGGTGCAAGCGGTGCGAACGCCATCGCGGTGTTGTGATATTGTCCTGAAGAACTCGGTGGATCGATGAGTTTTAATAAACGCTCACACGATGGAAATCATCGTTCTGTTAAGCGGCCATGACCATGCTCTTGAACAAAAAATATCACATTTGGCAACATGAGAGCAACATGGCTTCATGAGAGTTTGTGGGAAAATTCAAAATTTGACGTTAATAAGCGTGCAAAGTGAAATACATATGTACTTCTTTCGTTCTTTGTAAATTAATTGAAAAGTGTAATTACTCCACCAGATAAATTGATGGCCGAATGGGATGGTTACAGGTTTGCGAGGGATTGGTTGTTGCACAACTACACCTCCTGAGATACCTTTCAAAGTCGCGATCCCTTCCGGCGCAGGAGCCGGAGGGTGCTTATTTGGATCGTAATGGCGCGTGGTTGTGATTAACTCTGTTGATTTTCGTCAACCTAAACTACCGCAAATTGAGCCTTTCTTCATTCAATCCGGTAGCCAGTTATATTAGAGAATATATTCGGAACGTGAATTCACACGAGATATTTTCTCTGTCCAATTTTGTGAATGCGTTTTTTTCTTCTGTCAAATACTTGCTTGTGGTTCGCCGACGTGGGGACGGGTGGAAAGAGTACATAGAGCTTTCTGAACATCTTATGATGGTTGGCGAACAAGGAACTGCTACCCGGCACAAGTTTCGTTGTACGCAAACCTTGGAACTTACTAAAATATTCTCATGTGACCTTCCGTCGTCTGATGTATATTGTAGAACCTATGGATTTCTGCACTGTGTAGCTCGCGAGGAAATTTGTTGCATAATAACTATATCCATACGGCATATTTTTGAATAAATCGAGCAAAAAAATCCCACGAATTTATTCACTCGATTAAGCTCGTTATTCGCGTGAGACATTGAAATGAGCAGGTTGGTACATTCATGAAACATACGCCTGATTCCAGATGATCGGGTACGAAGAGGACCACGTTTCAGAACCCCGCTCTCGCAAGTAAGCTTTAATCCGCTACTCACGCGACCACGGAGAGTCCAAAATATGGTGTCTAGTAACCTTTAGTTTTTTGCCCAGCGCGTTTTTGGACAAATGTTCCGTTCATTGCGGATTCAAGTCTAATCGGTCTCAGGTGATGAGGGCACGATTTGCGTCAGTCCTGCAAATAATATCAACTAGCAACATTCCATCGCTATCTAAATGAGCTTTTAGCGGTTTTAAAACACCCAGAGTGGGTTTTTTGAAAATATTTACATGACTATTAGTCTTTGTTAATGAGCAATTCACAGCTAATGGCATCGTAAGTTTTATAAATTGTCGAGTTTTTATACAAAAATATTGTGATATTTGATTGCTTAAAATAAAACTATTTTTCGTTGGGGATTGTAATTTTTTTGCGTCTTAAAAATATTTAAACTAAAATCAACGTGTCGTTCTGCTAATATTACACTAAATGGTTTCACTGCTCCAAGTTACGCATCATTCTGCTGTTTTAAATAAGACATTGGTTTATACCTTTATTGTTTGAATTTTGTTTCCATTTCAGGATCAATGGAAGCGATTGTTAATAATGGAGATCATTAGCTGCAAAATGATCACTTAACATCGTCTTAATCGGTCTCATTATCCATACATGGTAAACTATACTCCAACTATACCAATATCATGGTATTCCTTGAGAGGGGCTGATCTGGCGCATACGAACATACATAGAACCAGATGGGACATCCCCTTCAAGCACGCGCACAAGCCTTATAATGGAAGAACGCTGGTGCAGAGGGCGGCACCAGAGGGTATTTCAATGGTAGTATATTGATAAAAAAAATCTAACCAAAGCCATCGGTACCCGAATTACGACAAACTGTGAAATAGGGGTTGTACTATGGAGCGCTTTCGCAGCGAACCTTTGCAGGGACGGGAAAAGGCAATTGAAACGTAGGGAAAGCAGGCCAGCATGCAAGCTAGCACACAAACGGTCGCGGTGTCAAGAATAAGCACAATAAAAGTCGCAACATCTCGGGTTTCCCGGGCTTCCAGAAAACGGGCTTCCAGTGCCAGCTTAAGACACAAGAGTAAGGAAGACTTAGTTGAAAGGTGGGGAATGAGGATTGGTGTACCCTGGCCGTACCTAAGCCATTACTTCTGGCATGTTGCACGTGATGAAATATGTTTAAGTTCCCTCATAAACAAGAAAATGCACATTCTATCAAATAAAATATGTTTAGTAAAAAAAAATAAAAAAGTCTAGATGAATACAATAAAAATTCAATATTTTTGCTACAGAAACAGAGTAGTTTAAAATTACAAAGAAAATACATTCGTGTTTTATTGTTTCATTTTGAAAGGTTCGTCGCTTATTCGTCCTGAGAAAAAAATGTTCAAGTCTTTTGATATCTCATGCAAACAAAAATCGCATCTTGGTCATTTTATTGAATATGAATGTACTGATGACATTTAACACTCTCAATTAAGAACAGTGTCGTTGAAAATAGCATTAACATTTGTATTTATAGCACTTCATATAGAAAAGTAAAACTGTCTCACATAAAGTTTTAAAATCGGTCTGAGTTGCAATTAAAATAGGTATCAACAATTAATCGATTTCAATGTAAAATAAACATCTGACAGCTTACCTGGCGCGAATAAAATTTATCGATATTATAATTATTTTCCCCAGTGTAATGTCCCACCGCTCTTCTTCTGGATCTGCGACTGGAGCTTTGCACGTTCGTGGATCGCTTCTTGCGTGACCACACACACGCTATAGTGGACCGATCGACAACGACAACTACGAAAAACACTACGTCGTTGAATCCAGCCACGACTGTCTCTACTTGGCCGCGTAGTCGTTCCAGTCCATTCGGGTGTCACTACACTACCGGATTAGACGCTCGCGGGAAGCGTTCGATCGATCGGTGGATTCCCGCGCACCTCGCCCAGGGACGCCGGGCGACATTCCCGCGGGGGCCCACCAGACATTCACCTGTCAGGAGCAGCGACACAGACACGGGCACGGGTCCAGTACAATGGGGACGCACCAATACCAACGGGCCGGTTCGGGCGCCCGGCGTGTCTATATAAAACGATCATCAATGCGCAGCCCGCATTACAGTTCAATTTCAAACGGTTTCGAGTCAATGTCACGGGCACGTCCGCGTCGCGGTTCTGTTCCGAGTCGTGGTTGGACCGTTGGTTGGCTATCCGGGAGCAGTGTCGAGGACAGACAGAGTCCTAAGGAGCAGCAGAGAGCAACGAGAGCAGAGAGTGTAGTTTCTTCGCGTGACCTAGGCCTTCGCACAGCGCCGAACTGGATCTGGAGCACACAGTAGCACCATCCTCCAAACTGGTCTAAAATAATAAGTGAAAATACTCAGTACAAATTCAATTCTTTTCCTTCTTAGTGAATGGTGCTGAGTGAAGCGACAACCAAGTGCAGAGTTTTGTGATTTGTTCTCGTGCGGCCAAAGTGGCAAAGTGCTCGCGATGTCATCGCTGGTGAATCTTTTCGTAGCACTTGTCTTTGCGACGATCGTCGCTATCGGTGCTCTCGATGTCGGTGCTAGCGTGAAGACATCGTCCGACGACACGGTGGTGATTGAAGGTATGGAAGTAAAGTGTGTCACAACAGCTTCTGTTTTGTAGGGTTCGTCGCTTGTACGGCTTGAAATTAAAAAAAAAGGAGTTCAACGCATGGTAGAATCATCGAGAAGGTTTCAAATTTATTTTTATTTTTTTAAATTACAGCCGACACTTTGATACTTTGATGTTGTATTCGTTGGTGTTGTCAAATTCTTTTCATTCAAAAGCGATAAAAGGATTTCAGTATTTCTTGACAAATGTGTTTTCAAATTATAAATTTCTCCGTAAATCATAATTTATTCTCATTTTAAATGCTCTTTGCAATATGTTTATTGTAACTGTGTTTAAAAAAATGTCTTTAAAATCATCGTCGTACAATCGTGAGCTACCATTTTTTTTCTACTAACTAGGCCAAAACGAAATCCCTCGGCGAAACCACTGCGTGGAAAAGATACTGCGCAGTTGTATCCGATTTTGCAGTGCATGCTGGTTACATACTAAAAGAGCAATGAACCTGCAACGCCCAAACGACGTCCTTCTCTGGGTGGCGCGTTGGCTTCTCCGCGCTTGGCTTGCTGCAAAGAACCATCCATGCCCATGGGGGGAACGTGACAAAAACGCTGAGAAATATAACTCAACCATGAAAATATTGGTTACTGATCAATGCTGATATTTGCCAAATAGTGGTTTATTTTTCTTTTGCACTGTTAGTTTGGTGTGGACTTTGGTGCATTTAATTTTAATCTGTTTCTTTTGTGCGTTATTCCAAAATTGATGCAATAAAAAAGGCGTAATGGAAGAGCCATTGCCATTTACTCATGACATTTCGTCCGCTCGGGTCCACCAGCCACCCCTAATCCTGATGCGTGTCTTGTTCAAGATGAAGCTTTGCTGCTCCACCCGGGAATCAACCGAGGCGAAGGCCTCCGAGAACTGGTTCACATCATCGGGACCGTGAAAAAGGTCGAGGACAGACGGCGCTGGACCAAGAACAATTGTATGAACGAAAGTAAAAAAAAAAAAACCTGCTGATACCGGTTTGGAAGCGTCATGATCTACGAATCGCTTCCGTTTTCCTCCCCTGCGCCTGCGAGGCTTGGGAAAGCTGGAGGTGAAGAAACGTTTTGTAATGGCAAGAGCTGTATTGTTCCGAGCTCCCCAAATGGCAACTCCCGCACGCGAGTTCCTGGTTTTTGCTGTTTCAACCGAGATCACCGATCGAATTCCCCGAAATCGCACGCCACCACGTCATCGGGAAACAATTTCCGTTCCAACCGAACGCACGAATTCAGACCGCGAGGCGAAGCAAACATAAACAGACCCATTAAACACTGGGCTGAGCTCGGCGTGCGGCCCCAAGCCCTCTCCACCTTGCGAAATGTGTCATCTGCTCACCGTAAAGGCCATCGCCCATAGCGTGCTACGTGGGTGGATTTGGGGAGTGCCGAGGGGTGGGGAGGAGCATCCTAACATGTACTTTCCATCGCATGCGTAAATCAATCACGCGCGCGGGGCCAGGGGCAATGGGAGCCGGTGCAGGAATTTTACTACTTTCCACGCGACTCATAGCCCATTCCGATCAGGTACGCACCCGTCGAGGGAACGTTCAGTACTCTGTGGAGCGGAGCAAGTGGCACCCGAGGGATGCAAGGGCCGGCTTGTCGTTGACCGTACAGTGGAAACTGGAGACCGGATGAAAAATATTTCAATCTTATCTTTGTCAAAAATGTGTTGCAAAAATTATCAATTTTGTTTACGCAATAAATCAGTTTCAACATTTTTCGATTCGTGTTTCAAAATTCGATTGAATCTTACACCCAAAACATCCCCAAACTCAACCTTACCGGTAGTTTCTTGTCATGTTTTAATTTAGAATTATTATGAAAAATATTCTATGGAACAAAGTTTCACGAATATTCTCGCTCGTCATGGTAAAATTTCGACATTTTATCAAAATTATCAATCAAAGTCCGAAATATCCAGGGTTTGAGGATCACAGTTACATCATGTAAACTCTTATTAATTTCAGAACAGTGAAGGCGTTCGATGATATTTTATTCAAATATTTCTTTTCGTTGCAAACCACACTATGTAACATTTAAAAACTGAATTTTTTACCTTCTCTTCGATCACACGTTTATCTTCTTTTTGACCTCAAGTCTCTACAAATTTGAAAAATTGAAGCTTATCGACACCACGCTTTAACAAAAATGTATCATTACACCAAGTTTGGTGCTGTGTTTACCAACTTTGTATAACATTTATAAATCCTCACATGTGGATGCATGATACTTAACGTAGTACAGAGCGTATGAATTTATAGAAAATACGTTTAATGTAAATGACTTTTTCTATGGCCTCAACTTGATACTTAACGTAGTAATGATACTAAACGTAGTACAGAGCGTATGAATTTATAGAAAATACGTTTAATGTAAATGACTTTTTCTATGGTCTTAATTAATTAGATTTGTCTCGAACAGAGCTACCTTTTTGATTCAAATAAAGAAAATTGGATTGTATCAAGCATGGGTTTGAAAGATGGGTTGCCGATAGCCATCCCTTGTTGACCATCCTTTTTCGCTTCCTTCACCCGGTATGAGTGTGTTAATCAGCGTTCGATCGACTAACGGATGCCAATGGGCACTGGGCTCCATCAGTGCACCCATCGATTGATAAACCCTGCAAACAACTAATTACCGTCCGACAAATGGCTGAAGGGGCCTGCCACTCATCTGCACGGCGAAAAGAGGATGAAAAAACGCACAACAGTTTTTAATTAAAAGCCCTGTTTCATTTTCTTCTCGTGGCGCTATCGTGGAGATGGGTGTGTCGTGGGACTGCCATGCCGCAGCATGATTCGTCTCATCGTTCGATGGTCTGCAAGAAATGCTTTCTGTAAAGTTTTAATTATGCACGGTAGCCGGTTTTTTGTTTTGTTTTCGTTTTATCTATCCCTCCTTGGCGAAGGATCGTGACAGGGTGGAATAGAATGGCGATTGTTTGCACCTCCCGTACCGCTGTACAGTGGAATTGAGGGGCTAGCAAGCACAAGATGCATTGTATGTGGATGAAAGTCGCCATGCGGCATTGCATGGCTGTTGCACATTGACATTCTAGCTCGTTTCTTCGCCTAGCCGGGAACTGCAGATTTATGCGCTAGATTCACCCCTGGCAGGATGCCGCGCCTCGGGCCCCGAAGACGATTGTGTTTTATGACGTTGTCTCGCTTCGCTCACGCTATTTACTTTTACACATTTTGCAATGTTTCGCAGTACAGAAGAAAGTACTGTTATGGTTGCCGGCAAAACCCGCACCCCGAAGCTTTTAGCGACCGATCGACCGGGCAACCATTTACGAGCACCATTTTACGGTCACCGGACACTGGAGCCCGCGGACTCATTAGCGCAGAATATTGGACTGACAGGTCCGGGCGACATCGACCAGTCGATGGGCTTTCATTCCCTCCCCCCCCCACCTCAATTTCCTTCACCCTTGGAGCATCCTAGACATAGGTGTGAAAATAACAAAGTTCCCGGCCAGCCGGTCCGAAGCGAAATAGGTCTGCACTGAGTGCCGTGTAGTTTGCCGGAGGCAGGAAGGACGGGAAAACCTGCTGCTGAAAAGTGGGTCTTCGTCGCTGATGTTTTAGCATCAAGATGATTTAATCATTTCAATGTTGATTTCAATAACAAAATCATTACAAAAGAAATACAAATCATTTCTTATCCTCACGCAAAATAATGTGTATACAAAATTTTTAACCACGCAAAACAACACAATAAGCAAGAATATGTTAACACACATTGCAATACGTGTATGACACAAGTTTCGGAGATACATTTTATAAAAATTTGTTATAAATTGATTTCACTTTGAAATTCTTGCTATTTATTTCAAGACATTGTGGGCAGAATTTTAAAGTTACAAAGAAAAACTAATATTCATTTCGTATTTGGTATAAATTGTTAAATACTTCTTAAGCATTTAATTAAATTTTAACTATTCAATCTGTTCAAAAAGTAGTCCACTAAAGCAGACCTTCATTCAATTTACTTGTTAATTTTTTGCACCTTTGCCCATGATTGATTGATAGCTTTGCCCACGATTGATTAAAGTACTCAACTGATTACCTCATTAATTGTAAATTATTGCATTAAACTGCCTCAAATAACTCGATCTTCATTGCGTATTTTGAGCTGGTTGCATAAATTGCAAATTAAGCATAATCAATTTTCTTAATCCTTCTTGAAACGGTTTGTTCGAAATTACCCAACTCATACTAAAGGTCATTGACCTCAACGGTGCGACAGTGTTTGGCTTCGACTTCGTAAGGTCGCACAGTTTGATGGAATTACCAACCCAGTTTGTCCACTTAACTTCACGCCGAACCGCTCGGTTCGATCGCCTCCACGAACTGATCCAGTATCCGAAGAAAGACACCAGCATCTCTTCTCCCCGTCGTTAGCCGTCGTCGTCGACATCGATGTGGGTTAAGAAGCCGCGCTGGCGATTGATTGATACCGGCGAGTACCGATCGATCATATCTGCTTAATTCTGGGACCACAATTGAAGCAAACCCGCTTTCGGGAGTTTCATACCCCGAAAGGGGTGTGTGTGCGTGTGTGAGAGAGGGGTTTTTTTGTCATTCTTTCACCCACTACGTTGACCGCCTACCTCTTGCCGTTGGCTCCTTGCGTTCGATTTCGTCCTCCCGCAACGTGCAAGCATTAAGATATGTAAATGTATTCAAATATCGCCGCGAAGGTGTGAACGAACTTTGAAATAAAAAACAAAAATATCAATCAAATAATAAAAAGGAGAATGGAGGAACAAATGATCGTCAGGGAGTGTATCAACGGGGACGTGTACAACCGCGGACACTTGCCTGTGTTTTGTTCAACTGTTTCTAGTCTTTCTTTCTTTTTTTGTCGATATCATTTCGACTGGTTCCTTTCTGAGTCACTGATTTGGTGGAGTGTTATTGGGCCATATTTGTTTAATCTTCTCGTTTTTGACACCATTGGATGCATTGAGTCTCAAAGATGTCGGGACATGCGGGGCGCAATGGCGATCAATATCTTTCAAACGGATCGCTGACAGTGATTTATGGCCACGGTTACCGATGTCGATATTCTTTGGTACCATTTGTGTAAGTTACATTTTTTTTTTAAATGTTAACTTCCGAGATGATTGTCATATGATTGAGTGATTGTTGAGAAATGGTCATTAGAAGTCGCCTTCACCTTTTGTTTTTGTCTGATCAACATGCACAGAATGAACCCCAAAGGAAAAGCAGATAAAAAGTGAATCGTGAAACTTAAGGGGAAGGATAAACTGAGGATACAATTCTTGCGTTCTCTTTAGAATGCAGCTATTCACAATCTCGATCGAATTGCAACAAACGCTCATTCAGTTGCATTCTTCCAGCAGCTGCAGAATTGCAGCCCCGTCAGCCGCGTCACATTTGGCTGTCGCCGCGCGTTTCGGGCGCCGACTGGAAGCAGGCCCTCGGCGACGGAAGTCCCTGCCTGACGGCCAAAGGGCACCTCGGCTTCTGCACCTCGTTCCGCAAGTGCTACCCCTACTTCAAGGTGCCGGACCTGAGCGTCTGGGAGTCGTGGGTGCTCGGCAACTACGACACCTGCAGCTACTTCAACGAGCAGGGCCGCCAGGCGTTCGGCGTGTGCTGCACCAACCCCATCACCTCGCTGCCCATCCCGGACGCGTCGCCCGTCCTCGAACCCGCCGGCAACGTGCCGGCGCTTCCCAAGCCGCCGAACAAGAACAACAACTACCCCAGCTGGCCGCCGCCAATCCCGACGCACCCGCCGGACCACACACCCGCCACCCATCCACCCGCGTTCGGTGGACCGGCACTGCCGCCCGCACCCACCACCGTCTCGTCCGTTGGCTTTTCCGAGCCCACGCAGCGTCCGACGACGACGTGGCCTACACGACCGCAGCCGCCGCAGATCCCGAACCAACCGGGACAGCCCGCTCCACCGCAGCCACCCGCGCCCGGGCAACCGATCGGGGTCTGGCCACCGCCCGTTCCCACGCATCCACCGCTCGAGATCGCCACCGTCCCGCCGGCATCGTCCGGAGTCATCTCGGGCGATTCGCTGAGCGCGTCTTGCGGTGTGAAAAATGGTAATCCGGTAAGTCGTCACAATGTGACTGATTGCCGATCATTAGCCGGGGATTTGGGCTTGCATTTCGCTGGCATTCCTCTGCCAACATTTGGGTTTGGGGATTGCAAGTGGTGGGTTCGTTTCAGTGTGTGAGTTAGAGTTTTTTTTTTAACTCTGCAACATTCAATTCGCAACTCTTGTTTTCGTCATCGTCATCAGCTTTTCAAAGTTGTGCCTTTTTGATGTTCGAGAGACGTTTATGTGAATACCCCAGAGGACAGGCTATTTTGTACTTGATAGTTGTGCCATTCGATTGATTCGATTTATGCAGAATTCCATTGTAGTCGTTCCAAATTTAGAAGCAGGAGGGAGAATTTATTTTTTCATACGAAGAGTCGTTATATTTGAGGAACATTGAACCTATTTTTTGGGTAGGTACTTTTGTGATCGAATTAAGGTATTATCAAGGCCATGATATTGGGAGTAATATTTTATTCTACTTCCTACTTCTATAACGAAATATTGGATAGAAAGACGTAAAGAAATAAAAGTAAAAATAGTCCTAAGGTTAAAAACACCTATATATAACAATCTTAATGAATCGGCAGTTTGGTTTTCGGCAGCTTGTAGTTAATGTCCGCAAAACAAGAATAGGAAAGTATCCTATCAAGTAGATCGGCTTGGCATTAGTAAATATAAGGATGTTTTATGATTTGTTATGTCGCAAAATAATAGCAACAAAATAACGAAGAGATAAACTGAGCAATGGTGAAGAACCCCTGATCCAATGGAGCCGCACGGTGTTTCACCCTAAATGTAGGCAATAGGCATTACAATTTCACCACTCTTTCCCGCTGTCACATTTCATCGACAGGACACCGAACGTATTGTCGGGGGGCATAATGCGGATCCGAACGAGTGGCCCTGGATAGCGGGTCTGTTCAACAATGGACGACAGTTCTGCGGCGGCTCGCTCATCGACAACATCCACATCCTGACCGCGGCCCACTGCGTGGCCCAGTAAGTGTGGTTAAGATGCATCGAGAGGAAATATCATTCGCTGGTGTCATTTTCTATTTTGAATCGTTTCGCCTTCTCAATCCAGTATGAGCTCCTACGACGTGGCACGGCTGTCGGTGAAGCTCGGCGACCACAACATCCGCTCGAACACGGAGGTGCAGCACGTGGAGCGACGCGTCAAGCGGCTGGTTCGGCATCGTGGTTTCGACTCGCGAACTTTGGTAAGTTGCTAAGAATGTACAGCCACGAGACGCTGTTTAACCTCCAACACATCTATTCACAAGTACAACGACGTCGCCGTGCTGACGATGGACCAACCGGTTCCCTTCACGAAACAAGTACGACCGATCTGCTTGCCGGCAGCGGACAATGCCAGGGCCTACAACGGCCTGACGGCCACCGTCATCGGTTGGGGTAGCTTGAGAGAAAGTACGCACATGCTATTGCTAGAGGGAGAGTTGTCGTTCCTTTTATTATAAAGTTTCCCTGTTTTCCATAGATGGACCACAGCCCGCGATCCTGCAGGAAGTGAACCTGCCCATCTGGACGAACGGCGAGTGCCGGGTTAAGTATGGTCCGGCGGCACCGGGTGGCATTATCGATACGATGCTGTGTGCCGGACAGGCGGCCAAGGATTCCTGTAGCGTATGTGTGCTTTGGTTCCCCGAAACCAAAGACTGGATAAAATCTTTTACTTTTTCTCCTTTTCAGGGTGACTCCGGTGGACCGCTGATGGTGAACGACGGCAGGTGGACGCAGGTCGGCGTCGTGTCGTGGGGCATCGGGTGCGGCAAGGGCCAGTATCCGGGCGTGTATACGCGCGTCACCTCTTTCCTTCCGTGGATTAAGAAAAACATTAACGACGTCTAGAAAAGGAACGAAACATTCGCGAAGAGCGTCGTCCCCCTTTCCCAACCATTATTCGGCCTCTCGGTCTGCTTGGGGTCACCGGTCATTCTGCTGCCCGTTGCTCGCAAGCTAAACTACTTTTAAATAAACAGCGACTGAACGATTTCATACATCGTGCTTTGAGTCATACATTTCCTGTACGCGATGACAAACTTTAACTTCTCGGCTTGCCGGTTCGGAACAATAGGCAAGATGAACGATTAACGATTTCTTAAATGTTCATTTATTTGTTCAATTAGTCCAATTAGTTTTATTAACTTTTCGTTCTGCTTGTTTCACTTGATCTCTGCTAATCGACTCCACACACCTTCCTTCCGTGTCCTTGAGAGACAGATGATTCATGCTTTGCTCTTCCAGCTCGGTCGGATTTTATGATGTACCTGCCTGTTAACTTTCGCCCGAGGTTCGGTCGTTTCCCGTGCCGAGCATTGCTAGGGATGCGCATCTAGGTGTGCATGGTTCTGAGGGTTGTAGTTCTGTTATTCGTGTGCGTGTATGGTTTCTTGGTGATTGTTTTGTTTCAGTAAAAATAAACGTTGGTTGTTACTGGTGGTTACTATTTTAAAAATGTTCATCACGTTGATATTCGTTAGACACTGTTTTAACAAGTTGGTACTACTTATTTACTGTTGATCCGCTCGTGGCATTCATTAAACTGTCCCCGCTCTCTCTTCTACTTTCTTAGTTTTCCAAGCGGTCTGTCTCACTCGCTTCCCACTACTCGGTCTTCACAAATGTTTTTTTCTTCTACCACCAGACCGATGATTTGAATTTTAAGCTTAACATACATTATTTTTAAAATACACCATATTTGGGAAACAGCAAAGAAAAGATTTCAAAAAAACATAATTCTCCAGGCTGTGTAGAAGAAAATATCACGATTAAACTATACTTGAATACGAATACATAATAGATGAGCCGTTTAAAGCTTAGTATAGAAACATAGAATCTTTAATATGAATCCAGTTGCGTCAGCACTGATCTGGCCCTTATAGAAGCATTAACAAATTATACTATGCGCTCGTCAACACACTCATACCCACATTTAAACTCGAATAATAGGAGCCGCGTCATTAAGGATAAGTGGAATAATAAATAGCTTGGGCCATAGAATGAAAAAAAAAAAAAGAAACCAAACAAATTTCAAGGGGGGAGGGGGGTACTTGCTGGTCGCCCTTCTTAGGAGAGCTTCGAATACGACGGCGGGGAGAACTTCTTGCGCAAGAATTTCAGAATGTACAGCGGAAGACAGGAGACGAGCGTAATGACCAGCACTTTCCAGAGGAAGTCCCAAGACCAGATGAACTCCCAGTCTGCAAAAAAAAAAGGGAAAAAAAGGGAAAAGGGTTAGTAATGGGCACCATTTGAACCGAAACTCCTGTACATACCGAAGTACTCGTGCAACACGGCCAGTGAAACGATGTAAAGTAGCAAACTGAACAGCTCCGCTATGACCATCAATCTAAAAAGAAAGAAAATGAACCATTATTCACCGGAGACTGTAAGTTGAGACAAACACCAAGTAATGCTGGCATTTCGGTGCTTACCTGTGCCACGTGCGAATCGTTAAAGCCACCATGATCAGCTCGGTTAGAATGAGCGCAGAGAAACTGATTGCCACGATATGGATGAACTCGTCCTCGAAAAGGATTAATGCGCCGTACATGATGACTCCACCTGGGAAAAGAAAATAAACGGATTCAAAACAACAACAAAATAGCAAAGATGAACGATTTGTTTTAAATGGACAGAATGCATACAAAGGTATAGAAAAAATAATGAATAAAAATAGTTAGACACTATTCTAGTAGGCTCAAACGGTAGGAAAGATATAAAAGCAACCACCGCTGAGCTATGAGATCTCCTCATTATTGTGTAAAGGCCGATCCAGACGAAGCGCAAATGCTAAGCGCGAACTGCTAAGCGCTTACAGAAACGCAACATAAACCTGCGAAAACTGTAATTTTAAAGCGCCTCGTTTAGACACTCCAATTTCTTGGGCAGATGAAATGAAATGTAAACAAGCTGCATGGAAGTTGCGTTTAAAGAATTTAATTTAGGTTTAATTTAATTTAATTTTAGATTTAATTTTTACAACATTGGCAAACAATGGTTTAGCGACAAAGCCGCACCACGCTTTCAAAAACACGCAATTTTTTTTCAAACAGACAATTTTGCTGATTTTGCTCAGCAAATAATTCGACTTAAAAAAAAAATTAAATTCCTCGTCTATTCAAACGCCTGTTCCCGTTAGTGTCAAATAACAAAATAGGCAATGCCCCTCTATATCTTACCCTGATAGATACTGATCAGCACCCACATGAAGAACGTCTTGTAACTTAGACTGCGACCCTTCGACAGCTCCTTGTACAGTTCGGGGTAAGTGATGGCGATGTTGGCGCTGATGTCCTGGTCGAGCACGAGCGAGAACACCGGGAACATGGTGTAGAGCGTCGCATAGCCCACCATCAGGAAGCCCTGATACAGCGCCACCGACGACAGGTAGAACACGGCCGAGAAAACCGCCTGCATTGTCGAAATGATCAGCCCCCGGTGGATGACGAACTGGGAGAGGGCGGCTGACCGCTTGTATGAGCGCCGTCCGTGTACGATCAGCAGCCGGGCGATGTGCGAGAACTGTGGTATACTGAAGTCACCCGCCAGGGACGCCTGTTTGCCCTCGCGACCCTCGATCCCGATGCCGGCGTCCGCCTGCTGGATCATGCTGACGTCGTTGCCACCGTCACCGACCGCGCACGTCCGCTTGCCAGAGTACTTTTGGATAAGCGAGACGACCTGCGCCTTCTGCGTCGGGCTGCATCGGCAGCACACGACGGCCGGGCAGGCCGTGGCTAGCTCCATGAACTCCGGCTGGTAGTACTGCAGGCACACCTCGAGACTTTCGCCCGACACCACCAGTGCGCAGTCCTGCTTCCGCCGGAACTGGTTCAGCTCGAGGTGTGCGTCCGTGCGCGTCAGCACGCTCTTCAGCACGTGGATGCTCTGGTTGCGTCCGACCAGATGCGACGACTTGGCGATGCACGTGGCCGTCTCCAGCTTGTCCCCGGTGAGCATCCAAATCTTGATGCCGGCGTTGCGCAGCAGCTCCAGCGTTGGCCGCACGCGCTCCTGCAGCCGATCCTCGACACCGGTCAGGCACAGCAGCTCCATCTCCCGCTCGAGGCTCTCGATGACGGCGGCCACCTTCGTGACGCGATCGGTCACGCTCACCTTGGCCGCGTTGTAGCGCATCATGAAGTCGGTGTACTGGTCCTCGCTCAGCACCTTCTTCGCGACGACGAGCGTCCGGAGGCCCTCCCGGGCCATGTTGCCGCTCTCCTCCGCGAGCCAGTCGTTGTACTGCACGATGCCCGACATGACCACGTCCGCGCCCTTCAGGTAGAACGTGATCTCGCCGCCGTTCAGCTCGCGCACGATGATGCCCATGCGCTTGTTCTCGCTCGTGAAGGGAAACGTTTGCAGGATCTGGTACTTCATGAGCCCGGGCGCACCGGGGGCCAGCATCGAGTTCAGCGATGTCACACTGCCAGCGCTCGACGGTGAGTTGAGGTCGGTTTTCGAGTTCACCGACAGGCTGGTGACGGTCGTGTTAATGGATGCGTTCTCGTTCATGTTCGTGCCGCGCGTTTCTCTCGTCGCGTCCCTGATCTGCAGCGTCATGGTGTTCAGGTCCCGCTGCACCAGCGTCAGCCCGACCGATTCCGTCCACTTGACGAGCGCAATCTCGTCCGGGCTCGACGCTTGGTAGGTCTTCTCCGTTGGCGGTTTGACCCCCGCGGATGGTTCACCGCCCTGGCCCGACTCGACCGAGATCGAGCGAGCCGGCGATTGCCTCCGCTCCGTGCCCGAAGAGGACGATGAGATGGACACACCGCCACCGTTCGTTTCGTAAACCGGTGTCACGTTGTGGCAAAGGGCGAGCGCCTTCACCGATTCCCAAATACGCCACCCGTCCGGTTTGCGCAGCTTCGGCTGGTAGTCTGGCGCGGGCGCTTCCGGTGACGCGTCGGCCGGCGTTGCGAGCGTTCCGTACACCGACTGGATAGCCGCGGACACCATCGGGAACGTATCGCGCCCGTACGCGGCCGTGCCGACGTGGATCTTCTTGAAGATCATCTCGTTCTGCGTCAGCGTGCCCGTCTTGTCCGTCAGCAGGTATGACATGCGGCCCAGCTCTTCCGGGATGGTGGTCGACCGCACGACCGTGCCCTTGATTTCGTCGTCGTTCTGAATCTGCCAGGAGTAGAACGCCTTGCCCATGTCCAGATTCACGCGCAGACTGATCGGGATGATGTAGGAGAACAGCAGCACGAAGCGGAACATGTACCGGTACCAGGGGCCGTTGAAGCCCTTCAGGCACATCATCGCAAACGAGAGCCCGATGACGGCGCAGAACAGTACCTTCGTGAGCCCATTGATTTCCAGGTCGAGCAGACCCACCTTCGAGCGCGGCTGGGAGTTGTTCATGACGCTGCGCGTTTCGCTGCCAGTGTAGATGACGATGCCGATGGCCGTGCCCGACGCTACAACCGTGTTCGCCCAGAGGGTATTCTCCACGTTTAGGCCCTCGTCTTCGGTTCCTCCGAGCTGAAATTAATTTAAAATGGAAATGGATTTATCGGAAACAATTCAATAACATGTAATATCCAATGCAAGCATCAGATTGACACATAACATCTTTAAGCCATGATTTATAAATTGAGATACGAAGATTCTTTTTTTCCTTTTCTAAAACAATGAAGAGCTGGTTGACTGAGTCAAGTTTGTGGCGCTTTTCTTGAAAAGCGCGCCTGTACTCTTAGCATTTGGATAATTCTCGATGCACACAATTTACCTTCGAATAGGTTCCGATAAAGGTGTGTATATCCCTCTGCGGTTTCTCGACGTACAGCGAAGCGTTCACATTCAGCAGCTCCCCGTGGGTGGCCAGTTTCTGGGTGGCCGGTACCGCCAGCCGCAGCTTCCAATCCGTCTCCCCGTCCAGCATGTCCGTGCGCACGAAGACCGCTCCACTTTTGTCGCTCGTGCGCAGCAGTATCAGATCCGCCGGTACGCGTTCGTCCTTCTCCACCATGATGATGTCTCCGACGCGCAGCTTCGACGAGGACACCGATTCCGGCGGCTTATCGGCGCTGGCGAAGCGCTTGTACTTCTGCGAGTTCACCTCCCGGTCGCGCTTGTGCCGCCGCAGGTCGTCGACCGCCTCGCGACAGATCGTGACGGCCAGCACGAACCCGAGTGGGCCCCAGTACGTGTACAGGTAGCCGATGCGGATCTCCGGAATGAACTGGCTCACCGCCATGATGAGGAAGTACAGATTGAGGAAGAACCGAAACTGCTCGAACAGCACCAGCGGGAGAAAGGTGAAGATGTTGTACTTTTGGTTGCGGATCTCGTTCGGCGGGAACTTCTCCGTCAACGGCCGGCCGATGTAGATCGTCCGCGGCTTCAGCTCCTTTGAGGCACACCATTTTCGCCAGGCCCAGCACCAACAGCTGAAAGCGGGAAACGGGAAAACATGACAAAGTTATGCAAATTTATGTGACTGCTAAGAATTGTTTTGTGAAATTATCGATTTTTTGCCGTTTGCTTAGAATATCACAGCGAGGAAATAATCGATACAAAGATAGGCAGGCTATACAAAATGAAAAGTTTTAAAAATCTTATTTTTAAAACACCTTTAACAAGCGCATGTTTATGAACTTCAAAAATATGTTTTTCTATGAAAAAAAGAACAGCGCTTCACGAGCGTAATGGCAAACAAGATTTGTGGCCTCTTCCTTTATCGTACAATCTACCATTTCCGTTTAAGCCTCTTGTGCAACTTGTTTCCAATCCACTGCAATGCTCAATGCTCGACGGCAGTTTTATTACATCGCAAGCGATGACTCATCGTGCCACTTCAGTAGAGTGGCCATAGTAGGACTGTTCCGCGGGACGTTGATAAGACAATCGTCATTGAACATTCTTGTCCAGACGGTTAGAACAGTAGGCGTACTCTTTCGAAAGATCGATAGAAACGAAGAAACCTTACCGTAGCCGCGTTTATTACCTGAACCAGCGAGTTTTGGGGGTTTTCTCGATGAGTGGAATCGTTTCCTTTGTGACCGGCGCGGATGGAAGTGTGTGCGGTGGGGTGTCCTCCATCGCGTCACGGATTACCTGTAGCTCATGAATTTTGAGAACGTTTTTCCTACCACGGGCACCGTAAGAAAATATGCCGAGCCGTTGCGTCGTGAGGCAAGTTTGTTACAGAGCGAAGCGCCAACACCATGCGGGCAATTTGTGGCCAGTGATTTTTCGCGAAACGCAATGACCTAAACTCTGTGGATGCGACTGACGTTTCTACGTTGTCTCTTTTTGTTGACTATTTTGCTTTTCCTCCGCAAAAGTGTGAGTGTTCGCTCCAGGACAAAAAAAAAACTGGAACAAAGATATTGCACCTACACACAAGCACACACACTCTCTTGCCGTTTGACATATACGACCGATTTGACAGCTGACGATGTTATTGGCTTGAATTGTTTACAAGAATGTTTTGATTTTTTTGCGGAAGGGATGGGACAAAAAAACACACATTTTGCAAGTGCATTTTCATGCGATAAGCAGTCGGCCACGGACTTGCTACAGAGTGTGCTGCAAGCGCGCTGTGGGTACTGCTCTATCAGACACGATGATCACGGTGATGGAAATGCTTTCACCCTAAAATTACTCACCAGCACAGCTTCTTCAGAAAAGTCCCCAGCTTGAACGGTTCTTGGCGACGATTGCGGAAAGAGCGGCCGTTGAGACGGTTCGATCGGTTCGCTGGTTCGATAAGCAGTTCGGTTTCGGAATCACTAATTTCGAAATCGCGCAATTCTACATTCATCCTACAGGATGGGTTAGCGCGATCGAGCTCCACCCGGTGCACGCGTCCTGTCCAGCGAGGTGTGATGATATTTTCTGCAATCTGCTCGTTTGTTTTTGCGAAGGTGGCTCAATTGCACTATTTGCACGATTCCACAGTACTTCCCTCAGGCACCAGCGCAAAAGCTGCTACCTTCCGTCCACTTTTAACTACCTCGCCTACCACTCTTTGCGAGATTACATAGAAATGCGCTCTAGCCGGTGGGCGCCCATTGCTGAAAGCGCCTTTTGTGCCTGAATTCACCGTTCAAATTATGTTGAGAAGCGTTCGATCGCATCAGCTACAAAAATGTTCCTTTACTCTTATCGCACGCTACACAATGAAATGTTCGCCCGAAAAAATACAATCTGGTTGTGTTAAAAGTACCGATAGAGATTCAGGTTGGACAACAGCGAGTTTTCCCTGCACCGCACGGTGCGTATAATGGCCTGCCATACAGGTTGGGGTGGGTTTTTATCGTTTGACAAACACAAATTATTTGTAAACAAATAAACGATACTTTCGGTTTTAGAGTTTGATTTTTGACTGTTCGAAACTTAATTGGGAGGTTTTTTCACTTGGCTCTTGATACTGTTGAAAAATGTGCAGAACCGAAGCTACAAAATAAACTAATTTAAGCATTATTTTCTTTTAAATTGTTTGAATAGAAAGCATAGACAAGGACTCAACCTGTATCTGTATGTACCGTGGGCCAGACCGACAGACCGTTTTCCGTCCGACGCATTGACACACACAGAAAAGTTCCTCTTCTCGGAGGGGGTCGGTGGCTGTCGCTGATGAAAAGTGTCTTTCGTCTATTAAAACCAATTGCTAGCGAGCGGAACGTACGGTGGGACGGACGGAATCCAAAATCAAATAGTCTACATATCAATTCCAATAATAATGTTTTCATCAGTGTAATGCCGCGTTGTGAAGTTATTCGAACGGGGGTTTTGTTGATAGTGAAAAATAAACTCGAAAAACGGGGTGTCCGCTGCGTGTGTTGACAAAATACGTACTTGCGTGAATGGTTGTGCTCCCGTGAATCGTGCATACAAACGCCAAAGTTACCAAATGTTAAACGGGAAAGGACTTTCTCGGCTGCCAGATAACGAAAACGAAAGAGTCGACCGTCTTTCAACCGTTGTTTGCTCAAAAATATCGTTCGCAATGTATGCCACAGCTAAGTGTGAAAATGGAAAAACGCGTAGGAATGTTTGCATGTAAAATGTGCTGTAGCGCAATGTTCCGACCGCACTCGTCGCACCATCGCAATCCGCTAGTGCGTTGCATGCAAAACAGGTGAACCCTTTCGTAGGAAAAGGCATTTCAAGCAGCTCATCGCACCCATCCCCCGAGATGCTGGTCCAAGAGGCAGCGAGCGACATCCCAGCAGGCTGTGCGAAGTTTGCCCGAACCACATAAACGCGCCTGTCGCAGAAGCGATAGCGACTTCATACATTCATTCATAAAAAAACATTGCGCAAAGCAAACGTAAAACCGTACCACGGCAGAAAGGTACCTCCAAAGGGAGAGCCGTGGGGGGCGACGTTAGCTAGGTCGGTAGTAATTAGTCACGAACACCGCTGATTCGCGCGACTACCACTAGAATGAACCAATTAGCATGGCCGTGGTTGCAAAAATGTAATCAACGCACTTGCGTCCAGCGGCGGGGGCGGCTGCCTGTGGATCGGCCGCAAATGGTGCACTACAAGTATCAGTTACGCAGCAGTATCGAAGTCGGATGTAGTACCAATTCGAGGGTAGCAACGGCGACTCCACCGAGAGCGAAGATGTGCCGCCGGTTGGAGATAGTAGGCGTCCGCACACTAGTATCGGCGATCGTGCTGCTGCAGCTGCTACCGTACGCCCTCGTTGGATATACGCTAGCTAAAACAGCGCAGCCTAAGCAGTCCTGCGACAGAACGCGGCGGGTTTTCACCCAACCGCACGGAGAGATCAGTGACGGTCCTTCCGGTTCGAATTACACGCAGGTACGATGGTGCCTCCCCGCAGTAGTAGAGTAGTAGGCGTAACAACGCGCGGTCTGCTGTGTTCCCCTGGACGATATCACCGTTTGCCTCGATTGGACGATATCCCATTGACATATGAATTATTTTGTCTCGTTTTAGGATTCTCACTGCGAATGGTTGATACGGGCGGCAAATGACAGTCAATTTATAACGCTCAAGTTTCGAAGCATGGGCACCGAGTGCTCGTACGATTACATCTTCATCTACGACGGTGACTCGTTTCGGTCGCCACTGTTGGGCAGCTTCAGTGGTAACACCGAACCACAGCACGTCGTCGCCAGCTCCGGTAGCGTAAGTGTTACCGAATACTTGCCCGTTTTGTCTGGAACGTCGCATTTACTTAAACCCCTGCGTTCCGCTTGTTTTCCCGCAGATGCTCATTCTACTGTACAGTGACACGAACTACGTGCTGGAGGGTTTCCGGGCGGAGTTTTCCATCACCAACTGCCCCAACAATTGCACCGGTAATGGGCGGTGTGTCGATCATCTGTGTGTCTGCGAGAGTGGTTGGATGGGATCTGATTGTAGCCTGGAAGCTTGCCCATTTCGGTGCGGCGAGGACGAAGGCAGGGGGAAGTGTAGTAACGATCGTTGCGAATGTTCCAAGGTACGCAGCGAAACGAGGGCATTGTAGGTCTGTTCGGAAATTATAATGGTTCCTTCATTTCAGGACTACGTAGGGCAATCGTGTAGTCTTCATCGGTCCAACCCCGCGCCGAAGGAGTGGCACTGGTTATCAAACTCGAAAAACGGACTACCCCCAAGGGCGGCACACACGGCCGTCTATCACCAACCATCGGATTCGCTATACGTCTTTGGAGGCTACAATCTGAACGAGGTGTTCGACAGCCTGTACGTGTACCGGTTCGCCAGGAACCACTGGGAGGACGAGTGGGGTCTGCGTGTCGAACACAACCACAGTGAGCCTTCGTCGGAGGCCGAAGAGAAAGCCCTGCGCAGAGCACTGTTCCTCGAGGTGGAAACCGACCGGTTGGGCTTGTCGAAGGAACCCAACTTTTTGAGCAACGTCATCTACACGCTCTCCGACAATAGGAGCGACGTGCCGTATGGCGATGGGTACGGGAATGGGTCGCGTCCGGCGGGACGCTACGGGCACGCCGCGACCGCCGTCGTCGATGGGTTTGTCGTGTTCGGCGGAAAACTCACCGGCGGTCAGCAGGCGAACGATTTGTGGCTGTACAACGTGTCCCACAACGGTGGCACGTGGTTCGAGCGGGGCGTGGAATCGCGGGTACGTCCGCCGGCCCTCACCCGCCACACGCTCACGCTAGTCGGGGAGTTTCTGTATGTGTTTGGTGGTGCGACCGAGGACGGAGAGTTCTCTTCGAAGCTGTTTCGCATAGCTCTGTCACCTCGGGAGGGCGAGGAGCAATGGGAGGAGGTGATTCCACGAGGCGGCAAAGCGTTGGACGTGCGCATGGTGGCGCATACGACCTCGTACCAGCGGGCAACCAACTCACTCATCGTGTACGGAGGGTTAGTTGCGAATGTGGCCCGCTTTTCGCGCCTCTCCGAGCGTATGTTCGCGTTTCAGCTCGACCACAAACACTGGGCGGAACTGCAGTACCCCCGGACGGCCCTGCACGATGGGTATGCGCCGCGCGAACGCGCCTTCCACACCACGAACATCATCGGCAACTATCTGCTCGTTTTTGGTGGCTACTCGCACAAACACAACAAGGAGGAAATTTGCTATGACAATCAGATGTACCTCTACCACCTGGGCTGTCACAGCTGGATTAATCCGGAGGTGCTCGGGGCGGTCGGTCGGTTTCGGTACCCGAAGAAGCAGGGAGTGTTCGCGCACGCAGCAGCCGTGCGCGCTGGCAACACGCTGCTCGTAGTCGGCGGTTACCATGGGAACGTCAATGGCGACCTGCTCGCCTACTCGCTCCCGGTGATGCTGGTGGTTCACGGCTCAGACGCACCGTTCGCCCCGGAAGCGGCTTGCCCGAGGCATACCTCGTTCAACGAGTGTCTGGCCGACCTGGAGTGTGGCTGGTGCTCGGCGGACAGTGTGTGCTACGGGCGCACGATCGGTGCAAACTGCACCACGAACCTGCAGACGACACGGTGCAAGGGCATCTGCTCGGTGCTGGGCGACTGTCACTCGTGCCTGGTGCATGGCACGTCGACCGTAAACATAGACAAAGCGCCGACCAGGGAAGAGGGCGACGGTGGCCCCTATCATCACCATCAGTCGATCGCGCACAAACTCGGACTCGATCGGTGCACGTGGTGCGTACAGAATGCCCGGTGCCACCACAAGGACGACAACTATGGCGTCTGCGGAGAGGACACACCCTCGCAGAAGCCGGGCTGGTGGGGCCCGAAAGGCACGGAAGTGACAAGCCCTCGGGAGTGTACCTCGCGCGACAAGCGACCCGGGCTGACGTTTCTCAAGTATCTCCATCCGATGAACGAGACCATGCCGGACGCGGTAATGATCGTGAACGCGACCATGGCCGATTTTACCTCGCCCCCCTCGAGCACCCCGACCGAGCAGCTGGTGGGTGGGCCGGGTGTAGTCGCCCGTCTTCTTGGCTTCATTCGCTTTCCACCCGTGAGCGATCAGTCGATGGCGTGGCTGCAGGCATGCGTCAGTCATGCGAACGCGATCCTGCGGACGGTGCAGGTACCGGTGCGGAAATCGTCCAACTCGCACCACCATCCAGCGCCGCTCCCGCTCCCGCTCCCGCTGATCACCGGAGGCCTCTCGATGAACTTCTCCGCCAACGAGAGCGTCTGCGATATGCTCAAGTGGACCGACCGAGCCAACATCCTGGTGGACTTCCAGGCGCAGCGAAACAAGGTCGGGTTCTATCCGTCCTCTCACCTGCACCATCACGGACACCATCCGGATCTGAGCAAGATGAGCCTGCAGCACATCTACGGCGGGGCACTGCAGGCGTTCACCTTCGAGTTCCTCGAGCCATACTCGAACGGTACGGCCTGTGGGGCGTACGGCAACTGCCTCGAGTGCCTCTCGGACTCGTCGTGCGGTTGGTGCGAGCTGACCGACCGTTGCCTCTCGCGGCAGGAGAACGAGCGGGACGTGTGTCGCGACGAGGCCGGCAATTGGCGGTACCTCACCATCCAGCCGGCGCACTGCTCGAACTGCTCGAACTACATCTCGTGCGAGCAGTGTCTGGGACACACGGGAGGCGGCCCGGGCGCCGGTGGCCACTCGTGCGAATGGTGGACGGAGGATGCGACGTGCGCCCGTCGAGGACGGTCGGAGGAGGCAGTGCGGGCGCTTGACCAGTGCCCGATGCCTTGCTACCTGCGATCCGATTGTTCCTCATGCCTAAACGACCGTGGCCGGTGCGTGTGGTGCGAAGCCACCAGCCAGTGCTTCTCGTTTTCGGTCTACACCAGCGAGTACCAGTTCGGCATGTGTCGCGAGTGGCTCGACCAGCCGCTTCCCCTCGGTGGCGCCGGCTTGTCCACGGTCGGGAGCGAGGGACAGGCCACAGCAGTGCAGCAGTGCAAATCGTGCGCCAGCCATCAGAACTGCTCGTACTGCCTGCGATCGTTAAGCTGTGGCTGGTGCTACGACGAGGACAATCCCATCAACGGGGTGTGCATGCAGGGTGATTTCGGGAGCTCGGCGAAAGAGTGCGGTCCTGGGACGCTGCTGAATGGGACGGACGGAGCGGTGCGAGCTAGCTGGGCCTACGCCCAGTGCCCGGACGTGGACGAGTGTGAGCTGGGCCTGCACGATTGCCACGAGCAGGCGGAGTGCAGCAATACGCACGGCTCGTACAACTGCATGTGCCGCAAGGGCTACTACGGCGACGGTGTGCGCTACTGTCGCCAGACGTGCTACGAAACGTGCGCCCACGGGCACTGCTCGGGAGCGCCGGACTTTCGGTGCGTGTGCGATCTCGGCTGGACGGGCGTCGACTGCAGCGTCAACTGCGCGTGCAACAATCATTCGACGTGCGTGCAGGGCGTCGGTCGGTGCGATCGGTGTCTCAACTGGACCGAGGGCGAGTTCTGCGAGCGGTGCAGCCCGGGCAGCTTCGGCAACGCGACCACCGAGGCCGGATGCAAGCGATGCGACTGCAACGGGCATGGCAACGTGGCGCTCGGGATTTGCGATGGGCGGACGGGCGAGTGCTACTGCCAGGACTACACCGAGGGGCTGCACTGCGAGAACTGCAATCGGAACTTTTACGGCGAGCCGAAGGACGGCGGCCAGTGCTACCACGAGTGCGCATCGCGTGGCGTCCTCACGCAGGTCGGCACCCAGGGACTCGGGTCGTTCCAATCGCACCGCTCGAGCTGGAGCGGCCAGGAGACGCGCGAGTGCCTGTGGATCGTGAGCCCGCAGGTGGCGCGGGGGGCGCCCGAGCTGCGGAACGCCATCATCCAGATCGAGATCGAGGCGGACCGCATGAACGTGACGTGCGGCGAGAACGCGGTGTACGTGTACGACGGGCTGCCCGATCTGACCGGCGTGGCACAGCAGAAGCAGCTGATTGCGGTGTTCTGTAACGAGAACCGCGGCTCGTGGATCACGGAGGCGCGCTCGGGCCACCTGACCGTGCACTTCAAGAAGGGACCGGCGAGCGAGCAGGGCTTCAACGCGATCTACTCCGTGATGAGCTGCGCGACGGCGAGCTGCCACCGGCCGTACATCTGCGCCGAGGACAGCCAGCGGTGCGTCTGCCCGAAAGGATTCACAGGGCCGCGGTGCGCGATGCGCATCTGCCCGTCGGACTGCAACGAGGAGAGCCGTCGGGGCGTTTGCGATGCCGCGTACGGTCGGTGCATCTGTGCGGCCGGGTACGGTGGCGACGACTGCTCGCAGGAAGTGCGCCCATCGAGCGTCGTCTACACGGAGCTGTTCAACTCGTACCTGGTGTCGGAAAGCTTCGAGCATCTGCGCAAGACGCTGCCCCGCTTCGGTCACTCGCTGGTGGCGGACCGGCGCGGCTCGCTGTGGATGTTCGGTGGGTACTCGCTGTCGCACGGGCCGCTCAACGACATTCGCCAGTTCGACACGCGCAACAACACCTGGATGCAGGTGACGGTCGATTCGAGCCCCGAGGATCGCATGCCGCAGGGACGGTACTATCACGCGGCCGACATCGTCATCCCGCGGCAGTCGATCTACATCTACGGCGGACTTTCGCGTAACGGCACGCTCGACGATCTGTGGCAGTTTGGGCTGCAAACGCAGCGTTGGAGCGTGGTTGGCGGGACGACGAAAGAGGCAAGGCCACCGGGATTGGCGGGCCACACGCTCAACTACGTGAAGGACGGCGAGCGAGAAGTGCTGCTGTTGATCGGTGGCTACTCGATCGGACGCGGCCTGCAGGGTCTCGTGTGGATGTACAACCTGGCGACGAACCGGTGGACAATGGTGGTTCCCACGGGCGGCATCGGGCCCGGCGGTATCTATGGTCACACGGCCGTCTACCACGCGCCCAGCCAGCTGGTGTACGTGTACGGTGGGATTCGCACGGTGGACGGCGCGTCGGTCGTGTCCAGTCGGCTGTACGCGTTCAGTGTGCCGGGGCGTACGTGGGCCGAGCTGCCACCGTTCATTTACCACGGTGGGGAATACGTGCCGGCGGCGCGCTACCTCCACTCGGCGGTGGCAACCGAGAACTACATGCTCGTGTTCGGCGGACGGTCGACGAACGCAAGCTCGCTCACGGCGGCCCAGGAGGTGATGGTGGCGTACGTGTACCGCTGCAACCAGTGGATCCGGCTGGCGAAGGACGCGGACAAGGTGGGCACTATCTATGGGTACACGTACGCGCAGGCGATGGCGCAGGATCCGGACGGGGGCGCGATGTACGTGGTGGCCGGCTGGGACGGCAGCAACCATTGTCGCGTGACGCGCATCCAGCTGCCGGAGGACATGTGCGATCTGTGGAGCGGCTCGAAGTACTTCTGCCGCCAGTACACCGGCTGCAGCTTCTGCTCGGTGAAGGGTGTCTCCGTCGGTGCCGAGAGTCCATCGCACTGCTTCTCGACGGGCGCGCCGTACCACGCGTGCGAGGGTTACAATGGGACGATCTCGTTCAACAGCGGAACCACGTGCGATGCGGAGTGGATCGGACGGCGCGCTTGCGGTTCGTTCAAGACGTGCGCCTCCTGTCTGGCCACCTATCCCTGGCATGGGGAGCACGAGTCACCGTGCAAGTGGTGTCCGGACTGCGCTCCGAAGGGCAGCTGCGTGCAGCGATCGGTGGAATGCGCGTTCGTGAAGGTTTGCTTCACAAACCAGACGGCGATCGAAGCGCTGGAGGAGTGTCCAGGGGTGCGGTGCGTCGCAGGGGACTGCACGAGTTGCCGCGCGATACCGGACTGTAGCTGGGAGCTAGATGAAGTCACCCGTCGATACGGATGTCGCGCGATCGTCAAACCGACGGATGATTCCGGGAATCAACATCACGAGCAGCAGGAGGGATCGCGGGAAGTCGCGGTGGCACCCAAGGTAACACCGATGCCCCGGAATGTCTCGCAAGAGGCCTGCCCGGTGCGGTGTACGGCGTATCGGAACTGTAGCGCTTGCGTGAAACACCCGGGAGGGGTCGAGTGTATCTGGTCGACGCAGTTGAACGAGTGCATTTCGCCGACCTTCCAACCACTGTACTGCGCCGGCGGGATCTGTGGGCTTGTGGTGCAGCCGAACGATGCCAGTCACTGCCCGGAGCCGTGTGCCAGCTTCACGCAATGCGCCAGCTGCCTGCGTCACGCGTACTGCGGTTGGTGTGCACGCAACGACACGGATGGCGACGGCGTGTGCACGGAGGGATCGGTCGACGGGCCGGCCAACCATCCGGCCGGGTCGACCTGTGCCGCCATCTACCAGACGCGCAGCAAGGCGCCCACAGATGACGCGGAAGGTTTCGGTTGGCACTACTTCAAGTGTCCGCCGGAAAACGAGTGCACCAACGGGCATCACAGCTGCAACGCGCGCTCCCAACGTTGCGTTGATCATCTGCACGGCTACGAGTGTGTCTGCGCACCCGGATACAACGCGTCCATCGGTGGCGGCGGCCAGTGTGTGCCCGTGTGCAGCCAAGGGTGCGTTCGGGGCAGCTGCCGGGAGCCGGACGTGTGCGAGTGCGAGTTCGGGTATGTCGGGGCAAACTGCAGCATCCAGTGTCAGTGCAATGGGCACTCGAACTGCGCCGGGCCGGATCGGCTCGATCGGTGCCTGCAGTGTCACAACAACACGATGGGCCCGCAGTGCGACAAGTGCCTGCCGTTCTATGTCGGTGATCCGCGCAACAGCGGCGGCTGTGTGCCGTGTGTCGAGCACTGCAACGGCCAGACGGACGTATGCATCGGGCGTGATCAGGAGCCGGACCTCGCAAACCTCTCGCGCCGCCAGATCGAGGAGCTGATCGTCGAGGGACCGCTCGGTGACGCCATCTGTCTTGGGTGCGGCAACTACACCGACGGTGACCGGTGCGAGACGTGCGTGCCGGGCTACTTCCGGCGGCTCGTGCCGGGCATACCGTGCTGGCCGTGCGAGTGCAACGGCCATGGAGACATGTGCGATCCGAACACGGGCGAGAAGTGCAACTGCGGCAACAACACCGAGAGCGACAACACGTGCTCGTCGAAGGGCAAGAACCTGGCGTACAACTGCTGGTCACTGCAGTGCACCAAGTGCAAGGACTCGTACTCGGGCCACCCGTACAACGGACACCAGTGCTACAAGCACATCACTGTCGAGTCGCGCATGTGCTTCGACGCAAAAACAATCGGTAAGAATATATTTTCTTGTGGCTCGTGAACGATTTCTTTCTTCATGCTATCTATATATACATTGAACCGAAAGTTATAGGGAAAATATTCATGGAGAAGATGGGTATATAAACGCAAAGTGCTAGAGCAGCTAAACATTTCGTAATGCCAACATTTTAACAAAGAACTTACCCGGTTTAGAGATTTAGGGAGCAGGGGACGAATAAACAACGACGAGGTCGAGGAAGTTGGTGAGTTTTGTTTACCTCGGGTCTCATCGGGATCGGTTTCGGCATTAGTTCGGAGATCCAAAGACGCATTGTTCAAGGAAGTTGTGCCCACTATGGGGCTCCACAAACTCCTGAGGACCAGAAAACTTCGGCATCGCATGAAATGCACAATATACACTCGAAATCTTCGAACGTCGGGTCCGCAGGTCTATCTTTTTCGGGGTAGAACAGGACGGATAGAGGAGAAGCATGAACTGCGAGCTGGCTGAGCTGTTTGGCGAACTGGATATCCTTACGGTGGTGAAAGCTGGAAGAATCCGATGATTTCGGCATACCGCAGAGGCGCAGAACAAGGGCGCAGAGTAGCGCAGCGAACCAAGTGGAGCTGGACTTGCGGGACATCGGTCGTATCGGATACAGATCGATACAGATAAAATATTCAGAAAAAGAAATCTGATTTTAACAGATTCCTCTCTAAGGTCGTGTCTCTAGTTTTACGCAAACGTATGTGTATTTGTTTCTTACGTTTCTTACACACGCATTTAGAAAAAAATGAATGTAAGAACGGAGAAATAGGATAATGGTTTTTCTTTAGTTCAGTAGTCCCTCAACGGCATTCATAACCCCTCAATCTCTCCACATGAATATGGTGTCCTATTTTATCCAAATCTAGTTTTTATATCCTTTCCTCTGTTGTTCACAGATGAGTGCAAAATAAAACCACAACCTCTCAAGGCCGGCCAGACCGTGTTTTTCGTCATCCAGCCGCGGTACATGAACGTGGACATACGGTTCATCGTGGACGTGACGCAGGGCGAGCTAGACTTCTACATGAGCCCCACGGACGAGTCGTTTATCGTGCAGACGAATGCCAGCACGGGTCATCACGACATTCTGCTCGACGGTGGCTACCTTTGGTATCGCGACTACGCCGGACCACCCTATTCGCTCGTCAAGCGCGACGATTTCGAGCATCCCATCAACATTCGGCTCACGGAAACGTCGACCACCGGTGAGCGCAACTCTCCGGCCTGCGGGGGCCAGATACGGCACGACGGCTACCTGGTGACGGACCGCACCGCGAAGGATCTCATCACCTACGTGACGCTGCGCCAGTGCAAGTTCCTCCTGCGGGTGTTTGCCCTCAAGAATCGACTCGTCGTGACGCTACCCCACACGGTGCACGCCCTCGGCCAGACGAAGTTTTACATCGCACTCCGAGCGCGACCCGGTTCGGCCGCCAGCTACGGGCTGGTGTTCTTCCGCCAGGACCAGCTGCACATTCACCTGTTCGTGTTCTTTTCGGTGTTCTTCTCGTGCTTCTTTCTGTTTCTGGCGATCTGCGTGCTGGCCTGGAAGGCCAAGCAGGCGGCCGACATGCGCCGCGCCCGCCGTCGCCACGTCGTCGAGATGCTGCACATGGCCAAGCGACCGTTCGGACGGGTGAATCTCTCGCTGGACTACCCAACGGTGTCGCACGGTGGTGACGGTGGCACTACTCCAGCTCCCCAGCGTCGTCGCGGTCGAGCTTCGAAACATTCCAGCGCCAGCAGTGGAGCCAGCTCCGGGGGAAACAGCAACGCACCCCTGCCTCATCCACCTGCCTATCAGCAGCCGGCAGATGTGGCCCCGATTGCGCTCGAACCGACGGCGGACAACTACGCGGCCGTGGGGACGGTGTTTGTTCGGCTGCCGGGGAAACAGCGGTCCCAGATGACGCTTGCCCTAGCGTCCGCGTTGATCGTGATGGGTCGCTCGGGCAGCTATCCGTCGTACGCGGGGCGGGGTCACCACCATCACCGGCGGCGTAGCTCACCCGGGCAGGCCGGAGGAGGCAGTGGGAACGCTTGCGCTCCTCTACACGCCTCCCCAAACCGCCACCACTATCCACATCATCATCACCATCCCCATCAACATCTTAACAACCCTCAGCAACAACGGGTGGAAGCGGTCGATGTTGTTGGCCCGCTGGCGGAACGACAACCGTTCATCGAGGTGCACCTGGAGCAGGTGCCGATGCAACCGCTGGGGGCCCAAAATCGTACCCACTAGATTACCACTCTCAAGCAGGGGCTGGACAAGGAAAGGGAGTGGGGAGCGGTGTTGTTGCTCAATGAAAATCATTACAGGAAACCGAGTAGTTTTGGCCATCAGAGAGTAGCTGTGTAGGTTTAATAGGTTTAATTTATCGTGTAGAGAAAATTATGCTACTTAAAAGGCTTCTCTTTGTGGGAGGGTGTGAACATGCTATAATTTATATCGCTACTTCTAACAATCACTTACACTACCCCTCCCTGCTTTAGTTCGTCGCGAAACGTGCGCAAAGATTCATCAAGTATAGTTTATTGACGGCATGGCGTGTTTTGAAAGTGAAACGGGCCGGTAGAGGCTTGTCGGATCTCCAAATAATGAGCGTTTCAAACCAAACCATAAATATTTTCCATTTGTTTGTGCGTGTGTGTTAATCGGAGGATCCGATTCAGTAAGGATGGCAAATGGTAGACAAATAAGAAATGGGCATATCGCAAGCGGTTTGGTTTGTTTTGTGATTTTTTTTTGCATTTCAACTTTCTTATGCCTACGAACAAAAGATCTGTAATGCAGTAATAATGTATTATTTTTAGATTAAGATGTACTCCACCGGTGGGGTTGGGTCTCCCTGTTACTGTATCATCGTTGAATGATAAGAAGCAAAAGTTTTTTTTTTCTTAAGGGAGCACTTTAAAAAAATTGGCACCAACACGTCTATTCAAGTTCTTCGGATGGTTGGATGGCAGCGTTACGGCGGGGCGGTGGCAAATATTTGTAGCAAAGGAACATTTAGTAAATTACTGTCCATCCATTGGCATACCGGAGAAACGCGTAGGTAAGGAATTCGTTCGCCGCTCTCCAAAGAGCTTTATAGGAGCGTTAAGGATAAAAAAAAAGACAAGCGCCAAGTACTTCGTGAAACCGTCTTAGTTTACGTACTTCAAACGGCCATGTAGGGTGATTTTTCTTTAATAATTCAATTTGTGTGTGTGTGTCTGCTTGCGGGTGTAAATTTGCGTGCCTGTATGTGTGTGTGTGATAGGGTGAGGTGGATAGGTGAACGGAGTTTAGCATAAATTGAGTGCAATAGAAAAAGGGAAAGGATCCGGACTTGGGAAAGCAAAGCAGAATCTAATACTTACCGACCGATAGAGTATAAGCCAGTAGAACTAAAACGTGATACCGAATGTTTACCATTAATCGAGAAAATAGGGGAGAACGCGGACACCAAGTGCTCGGTGCGATCAGCGTGCGTTTGGCTCCCGAAACAGACTCGATCTCGACACAGAACTCGCAAGTATTGTTATTACAAGATGATATTTTCATTGCACTGAAGCAGCTGCAATTTTTCATTTTTATTGCATTAACCAATGAGGCACCTCTTGGAAAACATACCACGCAGAGGAACGATCAATGTATAAGTTATGCCATTCTTTGTTAATTCTTATCGCACACTTTACGGCAATAGAACGAAAGAGGAGAGGTGTTTAGAAAGCTCCATTATCTTGTAATGCAGGACGCTCCAGCTAGGCTCTGAAGCGTGTTCCTCGTTCCCTTCCGTTTCTACCAGTCAGCCCAGTGCGGATTGATGTGTTTGCGTTCGCATGTTTGCGTGCGTGTGTAATTCGGTGCTGTTTTGGTAGAAAAATCGTTCTAGATGAGATGGTGCGACACGTGCATGGAAGTAGTAGGAAAGGAAAAGTGTCCGAAGCCCGAATGCAAAACATGAATCCAACAGCAGAACAAGGATGTAGAATCTCGACGGTTAAACGTTTTTCTTTTCTGGTAACGTTAGTGAAAAAACGATGTGTAGATAATTGTAAACCTAACCAAAACGATCGGAGTGGTCCGCGAGAACGGCGTGCGCTCGCCACGGGAAAGAAGAGAAAGGGAAATAACTCTAACGGGAGACTTATCGAACGGAGCCTCTTTTCCAATAGGTTGTTTATATTTTCTACATGGCTGGTCATGGAACTGGTTAATGAGCGTTAATCAAGCAAAATGTGTAGTAGTCCAAATGAAATAAAACGGAAATTTACTAAATTTTAGTGTACTGCTTCAGATTTTTGAGATTTTGATGAAACACCCTGTGATGTAGAGCTTTTTTTATTTTTCTACAATCAAACCCGAATACAATACAAAAAAAACAAAGAAATCGTGGAAGCTTAAACAAATCGATGGGACGATCTGCACTCCAAACACGTTTCTTTCCAATTCCGTTTAATTAGTCAAATTTTAATTCTAAGAAATATTATTCATGTGACCGATGGTCCTCAGGAAGCTAATATAACTGACACTTCCGACAACGCGGAAATGGAAGTTTAGCACAAGCTGTATCATCAGAGCAGCTACATGGTAAACTTGAAGCAACACACTGTAGAAAAGGAATCCATGAAGTCGAAGACGGACTGCGATCGGGAAAAGCTGCTCCACCTTCACACCCAGCTGCAGGAGGAAGGTGTTGGCGCCTAAATGTAGGCTATCTGAGGCTGAAGCACTTGGCATAATGTGTACTAAAAACAAGACTATTAACTTCCTAACGGGCATGCACCTAGAGTACGATTGGGAACGGGATGAAGCGTTCCTACCCTGAAACATTGCGCCAGTCGATGTGAAAGTGTGTCCGGCGACGAACGATACGCAAACAAATGCAGATGCTCCGCAATGCTCATCGCTGCCCGTGTTGCCGAAGAGGGTGCCTGTACTTGAATTGGCAATTTTACCGGTATCTACGACGAACGCTTTACCGTGGGAATGACCAACAAGAACGAAGGCAACATGATAAGTAAACGCCTCTAGCAGCTCCTCATTTTGGTGAACATGGGCGCCAAAAGTGAAAAGAAGACCGATTCGGTAAATGCTGTTATACGTAAGCCAAAGGCATAACGAACTAGACATTTTAACAAAATAATATAGCCTACATCATTACATACAAATTGCCCTTTCATTCAAATCTTTTTATACGGTTTTTTTTTTTAATTATATGTCATTGGTAATTCAATTGGAGGTAATTCAGTTGAAAATAACCGAGATAAAGATTCTCGTTAAATGTCACGAGCAAATAGTTAAAAGTAACTTTGTAACTGTTCGGTCGACTATTCCATCTACCGCAACGGTCGAGTGTGCTTACAGATTGTACTCAAGCTCGTAGCGAATGTACTGGTTCTTTGAATCATTAGCAATCCGTGGATAGCCAGCGACGAGCGAATCCTGTGCGCTGATGTACAGCGTGTTGTAGATCTTCCAGTAGGCATTGCGCACCTTGCCCGACGGATGGAACAGCCCCTGGATTGTTAACATTTCAAAATTTTGAACCGCGTGGTGATTGTGGCGTGTAATTTTTCTCAAGGGCGTGGTGCCCTTGTTGAAGCCAGTGTCGTAAACTTGCAAGGACATTTGGCAGATAAACGATAAAAACGGAGGCGTTGGCGTAAAATATCAAAGTATTTTAACTTTTCATATCCCGAAAGTTTGCATTTTTAGTTCGTTTCTCTTCGCGCGTAAGCTTCTGTCTTATCCCGTGTGTAAAAACAAAATCATCAAACAACGAAAAACGTAAACGCAAGCGTTTTCGTAAAATACAAGAAACGGCCTAACTGACAGCATTGCAGAGTCACTTGAGGCGTTGTGCAAGTGTGTGTTGAAGATTTGACAGTTTATTCGCGGAAATCGTTGTAGGCCATGTTGGATCCAGTTGGAAATCAGGAGTTGAGGATCTTGCCGAAACTAAGTGTTGACCAGTAATTATCAAAACCGCGTGTGGGCTTTATCGTAGCAGGTTCGCAAGATGTCTAAGCGAAAGGCAAAAGATGGCAAGATGAAGATGAAGATCAATGTAAATTGGTCAATGCCCGAGCAGGAGAAGCGCGGCCGCTGGGACCAGGCAGCAGAGGAGAATTCTATTCCGCCGACGAAGACGCCACCCGTACCGGCAACATGGGACGCGGAGGTAGGTATCCAGGTTGGTTACAGAGCTAAAATGTGAAATTATTTTTCACCGTGGTATTATAAAATCGTAAGTAAGTTTATTAAGTATCAACGATCAGCGTAGGCTTTACTGTCATGTTTTTCTCAATTAAGTGACACCATGGAGTGACGACGGGATCGGCCTCTTGATTACGAGGCCATCGCATAACTGCTACCTCCTCGTGATGCACCAGGATAATCCATTGTGGGAAATCCTGCCAGGGTAACCTACATAAATTTAATTTAAATAAAAACCCTAAACAACAGTTGCCGAGGACCTATATGATTTAAAAAGTGAAAGACAATCCTCCAATTTAACATACGAGGACATAACCTTACTCGTATAGTGGAAAAATAAGAAGAACCAGAAGATGATGAAAGGCAATACCATGTCTAAACGCGCTAGTTCGTTTCTTTTGCAGGAAACACCACCCGGTTATCTTTGGGGCGAAATAACGGATCACAAAGAATACAAAACACCCGGTGCAACTCCGAACGTTCGTCTCTGGGACGCTACACCGGCACATGCGAGCGGTCCTGTCGCGAATCCTGAACATGAAACATCGGCGAAGAGGTCCACCCGATGCAGCCGTTGGGACGAAACGCCGAAGACAGAGTGCAACACACCGGGAAACTCCTGGGCAGAGACACCCCGGGCCAAACGCGTGAGTGGTGAGGGAGTGCTGTCGGAGAGCACGACACCCGCCACGAAGCAACGTTCGCGTTGGGACGCGACGCCAACGGACGCGACTACGTCCGCAATGACAACCTCTATCGCGATTACAGCGACACCAGCGAACGGTGCGCCCGGACCACCCGGGCACGACACACCGCAACTCACACCCGGCGGCACAACGCCGGTCGGGGACAAAGTGATGGTAATTGCGACGCCGACACCCGGCCATCTTGTTGCGATGAATCCGGAGATGCAGGCGTACTGCTGTGGGAAGAAGATCGACGAGCGTAACCGGCCGTTTACTGATGAGGAACTGGACGCGTTGATCCCTGTCGGTTACAAGATCCTTCCGCCACCAGGCGACTATATTCCAATCCGTATGCCGGAGCGGAATCTGATGGCTACACCGACACCGCTGGCAGGCAGCGACCCGGCTGCCTTCTTCATACAGACCGAATCCAAATCGGTCAAGTTCATGGACAGCCAGCCGAAGGGTAACCTACCGTTTATAAAATCAGAGGACACCCAGTATTTCGACAAGCTGCTGGTCGAGGTTGACGAGGCGTCGCTGACACCCGAGCAGCGAAAGGAACGTAAGATCATGACGCTGCTGCTGAAGATCAAAAATGGCACGCCGCCGATGCGTAAGGCAGCAATGCGGAAGATCACGGACAAGGCGCGCGAGTTTGGTGCCGGGCCACTGTTCAAACAAATTCTACCGCTTCTGATGAGCCCCACGCTCGAGGACCAAGAGCGCCACTTGCTGGTGAAGGTGATCGATCGCATCCTGTACAAGCTGGACGATCTCGTACGCCCGTACGTACACAAGATACTGGTCGTAGTTGAACCTCTGCTGATCGACGAAGATTACTACGCCCGCGTCGAGGGTCGCGAGGTCATTTCCAACCTGGCGAAGGCTGCCGGCCTGGCGACAATGATCTCCACCATGCGCCCCGACATTGACAACATCGACGAGTACGTGCGAAACACCACGGCTCGCGCCTTCGCAGTGATCGCGTCCGCCCTCGGTATTCTCCCGCTGCTGCCCTTCCTGAAGGCGGTGTGCAAGAGCAAAAAGTCATGGCAGGCGCGTCATACCGGCATCAAGATCGTGCAGCAGATCGCCATCCTAATGGGCTGTGCCATCCTGCCTCATCTGAAGTCGCTGGTCGAGATTATCGAGCACGGGCTGGTGGACGAGCAGCAAAAGGTGAGCACAATTACGGCGCTAGCTCTCGCGTCACTTGCCGAAGCGGCCACCCCATACGGTATCGAGTCGTTCGATTCGGTGCTGAAGCCGCTTTGGACGGGCCTTCGTACGCATCGCGGCAAGGGTCTGGCGGCGTTCCTCAGGGCGATCGGTTACATCATCCCACTGATGGATGCCGAATATGCGAACTATTACATCCGCGAGATGATGCTGATTCTGATCCGTGAGTTCCAATCGCCGGACGAGGAGATGAAGAAGATCGTGCTGAAGGTGGTGAAGCAGTGCTGCGTCTCCGACGGTATCGAAGCACCATACATCAAGGAGGAAATGCTGCCGCACTTCTTCAAGCATTGCTGGAACCGCCGAACGGCTCTCGATCGGCGCCACTACCGCGAGCTGGTGGACACGACGGTTGAAATTGCGAACAAGGTGGGTGCGTCGGAGATTATCAAGCGCATGGTCGACGACCTAAAGGACGAGGACGAACGGTACCGCACGATGGTGATGGAGACGATCGATAAGATCATGGGCAATCTCGGTGCGGCCGACGTTGACTCTCGCCTGGAGGAGCAGCTGATCGACGGTACACTGTACGCGTTTCAAGAGCAGACGACCGAGAATATCGTAATGTTGAATGGGTTCGGCACAATCGTGCACCAGCTGAGCATGCGCGTCAAACCGCACTTGCCGCAAATTTGCGGCACCATCCTCTGGCGGCTGAACAACAACTCGGTCCAGGTGCGTCAGCAGGCGGCCGACTTAATTTCGCGCATCGCCGAGGTGATGAAGAGGTGCGGGGAGGAGAAATTGCTGGGCCATCTCGGTGTGGTGCTGTACGAGTATCTCGGCGAAGAGTTCCCGGACGTGCTCGGCTCGATCCTAGAGGCGCTGAAGGCGATTGTGAACGTGATGGGCATTACCAAGATGAATCCACCCATCAAAGATCTGCTGCCACGCCTGACCCCCATCCTGAAGAACCGCCACGAGAAGGTGCAGGAAAACTGCATTCATTTGGTGGGGCACATCGCCGTACGTGGCCCCGAGTACGTGTCCGCTCGCGAATGGATGCGCATCTGCTTCGAGCTGCTGGTGCTGCTCAAAGCGCCCAAAAAGGCGATTCGACGCGCGACGATCAACACGTTCGGATACATCGCTAAGGCGATCGGCCCGCACGACGTGCTGGCTGCGCTGCTGAATAACCTCAAGGTGCAGGTGCGCCAGAACCGCGTGTGCACCACCGTCGCGATTGCCGTCGTCGCCGAGATCTGCCAACCGTTCACCGTGCTGCCGGCATTAATGAACGAGTACCGTGTGCCGGAGCGGAACGTGCAAAACGGCGTACTGAAGTCGCTCTCTTTCCTGTTCGAGTACATCGGCGAGATGGGTAAGGACTATATCTACGCCGTCTGCCCGCTGCTCGTGGACGCCCTCATGGACCGGGACCTGGTACACCGGCAGCTTGCCTGCGCCGCCATCAAGCATATGGCGCTCGGCGTGTACGGGTTGGGCTGTGAGGACGTCCTCATCCATCTGCTCAACTACATGTGGCCAAACATCTTCGAAACGTCGCTTCACCTGATGCAGGTGTTTGTGGATGCGGTGGAGGCGCTGCGAGTCGCGCTCGGTGCCATCAAGATCCTCCAGTACACGCTCCAGGGGCTGTTCCATCCGTCGGGCAAGGTGCGCAATGCCTACTGGAAGATCTATAACACGCTGTACATCAGCGCACAGGATTCGCTCGTCGCTGGCTATCCACGGATTGCGAATGATTCAAAGAACCAGTACATTCGCTACGAGCTTGAGTACAATCTGTAACCACACTCGACCGTTGCGGTAGATGGAATAGTCGACCGAACAGTTACACAGTTACTTTTAATTATAACCACTGAACTATTTTCTGTCTGCTTGAATCTCTTTTTATACTTTTTAACAAACAATTTAAACGACATGTTGCGAAAAATTCGTACGTTACAACTTGCCGGTACGTGTAGTTGCTGTTCCTCTCGTACAGTTCTCTATCTATTTAATATACAGCAAATGTTGCTTAACAATAGCAGCACCATCATTTTCCTCTTTGATCGCATGCACGATTTAATCTCGATATACGATTTCCAGGCAGATTTGTAACGTTAGAAGAACGGTAGAAGATCATGAATTAAATTTTGCAGCAAACTGTCACGAACAACATTCGATGAACAATAAAATGTAGCTAGAAGTAGCTGATAAGCTCCGCTTCTCTTAGGGAGTATTGACTGTACGCGTCTATCTTTTTAAACGCTGGCTATTATCTTATATGTACCATGTTGATAGCAATAGTGCTACTGCTTTGAAAAGGCAAACAATGTGGTTATGCGTTAGTCGTTGAGCATTTAATTTCAAGACATGCACACTAGGCAACAGAACATGTAACGCAACCGCGAAGGGAGAGAGATGCGATGGGGAGGAGGGGAGAATCTTTATTTAAGGTGGTTCAGTTCTTTTCTTCGCCTCATTTCACCACCCCTTAGACGTTCGTATTTCCTATGTGAAACTGATTTTTTTTTTTGTCTTTGGATGTTAAGTGAATAGCCAACCAACTGTTACAGATAAAGATAAACAAAGATCTACGTTGTGGCTCGGTAGAGATAGATTGCATAGTGTTTCACTCTTTGCGCTAGAGGGATTATAGAGTGTTGATGAAATATCCTTACCTTGTCTTCTCCATGCCCATGGCCAGCTGTCCGAGAGCTGCAAAAATTTCCCTTAAGGCGTCGAAGAGAGGTACCAAGGGTGGCTATTAGCTGATCGGTTTGATTTTACTTTATAGAACCTATTTATAATATCCCCTATCTGCAGCGTGTTCTGATCGATCGGTTGCGCAGCGGAAGGATACGAAATACAAACACACAAAAACACAGACAGACAAGCTTGACCTACACTTCTAGTATACATTTCCGATTTCGCGGATACGCTTTGTAAAATACCGATTCGTTCCGGGTGCGTGCCTTTCTCGCGTAAAAGCGGACACTTGGATAGCTCCTCAGAGCCTTCGCCGCTGCGCATTGACCTATATCCGTTGACAGGATTGTCTAGACGAAATGGTTTGCGGTTCCTTGTAACCAACGTTTTTAGTTCGAAGCGAGGCCAAGCTTTGAACCTAAACAAAGTCGTTGTACATTTTTTTTTTGAATTTTATTCCATTTTTCAAATTTTAATTTGTCGAAATATTATTCAACTAACTGGTGAAACGTTTTCATTAAAGAGTTCGTTCGTTCGTTCGTTCAAATGTAGGTACCTTGTAGTACTTTAGTAAAATTCTCCCTATCACATATCTCAACTACTAGAGGGCTGCTGGGCTCCGTTATGCTTTACTTCCTGATAAGCTTGATTTTGATATGTCGTAATGATCGTGATTTCTGCTCACACAGTTTCAACCTTTCTACGATTAACTTTCACTTATTTTTGTTGGTTCAGTTTAAAATATATTGATTTTTTAAAACGGCATACAACGAAAAAATACACCTTTAAAACATGATTTTGATTTGTGAAAAAAAACCGTGCATTATAGGCAACAAAGGCCCTTTATTAAAGTTTCGTTCTAGTTCCAATGGCCAAGAGAGTGAGAGGGTGCGTAGACTAACGCTAGACAGTCGATCGGGTGCGTCAATAGCTCCAAGCAAGAGCCTACTCACAAAAACACTCTGGTCCATTTTGCGTCTGTAGACTAAATAAAAGACATCGGGTGCGGTAGGGCAAGCTAAAGCCATCGCGCCACTGGGTGAATAGCCAACCTAATAGAATTCTTAGCAGAGTTTGAAGGAAGAATAATGACTGAATTTATTAAACGATTCGGTGCTACTTATATACCCCTTGGTTGCTATGGGTCATCGTGATTATACTAGCCTACTGTGCTCAACACTCCTCCCTAATCTACGATTCCCATAAAATGGCAAAACTTCTCCTGGTTCTGCTTCATCATTGGCTTTGTCAACCCATCAGCCGGTTGATTCGAGGTGGGAATGTAATGCAATTTCACAACATGATTTTCCAGGCTTTCATGCACAAAATGGTAGCGGATGCTTATATGTTTTGTTCGGGGATTGTAGGATCCATTATTCGCGATGCTGATTGCAGACTGATTATCGCAGAATATTGGAACTGGTCCTACTTCGGTAAATTCAGATCGCAAATTTCTCCACCACATGGCCTCTTGTATGCTTCGTGAAAGTGCCATATATTCTGCTTCACAAGACGAAAGAGCCACTGTCGGTTGCTTCTTTATGTTCCATGCTATGGCTGCCCCTTGCATTGTAAAAACATATGCACTAGTCGATCTGCGATTGTCAGCATCTCCTCCCCAATCGGCATCGGTATATCCTACCAATCCTCCTGTTTCATCTTTTGTATATTGCAGTTTCTTATTCATCGTTCCTTTAAGATATCTTATGATATGCTTAACAGCCTTCCAATGTGCTCTTCCAGGATTTGAAGCAAACTGACTAACAACATTTACTGCAAACGCAATATCGGGTCGAGTTGTTTGAGCCACAAAAGATAAACATCCAATAGCTTCCTTATATGGTATGCTTCTCATCTCCGCTGATTCAGTTTCCGTTTTCGGTGACATCGATTTTTCTAACTTGAGACTCGGATCCAGTGGAGTTGCTGCTGGCTTTGCTTCGACCATTGCAAAACGTCGAATTATATCCTCGATATACACCTGCTGATCTAACAATGTTATTCCTGCTCGTCGATCTCTCTTGATCCGAATGCCTAAACAATGTGACGCCGAACCTAAGTCTTTCATTTTGAATCTTTGCATCAAGAATTGTTTTAGGCGCGTTTTCAGTCGATTATCATTCGTGAATATCAGCAAATCATCAACGTATATCGTAACAAACAACATGTTTCCTTCATTTATCATCCAGTACAGGCATGTGTCCACCCGCGATCGTTGTAGGCCGAATTCTTGTAGCACTTCATTCAGTTTTGCATTCCAGATCCGGCTCGATTGCTTCAAGCCGTATAACGCTTTCTTCAGTTGGCATACTTTTCCGTCTGTAACTGCAAATCCTTCGGGTTGTTCCATGAAAATCTGCTCGTCGCCTAATTCGCCTTGCAAAAATGCGGTAACCACATCCATTTGATCCACATCCATATCAAATCTCGTTGCCACTGCCATCAGATAACGAACTGTTGAATATCGCACTACAGGAGCATATACTTCTTCATAGTCAATTCCTGGTTTCTGTGAGCATCCCTTAACAACAAGTCGCGCCTTGTATCGTTCAACATTCCCGTTATGTCCTCTTTTGATGGCAAAAACCCACTTGTTCCGGATGGCTTTACGACCCTCTGGAAGGTCAGTAATAACCCACGTCTGATTTTCTCTCAGTGACGACATCTCTTGCTTCATTGCCTCGATCCAGTGCTTACGATCAGGCCGCCGCATCATTTCCTCGTAACTTTGCGGAATGTCTTCTATTGGAACTAATGAAATGGTGTTATAGCTAATGAATTCATTATATCTTTTTGGAGTTTTACGTTCTCGAACACTTCTCCTCAACTCTTGTTGATTTTCTACAACTGATCTAGTTGGCTGCGGTATATTCTCCGAATTTTCAACGATTTCAGCTGGTCTAGTAAGCTGCGATGTTTCTTCACAATTTTCCACAGCTTCAACTGGTCTAGTTATCTGCGATGTTTCCCCATCTTCAACCGGTATCATTATATCTGCTGTGAACAATTCCAAGAAATTCACTGGTTGAAGATTACTCACAATTTCTGAACTGGAACATGGCTCTTCACTTAACACAACAATGTCACGGCTGATCTCGACTTTGTTCCTTTTCAGATTGTATACCCGATATCCTTTTGTGTCCTCGCAATATCCAATTAACACACCTTTTTCTGCTTTTGGATCAAACTTCTTTCGCTTGACCTTCGGAACATGGATCATCACTGTTGAACCAAAAACTTTAATATGCCGCAAATCAGGCCTCTTTCCGCTCCAGATTTCTTCAGGCATTTTATTTCCAATAGACCTTGTCGGAGAACGATTCACTAGGTATGCTGCCGTTGATATCGCTTCTGCCCAAAATTCCTTTGACATGCGAGCATCATTCAACATACAGCGAGCCTTTTCCACCAGGGTTCGATTCATCCGTTCCGCCGTGCCATTTTGCTCTGGAGTGTACGGACAACTCTTCTGATGACGGATACCATCTTTCTCTAGCATTCTTTGAAATGCGTCAGAAATATATTCTCGTCCATTGTCCGTCCTTAGGATCTTCAACCTTTTATTCGTTTGTCGCTCTGACTTCGCCTTAAACAACTTGAATGCATCCATTACTTCGTTCTTAGTCTTGAGAAAATACACTGCAACTCGCTTGCTTGCATCATCTACGAACGTGACGAAATATCTACTGCCGCTCAAGGATGGTATTTCAATTGGCCCACAGAGATCGGAATGCACCAACTCTAACAATTCGGATGCCTTGGAATCACTCCTCGGAAATGGTTTTCGAGCAAGCTTCCCTTCCAGACATGCTGTGCAATCCTGCAATTTCTCAGCTTGAAAATTCGCATTATCTGACATATGTTTGATCTGCTTCAAACTTGTCTCGTTCAGATGGCCCATCCTTCTATGCCACAGGTTAATGTTATTTATCAGAAACGCCTGCTCCGGTTGATTCACTCGGTACATGCCATTTTCTTCATTACCGGAAATCACCAGCTCGCCTTCTGAATTAAACACTTTACATTCGTCCGCAGTAAAGATCACCGTGTTGCCTTTCTTGCAAATTGCACTAACCGAAAGCAAGTTCGTCCTCAAATCAGGAATTTTCAGCACCTCTCGCACTTTGATGTTTCCATCCGGAGTTTTCAAATTAACAGTGCCTCTCCCCGAAGCTTTCATGATGCCATTATTCGCAGTTTTAACTGTATGGTGTAACATTCTCTCATTGATGAAGTTCTTATTCGGTCTGGCCATATGACAAGTCGCTCCCGAATCAAAATACCAAGACTCAGCTTCAACATCACCAATCGCAAATGTGCTCGAAAACGAGTTCTCTTTTCTTTTCGTCTTAGAAGCACCTGCAAGCGGACATTTGGCTGCGAAATGTCCCGGCTTACTGCAATTGTAGCACGTTTTCATCGTTTGCTTCTTGAATTGCACCTTTGATTTATTCACACCACGCGTGTACAAGGCGCCTTCGTCGTTGCTAACATACTTGCGTTCCACTTGTACATCTTGGAGAATCTTAGCTTTCACTGCATCCGACGTCAGGTTCGCTCCTGAAGCCTCCAGCCCCATGATCATCGGTTCGTAGTGGTCTGGTAATCCCATTAAAAGCAATGCTACCAACCATGAATCGTCTACCTTGAATCCGATCGCAGCAAGCTTATGACTGGTTGTCATCAATTCATTGACATACTCCTCCACACTTGAACTATTGGCCAAACGGATATTCGTTAATTTCCTGAGCAAGCCAATCTTTCTAGTCAAGCCGGTATCTTGGAACGCTGTGGCCAACTTTTTCCATGCCATCGCTGCATCCTGCGCATCTTGGACAAGACTAAAATTATAGTTTTCCAAGCTAAGGCAGATCGTTGCCAACGCACGCATTTTCACTTCCGTTGCCACAATTTCACCTTCTGCAGGCTCAACGGCATTCCAACTTCCTTCACGGATCAGAATCATCCGCATCGCAAACGCCCAGGTCGAATAGTTCTCACGTCCCTTCAACTTTTCTATGGCCGGCATTGCAACAGCTCCCATTGTAACTCGAGCGCTTCTTGCTTCAGTTTGGCTGCCATCGCCACCACTTGGTTGAATTCTGGAACTTGCTTGAACTGTTTCCATCTTGATCTGGTTTTCTATTTCAGAAACCTCCTGGGCCCATAACCTCTTAGCAGAGTTTGAAGGAAGAATAATGACTGAATTTATTAAACGATTCGGTGCTACTTATATACCCCTTGGTTGCTATGGGTCATCGTGATTATACTAGCCTACTGTGCTCAACAAGAATAGATTAGTGACGCAGTGCTATAAGTTTAGTATTTAATTTATTTAATATTATATTCACAAGAAAAATGCGATACATTTCTCATAAGGGTCTTATTATTACAATAAAAAGTACAAATGTCTAAAGGCTAAAAATTGTGTGTTTGTTGGGCAAATCATATCCATTTTGTCCACGATATCTGTTCGCGCAGGAAGCACGAACTTTTCTTAAACTTCCACTTATGACACGGTTTCCCGGTTAGTGGAAGGTTCCATACAAATTGGTAGTCGCTAGGATGCGCACAACCGTCCTCTGGTTAGCAAACCCGAGAGGAGGATGATATAGGGAGTGTCTCGCGGCTGGATCCACTCGCGGCTAGATATTTGGGACTATGCCGACGGACAAACCAACAGACACAATCGCTGATGGTGAACTTGAAAAGCGTACTACTTATTCTCGTTTGTACCAAATATTTTCTCCGTGACATGGCCGGAAGGCACTATTTCGTTACATGCTTATGTAGTGATGCCTAATTATTTCATATATAATCTAAAAACAGGCCTACTATGATATTTCTAATTGCTTATTGCTTCTTACATTGCTTATTCTATTTAACTAAGTAGGCTATGGCCATATAACACATTCCGTAGAAGACGGAACAATATCTTTGAGGCACTGTTGCAGGTCCGATCGATGGAAGATTGACAGAAAAGCGTTCCTTTCCTTAGGTTATTAAAGTGGTTTACCTTAATCCCTTATTCCCTTGTAGTTCTTTTTATCCGGAAATAATAAATCTAATCAAGAACATTCGGAAATATTTTATTGAACTTTCTTGTTTCTGGACTTGTTGAATTAAAAAAAATGTTTTGAGGTGGTAGACACAGTTCGTTTAAAAAAGTGGTATTTTCGGCAATTTGTGTGTGTTTGTGTTATCTTTGCAATTATGAAAAATAAATATCTTCATGCTAACACATCGAACGAACATCTAATCATCACATATAATTCGAGCTCTTCAGTTTATGTTAAGTTATCTTCTATAAGTTCTCTACAATTATCAGTATTTTACATTTCATTTTCACGACGCAACTTCTCCTATTTGGGGCACTTGGATTGACAAGGCAAATCGTATTAACGGGACATTCGCCATTCTTGATGGCACACGGGCTGTAGTAGAGTGGACACTTGTCGGTGACGGCCGTCATTCCGTATGATTCATAATTCAAACCAAAGGCACGGGGCTTCTGACGCTCACCTTTCTGGTTAATGCTGTTGATTGCGTTCCTGTGAAACGATGACAATCGGTTTTGGAAATTTGATTCATGTTTTGATGCGAGTTTTACTCACTTATTCCACGCGGTCCAATAAAACAGCTCATCGGTGACGGCCAACACGCGAGGGTCGCTGAGATTACTGGCGATCGTACGGATCTGCTTGCTGGAAGGATTAATGCACGCGATGTTCTTCGTACCGTCATCGGTATAGCAGAGCTCTCCAGTGCCTATGGAAATCTGAAGGCTCATTACTTCTCGCACCAGCGGGTAGCTGACCAATACTTGGCGCCCGGTTCCATCAAGATTTGACCACTCGATCTCCTGCTTCGCGTCATCCCCATTCGTCCAATACAGCTTACCTTGAAGCGGATCGACAGCAATTGCGCCTGGACGTTCGAGATCTTTGGATATCAACACCGTGCGCACGTTAGGGTTCTCCAAGCTTGCGATCTCGATGGTCTCCTTCACCCAGTCATACCAGTAAAGGCGACGTGAGGTCCAGTCCACGGCCACACCTTTCGGATCAATGATATGCTTCGTGATGAAAGGATTTTGACACTCCAGTACAAGCGGCCCTCGGCACAATCGCTATCTAGTCCACGTGCTTTAGCCCTAGTGACCGAGAAACTTTGCCCTCCGTTCAACGGCACGCGAATGATTTTTGAAAACGAAGCAACGAGCAGGAATGGATCCACAATGGTACACATGCTGCCATTGCGAATAGTTCCTTCCTTACATGGCTCGAGCGGCGCTGTTATGCTTGGCGCCGGAGATTCGGATATGAATGGCTTTATCCATTCCAGGTATTCACCCACATCGGTGAATATCGTGTATTTCGAGCTGTCGCACAGGTTAGTATTTGGTCGTTTTGCGATGAAGGATATGATTCCTCCTATATACCACGTGTCATCCTTTTCGAAGAACATACCACCTCCGCTATCTCCGTTGCATCCGCTTACACCTGGTTCACCGCCTGTACAGTACATGCCCCTTGTCCATAGGTTTCACACGTCCATAGGTTTCACGATTGTTGTCAAGACACGCAAAAATATCTACGACGGTAAGTTCCGCCACTTGAACAAATATAGCCATTTGATCATTTTCGTCTAAGCCAAACCCAACGATAGTGCCGGTTTTTCCAACAAGTTGGCGGTAATCATAATGCATGTCCCACAAACATGCAGGGTAAATGAACGACGACATTACAATGTCCGTGGCCAGCTTAACGATGGCAATGTCATATTGTAAATTATTCTGAATTTGAAAATTAGGATGGATTATCACTTTCGACGCGTTTAACTTCTGCACATCTTGGAAAGTGTCATTAAGATCTAACAGGTTGGCTGATAAGTCCCCGGTCTGACACATAGATAGCGTCGCTAGTATTAAATGCATATTATTTTTATATAGTACCAACCTTCAAATGATTCGTGTCAAAATTTGACGTCTGTATGTCAATTAGTTTGTGAGACAGAGCGTCTTTTGTGAAGCAACTTTTGTTATTGTGAAAAAAATGAAAAAAAGGAATTTCGTGTTTTGATAAAATACTGTTTTCTGAAGATCCCTTCAGATCCCTGGGGCAGAATCCGGAAACTCATTATCAAGCCAAGTTTTTGCTTCCACTGTATTTTTTCCCTTCAGAAAACAGTATTTTATCAAAACACGAAATTCCTTTTTTTCCATTTTTTTCACAATAACAAAAGTTGCTTCACAAAAGACGCTCTGTCTCACAAACTAATTGACATACAGACGTCAAATTTTGACACGAATCATTTGAAGGTTGGTACTATATAAAAATAATATGCATTTAATACTAGCGACGCTATCTATGTGTCAGACCGGGGACTTATCAGCCAACCTGTTATTTGACCGACGTGCACAGTTATGAGGTCCTCATGTACCACCTGATTAAATGCGAAAAAGCAATGTGCAGCTGAAAGGTTTATTTGGGAAGTTCATTGAAACATAATAAACGGCTTACAGGCATGTGATAACAACGTAAAAAAATATACTCACAACTGAGAATAGTATTTCTATTAAGTATGGATCCGCCGCATGCGTATGTTTGTTTGTTGCCAGCCGGCAAATAGACGCTAGCATGCCATGGCCAGACGCCTCGTCCTGCGTCTTTACCAAATGGGATACGTAGTGCCACGAAATTTGAATTTGGTGAGTTGATCACTTGCCGCTTTCCACAAGTGAGCAGATTATTTTGACCACAGCATGGTGCAACAAGAACGCAACATAATAGGAAAATTATCACAACTACTCTTCGCACTCTTGAAGACAGGGAAGGTCCGTCATCGTGTGATACTTTGGGCCCACCGCCTACTAAGATTTTATTAAACGACATAATCAAATCAAATCAAATGAATTGTGAAGATCACTGGATTGTTGAAAGTTATGAATGGTGCAGAACGGCAGTGATCATAAAAGGTTAGCCATAGCTGAAATAAAAACGATAAATATTCAACAGTTTTGAACATTATTTAGATTAAGTCATTAGATAAAAAACTATTTTTATGTTCTTCTCGAGTTGAAAAAACATGAAGCTTTCTTTGCAGATGCGAACAAATATTACCGTGGCTGCAGTTTTAAGCGCGTTTTTTTCTGCGTTTCGTGGCTACACTTTGACTCAGAACGCTGCGTCCGTCAAAGAAGTGAGTTGAAAGCAACAGGTCGTTTTTTATTTAACAAAAATGGAACAATTACATTAATTTACGGCATATTAACTCAACGGACCATGTTAATTTTTCTACTTTCATTTCGTTGTCCCTCCAATCTCTTCAATCGACTCAGACTATACTGGCCTTCAATCGTCTTTTATCCCTCGCACACGCGATATAAAACGCAGACCGCTGCGTAAAATATCTAATTGTTTTGACTTTTCAATTGCTTCGAATTCGATGCTTTTTTGTGCGTTTTTCATCGCATGACAGCGCCTATCTAAAAACGTGTATAAAAAACGTGTAGCGGGCCGGCTTTTGGAGAGAGCCGATGTGTGGTTTTATTCCTGGCACAATACAAACCTCCCCGTGGCCGAATGCGATGCAGTCGCTTCAAACGTAAAAACCGCAGACGCATGCGTTTGCTAAAAATTGGAGTCATAGCCTTACGCTAGCGTTAGCATTCACCTCAACCGACAAGGAATGCAGCAAGATACGAGTTACTTTCAAATGGAGGCGCATGGTGCTTTGATACACGTTGCACAGCGAAGATAAAAGATTCCAGTTGCAGGTTCGTTTAAGGTTTTTGTAACAAACGATTGTTTGCAATCGCAACGAATAGCGACTAGCTATTTAATGAGTCATTTGATTCCACAATACCGTGGGTATTGAAACGGCCTTTTATGCATTTCCAATATTGCAGTTATGATTGTACCTAATTCAAGCACATGTGTAAATCCTGCGCTGAGGCAAACTTTCTTTGAGTTTCCAACGGTAGTCCATCGTGGTGGTAATGAGAACGGAAGCTATCAAAATGAACAAATTAACGCCAGTAACGCATTGTACTGTGTTATCCCGCGATTGATCGCCGAACTACTCTCCATTAAACGTTGCACTTGGCGTAAGTTTGCAAGCGAAAGCGAGCACGCAACGAGCATAAGCAAATGCATAAAAATAGTGCAGCAAAAGACTGTACAAGGAAGAGAAAAATGGCATGACGACAACGATTCACAGTCGCTGTAGAGATTTACTTTTATGAATACACGAGGAGGCAGTAAGATTTGCCATCAAAACAATCACATTTGCTTGTATTTGTAGTGAGCCGATACAAAGTGGGAATAATTGTTTTCATTTCTTCTCTCTTTCTCTATCTATATCTCTCTCTATCTCTCTCTCTCTCTCTCGCTCGCTCTCTCGCTTTCTTTCTCTCTCTCTCTCTCTCTGTTCTATGTATGTGTATGTTTCTATCATGTTTCTATCATCTTTTTCGCCCAGCAACGCCCTGCTTAAATTTTACCGATATTCTATTTATAAAATGTTCTTAGTGTTTTGTAAATTCGCACATTTGTTCTACGGAGAACTGGCCGGTAAAAGGCGCCTGAATATAATTTTCACCCTTCTTATGGTTGCACTTTTCAATGCCCAATTGTTTAATGAACCATTTTGAATGGTTTGCAACAGAGGGAGAACATTTGGCAGGTGCAAATTTGACTTGTGCAGTTTTCCATTCATTATTTTTCACTGCTTACAATTTCCCAGCTAAAATGGACGAATATATTATGCCCCTTGGTCCAGGGTAACGGCTGTCGCCCGAGCACTTTCACTAACCGTTGCAACAAGCACCAGCAAAACGGACCGAACCTTCACCTTCGGAAAAAGGATTCTTTTTATATAACTCCGCTGCGTCCTTCGTCGGGTCGCTTAGGGCCGAATTCGTTGCGTCGATAGATGAGAGAATTTGAGTTGCGGTTTCTGAAAAATGAGAGCAATTGGATATGGTAGAAATACTTCTTGTGGTGTACACATGTGAGGACGTTCATTAGCGGTCGTATCGTAATTGAAATTGTGATGTTAGATGCCCTTATATTTGGGGCAATATAATGTTTGTGTTTTGTTTTCGTGCTCTCCACACAAATGACGGGTAGGGTGATAAACCAAACGTCGAATCATTTATTACATTTTACTCTCAACGCCAGTGACAGTTGGAAAATGAGACGGTTTCAACATAGTGAAGTTACCGCCCTTTGGCTGACGGTCTCCGTAACTAGAAATAGAGTTAATACTTACATTCACCTTGTCTTGAATGGCTTTCTTACCAGGACGGACGACTCGAAGAAAACACGGACACGATGTTGTTCCTTTGAGTGTATCAAACAGATCACACCTGATTTATTTCGGCCAGGTAATGTTTATAGATAACTTAGTCTAGGTTAGTTCGCGTCAACTCTTCCCCCTTCAGCCTAGCCATTCCTTCACCCTAGCCGTCGCTTTGTCAGTTTTCGCAACTATTGCTGATTTCGATATCCGGCGCCCTTTTTGCTGATCCGTGGCGACTCGTGATTGATCGTGTCTCATTCATGATCGATAGCGATTTGTGATGGAAAACAACATGTTGTTTTCGCGCTTCCATTCGATTGCGACCGCTTTTTGGTCATTGGCCTTGTCTGGTACGTCGTCGCGTGTTCTTCCTTCATGGCGGATGTTTGTGACTTAAGTCACGATTGCTGACATCGGGCTCAATCGATATCGACCGATCGTACGATATTTTTCCCAGGTTCGCCCGATCTGTGCGGATGATGCCCCCATGTCGTCATCACATTATTTGTCCAACCTGTGCCAAGGGTTTTGAACCCTGCTTGTTGGTGTACCGTGGATGGCGTAGACTGGTCGGCTGGTGTTGGTGACTCCTCGCCGTTGAGCTCCGTGACCTGGCCAGCAAGTTAACGCGCGGACGCGGCTGACGCGCGGACGTTCTGAATATTTGCCTGGCTCAGGCCAAACGTCTTGGCATTCTTAACTTCCAATTGCATCGTCATGGATGCGACTGGGGCTATATAGTGATCGAGTTTTGCGATCGTGGCCTCGAACGGGTCAAGTGCCGGGAAGCCCAGCGATTCGATTCCAGTCTGCAATGCATAGAAAATGTAAGAAATCACATTAATAGACACATAAAAGGTAATTAACAGCTCAGTTAGAGAGAAATATGTCTAGACAACTTGGACAGGACTATGCATAGGTTTGTTTTTCACTACACTTTTTCATTGCGTTTATAATATAAATTTTTGCAGCCGAATATTGACGTTTATTCGAAAGTTACAAGTTAAATGCTCTTCTACCTAGCCTTACCCATCGGGATGTCTCTCATTGTATCATTAATCTATTCTCTTCATACTGATCTCGATCATCTAGTCAATTTGATCTTAACAATCTGACCCTGTGGCTCTATAATCGCAACACTCGCTGGACCTCGCTTACTCAATGTTGGTCGCTCATTGTTGATAACAAAAAGAGAAACGATAGACCAAGGTGGAAAAAATTTAATGAAATTTGGCAAATAATTTTTTAGACACACATACAATTTTACAAAAAATCCCCGGAGGGGGAATGGAGGAGGCCCCAAACATACCTCCTCCACAAAAATTACACATGGACAATACAATTTTCGATTTTGTGGCTTCTGATGTCAGTAAATTAAATGGGCTTACTCAGAAAACTCAATTTTTAACTATTACAATCACAATTTCAACAATGGATATATGTGTTTTATACTTTTGAAAGCACCACAAAATACCAAAAAAAACAAAAAAAGTAGTTTTCTTTAAAGCCGGATAAAAGTTGAGGCTGCGATGGGGAAAAAATCAACATCGGCAGAGAAGTATCATGTCTATATTATGCAGTACTTTAAAGTTAAACTTTTCTTAAATTCAAACAACTAAAAAAACAGCTAAATGTGGCATCTTGAACATATTCGGCAATAAAAACAGAAACATGAACATTTGTAAAGACATTCTTTTCACGTCCCAAGACACAAATGATACACAAGATTGCCCAGTATGTGACAAACTTAACTTGGATTGAGGTGGTGAAACTAAAAAAAAAAATCAACGCTGAACGCTGTAGGAAAAGCAAGAACAGATGCAGAACTATTTAAGGAGTATGAAAAAATGAATCTCCCTCGAATTCCCTTTTCAATGACATAAGGTTTAAATCAAAAGGTTGTTTTCGTTTTGTCCTGACATTTTCAGTTTGACTATGAAAACTCAAAAGTTTCATATTGTTGCTACTGATAAATTATAATATAACGAGTTCCAGTGGATTATGCGCGAGCAGCAAGCCTTTTATTTCTAGCCGAAGTTTTCTGTTAATATCAAACATTCCGACTATTAGCTTTTTTGAGTATCACCACCAACACATATTATTATCAAACAAATGAAACGAAAAGAAAAGAAACTACCAAAGTTGTTGAAAAATTAGTAACGCCGGGTTAAATCCCGTACACATGTGACATTTTAAAAGGTTGTTAGCATACTGGTGGCTCGCCTTGTTTCACTCGCGCACAATCTGTTTGCTCTAACTCTCAGTTTGTCTGTTGCTGAATTTAGTTGTTGCACTCATAGGGGATAGGTGCCCCGTTAGTCGATTGTGCGAGACCACTCACCTGCATTTCTGGCATCATGTGCTGGAGGCTGTTCTTGATACACTTACCAAGTTCAGGGTCGTCCCGGTAGCAGATTTTCATGAACGACGCTGGAAACAAACGGCTTCAGATTAAAGTTGAAATACAAAGAAACAGTCTTGCCTTCAAAGTTTTGTTGTATTAGTCAAAATGATTGAAAACTCTTGTAAACCAGTTTAGCCACGAATAAGACGAGTTTGAATGAAAGAAAGTAAGATTCTTTTGTTTTGCATGTGCATACAAGTTTCCACGTCCTGGTGTGTCATTAAAAAAAACACAGCCATCTTTGTAAGTACGAAAGAATCTTAGAATAGTATTAAAGGAATTGTATGTTCAAAAATGCATCTATCTAACAAATTGGTACAACTTCGGTAAAATCTAATTCAAATGCTCAAATGCTGCGTCACAGGGTGACACCCAAAGGGTGTCCATCCAAAGCTGGAATTATTGACAAGTGCATGTTCTTCGCGCTTGTGTCCGATGGTTTCCCCTTGCAGCGTTTTCGTCGTGTTGTTCGGTTTTCATTCGTTCACTGACTAGTTAGTTTACGCGTAAAAATTGATGATCGCAAACCCTTCATAGGATGGCGAATAGTATGAAGCTACGAACCAGCGACTAATCGACTACCAGAGTATCACATTCCAACCAAGGGGTTGAATATCATATATAGTTTCGATATGCTTACCTCAAGGTGATATATAATTTATCGTTGGCGGTAAAATTGAAAACGTTCCAGGTGCCCACCACAAGCCATGCGTTCTGCGTACGTCAGAATGGTGAAGTGAAGAGCGCCACTGAAGCTATATCAATTGCTTGTAACATGATTTAAAAGGCTCGAACGGTTTCCGGAACTGAGCAAGTGGGAAAATAAAAAGCTCTTAACAAACTTTTTTCAATAATGAATTTATTCCACCGATTGTTGATCCGATCCTTTTTGCCACGGTTCGATTCGAACCATCGACATAATATGCGATGTGCGTGTGGAAGGAAATGGCTAGAACTAGCGATAGATAAACACGGTAAACCAAGGAGTTGAACTAAGCACAAGGATCAGGCTTATCAAACTTATCCTTAACAATAGCAGCGTGCTGCATCCGGCAAGCCCTTTCGTTTCTATACACCTCGCTTAACCTTCCCCCAGAACCCGGTTCCTTCAGGGTAACCGGACCTTTCACCATCCAGTACAGCTGTTGGGTTGTTTTCGAGCGTTACCAACTGTCGAAGACAATGTTTGCACCTTGAACAGATCCATTTTTAATTTCGTTTTTGTTAAAAAAGTTCGGTCTTTGGTTCTGATCTTTGTCTGTCCTTTGTTTTGAGTTTGGTTTTTTTCTTCTCAATGTAATTTGTAGTTCTATATCACCCTGTGTTTTTGTATTTTAAATCATTCATCAGTTTTTATTTATTTTTTCCTGCTTCCACTGCTCTCACATTGTTTTTTTTTGCTATCTGATGCTACGGTTGTCGCAACGGAACACGACGTTCCTTTTGCACCTGCCATTCCACTAGGTTATACAGTTTTCCTGAAATCGGTTTCTAAATATCCATCTGATAGGTTCGTTTTTATTTTTTTTTACAATTTTGTCCTTCAAAGGTTCACATTCAACGAATTGGAGAAAAAGGAAAAGAAAATACATAACATTTACACACCACCACCGTCACACGAACTATGCTGCTGCTGATTAGGTAGAGATGCACAGGTATTTTTCGTTTACTGCGTGTGTAGTCCGCCAACGGATCGTGGTTTCTCCCGATTGTTGGGCTTACTGCTGCTGCAGCAAAAGGTTCTCGAGCTCATCGGCGCTGCGCATCAGGAAGGCCGCCGACTCCCGGTAGCCCGTGACGAGCTGCTTGACGGCCGTAATTTCCGCGCTGTTCAGCTTGTGCGCCAGGATTGGCCGCTTCATGGAGAGATCGGTCGGGGCAGCTTTTTGGCGGTTGGTGTTGAAATTGGAAAGGAAACGATAGCGTTAATGAGCGGCTCGGAAAGCGGGAAGCGGGTGAGGGGTGGGCCTACAGTCGCTCAGCTGACTCCACAACTCACCAGTGCCGGCGGCGGACATGGTCGTGTTGGTGGTGGCACCGCCGCTGCTCGTGCTGCTACTGTTGACCGAGTTCATGAAGTTCTGGTAGTGCTGCGAGCGATTCGAGAAGCCGGTGTTGTAGTCGTGGAAGTTGGAGATGGTCGGCACCGTCGTCGGGATGGTGGGTGTGGAGCTGGCGCTGGCACTCGGAATGTTCCTGCAATATGCAAAGCACTCCATTTCCGTTAGCCTAGTCGTGCGGTAGTTTATATTTTTGTCATATGTATTTACTATTTTGTTGGTTAATAAGCTAAGAAATAACACTTCTTTTGAGGAACTGAGGCCGTCAGCCAAAGGACGAAACTTTACGTGAGAATTGAATGACAAGTAAGTTGTAGCGTTTAACAGTAACAGTGCGCTTTTGAAGCGCGACACGAATGAGCAAAAGGCTGTAACATTCGTTGAAACTTCGCATTAAAACAAGGATAGGTTCGTTAGTTACAATGGCAGTTGACTTTGAAGCTGCATAATCGAAAACAATCACAGTTTCTAAAGTCAGGGGCATCAATTTCCAACAACGAGTTTCTATAGTATCCATGGAATGATGCAAAACGCAAACATTAACATACGTTGGCTTCCAAACTTGTTAATCCAAATATGAAGAGCTTTTAGACATGTCGTGGAGAATCTTCACAGCATGCTTAATTAAGTGTTTGCAGATAAGGTTGAAATAAAGTTAACTATCGAAAATAACCCCTAAAACCCGTATGTACCACAACGTTATCGTTGTTGAAAAGGCGAGTTTAACAGAGTGTTTTTTATACACGGGATTAACATCCCGGCCCTGTGAAAAGCCGGGAAAACTGAGGTTTAAATGCTAGTTCACTTTCTAAGCTTAATTCACTTCAAAGGGCAATCTTGGTATAATTCTAAGTAACAAAAGAAACAGAAATACCAAACAAAACGTTATGATCTGGCTGTCCCGGATCACACGACGTTCAATGTGCTGGATAATTTTATTTGTCGGTATTCAATGTCCTCTTACACGAGTTGGCCTGGCTTTACTTTTGCCAAATTTTTGTAATAACGAGTAAGTAGTTTTGTAAGTAACGAGAAAACGGTTCAGGTCCATCTGTATTGGCTTATCATTGGCAATAACACAGGGCTGACCTTAGATAGGCCTTAGATGGATTATTTTTTAGATTGAAACGTAAGCTAAAATTTTACGATTAAGAATATTGTGAAGTGAAGAAATTGCATCCCTTTTCAAGGAACTCGTAAAAAGGTCACTTCGAAATCCCATACAACGTTTTATTTTATGATTCTGTATGAAGCTCTCGAATGCCTCCATATCCCGTCATTGGTCATCTTTACCAATTCTATACTCGCTCGCAACTACTTACAGCTTCATCTGGTTCATGTCCGGTGTCGGGGTGCTGGGCACGGGGGAGATCTTCGGTACGCTCGTCATCGGTTCGCTTTTGATGGTTGAAACCGACGTTGACTCTTGCTCGCGGTTCGCCAGACTCTGGTACATGGTCGGTACCGTGCTGGGCGATTCCGCCGACGTCTACCAATGGCAATCAAGACGATGGGGTTGACCACAGAGGTTGTAGAGAGATGTGGAGGGAGATATGAGAAAAAGAATAGGTAGCAGATTAGTGAACCATGCATGCTGGGGACAGAAGTGCGGTCCGGTGTCGACGTCTCTTTCCGAAAAGTGTGTGGTCCTGCCTCCAAAAAAGTGGTAGTTTTCTTTTTGCTGTAGGTTCGTTCGTGTTTGCTCTAGCCCTCCAGGTTTCTCTCTGTCTGTGGTGGTTGTAGGAAGCGATCATTTTACCATAAAACTTACCGCCGCCGGTTGACTGACCGTCTGGCTGATCGGCTCCAGCCCTATCCGCATGCGCTTTGCGTTGAGGCTCTCGTTCTCGCAAGCCACGGCCAGTATCTGTTCCGCCTGCACCGACGTCAGGTGCGCCGGCGTTGGGCGGGACTGGAAACAGACAAGCATACCAAACCGATCATACCCTCCGCCTGAGTTCCCTCCTCCAACACCACCTCCTCCACCAGCGACACCGTGGCGTCCACGTCCTGTTGGTGGCGCCCCCGGTTCTTCTTCTTCTTCCTCTTCTTCCTCTTCTTCCATAACCACTGGCGTCGCCCCACTTCCTCCACCTACACCACCGCCATCGCCAGGCGGCCCACTCACCGTGTTCTCCCAGCCCTCGCGCGTCTTCTTGTTTCGCCGGCAGGACTTGAGGTACGTCCGGATGCGCTTCCGGGCGCGCTCGGCGAACTCTGGGAACTGGCGCGTGCACGAGTCGATGATGGCCTGAATCTTCTCCTTCGGCTGCTTCGAGATTGGTACGATGCGGTCAAGGTTCTCGTCCACGAAAAGCCGGACGAACATGTTGAACGCCTTCAGTCGCTCGGGGTCGTTCACCGACGCCTCCAGCCGGTCCTCCGAGTCGTCCTCGGACAGATCGTCTTCGTCCTTCTGCTCGGACGAGTTCGTCTCGTCCTGCTGCTGCTCGATAGGTGACGACTGCCGTTCGGCCGCTGCCGGCTGCAGCTGACCGGAGAAGTTTGCGCCCTTACCGGTCATCGCCAGCGCGTTCTGGTACTGCTGCCACAGGTTGGTCATCGTCGCCAGGTCCGGGCCTTCCGCACCGTTTTGGGCTGTTCGGTATAGGAGACGGGGTAGGACAAACTCGTTAGTATGGCTTTATGATCACCGTCGGGTTGGCGCGGTGCGCGGGGGATACCACTAACATTTACCTGCCGCCGAGTTCTGGTAGTTCCAGGCCAGAAGCATCAGCTTGAATTTGTCCGCGTCTTTGATGAGCCCTGGAAGGTAAATGTAAGAGATTGCTAACGTTAAAGTCTTTCGTTCTTAGCTGTTTGTTTGCGTGTTTTGTATTTCATTTAATTCATTAAAATTAAGCTACTTTTATGGTATTACATAAATGTTAAATCATAGAACAACTTTTTAAATTCTTACTATATATCTCAACAGATAAAACAAAGGGTCTTCTTCTTCTTTCTTGGCGTAACAACCTCTTTAGTCATGCCTACCCTTGTTTAGGGCTTACTAGACTTTTTCCCCTTTAACGTTGGTGGATAATCAGTCCTTTGTACCAGGAAAGGTCCGGTCTGGATTTGAACCCACGCCATCGTGGGTCTTGTTCGAACCAGCGTACGCGCTCGGTTATCCCGGACCTCGACAATGGGTCTTTCCCCAACAATTTGTCCCTCAAAAATAAATAAATTCCCTCTAGTTTTATTTCGCTACGTCAAAGCAGGGCAAAACTGAGTCCTTTTAGTATAAACCTCAAAACCTATGCGAATGTTCTTTAGAATTCTCTCCTCTAGGATACCTCCCCCATTTGAGTCTTAGATGAATACCCCAAATCAATTGCTGAACGTACCTGCATATGCATCTTCGCCGGTTGTGTTCGTTGTGCTGCCATTATTTTCTGTTGCCTCGCTGTTGAACGGCATGGATATAGAATCCTGGAAGGTAAGGAGAAGAAAAAAAGGAACATTAGATTACATTACGCTTTTTTATATCCCACTAGTTACAGTAAACTTTAACAAAATATTTACAACGCTTTCACGCCGTAACTTCATCGTGCGTCGTTTCGTCGAGGTTTTATGGGAAAAAAAGAAACGCCACACTTTTATCATCGCAATGCCGACATCCTGACGGCATGGGATTGTTGAGATGTGCGGCGAAAATAATAGTTAACCACCGAGTAACGCAAATATTTGTAAGTGGTGTGGTGTTTAATAGAAAAGCCCAATAAAGAACGAGATCGTCCGGGGGAAAGGTAGAACACCGACGAATATGGAAAAGTGTCTAACGCGGAAATAAGTACCAGGGGAACGTGGGTAAAACCCCCAAAAAACAATGTCACAATGCTTACGGCAGCATCTACAGCTCAGTTAACAATTGCTGGTACCCTCTCCCGAATGAGTCAGTACTTGCAGGTTAATGGGACAAGGTGCTCCGGAGAACTCTTTAGAGACGTAAGGAGAAGCCCATTGGAAAAAAACGAAATGTTGTATAATTTTTTAAATTCATATAGCTTTAAAATAAAGCTTATAAATAAATAAAATAAAGCTTTAAAAATAGCTTTATAAAAACGCAACAAGATATTCAAATGATGTAGTCAATTCGAACTTTGACTTGAATTTTAAATAAAGTTTAGTAGAAAACTCTATACACTTTTCTTTTTGAGCGACGATCCTGTTTTCATTTTGCACCTGTGGTTATTCTTCGTCACATTTTCCTTTTTTTTCCCGCACTTAATGGGAGTCTGGGATAGCTCTATTGGTAAAAAAAATAGGTGAAAAGCGGCAATGCCATGAAAATGCGTGCGAACGCGCCGGGGAAGAACTGAACAAAGCATCCGATGTTCAGTTCAGAGGAGATGTTCGTGATAGTACGCCACTCGCCTATGTGTGTCACCGTGCAGAGAGAGAAAGAGAGAGAGGGAAAGCATGATGGGATAGCGCCATGAGGAGTAGTCGTTGGTAGTGGATGACACCTTCTACCCTTTCCGTAGAACCAACGGCGGCCCATGCAACAGGAAGGCGTTTTGGAAGGAACCGGAAAGGCACACCAAGGGGAGCTGGGTTGGGTGCAATCGAATGCGTCCTATCGAAAGCCTACCGAGTGGAAGTCTATGAACACATACCAACATACATACACACGCTGGTGCAAACACTGTCAGTGAAGGGTGTGCCTGCGTTTGCTAAATCCACCCGGAAACTAACTCCAGGGTTTTTTTAGAGCATGGAACACAAGAGTGCTAGAATCGTGTCTATACCTCATTTGAAAAAAAAAGTCGAGTTTCTTTTTTTTTCGTTCTTCACAAAAGTACCAGCCGCGCTATTTGTTGCTAGCCCATTCATTGATGGCAAGATTTATAGCAATACTCAATTCTAACCGACATTTATCCAGATGCTCATTAGTAATTAAGCTGGAAATTTACTGTAAAAATGCATATTTTCTTCGATCATCTGCTCTAACTTTAGGCCATAGGGTCCACACGTTGGAAAATGGTACAGAGCCATCAAAATCATCACTGAGTTATGACTTTTCTTTGAAGTATGTAAGTAAACAAATTCTAAAACTTTCCTCCTGAACCTTCCCTGCGAACCTTCTCAGTAGACAGAAAAGTCTAAATAAAAAGAACAAAAAAAATCGTATTCATCTGTTGCACATGCTATAAAAATCTTTCACAGTGAAAACTAAGCAAATATGTCGCAAAACCACCAGCTCTGAGAATTGATGTCTAACTTTTCACAGAGAAACTATTGAACGATAAAAAATCAAGCTCTGTTTGTTGCTTTTATCAGCTTGTACTATATGCATAATAGCTAACTGGCTAAAAAGGGTTCTGTGAAAGATGGAGTTAGTTTAAAAGTTTATAAAAGCACCCTCACAACAGCAGAGCAAAAAGAAAAAGATTTTGTTAACAACTCTTAGCAGTTTTCTTGTACCAACAGCATCCTTGGTTATTTCAGTGTTACGCAAAAACCACGCCGCGTTTGTTTCCATTTTACACGGCAGGAATCGGGCCCGGGATCAGCTCGCACCGTGGGCCTCTTGCGGTGGCAACATCGCAACCGTACTTTCATAATTCTTCTGCGTTAGTTCGTTCGTGCGTGCGTGCATGCGTGCGTTCGTAAAAGGGCCACACCACAGAACGTAGCTGCCCGCGGGCTTTGCCAAACGTCCCTTCAGCCATCCGTCGTGGGGGACTCATTTCCAATTCTCCCGTGCGCAGCGAATGGCGATATGACAGCAAAGGCGCACATCCCTCCCAACCACGACGGTTTCGGTAACGTTTTCCGCGTGAAGGGGGAGCGGGCGAGCCGTTTTTCTGTTGTTGGTTTTTTTTTTTAATTGAAGCCGAACCGAGTCGCTTTTTCGCCGGCAAAAGTTTCCTCGCGCCTGTCACGCTGATGACGGTCACAGTCAAGTTTCCGTCGTGGGGTCCCCAGGTTGGGGAGTGTCAAAGGAACAAATGAAAAAGAACGAACACCGACCCACTCCACCCTGCGACACACGCGAATCTTCGAGGGGTCGATGACGCACACAACGCGGGGTAAAAGAAACGAGAAATGGTAGAAAATCCGGCTCCGACTTGGGAGGACCAAAGCTGTCGAAATTCAACCGAGTCGGACGTCCGTCCTCACTCCCCCAGACGCACGGCTCTACCGGAGGCGATTTCCGGTACCAAGCGTGGGATGGTACGATTGGACTCCCGCTTTCCACCTCCCGCCATCCCTACTCCTCCTTACAAATCCGTCCCGAAACCCTGAACTCCCTGTCGTCTTCCGTGTTGTCTCATGGAACGGAAGTTTCGTCCTTTTTTTCTTATTACTTGCAAGAACCACTCGTATCTTCATAACTTTCTCCGACTTGGTGGCGTCCTTTTACCTCTATCTCTCTCGCCCTTCGTCACACCCCCCACTCCTTCCTCTTTTTTTATTCCTCCCGGGCGAATATATCCTTTCTTGCGAATGCCAGCCATATCGCATGCCGCACCCCTTCCCAAACGCGCAGCAAGCGAGTCGAGTGGGTGTAGTGGAGATCGTCCTCGAAGGAAAACCCAAGAGCTACCCTCGTATCGGACCGTTACCCCATTACTTGAACGCAAACACCCACACACACACACACGCAGTCACCTTTACTTCCGCTACGGCAGGGCAGTAGCAGCATCCTGGAAGTCCGGAGGGACGATGCAAAGGATCGCTTCGCCCCCTCCTCCGGGTCCGGTCCTTCCAAACACAATGCGAGAGACAGGAAAAGCGACCGGTGCACCCAGCTTCGCGGGGAAGATTTTCACCCCCGCTTGCTTCCTAGCTGCTTCCCCCATTTAGCTCACCGTTTTCACCGAAAAGGGACGGTGTCTTTCTTCCCCTTTTGTCGGTACGGTGTGGCAGGCGGGAGGTATCGAGGGAACGGTCGGCGGGCGACTTAAGATTAATTAATTTTTATATTTTCCGACCCATCGTCAGGCGCCGTCGTCGGAAAACCGTCCGCTGAGATGAGATAAGACTCCTCGGGCGCGATGGGCGGAGGGTTGCGTGCCAGGATGAGGAGAGTTGAGGAGGGGGGGGGGGGGGAGGGAGGGTGTACAAGATGAAATTCTCGTAGGGAATGCGACCAACGGCCCGGGCAGTCGGCAGGATCCAGCGGGATGCCCGTGGACCGCTCCTAAACGAGCGCCGAGGTGAAGGAAACGGTGAGTAGAAGTGAAAGGAGAAAAAATCAACCGAACCCAAGGAGAAACGAAACTCAGGGTAAACGAGCTGGAGGGAGGTGGAGGAAAAAAACTTCCACCGATCGACCGAACGAACGGTTGCGTCCTGCCACTGACAAATGCTAGAGCCCCCTCCCGAATTCACCCGAATCCGTTCTTCCCCCTCCAAATCACCAAGCCCATCAGCTTCCAGTTCCCGTCTTTTGTTTTTTTTTCTCCAACCCACGTCGGACTGCTTGATGAAAAACTGACGCAACCGGGAGCGTCGAAGCCCGGCGGACCTGCGAAGACCGTTGGCACGCAGGCGAAAAAGAAGCAAACACAATGAAGAAAAATCAACCCCACCGAAGGGAGCGACTCGGAACGGTCCGGTTTTATTTGGTATGCTTTTCTTTTTCCACGGCCTTTTCGTTCGATTCCTTTTTTTCACCTCCCGTACAGAGCAATCCAGCTGCGCTTTCCCGACCGGGTTTCTCCACTTCCATCCGACGGCAACATCCAAACCGCACAGCATGGAGCTACAGTTCGCCTCCAGGAAATTTTTATTAGTTTTTTTTTTTTTTAATATTTCATGTCAGTTTTCCCCATCGCGGGGGTTCTTCATTTGGGAATGGGGTTGGTGCGTCTAATTTCAAAGCTTGAAACTCGGAGGGACGGAGGTTTCCGCCGGCAAGCTTGTCCAAAGCCATCGCAGAAAATATCTTATGAGTTAAGGCAGCTTCAGATGTTCGACCGATATGTTTCGGACAAACGCAAAGCAACACGTGAAGTTTTACTCGAAAATGAGTTTCAACTGAAATTTAATGTATGCAACACTGTTTTTTCCGTTTCAGCCATCATTTAATGTTTAATGTTTTTTATATGTTAAGGATTTGTTATTCTTCTTAGCTATAAAGTCAATCAGTTAGCACCGATGAGACATTTCACATTTAAATACGGCTCCGTCTATCCTTCTTAACTCTAAAGTAAATTTGAGGACCTTCCTTAATTACTTTCAGATTGTTCAATTTTATTCTGATGCTGCCTAAAAAACCGTACAAGCTTTTAGTCCGCAGTGATGATTTTTTGTCATGTTTTCTTACAGTACGTTAAAATACGTTACTATTAAATCTTTTCAAAAACATTTCATTGTATGTGAAAAGAAAAGATATATTTTTATTCGTATTTTGGTCTTTATTGAATTGGATTTCTAGATTGATTTCTGTTAAATTATTAATGGTTTCTTAATCTTTAATTTTCTTTTTATTGCATTTTTTACATTCAACTCTATCATTTTCATAATTTGACCAACAAAAGGGGATGACTCGGGTCCCGCCGGGCACCGTTTTCCCTGAAGGACGGCGAGGCATCAACGCACCGGGTTCAAACGGTCCGATCAATGCTGCCTCATACCCTTACCCCCTCGGCTCGTAGCCAACTCATGGTTTCCTACTCGAAGGTGGCTGTACTTTTTTTTCTCCCGTTCAGCTCGCGATTTTTCGTTCACCTTCTTCTTCACAGCGTACCGGGGTCCTTCCTGTGCCATCCTAGTATGCCAGCAATATTGGTTTGTCCAGTCGTTCGCACCACCCCCGACGAAGATCGAGAACGGGTCGTCCCGTACTGTGTTTTTTACTCTCTTCAGCGGAAACGGAACTCCCCCCATCACCTCGCACCCGATATCCGGACCGGACCGGCCTCGACCACCGGAGGCATTTCGTGCCAACTTGCTCAGGTCTCGGAAGGGAAAGGAAAAATAAAAACAGTGAAAGAAGAAGAAAAATCGGGAACGTCCGGAAGGAGAAGATGAACCGATTCGGCTTCCTGCTAAGCCCCCCCCCCCATCCTCCCTCACCCTCTGGGTTTCAGGAATGGTGTTGGGTTGGGCTTCTTTGACGCTCTCTAATTCGACTGCCTTGGTCCTCGGGAAACCCAAACTCAACCCCAAAGCCTTACGTTTGCGAAGACGAACGAAAGCGTACAGAAACATTGAGCGGGAAGAAGAGGGAGGACTAGAGAGGGAGAGGGTGAAAGTGCGGGAAAAATGAGGAAAATAACGGCGGGGTTTTTCCTCGTTCCAATGCTGAACCAACGCTCCCCGGGGTTTGTGAGATGCGAAGTCAACGGTCGGAAAAGGAGGGCGGGTAGGGATGGCGATGGTGGAGTCAGTCCGGGAAATAGAGGAAAAGAACTGGAAAAAGTGGAACGTTGGTCGGGGGGAGGGATGCCATGGCCAGGGCTGTTCGAAATCGTCGAGAAAAAAAAACCAGCACGAAAAAAAGGGGAAATGGATTCTGGATCGTTTGGGGGGAGGGGAGGTTGGATCGCTTCGCCATCTTTCTTAGCGAGAAGCCCGGCTGGCTGAAGAAACATGCGAGAGGCGAAGGCAAAACGCTCCTTGCCCCCACCCCTTTCCACACTTCCTGCTTGCGGTCCTGTTCTCCCCCTCGGCCGCTGCCGTTGCGTTGCTCCGAGAAACTGTCAGGAATTAAAAAAGATGGATGACATGGGGGATGAACGGTTTTTCTTCTCGGAATGTCTCCGGTCCATTCACCCCACCCCTTGGTTGGCTTCTCTGCCTCTCGGGTTCGGTCCAATCCCAAACCACCGTGTCCCTCCCTCGACGTCTTTTCCGTTTCGCCTTTCCGTTCACTTTGTGGCCCACTGTTTTTGCGCTCGCCACGCCAGCGTCTTCATCTTTTGCAAGAAGTAGAGGAGGAAGGATGTGAAGTAGAAGGATGATGAGGGTGGTTTCTTGCTGCTTTCCTCCCCCCTTCCTCCTACTCCTCCTCCTCCCACACAGTTTTCCTTCCATTGCGTGCTGCGGACGGACGAACCGAGCCAGCAGCACATCGGGCGGCCCTGGACGATGGAAAACTTCCATCATCGAACCCATCGCCTCATCCCACCCACTGTATTTCCTCTCTCGGGAAACGGGGAGTGAAGGCAGTACGGCGAAAAAAGAAAAGATCGCCCCGAATTCGTGGCGAACGACGGCGGACCGACAAATTCGAGCTCCGTTTTCCGCCTTCGCCTCGGCCTTCTTTCCGGTGCGGTTCGCGGTGGTGGGAAGGGTGTGTTCCGTTTTTCGGCACACAGACGAACACGTGGCAAGGGGATATTTCATCCACTCCTTCCCAAACACCCCCCTCCCCTCCCCCAGGCCCTGTCCTGTCCTTGATAACCGAACGAAACGAAGGACGACGTTGATGGTGTTTGATGCGAAGGACCACAGAAAGGGAGACAAACAAGGGTTAGGCAAGGGATGGCGACGAGGGTGATTTTTATGAAGAAAATGAGTTTCTGATGAAGAAAACCCCCGAGCCCGCCGCTGGAGCAGGGAGCCGGGTGGGCGAGAGGTTTCTGGCTGGTTTCCCAACAACAAAAAAACACATGGATCGAGAATGGGAGAGTGTAACTCGGCGAAGGATTTGGATTTGAACGCGCACTTCCCTTACGTTGAGCCGATGGAGTGGTGGTTGTGGGTGAATCTTGGCCCACCACGTTCCCGGAACCATCCTCGCCACCGGTTACCCCCTCCCGTTTTGGCCGTCGGCGAACTTTTGCCGAGCGAAGGCAGGCGGGCAAAGGTCGATGGACGTATTCGATTGCGGTTCAATTAGGAGATTGGACGGCATCCTGGGCGAAGGGGAGGCATGAGCCGACGCACGGTGAACGGGACGTGGGGCCGACTGGGAAGAGAAGTCAAAAGTTATGAGCTGTTCCGATCGGCCAAGAATCGGTTCGACGAAGCAGCCGGAAGACAAATGGCAGCACGAGCGGAACAAAGCGATATTGAGTGGGGAGTTTTGGGCTCGGGTGCTTCTTGTATTAAGGAAAAAAACTGGCAAGGGGGGGGGGGGGGGGCGGGGGTGATCTTAGTGATGCGAAAAATATGGATGCCCATTTTGAAGATGAAATGAAAAATTCCTGGCCATGAAAATGGAGAGAATATGGTCAGCACATATTTCTACAAATTTCGATCCATTAAATGGATGCTGCTTTAAAAAATGACAATTATTTCTGTGCATTCTCTTTATCAATACGGTCAGGATCATACATTTCTATTAAGCATGGATTTTCAGTTATCCCTGTTTAAAAACACAGTTATTTTGTGAAACGTCTAAACATCCCTCACTCATTTAAACAAGATCTAGCGTTTGACGCAAGGATCAGCGATTAATTAAAATCTAGTTAAAAAAGAAAAATTAAACTATCCTTTATGGTCTACCTCTGTTTGTGTACAAAGGTTTATAGGTTTCATTTTATGCCGCACACGATTATATGATGTTTAAATCCGTCAGAAAAGGACTCCGATTCCAAAACGAAAGGAAGAGCTGGTGCACCCATTTGTTGCAAGCTTCGTTCGCTTACCTTGTTGTTGTTGTTGTTGTGTAACATGGCCGCTGCTTTTCTTTTCGCTGATGAACCGTTTTCCACGCATTTTCAAATTTTTTTGCCGTTTTCCGCATTCGATGGAGGGATACATTTGGCGAGGAGCAACAAAATGAATGTTTACAAACGCACCGAAACAAAAGGAGATGATCAAATCGGTAACGAATGAAAACAAAAAATACCGTACAACGAAAGATGAAAAGCGATTGCAATGATAAAGGGCCGAGACCGTGCCGTGGAAATCATGAATGAATCAGTCGGAACGGAGCGAGAACGAAAATCGAAAGCCCAATGCCACACACCGAATGCGAAGGTGCGAGCGCGAAGGCAAACGCGTGCCCGAGAGGGAGGGGGGCAGTGGAGGGGGGGGGAGGACGAAGGGTTGTTGAATGAAATTGTAAATCCCATGTGAGCGTGTGCAGCAGAGATGGATCGGGGTGGTTGTTTATTGGGTTGCGGGCGGCAAGAAGGTGAATGTTTTTGTGTGCGGCGCGCGTGCGATTGTACGGTGGGGGTGATTTGGTTCATACGGCAAAGGCACACGTGCCGATGAAATTACGAATACGAACATGAACGCAAATGAAGCAGAAAAGGGGTTTTTTTGTTTTGTTCAACAACATAAATAAGGGTACATGATGAAAAGAATTCAATTTAGACAAAATATGTTTGAAAAAAATAATGAATAGTAAATCAAAATTGACAAATTTTCCAACGGACGCAATGGGAAAAGAGATGAAAGAGAAAAAAATAGACACAGAATTAGTGGAGCACGTAACATACACTGGTTGAGACACCAAACAACTATTTTCTGATTAGATTTGCACAAAGTCTTGCATGTCACACATGTGTTTATGAAATTTAATGCATCTCCAAACTGGAACTTGTACATTTTTGTATGTTTGTATGCACTCGTTGCCGGCTTGTAACAAACCATTTGCAATTAATTTAGTTTTCTGCAGTTCGGACTAGTTTAGCTTATCACTGAATTCAATAATTCCCCCCACCCAGAAAAGGCTTAACCGGAAACTCACTCATTGGTCAACACACTTGGTATCCGACGATACAGGGAAAGGCGTGAAAATGAACGTCGGCACGACTCCAACGACAAAGTGTGTAGCTCTGCACTTGCTTCCACAACAGGGGCTATTAAAGTTGTGTTCACTCGAATGTGTTTGGTTTGTTGCTCTCACGAAACACTTGTTTTATAATGCACACTTTGAGATTGTGCACAATTCCACCTTTTTGGGTGAAGGATTAATCCTGTGTTTTTTTTTTAAATAGAATTCCTTTTGATTTTTATATATTCCTTTGCTTCACTTTGTTTGTTTCTGTTAACATCCACCGAAAATTTTCCTTTCCACGATAGTTAGCTTTTTTTCTGATGTGGATGAGATATTTATTTTTCACTTCACCCGGTGTGGCAGAGAAAAAAAAGGGACACGAGTTTAAATGCTGCTGTTCGCTGGTGCTGCTGCTATTCTCGCGAGATGCGTCACGATCCGTCGAGTGCCAGGCTTGGACTGGCCGCAACAACATTCGCTGCCGTCCGTTGTACCACGGCACGACGGCTCCACGCGCAAGGATACACACGGTGTGTGTGCGAGCGAGCGAGGAACAGGATGCGCGAGCGAGAAGAGCGCACGAGGAGTTCACCGTCCCGCTCTGGCTCCTGCGAGATGGGAGGGCACAAATACACTCACACGAGCGCCTCCTGTCGGGGCAAGCGGCAACCTTTTCCCTTGTCCGTTCTCGGGATGGTTTTCCCACCCCAAAATCCCAGCCCAACGCAACGCACCCACCGAGGCCGGCGGTGGAACGGGAAAGGACTCTCCGTCCGCTCCATTATGTACAGAGATCCCATTCCATCGCGCGACCGGAACTGGAACTCCTGTCCTGACGGTGCCACCGTGGGCCACCCACTCCCCCACATCAACGAATGGAGTGAGCAGGGGGGGGGGGGGGGGGGTGCACCAAACTCGCACTCCGAGGGGTTTCGGTTTCGTCGAAGCGGAACTCCAACTTCACTCGTCCGCACCTCTTTTCCGCACACCGCAGGCTCCGCTTCTCGTTCCACGCTTTTCCGATCCGTCTCCGCGCCAGATGACGAGTGGGATGAGTTTTCCACCCTTCGCGGCTCGTGACGGTGCTGGTAGATGGGGGCTTTTCCTTTGCTATCTTTCGCCTACCCAAGCCCACCGTGCTCGTTGCACCCCTTCCCCCAAACCATTCCAGGGACGATTGGAACGAGGGATGGAGAAAATGGGAGTTCCAGTTTTTTTTTTTGGTGTTGCTTCCACAACGAGTAGCTCCCTCGACACAGGGTGGAAAATGGTTTTGGGCGAAAATCCTCCATCTCCCCTCGGGTACCGCTCCTCCGCCAATGATCCCGCGTGGTTCGCGGAGGGAAAACTCTTTCGCGAACGCAAGTCCGTGCACCCCATCTCATTAGCTCTTGCCGGCGCCGTGTGGTCGAAGCGAACCAGGTCCAGGTAACTTAGCGAGCAGCACCACCACCGACTTCCAACGAGGTGCCGTGGAACGGTTTTTTCACCACCGGCAATCGGCGATCGAAATCGACGTTCCTGCGCTCCCATCGCGGGAAAGCAGCGATGAACTTTCCCTCCCGTCATTGGGGTAAATCTTTTTTTTTTTTTTTGCCGAAGTGCACCCCTGACGTGGTTTGAAACTGTTCCCTTTTATGCTTCACCATTCCCCCCCCACGAGGCAACCCCCTTCTCACCTAGCGCGTAGCTCGACAAATTGTCGAACGGTTTTGACCGAACGCTTTTTGTCCACTGTCAGTTTCCACGCGCTCGCAACTCGGAAACGCGAAACTTTGCGAAAACGGGAAAATAAATTGTATCATGTCAATTCCGACGGGGAAGTTTTCCTCCCATTTGTTTTTGATTTTTTTTTTTATTTTGCTGTATAGCTTCATAAAGTACCGAGCAGTAAAGTGTACCGTGGGAGAATATTTAATCGGTAGAAAAATGCATCACATGCAACTATTACGGTCACCATTGTGTTTCCTCTGGGAAGTATTTTAACACGCTCTAAATGATGTTCAGCTTTTTGATACGGATTTTATTCTGTTTTAAAATTGCAATACAACAGAAAACAGAAAAACCCGAAAAAACTCGTGTCCGTTTGATGCAACGGTTTAAATGGAATATTTCATAATCATACTGATCAAAGAAAAACTAACAGTTTAAAGTTTGATTTACTACACTTAGAAACTCATACGGGGCTTACATTGATGATTTTTGTCAAAAAGTAATATTTATACTCCAATAAGTAAGTTGAGTACCATTCCGCGAACCGAATGGAATTGATTTCAAATTAATTGAACATGCAACACAGGAAGTTTAATCAACGAAAAAAAAAAAAAGATTTGCGAAATGAGGAAAACTGTAAAAAACAACGGTGATTATAGTGCTGTTGGTAATGATGACGAAAGTGATGATTATGAAAATAAAGTCCCAAATTCGCTGTCGTTCATAAGCGAACCGATAAACTTGAGCATTATCGGTTCCAATGTTCAAAAACACAGTTCCGCTCATTTGCTTTCTTTTCCTCATCGTCCTTCTCTTCTCTCTCACTCGGGTGCTCGAGGAAGTGCTTGTCACATCGTTGCCTGGTTTCTGCTCTCCCAACCTTCCCCTGGTCCAGTGAACCCTACTGCCTGGGTTTGTTTCACGCTTCGGCCGAGACCGCCCTGCTGTAAGCTGCGTTTTTCTCTCGGGGCGAACTCGCGGACGCCCCTGCCAGGAGCTCTGTTTTTCTCATTTCTAATTCATGTCCCCCGGCCCCGAAAGCACACCCCATCTTGAGCCAACACCCTCGGCCTCGCATGACGGTCCCCTTCGTTCGGAAGCGGGAACGAGGTAAAGGCGCAACGATTTCTCGTTCCGTTCGGTTGCGGGCGGCAAACTGCGGCGGGGTGGAAAAGTTGAAAAACTCCATCTCCCCCAGAGCGGTAAGACGGTCCTCCATCCTCACCGCCATCACGTGCCACGGCACGAGCCCAACCTCGTTCCATGGAAGATGTTTGCTGTTGTTTTCGTGAAGCTCAAAACGGTGCTTTGGTCGACGCTGGCCTTTCCCAAAACGGTGAAGTGCGTGCGTCGAAGGAAGCTGTGATGTCGTTCGAAACCGACAAGAAAGAGGAAAGAAAATCGACAACGGACCCTCGACCCTCTCCACTGGAAATGCAGCTCCCAACGACGGGGCTTCCGGAAGGATAAGACGATCGCACACAAACTGGCTGAAGGTAAGGAAAAATAGAACGACGCCGAAGCATGGTGGCCGGGAAAAGTGGCAGTACGCTGGACGAAAAGCTGGACAAGAAGACGTTCCGCAGTGGGGAAGGTGTATGGAAGGAAATGCGGCGAGGATAAGCGTCCGAGAAGGTGGAAAGGATCAACTTTCGAAAAGCGACGGCCATGACGACGATGACGATGACTGCTGGCCTTTTCCGTTGGCAAAACGAGGAAAAAGGCGCGAAGCACAGGGTAAGGCTGGAGAAAAAGTGGAAGAAGATTTTGACGAAACACTGAGCCGGACCGCAGGGACGAGCCTCCATCCCCTTGGTCCGGGCTGCGCAGGAAAGAAGCAAATTTGTATCAGAGAGAAAAAAAAGCAAACCTCCGGCGATTCCGTTTCCCTTCTTCGGGAGGTATCTGAAGGCAGGTGGAAAAGGAGGTGGCAACGCGGCGGAGAGTTTGAGCGATGCGACCACCATGGTGGGTGAGGAAAAATCCATCCCTTCTTCGGGAGGTATCTGAAGGCAGGTGGAAAAGGCGGTGGCAACGCGGCGGAGAGTTTGAGCGATGCGACCACCATGGTGGGTGAGGAAAAATCCATCCCTTGCTGGGCCCAAAACGGAGGGGTTATCGTCGGCTTCCTTAAATTCCACGGACATCGGCTCACGCGAAGGATTCGGCGGTCTTCCCTTCCATCGGAACCTTGCTTCCGTCGTTTCGTCTGACTTTTTTTTTTTCACCCACACCACGGCCCAACCACTTTGGGCCAACTTTCTCCGGAGACTGGCGGACCAACCTCCTCCCTTTCCACGGGCTAGCGTCCTTTTTCGCTACGGGTTCCACTGCCCGACGTTCCTGTTTCTATTTTCCAACTGCCCTTTTCTCTCTTCCTTCGATTGGGGCGGTTTCCTTCTCCGCTCGTCACCACACCACCCTGTGTTCCGTGGAGCAAACAAGGGCGACGAGTGTAGAAATAGGGATCGTCCGGAAAAGCGGGACAGGAAGACGGCGTCGTTGGTAAACCAAGCCGAAAATGAAAAGTATTACTTCGCCCGTCGCTTCATTGGACGTGGGTTGGAGGGAGGGGTTTGGGTGGGCAAACGAATGGCTGGGACAGGCACAGTGGACCGCCAGGACTCGAAAAATACCGTCGACCGTGTGGCACCTTCTTTTCGGGGTTTTCCGCTTCGTGCTCCGGACGAGGTACGAGGCACCATTTTTCCTTCCCTTTTTCGTTGTAAACTTTGGGGGGGGCAAAGGGGGGGTGTACGGAGGGGGACATAAGGAGAAAAAATCACCGAACAAAAAAAACCCTCCCATCCTCCAAAGCGATCCATGGGAATGGAACTAGGTTTGAGCCGCAGTGTTTTCCAACATTTTTCCTTCCTCCCTTTTTTTTTTGTTAGTATCCCCCCAATGCTGGCTCGGAAAAATCCTCCCACCAGAACCGGCACGGAACGGAGGCGGTTGGGTCCTGTCGGGTCGTTTCGTTTCCCTCCCGACGTTTGCTGACGTGTGCGTGGAGGTTGGAGTTTGGGATGGCAGCATTATGTTTCGTTCCATCATACCCCATGCACCTCTACCGCTTTTCCTCCCACCTTGCTTCTTCTTCCTCCGACCCCAACGCTCGGCCATCGTGGGTGTCCTTCGTTTCATTTACGCGTTCGGAGCGAACCGACTTTTTTCTACTGCGTTCTGTTTTTCTTTTCGGGAGTTTTTTTTCCTTCTTCCATCGGGGACAACGAACGGTCGGGATAGACTTTGAGGAAACCTTACCAGTGTGGGCGTGTGGGCTTGGGTGTGTTTGAGGGCAAGAAGGGACGGGCCTTCGGGACGAAAGTCCCCTCCCACGAGTTGGCTCGGCGTGGAGCCCGTTTGGAGCAAAATTGCAAAGAGATAGTCCACCAATCTGCTGCTGCTGCTGGTGCTGGTGTGGCTTCTTCCTTTTCTTCCACGTTCGCATCCTGCTTGCCCGCTTCCCTGCCAACGGAGGATTGTTTCTCTCACCCCCCCCCCCCCCTTCCTACGCTTGAAGAATTCACAGTGGATGGGGGGGGGGGGGGTACCTCTTTTTTTCCAAATGTACCGCCAGGCAGCGAGCCCTCATCAGTGGCAACGCCAGGGAAACGGCCAAACGAACGGGCGAACGAACGAACGAACGAACGAACGTGGGCCTTGGGCTTTGGTTGAGGTGAAAATCAGCCAAGAATGGCGTCTACCAACTCACGTCCCCCTACGGGTGGCGGGTTTCGGGTAAGACATGAGACACACGCAGAAGAGAAGGCAGAAAAAATATGAAAAAATACGGATCGAGGAAAAAAGCACACAGGAATGGAATGGAACTGACGAACGAACGGAAGCTGCGCCGGGTCCGTTGTCGTTGCTTGGGCGATTGTACCGTTCGTGGCCCACCCAAGAAAGAGTATTGCGTTCGAGGCGCGAGATCATTCTTAACACTTTGGCGGCCGATTACACCACTGTGATGTGATAAACAAATATGTTATGTTGGTATAGCTCTATACATTGCAGCGCGTTCGTTTTTGCATTATTTGTTGTGTTTTGTTTAGTATATCATGCTACGATGTGCTATGTCTCAATGCGATGGGAAACTTTTAATAATTACGAATATACGAATGAGGAAATAAAGATCCAACAAAATAAGCCGGCAACACGCGCACTGAATTGAGCAAACGTTGCCAGCGACCAGCAAAGTAAACCATGCGCAGCGCGCGGCCGTCAAAGTGTTAATTTTCCTCTTAACAAAATATATTGCCTTGCATTCCAAAAGAACTTGAAACGTTGTTTGCATTACAAAAAGCTTATAAAAGCTATTTATGTGAAACGATTTTTTTGGATTTTAATTTATTAAACCAATACAATTCATATTCAGCTTAAAATCAGTAGAATCCGTGATGAAAATGTACTGCTTAAAAATATTTTTAAAAAATTGACAGATTGTGTACAGCATCAGCCTTTTAAATACATTTTTAGTTGTCGAGTTCTCGGAATTGAATAGGAAAATGAATTGAAAGCTACTGAAGTAACATTTAAAAAGCCAAGACTGTTAGTTCAGGTGTTAAAAATGGGTTTTACTGTCATTGGGGAAAATAAACTCATGTCTTATTTATAGATAGTTAAGTGTCGTATAGATAACCGAGGGCGTACGCCGGCTTGAACACGAACCCCGGCGGCTTAGGTTCGAATCTAGACTGTACCTTTCCCGGTAAGAAGGAAGGGGTAAAATTTCGTCAGCTCCAAAAGGCATGACCAAACAGGTCTTTCCACCAGGAAGAAAAAGATAAGTGTTATAAAGCATTAGATAAAACTAACAGATTGTTGCTACACGACATAAGAGGTATGTGATGCTTTTGGTAGGGGCGAGCAATTGAAATTGTTCTGGTTATTTGAAACATTTATGACCTATTGACCAACATAACAAACACCTGTAAACATAACATAACTTTCATTGTATCTTTCTCTGTAAGTTTTTAAGATTTTAGAATAAGTTATTCTATGTTCAGGGAGTTTCAGCTACTCTGTGTCCCTGTGTGATTAAACCTCTGTGAAGCATCCTCTTATTGAAGGAGGAAGAAGGAAACTATTAATTCATTTGACAAATATTAAAATCTAAATTACTCGGCGCTCGTTTATCGAAAAACAGACAGAAAAGATTCAACGCGCAGCCTGATAAGTTATCAAGTAGATTGTTCGCATCCGTCGCATGGTTGCTTGATAACGGAACCAAACATGAATGCGAGTAGATTAAACAAGTGCGAAGCGCAAAAATTCAACAAGAAAAGCAACGCCCAAGCCTCTAGCGCACGACCAACGAGCTCGGTTGTGTTTTTCTTTTTTGGCCGGTTCCGGTCGAAGGAAGGACTTTCTCGATGGCGATGAGGCACCGAGCGAAGCCCAACAGCGTTCCTGTTATGCGTCGTCCCGTTCGTCGTCGTCGTCGTCGTGGTCGAGGCTGATCGTCACTAGCTAAAAGCGGTCCTGTTTCTCCCGTCCCCACTGGAATGGAATGAGATGTGCGAAACCATCTCGTCGGGAGAGCGTTAAAAAAAGGTGAAACGCAAAAAGGATACACACCCGACGGCCCGGACGATTCTTTTCCGGCCCGCATCCAACCACCACGACGACGACGACGACGACGACGCCCACCCGCCGCGAAAAAATCGGGTTCGTTCAGCAGCAAAAGCTCGAAGAATGGAACAGCGGAAACCCGAGAAAGGAAGAAGGGACCGGCAAGCAATTTTGTGACTGTGCGCGATGCGAGCAGAGATGCGAACCGCTTCGCCATGGGTGAGGAACAGGAGGATGGCGAGGGGCTGGGGCAGGATCGGCCTCGATAAAATCGACCGGCTTCGTGCTGAAAATCCGTCCGAGGGAACAGCAGGCGTCCGGGAAGGGGGAAGGGTGGGCAAAATGGAGATGAAAATGGCATGCGGAGTTTCGCGATGGAGAGGGAAAATTATTAAAAGGGGTTTCCCCGTGCACGAGGCATCTGCGCGCGGTCCGTTCAAACGAACGGATGAAGAAGGGCACCGGACAGCGGAGCGAAGGCACCGGCAAAGGAACACTGCCTGGCAAGAGTTTTGTGTGCCGAGGCCGCTGAAAAACTGGGCAGAACGCGCCAACACGCGGCGGGTAGCTTTGGCGGGACGTCGGGTGAAAACTTTCGGTAGCGGTTGTTGTTTTCCACTGGCGCCACCGTCGCGTACCCTTTTTGGGAGGCGCAAGTAAGATGGTGGTGGGTCGAGCGAGGAAGCAAGGAAGGGTGTTTTTTGCAGGGGAAAATTGACGCAGGGAGAAAAACATGGCAACGCGCCCAGGCAAGGAAATTCCTCGAGCGGCGCAAATCGGCCAGGTAGGAGCAGTCGATTCCATTTTGCGTGCCTTTCTCTTCTTCCTCTCCGCCGCGGAAATCGTCTAAAGCGACGGAAACGTCAGGGCAAATCGGAACATCCACTCTTGCCCCTCGCCTCAACTGGGGATCGGGAAAGAAAACGAAATCGCAAGGCAACGTCGTGGGTTCACATGAATCCCCAAGGGCGAGAGAAAAGCCTCGCAGTGGGGTGGTGGAAAACCGGAGGATAAGTTGTGGAAAAACTTAGCGGGAAGCAATCGCAAACGAATCACCCCGAATCAGAAGAACAAACAGAAAAGGGACGCTAGCAGGACGCCCGAGAGGAAGCGCGGGGCGGGCGGATCGGTGGATTTTTCATCGGGCAAAACGAAATTAGCGTCTTCGAGGCGGGCCCATCCTCCCCCATGGGACCTTTATCTTCATCCTTCCATCGAATGTACGAGGGATCAGCTAGTTGGGATGGATGAAAGTTTTCCCTTATTCCATGAAAAACAAAACATGATAAAAAGAAAATTCTCGAAGAAACTCACAGTTGACTGTTTTGTTTTTATCAGGTAAAAAACGATGTGTTCGACGATTTTCCTTTTCATTTTTCACTTTATTAGAATGTCACACGTAACAATGATGCAACGGAATTTCATTCTTCCATGGATGATGGTATGAGCATAAAAAGTTAATTTAGAAAAATTAAGACTCAACTGTTGATTCCACGTGTTATTCTGTAAATAGTCTTACTCTTCACTTTATTTCAAAGGAAATAAATCAAATTCTCATTCTAACTTCCATTCCGGGAAGCGGTTAGGATTTTCCGAAGAACCTACCAAAGGATCACTGGCAACAAGTGATATTCCATGAGTGAGAATAAGCAATGTTGTTAAGCGTGTGATTTACAATTTGAAACCACCTGCAAAGTGTGATTTTGATTGCATAACTTTTTGTGTGGATTTTGCAGTAGAAAACTCGTCTCAGCCAGGGAGAGAAAATTCTTGAACATAAACCATAAATTGATTGAAAGGGATGCAATAGAAAATTTAATTTACATTCATCAACAGTTCCATCATCTAATAGGTACAATCAATATCTAATATTATCTAATAGTGATTATTTTTAAATTCAGAAGTGTTTATTTTGAAAGGGTGCACACGTGTTATCCAATACAATAATGCCTTCCTGGACGAGCCTTGTTAACGACAAGATTTGCGACAAGCGGAACGAGACACAAAGAGTTTAAGCATAAATTAAAATCGTAACTCTCTCGTTAAGTAGTTCTCGACCCTCCCTCATCAAGAGCACTTTAGACCTAACAACCTGTGAGCAGACTAGAACAAAAAAACTACAAAAATGGCTCGTTCTATGCATGCACAACTACGCCAAAGAAAAAAGGATACAATCCTTCTCCGGCCCATGCTTGTTCGCAACCCGTCTGGTTAACAAGGTCAGTTTCGATGAGAAAGTACACACACACACACACATATATATACACGCAGGCACATGCACACAAACAAGCACACGTAACTTGTCTCGCCGATGGCCATGCTTTACCGAATCCATTTTCCATTCTCTCGGGCGGAAAAGCGAGAGCGAACACATCGTCGAAAAAACCCCGGCATAAACATTTTATTCAGATCGCCCTCTAGTATGCACAATATATGCATGTGTGTGTGTGTGTGTGCGTTGGTGTGGTTGGGTTGGGAATGCAAGGGGGCAAATGTATCATGTTTATGTACACGCTCATGCTGCACGTGTATTCTTTCGCGTGCGCGCTTTTCCCGCGCTCACAAAAAGGCGGCCGGAAAACTTTCTCCCAAACTCCCAAGCATCCCGGTATCTCTCATCTCCTTTTCACATGCACACAAATACACACACACAAATTCAACTCATATACGTTCTCTTACTTTCTCCTTAAATGTCCCACATTCCGACCGATTCTTCACGCTCAATGTCAAGTTCTTGTTTATTTGCACACCCATGGTGCACATGTACACACACATGGGATTGGAATCAGAGTTTGCGTATTTTATTTCGCTTCTTTAATTTGTGTTTGTTTTTTGTCGCTCATTTTTTGTCTTCAGCCGTATTCGGCAAAAATAAAAAATAAAAAATCCCAGACGAACATGTTTTTGCTCAACTTTTCCTCGTCGTCCTTGGCGGAGACTCTATCATAATAGTCTTGTGGTAGGGGATGATGAAGGCGGTGTTGGCGGTGGCATGCAACAGGTGATTGTTTTCATTTGATTTTATACTTGAGCACTAAAGAAAACCCACCCGGACTTGAAGTAGGCGCCGGTGGTTTTTTTTTGTCCTCACGCTTGTTTATGAGACTTTTCTTTTTTTATGTTTCGCTGTTTCATTCTTTCGTGCGCCTCCATCCCATAAAGTCGAGGCGGGTGCGCTTTATCTTGATAGTGTTTTGTGTATGGCAGTTATCGCTACTTCTTTTCTTGCCACTCGCAGCCTTGAAAAGAGAATCCCTTTTTTCTTCGTGGGTTTTCGCACGAAGGATTCATTTTACGATCGCATTACTACTTCCGGAGCGGCTTTTGTTGCATGGTTCTTTTCTTATTCTCTTTCCCCTACAACACACTTCCTCAGTATCAGCTTCTTTATCGAACCGTCCCATTCCATGCATCAGCTAAATCAGCTGATTTCGGATGCCATCAATAAAAAGTACTATGGCGGTCAGGAAATTGTGTTCTACATTTCCTAACATTCCTTTGCTGGGATTGTATGATGTTGTATTTGAATTTTATGGGAAACTTACCATTTAGTTAATTGTTCGTATTGATAATGCATCATTAATTAATTAATAGAATACAACAGATATATCAAACCTAATAAGTATCTCTCACTAAACTTCACTCTTCAAATGTTCCACGTGTTTGAATTAACTCCGTCCATGATCAATATTCACCACCGGTTCAAAAAAGTATATGCGGTTCAACTATATTTTAGTTTTTTTTTTTTTTTACATTGATCTCATAATAATCAGAATTTTCTTCTGGTAGAAAAATTGTTCCCTGTGCATTACATTCCTCTGAATTTTTTAATTTTAAAGGAAGCCCATCTTCTAAGGAACGGTTTCTCAAAGCTATAAAACATCTTTGGTTTTAAACAACAAACGTTTTGTTTTTGTCTAGGTGTATTCTACGAATTTTTTTTTTCAATTTCGAGGACCAAATGTCACGGCAAGCATCGAAACAAAAGACGCCGTTCGGACGTCAGTTCTTCATAAATATTTTTTTTTCTTGCTTATGCCGTCCGGTGAAGCGATCCGGCATTTTGCACTGCTATTCCTGCCGCTCCTGATTTCCAGCGTCCACCAAAGCGTCTGCGAAGAACTTTATCGGAATCTTCGGCCATCGGCCAACGCCAATCCAACGTTTCGAACTGCCCAGAATTTCCCCCCCCCCCCCCCCCCCCCAGCACACTGTACGGCTATTGCCCTTTACCGTAACAGAAGACCGAGAAAATGGAATACGGTACGAAAAATAAAATCTTCAAACCACCTCAATGGTCTTCCCGGGCCCAGGGAATGATGGAAGTAGGAGTGATGTTGACCAACCCCCCGAGTTCGAGTTCCTTCGGCTGATGGTTTTTGCTAAATGGAAAGAATGCGAAGGGGGGCAAGAAAAAAAGAGACCCAGCGCTGAACGAAACGATGCCGGAACGCTCTCGTAAGGATTCGAGGATAAATGAGGGCGCTCGTTCGATGGGGACGTCAAGGATATTTTTTTCCTCTGGTTGCCTTTAACTTTTCCTTTGCTTCTGCCGACCCGGTATTCCATAGTTCCTTTTCTGCCCCGGCCCGGAGTCGTTCCAACGTGCCGACTCAAAATGGAAGCCCGCTCCGATGAAGTTGAGCCTCAAGCTCGGAGTTTTTTTTTTTTGTGGGTTTGCCTTTCTCTTGATCTCGATTTTTTTTTTCATCCTTCCTATGGATGGATCCCCGCATTTACCGCATTCCATCGTCTCGACATCGGCGACACCGTTGGACGAGGAACTCGTTTCTGTTCTGGTGCTTTCGATTTGAGTCCTGGCGGGAGGTTTTACCTTCCTCTGCTCCCACGTTCCATAGGTTTCCGCGATCCCACCCATCGGCTCGATGATTCTAGTCCTGGGGCTCCGAAGGCCCCGTGGCATTACCACATTTTATCCTTCACAACTTATCCACCCCGTGGCTTCACGTTCTTCGCCTTCGCTTCCCACGTGTTGCCATTGGGCCGGAACGGATCGGAACGGAACGGAAACCTTCCTACGCGGTTAAATGGGGGTGTGGGGCGCTTGGGATGGAGATTGTTGGCCCGTGTTCATGCTGGAAACCCCTCTCAGCACCCTCAACCTGGCTTGGCCTCAACTCCTTGTTCTAGGAAGGCGAATCGAAGAAAAAAAAAACGAAAACGGGCCGAGGAAAACCAAACCGGAACCCATTCCACATCCGTCGATCATGCGGAATGACGAAGTAAAGCGGACGCCGGAGTTTGGAAACCCGAACGGCGCTTCCCCCGCTGCGGATTTTTCCTCGCAATCGAATGCTGTCCTGGATGCTTTTTCTTTTCGTTCGATCCGTTCGCTCTTTGCTTCGAGCGAGTTTCGTTTCACGGTCCCCAAATGCGAACGGGAGGCTCCGGCGAAGGTTCTTCTTTCCCAATCATCCGCACAATCGGAAGCGGTCGAGGGTACGCCCTAAAGCAAGATGCGGGGGATTTTTGGAAGAAAATTTTAGGAGTTAATAAAAATCCAATTTATGCTCCAGCGAAAGCGTTTTGTGCGACCGATGCTGTCGCACTTTTGCTATCCTATCGCTGAAAGATTATGATTTTTGAACTTATCTTTTCGATTTCATCATATATTGCATGCCGCCTTCTTCAATAGAATAATTCATATCAATTGTTAATCTTAACATTTTGATGAATGAAGAAAAAATCAGTCTAAGAACGTAACACATAACAAACAGTATTATGTCTATAACATGAGTGTCATAGAACCTCTAATTGTTTGGTTTTACATATGGCGGGGGTTTTGTTGTAGAAAACAGTTTATACATTGATTGATTGAAGTTTTTGAAAGGAAGAAGGAACATAATTTTATGAATTGAAAACTAGCAAAAGCTCTTAACGAGAACGATCTTTCCTCAACTACACTTAAACCCATCCAAGTTTGTCAACCTTCATGCACTCTTCGACCCATCTCTTCGTAAGGCAACGGCTTCGCCACGGTCCCCAGGTTTGGTTTTCTGTTTGCCTCGCTGTTCTCCTCACTCCGAGATGGAGGTGGTTTCTGCCGACGCAACTGCGAATGTACCCCTGTAGCGTTCGCCGAGCTGTTGGAACGGAGAAAATCGAAGAAAAAAAAAACACGTCAAAAGACGCATCCTTCCCGGGACAGGACACACGGGGACCAAAACCCGGGACACGCGGCAAAGGCAAAGGCAACGCAACACACCCACACCCGATGCCCGAGCGGCTCAACACCCTTCCAGGCCGCTCTTCCGTTGCTCTTCTGGTGAAGCTCGAAATTGGAAGTACGGTAGATCGGCGTGTTTATGGAATCGCAGGAAGACGGTTCCGACCGGGAGCGGAAAAAATGCCATTCCCTTCCCTTCCCAACGCCAGCAACCCCGATGAACTTCCGGTCGGGACGGACGAATCCACCGGGGACCGGGGTGGCTAAAACTTTGCCACCACCGCCTTTTCCGACGTTCTTTCCACAACGCGGCGGGCAAGGCGAAGGGAACGATCCGGCGCTACACACGTACAGCGACAAAAAAGAAAAAAACCTCGAGGAAGCAGAAATGATCAGAGTATTGCCATGGACGTCTCCGGACCCCATTTTCTCTGGTCCCCCACCCCCCGGTGTCCGTTTTCCATCTTCGTTCTCTTTCCCTCTTGCCGGTGGTTCTTATTTTTTTTCGAACACATTTTTTTCTTCCTTTCTGTTCATCAGCAAACAGGACGGTTTTCTATTTAGCCCCTTTCCGGATCATACCCGTGCGCTGTCTAACCGTTCCGAAAAGTCCACCTCGCCCCCCCCCCCCCCGCCTTCCACCTGCTGCTCGTCACACCGAAGTCGAAACCGAGGCCGTCTTCTCCCTCGTCCAATCTGCTGATTCTCGTTGTAGGAGGGAGCCTTTTTTCCTTTTTCGCCGTTTGTTTGTTTCTGCCTTCATCTTTTTCTTGGCGCTTTTCCGGGCCGTCCCGATGGGACGGTTCTACGGGCGCGTTCGGTTCGCTTTTCGGTATCCACCGTTCCGCAGCAAGTGCGTTTCCCGTCGTGAAGGACAACGGTTCGCCCACCATTCGCCCACGGGGTGGAGGAAAAACGCGTTCCCCGTGTCGCATCGAGGCGAGTACCCCAAGCCAAGGCAAACCATTTTGAAAGAAAAAAAGAAACCGGATCGAATGAAGGGAGAAAAACGTTACGCAAAGCCCTGGCACAGTGGCAATGGGTGCGATCGGTCGCTTTGGCAAGGCGTAGGTGGAAAACCCGACTGACGGTCGCCCATGTTGTTCGCTGCGAGCTTTTTTTCGGCTTCGTTTTATTCCGCAGCCATCGGCAGCCTAAGGCGCCGCAAGTCAGGGAGTGCAAGAAATAGAAAAGCGGAAAGATGGATTTTTGTGTGCATGTGAGGAAACGTACCACCCTGGGTCTTGGCTGTCGGTGTGGGATGTTATCCGCCCTACGCCCTTGCGAACCCATCAGGAACAAACAGACTGGCCCGTCCAGGCCCGGTGGACACCGGAAACGAAATGTTTGGCTGCGCGTTTGAAGGGAGCTACATTCGATCCATCGTTTGGTCTGGGAAGAAAACAACTTACTTTAGGAAAGGAGAGATTTTTAATGTTTCTGTATCGTATTCTTCGTTCTTATAACGTACATTCGTTTATGTGTCATAATGTGTCACTTCAAATTTATCTTTTAAATTATAAACTTGATCAATTCGACTTAATAAATGCAATGCGGAAAAGACAAACTAGGTTTAACTGCACAAGACTCACTTTCAAATACCAATGTAATTATTTCAAATCACATATGAAAACATTTCATTATCTACAATATTAACATTGCAATATAAAGTGCAAAATTCCTTAGTTCAAACCATAAATGATGATTCGGCAACTTTAAGCTTTCCACCATTCGTTCTTGACAATCTGTGAAAGTGCCTCGCGTTATCGACAGTATCAATTTCATCAACTTAATTTGAAATTCGATACAGATCACTCTCGACAAAAAAAAATCGATGCGCCGGTACATGGCAAGAGTGTGACGTCATGTAAAAATTCATACGATTTTGGCCGGATTACAGCCAGATTAGGTTAAATCCTACCGCATCGAGCTGTAATCTGGCAAGCATATTGCATGGTGGAAATTGTGAAAATTTCTCCTTCCTACCCCACAGAAAGCCACCGTGTTTGATGTCAGATACGCTGAAGACATGATCAACTATCTACTTGTTGAGGAAGACGAAGGAAACCGAATGATTTTAACTTTAACTATTGATTTCAGCCAAATGCAGTGCAATTGTAATTTTCTCAACTCACTACATTTAGTTTTAGTTGACTGGTTTTCCTAAAAATACTAATCGTATCATTAAATGAACCAAATTGATATAATATGGATTGGGTGTAAAGGAAATCTATAGACTGTACTCAATACATGGTATCCCTTGAAACCGACGCATATTAATTGTTAACAAATTGGTCAAAGTAGAAGATAACGCATCATCCATTCATTCTGCGTTTTAGTTATCTTTATCTAAGATAATGTTCAAAACGATGTCATAGAAATAATGAGATAACATAATACATTATAAACGAATGTTACTCGTCACATAGGACACCTCATGTGTTTAGAGGCACACATTAAGACACACTTAAGATTGGCAATTTTAAAAATAAAGATTGTAATTTTGAGCTCAATTTTATCTGAAGTAATATTGATACTCCTCATATGAAAATTGATTATCTAGATAAATTAACTTCATCTGCACATATTTTAAATTACATATTTTAAATATTACATCCATACAACATGTTGTACATCTTTCTACTTGTGGTAAAATTTTCCTTTTCCTCCACTATATCTATCATCTACAACACCTCATTATCAAAAAGCGTTCGACGATTGCTTAGAGCGAGAATCAAACATCGAACATTCAAAAGCTAGCATCGCTCCGAAGACACCTAGCTGCTACTGCTGGCCAATCAAATCTCGATCGATAAGCTACCCGAAACTGCAACGGCAAACTCGCTTATGCAGCTCACTCCCGCTTTGTCTCGCTTGACCGGTTGCACCGAAATCATCAGCTTCCTTTCGTTTCCGAAGCGCCCATCATATCCGTACATCTTCTGCCGGACCAAGCCGAACGGTTGAAGCGTGAAGTGCAGTTACAAGTGCATCGGTCGAACGACGCAACCGAACGACGAGTTCATCACGCTTTGATGACTGCCCGGGACTTCCGCGGACCTGATCAGATTACTGTGCGTGCGGAGGAACACCCTCTCGAAAGGGGGAAGGGAGAATCGGTGGAAACAACCAGCACGATTCGCATACGCACCCGTCGGGCCATGTTTTCCGCGGTTCAAACCGACGTACGCGCATTCTTTCTCCAAACGCAGCTCCACGTTTAGAAAGGAGTGTTCCAGCTGAAGGAAAAATCCCGGACGAACCCGACGATGCGCCGCTCGCCGTGGCAGGGAACAAAAGGGGAAAAAATCGCATCGGTGTGTGCAAGTTGCATCCGCCGTCCTGGCCAAAATCACGCGCACTTGGTACGACGAGCAACCCCTTGGTTTGGTGATTGTTTCGGCTTATCCTTTTTTTTTTGTTTTTCTTTCGACGACCAACCGGTCAGAGGAGTTGTGTCCCTGTCGTTGGACCGACACCGTGGACAGGGTGCTTCTAATTCGTTTCGCTGCGTCTGCACTGCTTTCAAAGGAACCTATCGTCCAGAACATGGGCTCGGGGTTTTCCAACGACACTGGGGGGGAAAAAAAGTGTTGTCCCTCGTCGCTCCATGCTCCGGTAAAGGCCATTCGCCTTCGAGGAGGGCAACCGAACCGCCGAGTATTGCCTTTCTCTTTTTTGCACATTACTGCCGCCACTCCATCGTCCTCCCACTCCTGCTGGCAGCTCGTTCGAAGCGGAGGGAAATGGAAGGAAAAAATATCATTCCTTCAAAAATCTAGCGCTCTTTCCTCCCCGCGACTGTTTTCCCTTTCCGCATTGCACCCTGCCGCTTAGTTTCAGTCTGCCTGTTTGCCAGAAAGAACCGACCGGACGAACCGGGATGTTGCCACCGGCAACCAGGACATTCGCCCATCGCTCCTGACGATGGGGTGCTGCTCATAGTTTCATTTGATTATTCTTCTAGTCTGGGCTGGGCTAGGAGATCGCGCTTTTTTTTTTCATTCCGTTTCTTTTCATTTGAGTTCGCTCCCTCGAACCTCCCACTGCCAGGATATTGGGAGAATGTGTCCTCCGAAAAGCTCACGGCTTCTTTCAGCAACGCTTGCGTCAGTTTGGTACGAGAAATCTCCCCCGTCGAACGGTGGAACCGAGATGGGGCGCGGGACAAAAGGTTCTTCATCCTTCGCGTCCCTCGGTGTGCGCACGGTGCAGGGAATGCTTCAGTAACGGAGTGAAAGTACATCCCTCATGACATGGCTACAAAAACAAGCGCCGGTGGGGGGAAGATGGTGGCAAAATGGAAAATTATGGCGACCGAAAAGCGACGGGCGAACGAGCAAACGAGGTGGATGAGGAAGAAGGGCTGGTGAAAAATTTAAAAGCATCCTCCGTCATCGTCGTCGTCGTCGCCGTCGTCGCTGTCAGCCTTCCATTCGACGCCAACTCGATTGCCAGCGGAAAAGGGAATAGGAAAGGGGAGGGACGCAAAGTTGTGCGAGGCATTTGGGAAGCTCGCCGAAAAAGCAGGAACCAGCCTGGAACAGCATTCACGCGAGGAAGATACCCGCCAAAGGAAATTCGGGCTGCGGATGGTGGTGTCCCGGGCGCAAGATCCTCGCGGGCTTTTTCCGCGCAAACACTACCACGCCCACCCAATACCTAAAGTCGACCTGCTCGACATCCTGGCGAAGGCTCTGGGGTACCTGAGTGCTCGTGCCTATCCCGTGCTGATGCAAAAGCGAAAAGGACTCACAGGACTCGAAGGGATGGGTTGGGAGTTTTTCGTTTTACCCAAACTCCAAAGCGCTGGTATGGGGTGTTGCGCCAATGCCGTTTGGGTTGCTTCTACCGGTTCGGTTCGTCAACTGAAGGCAAAAATGGTGCCAGGATCGGCAGAAGAAGGAGGAAAGTGGGTTGCCTAAATTAAACCATGCGCCTGTTGTCGAGAAAACAACCTCTCGATTACAGTGTGGCACAAGAGCAACGCCGAACGTTCTTTATGTGTAAAAATTCTAAATGTAATGAGATGACGTTTGCCAATGTTTTCCTCTTGTAGCGTGCACCCGGTATGTTCCGTGTTCTTTGTCGAGCACTTTTACGGAAAAGCATTTGCATGGGGTGAGGTGCAGATTGCTACTGAACAAAAACGCTCGCCGGCACAGAACGGACTAACGCCACAGCAAAACAAAGGGGGTAAAGGTAAGCAGCAGCAGAAGCAGCAGCAAAGGGAAAAGTATGACAGTCCGCCACAGCAGTGACGCGTAACCGACGAAGCCACTATTGCAAAAAAAAAAAGGATTTTCACGTGTCCGAACCGGAGTTTGAAGTAGACCAGAGAGCATAACAACGTTTGGCTCGGGAAATACGGTAGCGATGGAAACTTCTTTTCTGCACTGCAAATTAGAAGAAAAAAAACATCTGCGATCCCATGGAGTGCGTCCATAAACTACACGGAAAAAAGGCTTGTAGTTTCCACTCTTATCAGGAAGTAGTAGTTGTTTTCCTATTTCCATCTGGCACTTTCAGGGAACCGTAAAATGCTGAAGTAATTATACGGAGCTCATTATCGGTTTTAATTTTAAGATCTGATTTTATTTTTTTTAAATGATGGAGCCCGGTAAGTGAATCACTTGCATTCGAATGATGTTCAATAAACGGTAAAATTAGATAAGATATTCAAATTTTGTTTAAAAACTCCGCAGCCTCCCTGACATTTGGAAGACTAACTTGATACCATAAAAGTTGGCGAAGACTAACTTGATACCATAAAAGTTCAATTTTTGTTATTAAAATTATTCTGAATTTGGTAAATTTATTACTGCCACATTTTTTTGTTCGCATTTTTTCCTGCTCGAATGGATTGAAGATTCATTCCTTCGCATTTTCGTCCACATCTTCTCGACCGTTCAAGCCCCTTGACAGCTAGAAGCAGTAAGATGGAGGGAGATGGTAATGGGTAACGGGTAGAAAAATGTTGCCCCCAACGCCAACTCTATCTAGCAATTTTAATTCGTCAACGACGGGCGTACTTCTGCCACTGACCCCTTCGTTGTCCCTCTATCGGGGCGGATCCCTGCCAAGCGTCGCTCTGGGGGGGATCCTTGGAAGTTTGGAACCTCGCGGCAAGCGGGAGCGGTAGTTTGATAAAACATCCGCCCGACCAACCCCTCCCAGTGGACCCCAGGGCGGTGGCGAGTTTTCCGCTATCTTGTGCCCCCAACCGGGTGGCAGGGCAAAACCCATCGGAGCCCGAAAACGGGGGAAAAAATATCGTCCACGTCCGCTGGAAAAGCGAAACCCTTCCCGCAATCATCATCCTGCAGCCCTTCCCACCCCTTGAACGCTCCCCCAGGAACCCACGAAAAGCGGCATCGTCGGCGGTGGCGGGATCGGGAGAAGTTTTTCCACCGTCCGTTCACGCGTATTTTCCCCGACCCGTCGCTCGCGCTGTCCCCTTTGCATCCTCCTTAAGCCTCGCGTGCCGATCGATGCTGGTGCGCTGGTGCTGCTGGTATCCTTTATTTTAATTTATTTAATTGTCTAAAAAGGTTTCACCCACTCCACGCGGCGGCTACTGGGCCGAAGCCCGTGGACGACCGACGAAGTTGGGCATTGGGGAAGGATCATGAAAAAAAGTACAGCACACACATACAGTCACACACACAAGGGGTTCCCGTTTCGGAAGTTGAAAAAATAACATTATACAGTCATGAACAATATTTATGCAAGGGGGTGTTCCATTTTAGTAAAATAATGTTCATGAAATATATTCTATTATTCTAAGATAATGATTAACATCAAACTACATTTTGCGTGACGCTTTGGAGTATTAAAACAGCACAATTTTAACACTAGCCCCAGCATCATAAATGTCAGGTAGACGATAATCTATATATATAAAACAAAGTTCAAAATGTGTGCGACCGCGCATCACTGGAGAACGGCTGGACCGATTTGTGTCGTTTTTGGTTCATTCTGTTCGTCTTGACCCAGGGCAGGTTTATGTGGCAGAAAAAGTCGGAAAAGTGCCATAGTTTCCACAATATTTGCAATTTTCTACGAAAAATTCGCGCCTACTGTGGTCCCGAGAACTTTTTGACTTGAATTTTTCGCCTCGCCTCGCCTACTAAGGTTGAAGGGAATGAAGTTTCAAATCACTGCAAACCCAAGCCAGGAAAGAAGGAGACAAACCAAAGCCTTTCTGCCCAACGCTCTGTTATCAATTTTTAGTGGAAAACCTAAATATGTTGCCCAAAAAATGTTACAATATTTTGTTAAGAAATTCTCTTCTGCTTTCCTGTCGTAACGGCCAATTTTCAATAGCCATTTTTCGGGCTAACGAGATTTTTCCCCATTTTAAGCCTTATTACACTCACAATGTTACTGTCACTCGATTTTGGAAAATAGTATCAAATCGCGTTTGACAGAAAGATTGTGCTCAGAAAATCGGAACCGAAAATCGATTTGCTTTCGGTTGGAACTTTTCTGTTAAAGTGACGCTTTCGAGGGACCATTTGTTGTTTTCATCAGGGAGTGTTGTTAAAATGTTTGCAACATGGATTTCGACGATGAATTACGGGTTTGTTTGCAACTAAGCCACAAAGAATCTACTTCTGTCACTAAGCGTAATTTTCTGTCAAACGTCCTTACCAGAGCCCAGTTTGACATGAAATCCCAAAATCGAATGACAGTAAAAACCCGTGGGTAATGAGGGTGTTAACGTTCGTGGATAGCCAATCCTTTGTGCCTTGGGAGATCTGGTCTAGATTCGAACCCACTGTGCAAATCATTAGTCCCCGAGTTCACAGAACTCTACTCATAGAGAAACAGGAGATTTTAACGCAAGGGCCTAGGGTAGCTCAAACTCCCAGAAAGTCAGTGTTGAGAATGACAGACATGCACGAGTCTGCGACTGAAGGAATTTACTAGGAGTTTAAAACAGCCACAAGGACCAAAGAACGCACGAAAAAAAAAACGGTTAAAAGTACGTCGGGTACGGAAGTGAGCTGGATAGCAAAAGTGAGAACGCCAGTCAGACGGGGATTCGCAGATCATGTTTTTATACTAGCCCACTAGCAACGAGCTACTAGCAACGAGCTACGCGCTAAGAACAAATAAAGCTCTATTCAAAGAAGCACGTAAATTAAGAAAATAACCTGGTTTTGCTACTAAACAGTCGTAATTGCAATGTAATTATAGGGAACTTACGTCGCCAAATATAGGAAAGATGTGTAAAAAGTTGAGTAAATTTTCATCGAAAAAATCCCTTAGCTAAAATTTGCTTTTATTGAAAAAATCCCTCATCTCCCGAGCAAAGCCGGGTAAAACACTAGTTTATTATATACTTCAAATTCTAGTCTTTAATTTTACCTTAATTCTAAGATTTATGTAGGTCGCGTGGCCCGATATCTGAATAAACAAATAATTAATTAATTAATTAATTAATTGGCATTCGTTGGATGAACCCGTTGGGGTCCCGGACCCACGACGGTGAGGGGACCAGATCCCTCCCCTGGTACGAAAAAAGACTCGAAAGCAAAAAAAAAAAAAATGGAGAGGGTTGACCAAATGACGGTCGTATTAACATTTATAATAATAGTTTTGCAGCATCTTATCTTAAGGTATAACCGTTAATAGTATAGCCAGCCGTTTATTAACCAATTTTGGTAAAAGATAACACAACAAATTATCAAAAGAGTCCGAAGAGATCTTTTTGAATTTAACTGGAAAAATAATAATGTTTAGATGCAGCTTCATATAAAACCCTGAGGGATCCTTCAGTTTCTTCAATCAAAATTTGTAGATTTGATAACGATATTTTTTTAAATTTATTTTGAATAGTGCTTTTATTTTGTTAGTACAAGCAGAAATCTTATAAAAATTATATTCTATTACACGTTAAGTAGATGCATTAAAACAATGAATAAAACTTCCAATTTAGATAAATGGTTCTACTAAAAGAAATCCCGTTCATTAGAAACGACTGTACACATAATACATACGTGTGTTGACAAAAACGAACCTTCACTGTAGCAAAACTCGCTGGCACTGTGGAACGAGGAAATACTTTTCCTCCGTCGGGTGCAAAGTGGAAGGCTTAGGTTTTTTTTTTTTTGCTGCCTGCCCAGCTAGCGTCCCGATACGAGGACGGTCCCGTCACCCACCACCTGCCTCGTGGTTTGTCGAAAAAAGGTTTTCCACTTTGATAAAAATAAAAATGCTCACCGACGACCGCCATCCCCTCCCCACCCCCCTCCATTCCTGGGTCCGTTGACCAACACGGAAGTCGAATGGGCTCCGGAAGCGATGGGCAGAAAAAATGTCTTCCCGAGCCCTCCGTGTAGCCTTTCCTTGCACCCCTGTTGCTGTCCGGATTTTCACTAGCGGGGTGTTCTTGGGTGTTTTTCGTTCGTTTCTGGGGTTTTTTTTTTTTGCTCGCTCTCACCCGCTCGTGTCATTCGATAGCTCCCGAAATTTACCCGGGTTCGCCTTCGTCAAGGGACCGCGTTAAAGGATCGCTTCTTTGCGCCGGAGTGGAAAAAAAGCACTCATCCTCCCGCAACCCATCGGAAAGGGTTCATGTTTTTTTTCCCTTATTTTCACCGCGCTTTCAGCTCGTCCGGGTTCAGTGTTTTTTTTTTTGTGTATGTGCTTTCCCAGATCCCTGGCATTGCATTTCATATTAACGCCCCAGCGGTGGAGGTGGTAGATATAATTTCCCATCCCAGCTCGTCGAGTGAGTTTTCCTCCGCTCCCTGGAACACAGGCGAGGGTAAAGGATCTGGCAGCGCGCACCCTCTCTTACTCTCTCTTCCTTCTTTCTCTTTCATCCCTTCCCCCCCCCCCCCCCCCCGCTCTGCGAGAGGAAAAATAGGAATGCGGTCGGTCCGTTTCCATCCGGGTCGGAAAGGGAACACGCAAGACGGGCCCTACCGCCGCTGCCGCAGTCTGCAGATTAAAACAGTTGAAAGGATTTTTTTTTCGCTCCATCCAACAGTCCTTTTTTTCTGCTCGTTCCTCTACTTCATCCCTCGCCAGCACACGCAAACCCGTGGATCCTTTTAAAACCGAAGGAACCGCTCCACTGGATGTGCGCTCCTGCCAGCCTTGTGTTTGTGTGTGGTTGTGAGTGTGTGTGTGTTTGCGGCTTTTACCAATTTTTGTCCAAAAACTTCTCAGCATCCCCGTCCACCCCAAACCCCGGCTAAATCGCCCTGCGAAACCGGAAGGAATCGAAACCACTCTGCCTCTGCCTCGAAGCCACCGTCATCTTTCCACCATCTCGCGTGCCAAGGAACGGCATGAACGACATGGCCACATTCACCGAGGCATAAGAGTGGGTACGGGGGACAGATCCCCGCAACGGGAAAAGTTAGCTGCCGGCAAAAGCTTTCGGTCGGGAAATTTATTTCCCAGACTCACCGGGGATTGGCCGCCTTACCTTGTCGTCTTCGACTTTCCCTTCTCATTCCCGTGGTGCTTCATGCCCCCCTGGCCGAACCGGGTGACAGAGGGCGAACGTCGCCCGGGCAAGAAAAGGTAAGACAAAATTCAAACACAACTTCTCCGAAGATTGTTTAACAACCTTATGTGCCTATGATTTATTATTAAGAAAATGTTCTTGAAGAGGAGGGCGCACACGCACACACGCAGTACACGCAGCCCGGTACCCCGGTGCCGTCCGGGGGAATGAGCGGATGCTGCCAGAGAAGCCTCCCACCGGATTCGCAAGAAAATTGGTCGTCGTTCGCCCGTTTCTCCGGTGGGTGGAAGGAGTGAGAGTGCGTTCCGGGGTTGCGTTCTCGGCTAAATCCGGGCGGGATGGGAGGAAGACAGCCACCGGCAGGGCTGGGATGGGTGGGAAGCTAAGGCCCATGTTCTTCTCTCATATACGCGTCGCACATACACACACACACACACGCATAGGGCTCGTCTTTGAAACACCGTCAGGATGGGCGTGGGGTGGTGGCCTATAGCATCGGCAGCATCTTGTGTTCCTCTCCCTTTAGCGAAATCGAAACAACCGAGTCCGCACCCACCCTAAGCACACCCACCACCTCCCACTACCGGTGTGCGCGAGATCTAACCCACCCAGCGCCACCCGCCGGGGCCAAAGTACGGCCTACCCCTAATAAGGGGGGAAGTTGTTTAATAAGACTTCTGCTAGCGCTCGGAACTCATACCACCGATGCACGGCCGGGATCAGTACATTACCATCACCAACCCAACGGCACCCTCGGCCCTGTGGGTGGCATTCACAAAGGGGTGGATGCAACAACATTATCAACCACCCCCCTCCTGGTTTGCCAACATCTCAGTGAACAACCCCAACGCCGACTGTCGGTGCAGGCACATAGGCTTTACTTTTCCATTTTGCCGCTTTTACCTACCCCCCCAGTGCCGTCCCTCCATCCCGCCTCCCCGCCTCTTCGCTGTTATTCCCCGGCCAGTATGGGTTGGGGTTCCTCATCCAACATGGAGTCCAAGATGGTGGTGGTTGCTTCGGATCGTGGAACGGGTTCGGAAGGCCTACACCTATGTGTGAAGATGCGTTCTCCCTCTCCCCGAGTGGGGGAGTTGGTGCTTTGAATCACCTTTCCCCCCATTGGGTGGTAACCCTGTCGAGTCTTCGCTCGGGCCCATGCGAGCGTCGGAAACAATTCCTAATCATGCACCTCGCCTGCGAGCGAAGGCGAGATCGAGAGAGAGAGATAGAGTGAGAGAGAGGGGAGGGGAGGGAGGGTGTGTCGTTGGGGTGGGTTGCATCTTGTGCATACCGTTCTCCAAACGGGCCACGCACCGGCCAAGACACCGGGCCCATCTTAACTCATCCCAGTGGCGCTATATGAATTTTATGCATGTAGCGCGTGTGCGCTCTGTGTGTGTGTGTGTGTGTCGGTGTGTATGTGTATGTGTGGCTGGGGATGAAATCTACTACCGCATCTACTTGCCAAAGCCACCCACTGGCCCCCGTCTACCATCCACCCCTCGACTCTTCCGAGCCGTCCCAGAAATACATTTCTACCTCCTTTTGGAAATGGGGTGGAAATGAGCCTTCAGAAGTGGGGAGAAACCTGGTCGAGGAAGGGAAAGAAGGGTGATTTGGTCATTTTGTACACCTACCCTATGCAGTTTTCTTCACCCCATACAATCCTCACCCCCCTACCGCTCCTACCCTAACCGGGAGATAGGTACAACCGGGCCTAAGTTCTGCCATTAACTCCGCCGCGGCCTCTTACCACCCCCGCCCAGAGCCGGCCTGTCCCTTCTCGTTGGGGAGCGATAAACAAAACTTGGTAAATGAAATTTTATGTTCACTCATCCCTCCGCTCGGCGTAGGATAGACCACCCGCACCCCATCCCGCGCCGTTTGCGGACAAATTAAACGTAACCCCATCGAGCTCGAGAAGGCGAGTTTGATGAGTCGATGCAATTGCGCATCGCCACCGTTGCAGTTCGATGCAGCAGAATCGGGGAAAAAGGGGAAAGTCCCGGGGCAGCGTACAGGAGGAAGAAAGTAACGAGCAGAGGAAGGCGGAAGATGGACCAATAACAAACAAACAAAAATTCAAGGATTTCGAACGGCCGCTCCGTGAAATCCTTGCTTGCATCGATCGGGTGCAGCAAGCAGGATTCGGTTGCACCCTTTTCCCTGCGCTTGTTCGAACTCTGCCGCCAACTCCCGACACTGAAACAACTCGCGCACAATGCGTGCATTTCCCAGCGGAATAAATACCGGGTTTTGCCGGGATGCGTCGGACTGATGTTGGTACCAACTGGGAGAAGGAAGAAAAAAAAAGGAAGGACGAAGGAGGCCCTCCAGTCGGGTCTGGGATCATTTTAAAAATGCACCCCTTTTTCGGAGCTGTCCTTTCAGTTGCCGTGCAGACGATGCAACCGGGACGAATCGGTGTTGGGTCCCGCGTTCGCCAGGAACGCGCACTCGTGGTGGTTTATTACGGATGCCCTCGTATACGAGCCTCCACTCCTGGATCCAATGAGTTGCATCCTCCCGTCCAAGGCGAATTCGTGCGTTTGTTCGTGCGTTGGCGATTCCTTTTTTTTCGTTTTTGTTTGCCATCTCTCTCTGCCCCTATCTGCACCACGAGCTGTCCGGTGCAAGTAAACTCTAATTTATCACACCGTCCACCAAACCAGCAGTCGGCAGCAAAAGGGGAGTCGGCTGCAAAAATGCAAATGCATCCGAGGTGGCCTCGACCCCCAAGCGATGCTGCATGCGACGATGTGCACGAGGAAGGCCGATGAACCCCTTTCCGAACAGCAACTTGGCACGCATCCGTGAGGACCGTTCGAGGTTTTGCAGCAGAAATCACATCACTTTTTCGGAGACGGGTCGAGCTGGACACAAAGATGCACGCAGGTTCATCCACCGGTGTTCGTTCCCATTTGGATGCAATTTCCGGCCTTTACAAAACTTCCTCCCCCCCATCGCATAGGAGTGTGCAGCAGTGATTCTCTAGATGCAGCACAAAAAGAAAAAGAAAAACATGAACTCGCACATTTGAAGTTGTGAGTTGTCTGCACTTCATTCCGCACAAAAGCGAACCCTCGCTGGATGAAAACGAAGGCAGGCAAATTGGAAAACGATTGCGTTGGCGAAATGAACGTTTGGGCGAACGGTGGTATTCGCTTTCTTCTCTTTTTTTTTTTTTTTGCAGATACATGCGACAGAGTTTCATGCCTCGAAACTTGTTCCACAACTCGGAAAAGCGTTGTTTTGTCACCGCATTACGCGAGTTCGAGCCGGTAACTCGTTCTATCTTTGGGGTTGTTTTATTGACGGTACCATAAAACTAAATACCGGCGTTGCTTGTCGTGTTGTATTCCGTACGTTTCATGGAGTACAATTGAGCAATTCGTAAAGGCATTGATCCGTTTATGTTTTAGTTTTGATCGCTTCCGATTGAAGGCTTTAAGCGATAGCGATTGAGCGAACATTAAAACAATCTAGAACATTTCACAACGTTTCAAACCATTCAGTTTTGTTTCGAGGAAAAAAACGGTGAACACAATAAATCGTTTCCCATTCCAAATCCTACTAACTTTTATAAAAAGTTAAAAAAAATGCATGATCGCTATTCAATGAAAAACAGCATTTAGTCGGGATCTCAATCTTTCGTTTCTCTTTAAGTTTAAATGCAACAACGAAGCACGAAAACCCGTCCTTTAATCCCGTCCTACGTCCTTTATTCTTAATTTTTATTATTAGTTTTTCGTTATTTTCCCAACCTATTTTTTTTCCTTCTTTTGTAACTCCCTCTTCCCTCACTAGCATATAAGATTGTTTATTTTGTTAAGCCTAAATGGCGAACTTTATATAAAATAAAAATGAAATGAAATGAAATGAAAAGAAAACCCTTTTTCGAATATGATAACACTGATAGAATTTCGAACTTGTTTACCATAACGCTACATTAGTGCTCTAAAACGTGTTTCAAGCTTTGTAGCGCTCCTAACAAATCAATAATCCTCAGTTTCCTACATTTGTAATTTCATTTAATTTGTCATAATTCTTTTCAAATTCATTTTCTTAATTTACTTATTTATAATTATAAAATATAATTACAAAAATATTTTTTTCTTGCATCCCACAGCTTAGAATAGCCATGATCAGAGGTCCGGGATAGCCAAGCGTGTACGCCGGCTCAAACATGACCCACGATGGCGTGGGTTTGAATCCTGACCGGAACTCCCCCGGTACGAAGGATGGACTATTCACGTTCTATAAAGGGGAAAAAGTCTCATAAGCCCTAAAAATGGGTAGGCATGACCAAATTATTCGTTACGCCAAGAAAAAAGAAGAAGAGCCTAAAATAGCTTGAGTAATTCAATCTTTGTTGAGCAGGGCCTAAGACTACGGAGCTGAATATTATTCAACTGATCGGCAAACGTAATAAATTTCTGTGAACAATTAGCAGAACAAAATAGTTAGGATTTATTTGTTGCTCTAACTGCACGGAAAGCCGTATGCAAACACATGACGTTTAACATGGTTAAGCTTTTCATTTCCCGATCGAACGGTGAAAGGTAACATCCGTAATGTTGTCCGTTTGTCGGTCGGGCAACGCTACCAATCATTCCTTTGCCATTGTAAAATCATTGTTGTACCACACGCCAGCATGCATGCACCCGTTTATCGGCGATTCAGCCCGTTAAGTCATCATTCGTCCTCCTTCCGGATGGACATCGTGCCGCGAAACCCCGCCAGCAGCACTCAGGGCACATGTACAGATGCGATTAGCATTCATGCTGTCCGGATTTGCTGCACATCGTCGTCAGCGTCGTTGGAACGATTCAAGATGCAAAGAAGCCGTGCCGAGTGTCAACCGTCTTCAGGTTGTTAACCGTAGCCAACCAATGTCGAACATGCATACGTTATGAGAAGCAACCGCCATTGACGTGGCGCAGCTGCGATATTGCTGGCGCATGACGTGAAGACGTTCACGATTTTAACCTTTCGAAACCGTGGCGTTCCGTTTGACGCAAGACATCATGTTTTTCACTGACCTGGGACAATTGTGTTCGCCTTGCGACGAAGCAAGATCGTCTATCCATTGCGATTTTTCCACTGGCTCGTCGTAATTTTCAACGAAACTGTCAGCGTAGTGGCAATGGAATTTGACTGACTCACCTTAGGAATCGGAGGGAAGGGAAAATAAACGTTATTCGGGATTCGTGGGCTACCAGCATCTTCGTGAATTAGATATCTTTTCCACTTTTTTCCGGGACATGGTTCTCTCAACAGAAATTCGATGGAAAAATAACTGCAATAAGGTCATTTTCCCAGTGCACTTGCCATTTGACGTTTGATCATAAACTGAAGTAAATGCAAATTATTTTTTAATTTAGTAAATTATGCAAATCCGCGGGGGGTTTCATGTACATTCATAATTCATTATTGGTAGTACTAACTTTAGTGAACATGAGGTATCAAGTATTGTAAGTAAAATCTAGTCCATATCCAGCTGTCTGTACTCGGAGAATACGTTCTTCAACAGAATGATTGGAAATAAAGATCATAAACTATTTGAACCAAACTTTCTAGCTAGAAGATGCTTCGCTCTGCAAATGCTTTAATTTTATCTGTATCTTATACAATGAGATTACAAATCCAATCAGACAGAATTGTGAATTGTAAATTAATTCTCATGTTAGAATGCACGATATGAATGTACCTCCTGGGAACTGAAAATGAAAATTCCACATTGAAACGTCTGAGGTATAAGCTGATTTTTCTATGTTGCTCGGCCCCGATTAACTTCAGGAACACCTCCTTTTTTTTCAAGTACACATTTGCATCTCAAGACATTTCGAATGTTACTCATCTGCAGTAAGATTCTTCTTCCTCTCAGTTTGGTTGAGCGTCCTTAAGCGTTATGTATTTATATACCCAAGTGCCATATGTGGACACCCCTTTTTCTTACAAGCGGTTGTGGGTGTGTGGGTGTGAGTGTGTGCGTGTGCCAGTGAAAGATGCAATCTGACCAGCAGAACCGAACTGTCGCTTGAGCTCAGCCAACACCAATCCCACCTTCGTCGTCCGGGGAGGCCCTAATGTTTTAAGAAAACACTTCACTTCCTTAAGATTTCTCAACCTCCCGGGAAAACTGATCCCTGAACCAAAGTGGTGTTCGATGCCGGCGATGGGTCTCACTCTGCCCATAGCACACGGGTCGGGTGCAATCGTCTTAGCTTGCTTGCGAACCTGCCCTGCCCATTCCCCCAACCACCGTGTCTTTCCCAATCTTTCCCAAGCCATCTCTTACTAATTCCGATCGATTTTTCTCTTCCCATCCTCCATCGGCATGCACCCCACACCCGAATGTGGGTGGTGGTGGGTGGCAAGGGGGTTGGTTTGGTCCAGTAGAGGCTATGTTTTTCAGTATGACTACGTACAGTGCCTCTGTTCCCCTATCGCTCCGTCCACCCACCGTATGACCCTCTCGCTCTCTTCTTGCACGTCATATTTGTACAGAATCCTTTCCAACTCCCACTTCACCTATCTATTTCTCTCATTATCGTTTTCTGTTTCCTTTGCCTTCCGCTACCGACACCTTCTTGCCGGCTGCCACCCAGCTCAAACCACTAGATCCTTTGTTAATTGCCTTTGTTTCCGTGCGTCTGCTACTGGTTTATCGGTGTGTTTTCCTTTGGCTTTTCCCAGTCCATCCCACCCGGTCCAGGCCCATGTGTCGGTATTCCCACAAACACACACACACACACATTCATCCAAATTCAATTCTTCAGCTTCCTTATCGATCGTCCATCTTGCAGTAGGCTCCCTGTTCCACCCCCTTTTTCGCTTTCCAACACATCGGCCAAGGAAGTACAACCACATTAGCGTCCCTCGCTTTTCGCCCCTTTCCCCATGAAACCTCCCCCATTGTACCGTACTGCATTGTTGAGAAGGAGAGTGCATAAACAAAACTACGCATCTCATTAGCTCCGGTGCAAGTGCATTCATGCGCACACGCTCCTGCCAACACTTGCGTGCATTCAAAAGGGGGTAGGGAAAAGGGAAATCAGGCGATGGGAGGGTGGAAGGAAGATGCCTGGTGCATGTAGTTATGTTTCCGCTCAAAATCTCGGCCTCTGCTAATAGGCTACCAACCAGAGGGACCAAGCGGCATCATCAGTAGGGAGGAAGATTCCTCGCAGGGGATGTGCTTACCGAAGGAAACTACCGGACGAACTGGCCACGATTGACTGAAGATTAAAATGTTCTCATTTCTCCACCAGTTCCGGGCTAAGCATTCCCACTTCCAAAGGACCCTTGCATCGTCAGACAAATGTAAAACTATTGCAGCCGTTCAGATGTGATGTACATAATGTGCGATGGGGAAATAAATTTTAATTCGTATGATCTATGCAATATATTTGCATAATGTAAGAAAAAAGCTGTAGTAAATACAAATAGAATTCACTTGCGTTTTTTTTCATAGCCGAGGTAATGCTACGTACTCGAGACTCATTAAAAACCGCTGCGTAGCTTATTACATAACATTTATGCTTTTGCTTGCGGTCTAGTGTTTCGACTATGTATGTTTTCAGCTAGTTTTTCTCTGGCAAAGCTATTTAAAAGATTTAGGTTTAAAAAAATCAACAAGATACCCGTTCTTGAGCTTTTCTAAACAAATAATTAAGGACGAATAATTATGGCATTCGTTCGTGGCAACAGAACAGAAATTTCGTGGCAACAGAAGCAAAGGTCCAACCTATAGCTTGCCTTAATGAAAATAATTATTCAATTTCTTCCCTTAAGTAGAGAAACAATTAGTATATAATCTTTACCGTTAGCTACCATATGGTCAGGGCACCATCTCCTTCACGATGGTGTTGGCTCAGTATCATTTAACTACCGCCAAAACATCCTTCGCACGTAACGCTCCTCCTCGACGGAACGGGTTTTCCCAAACTAGCCACGAGTATTAGTGCTTCCGGCGCTCTTTCGTTCGTTCCGTCAGCAATTTCAATTATTCCCAAACCTCCCCAAGGTCCCATCAGTAACGGCCGGAGCGACGTCTTCTCCTTCGTCCCAAGTCCGCTCAAACTTCACCGAACTTCACCCGAACCCGACCAACCGGCAATTCTTGCACTCGTTCCGGACGTGGCCGGCCGTCCGTCCAGACGTTCCGAAAGAAAATGGCCATCTTGAAAGTCATCGGCATCATCGTCGTCTGCCAGGAGGATGAAATTTCCCTTTTCTTCCCAGCTGCAAAGATGCCGGTGCTCGTCAAAACAACCGACGCAAGGCGCAGGCATTTTCCGCTTCCGCCCGGGCAGCATTCCTTAATTTGCAAATTTTCGTCGGTTCCCTCCCGAATCCAGTGGGGTGCGCTTGCCGTCGTCGTTTGAAAATAAGGAACCCTTTTCCCCCTTTCGATCGCCCAAAGACGCACACAGTTGATCCTTGAGTTTTTGGACCTTCTTGGCGAGAGGGTGAGCAGAACATATGAGCCGAACAACCTCGCCAACAAGGCACCAACTTCCAAAGAAACCGTGCAACTTGAAGTGAAGAATTTGCCCACCCGATGGGATGTAGGATCGTGGTGAGAGTTTGACTTCGCCAAAGTCGTCAAGCTTAGGAACTTTTTTCTCATTTTTTGAGATTTGAAAATCTTCCCTTACTTCCATCCACTTCCCTCCATTCGGAGCTGAAAGACGTGAAGGTGATTGAACCGTCGGAATGAGCACCAGCTAGTCATAATCATTTTCCTTCCGCGTTCCACCTGCCTTGTTGATAATGACGTTGAGTTTCCTCAATTTGCAGCCTTCCCTATCAGACCAGGTAGCTCAAGATAAAAACGGAACTGTGTCGGTTCTCGCCATGTTTTGTTTGTTACTGCCGTAGGATAATGATTGTATCACCTTCGATAGTCTTGCTAGGCGGAAACGGAGCATTCAAATGTAAACATATGCCAAATCTCAGCAGCAAAAAACACGTTTGCATCTTGTTCAAATCAGTGTTTAGTGTCCAATTTTTTGTGTTCATGGTCAATGACACTGCACTGGTATAACAATCAACCATCCACACATCAAAGGAGTAGATAAAACCCCAACAGATACAATTATATTTGCTTGAAATCTAGAATGGATTTCGGTTTGCATCTGTAATCACACTTCTTGTTTACTTGTTTGTCGTGAGCTATGAACCTTTCAATTCGATGTAGAGAAAATGAGAAAATCAACTGCAAATTATTTGTCTTTAAATTTCAAAACTTTAAATATTTCAAACATTCCTTAAATTTCCCGAATTATTATTCAAAATAAACGATAAAAAGTTTTTTCGTTTTTTTTCGTGTTCGAAAGATTTTTCTTAACACTAATACAAGAACCAAAATGAGGAAATCTTTGCCACGATAATAACGAATACAAATACAAAGTAGAGCCTAACATGAAAATTTAGAAACTAAACTAAAATTCATACATCTTTAAGCATTCAGGAAACGGAAATAGAAAATAAACTATGTTCAAATACTTAAAAAATGTTTTAAACATGACGTTACTGAATTTAACACTGAATGTAAATTATGCGTTGGTAACAACCTTTTTTTAACTCTACATAAATTAAAGAAGAAGTGGCAAGAAGAAATTCAGCTGGGTAAATGATTGGTGTTGGTCACTTTCATGTAAAAATTGGATGAACATATGAAAATGAAACAAACTAAACTGTAATTTAAAATACCAGAATTTCAGGTGGCACTGTAATAATAGAGTCTCGACTTTCGAACACCTCACAACCTCATGTTGAATTTGAAATTAAGCAACACAATTAAACAAAAATAAATTTACATTCAATACGTATCAAACTAAGAATCCACTACACATTTTATACTTCATGCTCTAAGATAACTAAAAATGACAAATTCGCATATTTGTAAAACAGGGTATAAATAGATTTAAGCAATCATTAAGTTCCATAACCGGTAGTCGCAATATTTTGAAAAAAAACCGCACCTCCATGAAAAAGAATTTTGCATGTTCGTTTTGTTTCACTACTAATCCCAGCGCAACTTTCCCCATCGGATCATCGAAAGCTTCATGCAAGCATCTGAATGTTCTCGCAGCTATCCGAAATCGTCGTCTTCAGGAACACATCATCGTCGGTCCATTGGTTGGGCAATGAGAACTGAACCCATTCTGTCGCCGAGGCGACCGGTTGTTGGGACATTGGCACGAGGAAAAACTTGGTCTTTCTTTTTCCTGTAGGTTGTTTTTTTTTTCGCCTGCACCATCGAATGATCATTCCGGATCTTTGCCTCGCAATGTTTGCTACTCGTTTTTTCTTCTTCCGAAAGAAAAGAAAAACGATTGAGCACTAGCCGTACCCGGTTCCCTGGCACCGATCGGATGCTGAAATCTTTTCCTACCCGCGCAAGGTGCTTCTCGGAGAATCACCAAGCCTCATAGTTTTCTCTTTTTTGGCCGAAACAAACCGTGCACCTCTCCAGTCACTATCCTTGCCATCTGCCGCGGGCGTTTCAGGGAACAACGTCGTTCATTCTTGATTTCCGGCATTCCTCGAGCTTCGTAGAGCGGTTCGCTTACCGACCCACCCCGTCATCATTTCTTTCCCGTATCACCAACCTCATCCCCCGGCGAGGACTCTTTTTCCGAAGTTTTGGTTTCTAAGAAAATCATTTATATAATAAGAAACGACGGGGACGTTATGGTCCGAAACGAGGACCATCGTCTAAGGACAAGGGAAGAGCGGTGCAAGAAATCGTTCCGGAGTGACGATGGTAGCGAAAAGCGAAGATCGAGTGGGAGTGGAGTGGACCAAGAGTCTGTGCTACAGGATGGAGGATGGGATGAGATGGCCATGTTTCACTCGAGGGTAACACAAGAAATGCAGGAGTTGGGCTGGGTGCCGTCCAGGGAAGCGGAACGATGCTTAAAAGGGAGCCAGTGGGAGGCACTAACACTGCTTTCGGTGGGCGGACAACATTCGGAAAAGAAGGCCGGCAATGGCCTGTAGCCTTCTTCGTTGCTCTTGCGACGTCCGTGCTTGGGTTCTGTCTCTTTTTTGACACCGACGGTAGGTGGGTTGCCGATGTGCTCCCAACCCAACGCAACGAACATGGCCTTCTTGGGTGGGTGGTGTCTTAGGTCCTGTCCTGTCCGGAATTTCGAAGCCCATCCCACTGGCAGCATGAAGACGCTCCGAGATTGAACCTCCTTCTCGGGAGGGAGCCCGTTCTTCTGTACTGCTGCATCGAAGAACACACTCACACATTCACACGTGCATGTGTTTCCAAGAACACCAATCTCTCCACCACCCCCTTCGCCCTTGCAAATGGGCCAATCACACATACACACGAGAGCCACCATACAGAATGCTTAGTCTTGGACACAATCTTTGACCAACTCAAACCCTTACCCCATAAAAGGGGTGGCATGAACGAGAACCATCATCAATAAGAAAAGTGGACATAGGGGGGGGGGGGGGATATTCGTGCACACATACAAGAACACACACACTCACACACGCATATAGAGGCATGAGCATGGAGGCAACGGAAACCGTTCTCCCTCGTTCGGAAAGGGAGAGAAAAGGAGGCCGAAGCGCACGGGCTACCCATGCGGTTCAACCCTAAGTGGGTGGGAGGGTGGAAGGGTCTAAGGCGAGCACAGTTGGGTGGCCTTTTCTTCGGTGGGTGGCGAACACACCATCGCCTACGCGCCAGGCCAGGAATGAAAGTCCACCGGTTCGACGATCGAACCGAGGGGGAACCAGCAGCGGAAGAGAGAACCCGACGAACGGGGGGAGGTCCTGCTGCCGTGGCCCGGGTCAAACATTCCAAGCCGAGCGAACGAAGGTGGAACGTAGAGAGAAAAGGAATGCACTGGAAGGAAGATTGGCAAATGGCAACGGCAAACGGTGGAGGAAGGTAGAAGATTTCAAGGAAACTGAGAGAACTGCTTAAGATTAAGGAGCTTGTGGGATACGTCATGCACACACGCACCAACACACACACAGACACACAGGCGCCCACTCGACACCCGTCTTGGGTGGTACTTGGGTGGCCCGTTTTCGGAGGATGGGGTTTTGTGATCCGGGAAAATGTGATCCCTTCTTGCGTTTCCCGTTGCTCGGGGAAAACTCTCCTGTCCGACTGGTCAGCCCCAGGTACCCTTTTGCGCTTTTCGGAAGGGGGGACACGGGTGGATAGCATTTAGATACGATGAGATGCATGTTCCAATGCCTTCCACTACCCCCTTTGGACATCCACTTTCAACCCACTCGTGCTGGCCGTTTCGAGTAACTGCCCTGGCCGTGACTTCAATGCAAGAGACACCGCTTTCTGACCACCGGCGGAAAGCAGGACGTGGAATGAGTGTGGTGCGTGCAAAGGGTCTTGTACCAGCCCCGTAATCCCTTTGACCGTCTGCGTCGCTAGCATCGACCAGCGAAAGGGAGGCGAAGGCGGTTTTCTTGTGCATCGGAGCACTCGCTACTTAAGACGACACCGCCGAATTCGCCCTAAACCCCTTTCCATCCGCAATCCATCGCTTTTATGTGGTTCCCGGTTCGCTTCGCCTGCCAGAAGACGTCGGTCCGGTCGAGGGACCGACCGATGCGGTTCCGTACCTTTCCGCTGCCTCGCTTTCTTTTCCCTATCTTTTCCGGCTGCTTTCTTTTCTGACCGCTCCCTTGCTTCCTTGGCCATCTTTTCTTCTTCCACAGCAGCACTTTCTTGCTTTTCGGTCCGGAAAAATATTCCTTCGAGCGCTAGGGGAGGGGGCTTATGCAGACAAACGAGTGGGATTTCTTGCCTTGGCTTCCAAGAGCGACGGCTCCAGTTGTACCAAACTTTTGTCCGCTCCGACCGGAGCGAATGAAGAAAAAGGGCACCCAGTGGTTATGCCGTTTGACAAAGAAAACTCATCGTCCGGATCTTCATTTTCAGTTCATTCCGGTCCCGCTGGACGGTTGCGCTGTCTCCGGTTGACGTTCTCTGCTCCTTCGCTAACCCAACTCCAGCCCTCCAGCCCATGCCTCAGGAGCATTTGCAGGAGAGCAGGCGAACCAAAGCGGAAAAAGGGAGCCGATGGATAAACTGGAGTAGAGGGGCGGGAATGGGTCTGGCCGGGCACGCCATTTTGGCCAGCGGTGGCCGACAGTGGCGGATGGTGAAAGAATGAGCCAACTTTTCGGTTTTCCAAGACGGACCCGTCTTCATGCAGGGTTTCCTTTTTTCTCATCACCCTGCCCAATCTATTTTCCTTTGCAGTGCCCGAAGAAAAACTTCCCCGAAAAGCCGAAGCATGCGGAGGAGTAGATGCGGGGAGGTGAAAACGACTCTCTAGGATGTCCGGGGAGCTGAAAATCAATAATCAGAATAACATCGAACGGACAATAAGCGAGAAATATTTTTCATTAGAGCATTTCGAAGCGGCGCATTATTATTTCGCGTAAGGTGCTTGACGGTTTTAATCAGCCAGATACCTCATTACTACTAAGGGTCAACCTTGCCTTAGAAAAAAGTTTCAACCCCTGAAGTAATTATTCTTCATATTTGTCTTGAAATCTCATAAAGATCTTTGTCGGTTTGGATCAGAAAACAGTGTTCTGTACTTATTACGTTGCTTTGTTCTAGTCAAGAAGCCATTCCGGGTTCTAAGATGTATAAGAAGCGAATCCCTACAGTCTCTTGTAGAAATTTCACTCAATGTAATACCGTTTGGCTCGAATTTGGATTAAACACATGAGAGCCTTCTTGAAACAGCAATTCAAACGCGGCTTCATTCATCCATTAAAACGGAGCAATTTCCAATGCAATACTGTTGGCGCGGAAAAAGAATCGACGTGGGCCATTATTATTTTGTTTGCCAGCAGCGAAAAATTTGATGTGTTTTCCTCGCACTCGGTTGCGTTGGACCCTTCGTCAACCGTCTGGGATGAAAATCATATCATGTTTCGGTCGAAATAGCATCATACAGGGCCGCAGACGCATAACTGGCATCAGAAACCCTTTTCCTGGTAGTTTGATTTTCAAATTAAAAAAAAACACCCACACATTCACAACTTCTCCGTGAAAACCTTCATAGGCGATGAAGAACAGGGGGGAGGGGGATCTACCGTGTGGCGATTTGCACAGAAAAATATCCTCCAGTATCGAACGAGTAGAGCAGAGAAGTAGCGAAAAAGGAAACGAAAATCAGCAAAGTACACTCTGCCGATCCATGTCTGCCCGAATTGGCAAAATCGAGTTTCCGCTCCGGGGGCGAATTGAGGAAATTACTTAAAAATTATTTTCATTATTATTTCACCTTTTTTTTTTTGGGTTCTCCGCATCAATTTTCCCGGCGAAAAGCGGGCCCTCGGTGGTGTGCTCGCTCTCCGGTGGCCGAAAGGAACATCCTCGTCCTTCGCCACGTTCGATCATGGTTGGAAATATTCGGTTGAACTTTTCCTACACTTCCAGCGGCAGCCACCTTTCCGTGTGTCGCTGTTCTTTCCACCTCACCCGTCAGCACTTATCCCCAGCCGGGCGGACTCTACACGAAATTCCATTTCACGGCCCCAGAGTGGAGGGCATTTTTCGTACCCCGTAGTCTAGCCGAAGGCCCCCATCCCAGGCACTAGGAAGCAAAAAGAAAACCGAAACCTTTTGCAAAAGAATTTGGCTCCTTTTTCCCTTTGCTTTCCCTGGGCGACACCATCTGGGACTCTTGCGCCCCTTCCCGGGGTGTTCGGACCAAAACCGGTTTCTTTTTGGGACAGGAAGGCAGGCTTCGGCGGAAGGCGGAGGAGGGCGAAGATCAACCGAAAAACCTTTCAACCGGGGAGAAGTCTTGCCCGCCTTAGGTCGATGTCTTGTGATGTGGGATGTTGGAGGCTGGAAAGGGGGTGGAAGGATGTTTGCCGCTGCTTCTAAGCTTCGATTTCTACTTCGTTCGCTCCGTCGTCGTCGTCGTCGTCGTCGTAGGATGCTTCTACACAGTCCTTTCTCCCTTCGATCTTCAACGAGGCGAAGATGACTACACACACTCGCCCCCACGCTTGCTTGTGCAGACACACACACACACACACATACACCCACAGAAATGGGAGGGGAACCACCCAAGAAACTCTCAAGAATGAGCCACGAACTCCAGCCTCCGGAACCGCAGGTCCTTCCCGTTCGACCGTTCACCTCTCCGCCGTTGAGGATCGTTGGCGATGGGTTTCGAGTTTGATTTTCTCCTCCTCCGCGTTTCAGAGAAGAAGGAGGGACAGGAGGGGGGTTGAAGCTGAGCGTAAACGGAAACAAGCACCCATTCCAGCTTCCCGCGCTGAGCGAAGACATTTTCCAACCCGCCCGGCAGGATTTGCAGTGTCGGTATGTACTGCTTGCTAAATAAGACCGGGCAGAATTTTCTCCCACTCGCAGTGGCCCTGCTTCCCGAGCCGAACCGGTCCCTACAGCCCTTCGCTTGACTCCACTGCCCTTTCCCATTTCCTTCCCAACCCATCGACACCCAAGGCAAGGATGTCCCTTCGACAACTGCCACACCGCTCCACCCGCCCCTATCGCTTTCCCAAGACGTTGGGACACCGAAGACAGCGACGTGGAGTGAGGCATCTTATTCGCTTCCTTAAGACATCCCGAAAAGGGGTTATGTACTCGACGACCGGGGGAGACCAGCGCAGAGTAGCGGGACGACGTGAAGGTGAAGGTGCGCGTAATATTTCTCCGCCCTGGATGCTTGGGCAAAGGGGGGGGGGGGGGGGGGGAGAGGGAAAGGTTTTGGCTGAAGCTGACAGTGCTCTACTGCCACCGACGATGGGCTCATGTTGCCCACCCTCATGTTAAAGCTGAAGAAACTGCCGTTGTGCCCCTTGCTTAGCTGTACGGTACCGGTACCAGGGTTTCCCTGGACCATTTTCCGGTAATAGCTGGAGTTTAATTGAACATCCAGATCCGGGCGGAGACCGGCTTCCGCTGTCTCCGTTTCTTCTTCCGACGGGGGCTACCGAGCGGGAGCGGAAAAAAAAGGAAACGCAGGGCCAACCCATCGACACACAAGAAGAAAAGTGCACCGTTTTCGACGGAAATGCCACCGGGAAGCGAAGGTTTAAACCCGAAGGGATCCTGCAGACAAGCCGTTTTGGCCAGCTCGGCAAAAATAACTGATGGAACACTTGCCTCGAAGACGCTCCCCTCTACCCACAGATTGCTTCGCAAAGTTTGTGCCCCGAAGAAAATAAGTGCTTCTGCTGGCGGAAACGAAAGATGAATTAGGGAAATATGAGTTGCCGGTTGCATTCATCCATAAAACGAATTTAGACATATGGCATCAACCTTAGATTTAAGCAAATGTGTTATTTCTTAAAATGTCCAAGCAAGCAAGCAAGTCGATTTACAAAGATTGAGAATTTTTGAAAATACTTGATTGCTATTCCGTTTTACATTTGAATGGTTTCGAGCTCATTCATGACAAGCTCTTTCTTAATTTAGAAATACATTCATTATCGCTTGCGAACGCAAAAGAAAAGGTCAATTAGTATCAATTGAGGACCGGTTGGGGAAATTGTCGGTCAGCAAAGGTCTACACATTGTTGACGCCCGTGTCAACATGCTGTCAAAAGACCAACAGACCGTTTCGCCTTTCAACACTAAATGTTTTCGTTCCTTCCCATAAGTAATTGGTACGAGTACTGAAGTTGAATGTTGCTTTGAAGTACTTTTGTTTGTACGTTATTTGCTTCATGACAGGATTGAGGACACCTACTTAAAAAATGGATGGCATTTGATTGTCAAATTTTTCTTTAAAGGTACTATCCTACGACTTTCTAAAAATAACGCCATGTTTAACTTCGATCATCAACAATTTGCCTCGGTTAAGAAAACGTTAAAAGTTGATTTATGGGCTTTAGAAGTTGGCCAAAACCTACAGTCACCCCTTATTTTCCACTTGATTGCCGACCGTCCGACCCGTCCCAATCGATTTCAGGGGGAGAAAATCATCGCTTCCGCCATTTCACACATCTCAACACATTAACCATGCGTCACGGCTTTGAGGTGGGATTAATTGGCACCAAACTGCTCGGCCGGTGCTCCGGAGAGACCGCCCAACACCCTGCACAACCATTGCAAGCACACACACACGCACAGAAATATCTTGAGGGGCGCGAAATCACGCTGGCCTCCGGGGGCAAATGCGATTGGCGGTGTCAAAGTTTCCCTCTACCTGGTTCGACCCGCGGCTGACCCTCTTTTTCTTCGCAAACCACGGAAAGCAAGATCTTAAAGTGTCCCAGAGCTGTACGGGCCCGGTTTCGGCAAAAGGGTCATGGCAGAGGTCTTCTACGAAGGAGGTACGCATCGGCGCAGGTAAATGATTCCTGACCTGTTGGAAAAACGACGCAAAAGAAAATGGTTGCCAATATCAGGCGTAAACCAACCCATAATTGATACCCAGCTTTACCCAACTACTTTATGCTTTATGTTACTTTCGTGAAAAGGAGTCGGATGAAACCTGCAGATTATATAATTAAGCGTTTATTTAAATATATGAAAAGTTTGTAGTAAAGGTTAAATTAAATTAGTATTGATTACTTGAGTACAAATAATAATTGGTAACTGTAAATTAATCTTAAAGCAATATGTGTAAAATATAACATGATTTGTAATGTAAAATTATAGAATCAATAATTAATAAGTAAACAACTCAACATTAAACTCGGTTGGTATGGATGCATTTTTGTAAGCGAACTGCTCCTGGTTCTCCTTAAGAGAAACACTTGACCTGAAAATATGCATCCAGATGTTTTACACATAATTTGAAACAGGATCATAGGCCAAACATTGAGATGATCTTTATAGTGGTGTAAGACGCCATTGGTTTCTTCAAATTCGTCATTATTTCGCTATCTAAATGTTTTTTACCATTGAAATACCTCGAAGACCAAAGAAACCTTTAGTTCGATCGTTCGCAGTTGAAGCTTATAAGATTGATCACTGTTTGGCTTCCGAAACAGGTTGCCGGATTGTTTCAATTGTTGTAGAACTTCTGCATACTAAAATACCCATAGAAGTAGTAGAACAGACTCACCATGTTCAACGCATCGTCGTCCTGCAGCCCGAAGCTTCTGGTGACATCCAAGTACGTCGAAGTGATGGGTTTCGCCTGGTTACGTTCCCCAGTACCACTCACACCACCACCACCACCTCCGGAATCGCGACAGTCTTTTTCACTACAATTATTGTTCAAGCCAACGCGCGACTGACCTTCACTTACGCGACGCATCATCGTTTGCGCCTGGGCAACACAACCACCGTCGCCACTGCGTCCGTTAGCCACTTCACTCACTGCACCACGTCCTTGGCGAAAGAAACCGCCCGAATCATCGACCGTCTTCACATCCTTCTTTGCCGGAACACCGAACGCGGTGCAGTTTCTCATGCCTGAACCCTGGGCAGATCGCACCGGGACCAACTCCTTCCGCGCGCCGTTGTGCTTCACGTTTTGGTAGAAGTTCTTCAGCAGCTCGTAGTACGCCAGCGACGAGTAGCTCCGGTCGCTGCGCCGCTCGCTTCCACACGATCGATCGCCCTTTTCCGTTGCTGCTGCTCCCGCTGACACTGGCGAGACCCGGCTGCCCTGGGTCAGTCTTGATGATTCATCTCTCCGCAGCAACTCATCTGGCTCACGATCGGCTCCTGTTGATTCCTCAGGTTTCAAGTCCGGCCGGGTCGCCGGGTAAATCTTCGTCGTCAGCTTGGAGCACTGGCCGCACAGCGAGAGAAACTTCGTGACGGCCTCCCTCGGCAGGAAGGCGTACGTCTCGGTGATCTGAGAATGGCACCACCAACGAATGAAGTGAGTGTGGTTTCAAGGACTCGTTCGGCCAAGTTCTCTGCTTCGGTTGACTTACCGTCCGGTAGGTTCGCTTTTGGCCAGCGTGTCTGCTGGCGCGGCTTCCCAACGACACGTGCACGCCGTAGATGATGTCGAAGAAGTTTTCCACCACTGCCACCTTCTTGTACGGCTGGCCCGGTTCCTTTACGGGGAAAACCGATCAAAACAAAATGATTATCGCTTGTTCTGTGTGGCAGACAAAACTGGGAAGCGGGGGTGCTTACCAAGCCTCCACTGGGCGCGTACAGCATGCAACCATCGTTTTCGGGAATGTTCTGATGTGTGAAGATGTCCTGGAAGTTTCCCGGCTTGGATGTTGTGAAACCTGCGGAGAAGTTATTTAGTACGAAGGCGATAAAAGAATCGTTCTTTTGATAAAACAAAATTTTTATGATTCACTAATACTGTTATACTGATCGCATTCGAGCAACGAACGAAAATATGGTTTAAATCATAATCGTGGACTTCAATTCAAAAATATTTTCACATATAAAATAAATAAAATGAATAAATATTTACACCGTTTTCGACGCCATCTAAACAGTTGGTTGTTGCTCTTAATCAACCACCAACTGTAATCACACATTCACCACGTAACTCAACTTCTGGTGCTCAACTGTACATTTCCGAAATGTATCTGCACTTTCACCAACTCCAACTAAACATAGAGTTTATCATGTCGGATTGGTTACTCAGATCGGATAGGATCGGATATCACATGTGAGAAAATACGATATGTAAACATGATTTTCTGTGTTTTACGGTTGTATAATATTTTCCTAGTCATAATTGCATAATTTTCACGATTCAATACTGAAAAGACAAAATTTCTTGCCATTTGAAAAGTGCGGCGGTGAAGAATCGAACCAGCGTCGTGTAAACGTGTTTAGTTGGAGTTGGTGAAAGTACAGATACAGTTTGGGAATGTACACTTAAGCACTAGAAGTTGAGTTGCGTGGTGAATGTGTGCTTACAGTTGGTACCTGATTAGAAGCAACAACCAGCTGTTTAGATAGCGTCGAAAACGGTGTATTCACACTACAACGATTTTTTATCAGTTAGTCAGCTTTACATATGGTCTTGGATGATGTCACTTGGGAGCGTCGAATTTATTGAGATAATCAGCTATAACTTTGACGTAAATTGGCTAACTGATGAAGAGTAGGGAAATAATAGAAAGCTATAAAAGATATTACTGTTGCGAACTTAGATTCGTAACAACGATATCATCCGGATCGTATTTTTATGCCATATGAAACATTCTGTTATATTGCTCGAGTTCTACTAAATGTAAAACAATACGATGTGTCGAAAACTGGATATCTTTGCTTCTTTTAATTTGTTTTTCTTTTAAATTACAAAATATAGGTTCCACAGGTAAAAGATACGAGGTGCGGGATAGCCGAACGCGTACGCCGGCACTAATGATGGCGTGGGTTCGACCACTAGGCACCCCTGGACGAAGGATTGACTATCCACGAAATTCTAAGGAGAAAAAATCTCGTAAGCCCTTAATTTGGACCATAAAAATAAAAATTAGTCATTCACGAGTCCAATAATTTCATTTAAATAAATTATGATAAATATATGATCGTAGTTGGATTAAACACAAACCGCAAAATTGGGGGCAACTCAATTTAAACAAAACTTACCCTTCGTCTTCACCCAGAACCGAAACTTCGAACTGTCCGGATTGTTCATCTCGAGCCCTCGGAGCGTTTTGATGATACGTGCCTGCTTCTTCAGCGTGATCGTTTTCGTCTTCGCCCGGTCGCCGTACGTCCGGATGACCCACGGTTGGAAAATCTGCCCCCACACGAAAAAAGGTGTAGCGTAGATGCGGGGACACCAATACCAAATACCGTCCCGCGGAAGGTGAAGACGACCGTGGGAAAGAAAAGGAAGGCACAAGAAAAACAAAACAACGTGTTATCAAAAGGGCATGAATGAATGAATGCGAGTGCACAATGAATGAATTTAACAAGTTCATGGTTCAGTTTGTGGTTTTTGACGTGAAATGCGATACGAATGAGTGCCCGCTTGGAAACCGGAAGGACACTGGTCGGAAGGTGGCAAAGAGGGAGTAGGGCAGTACATACGAGCACACCACGCCACAACGCGCGGCAATGACGAAAAAGGATATTCGGTGAGTCAAAAAGGAAAAACGTGAGAAAAATTTGTTCGTAAAATGAGGAAAACTCTTTTATGCTGACATTGACAAGAGAGACAAGTTGTCGAGAGAAACAGTTAGAAAGGCGAAGCTCCACGGATCAGTGCACGTTTAAGGTTCTTAGTTGGAACAGAACAAAGAGACTTTGGGAGAGTTGTGGGAGAGAGTGCGAGAGACGCACTGTGAATGAGAGAGAGAGGACACAATCTCAGAAAAACCACAAATAGTCGTTTGCGGGTTTAGAAAAGCGCACCGAGCCATGGAAAAACCGTGCGGAGTGTGCGAAACGAGCGGTTGGTGGGAAAAACTGTCTATTTACTTCAAACATCTGGTCACGTGTGTAGTCGTATTTTGGTCGCTTGTGACGTAGCTGCTGCTGCTGCTGCTGCTGCTGATGGTAGTCGTCTGGATGCTGCTGGTGTTGGTGTTGGTGGCGCGATTGTTGCCGTGGTGGCGCATTCAAATCAGCTGTTCCGTCGAATGGCTGCGATTTTTCATCGTTTTTCTCGTACGCCACCGCACACACACTACCGGCACGGCCAGAAGGGCGCTCGTCCGCTAGTGTCGCTCGTCCTGTCGCGTCTTTTCCCTTCGGGAGTTGAATGGCCCCAACAGTGACCGGAAGCGGCTGACTTGTGGCACGGTCGGAAATCCGCACGTCACTCTCCTTTGCTTCTTCGTCTGTGTCGTCCTCGTCGACATCCTTCGAGTGGCTTTCGTCGTCCTCCACGTCGTCCAGGCCGTCCTCGTCATCGTCCATGTCATCCTCCCCGTCGTCTTCGTCCTCGTCCGTCGTCGTGTCGCTCCGACCGTGCCGGGAAGTGTGTGGAAGACGGCTGCGCCGGGTTGAAGCGAACGCCCGGAAGGATTCGCTCACATCGCGTCCAAGCCTGCTGACCTTGGCCGCCACCACGGCCAAGGACGAAGTGGTCGACGAGCTCGAGGAGGATGACCGCGCTAGGGAGCACGATCGGCGGCGCTTTCGTTTGCGCGACAAGCCTCCAAACCCGGCCAGTTCCTTCCGGTCCGGCTCGGGTAGAACGCCTTCCTCTAGCTGCGATCTGCTTTCTTCTTCACTTCGCTCGCACTCACCAAGTGTTGCCGGTGTGCGTCGCACGTCCGGGGCCTCAAAGGTGTGCAAAGAAGTTGGGTTTTGAGACTCCATGCTGCACTAGAAATCGATTACGCTCAGAGCAATCGTCAAGCTATGCCTAGTGGTTGCAACCAAACTCTCAAACGAAATAAACAACCAAAACTAACACGATTCACACGTCTAACAAAAACTAACCAGAAGGAACGATTCTAACATACGCAAACGCTTGCCAAATGAGACAAGAAAAACCAGCACAGCAATAACAAGCCCACGCAAAGAACTACGCAATCACCGTCCAAATGGAAACACGAACAAACAGCACATGCAAAATTAATCAATATCAAACAACAAACAAACTGCTCTGCAAACAAACACCCAATAACCGGATGCACCAAAATTATCAAACATAACACACACTCGAGAACACGGCTAATGAAAACTATTGAACAAGGTAAACGGCTGGTAATGAAACGGGGGAAAGAAAGTTGGAACGAAATCGCTATGTTGCGTTTGCCACCGAGGAGCCTCTGTTCACCGAACGGCACCAGAATGGAAACTGTGCCCGCCTGATCATCGAACCGATCGGTGGCGGAAAAACGCCGATCCCGAAAATCATCCCCCGGGAAGACGACGAACGGGTTCCGCTCGGTGATCCTTGCTGCTGGGAGAAACGAGGGCAAAGAAGGGAGAATGCAAACCGGAGCCAAGTTGGAGGGAGACAGCGGAAGAATGCACTTTGCCACAGGCTTCGGGAGGAGGGAGACTGGACAAAACGCCGCACGGACCCTTCCAGTTTTGGACGTATTTCGACAAGGACGATTTCGGCCAAGGAGGCATTTCTGTGCTGCCGAAAAAAAAATCCTGCAAGCTGATTGGCCAAGACCGTAGAAGAAGAAACACCGTGCAACGCGAATCCTTCCCGGACGTTGGTAAGACAGGGACAGGGAGGCAGCAAACGGCGCCGAGAAACGTCCTGAAAGCCCTTACCATCAAATTCGTCATCAAAATCGCCTATTTGCATGTGTGAGCTGCGCGTTTGTATCGGTTTGCAACATGAAGGGTTTCGATTTTTCTGTTAATTTTTTTTCTTTTCAATTTGTGTTTATTACTCAAAACAATCCTTTTATGAACTACATCGTTCCTACTTAAATTCACAAGGAATAGTAAATCTTTATCAGGACCGCAGAGAGTCCTAGAATAAATAGAAGCAATCAACTCGTTATTTCTTAAATAAGCTTTAAAGATAATCTGTAACTAGACAATTTGTAAGCCTTATCAGACTATTTCATGCACTATTCTTGGACAACTAACGACAATTTAGAAGTCTAAACGTCTATTCGAACTACCAAAAAACTTAGGGATCTCTTGCAACGTCTTGTCGGGTCTTGTTGGTGTAGCATGAAGTTTTACTTCGTTTTGGATCTGGGTGACAAAGTGTATTTTGATAAGTTTGAACCGGTTTGAACTTATTTTTTAAACACAAAATAATCTTGATGAATAATTTAATCGTTTTTTTTTTTTTTTTGCAGAATGGGTTGAGGAGAAGGATGAACCATGAGCTGGCTGAGCTGTTTGGCGATCCGGATATCCTAACGGTGGCGAAAGCGGGAAGGATCCGCTGTTTGGGGCATGTCATGAGGATGCAGGACTCATGTCCCACCAAGGAGACACTCGTCAGCGACCCGCTTGGCACGAGGCGCAGAGGAGCACAGCGAGCCCGTTGGCTGGACAACGTGGAGCAGGACCTGCGTAACATCGGATGTCACCGGGGATGGAGAGCGGCAACCACGGACCGAGCAACCTGGACAATGATAGGCGACCAGGTCATGTCAGCATGACATGCTCAACTATGAGTGGGCCAGGAAAGAAGAAGAGGATGTATTTTATTAAGCCATGAAATGTTTTACTAGCATATTATCGTTTAATTACATTTAGTACCTCTACTTTCCTGTTTTTAATGCATCGAATTTGATTTAAAATTTAGTTTTTATTTATTTCTTTACATTCAAATAAATGTTTCAGTTAATTGATACTGGGAAATGCTTACTGTGGTTGTACAGTTGATGACTGTTACATCAACACATGCCATGAGCGCGGAAAAACTACCAGTTGCGCAACTCCACTCGGAACACGTGGCAGCAGGCACCAAAACTTGGAGATGGACATGCACGAGTCGCTCTCACGTATTCCGCAGTCAGGTAAGTTTTTCTTGTTCTTCTTCACAGCACAAATCATCTCTTTCCTTTCCTGTCGAAAACACAAGCCACGGCATAGAAAAACTAAAAGAAAAACACTGTACAATTGCTCTTTCTCTTTCATGATGAGGAAATTTGTATATTTTCCTTCTAGTTTTCCATTAAGTCGAGGGAATCAGGCATCGCCGAACATAATAGCGAACGAAAGTGAATACGATTGAGCAAGGGTCTTCGACGTCGCAGGCCAATGATGGGACGAGGAAAATTCGGCAAGAGTCCTTCTTAACCTTTTTTTCGTACATTTTGGCATACAACAGTGAAGTCGCTACCTGAAGAGACCGTTTCTGGATGGTAGGGTTCAACGTCGGTTACGTACGCCGATCGCAAGAGGAGGTCCTTCGCTGGCTTCGAGGTAAAGGACGTGTGTTCCGTCGAAAGGATTCCTACAAATTCGGGACAGCCCTTACAGGGTCAACCGATACGAAGATTTTGGCGTACGTCCTTTCCAACAAAATGTCGGCACAAGGCGATCAGGAAAAAAGTTAAAATCGCATTTGTGTGGTATATTCTGCGATAAGAATGATGGCAGCAACATCTCTGCCGTCTACTGTCCGACCGGAGAAAATCGTCCTGCTTTTGGCGGCCTGGCCAGCACAACTCTCGGCGTGAACAGATGCTTCATGGAAAAGATGAAAAGAGCGCCAGTGAGGCCCGAAAAATTGTAAAACTGGTTCAACAGGTTAGTGGCTTCAGCATCCAGCCGAAAATGCATTCCTAAACTCCTCTTCCAACGTTGCGTTTTGACCAACCGGTTCCGGAGAAGACGCACGGACACTGATCTCGAAGACTTGGTTCCGGTGTCCGAAGATGATGTACGACGATGTAATGTTAGTCAACCGGGCGGCCGAAAATGTCAAGAAGACAGGGAGAATAGGAGAAGGATCGAATGTGTGTGTGTGTAGCTGTGCTGATCCTGCCGGACATCTTCGAACCGGATGAGAACCGGGTGAGCAATGAGATGTCGTGACCTCGGAGGAAACGAGGAAATCAACCGGAGACAGCATCCACACCATCCTCGGTATAACTGACTATTTCGGGTTATCGGTAACGGGTTTTCTCCCGGCTTTAGTTCCGGATCGGGCACTTCGTCTCACCCCCGTCCCTAGGAGCACTTCCGTGCAACAATGGTCCGAACATTCCCGCACGACGCCACCGCCGCTCGGCTGCTTGCAGATGCGTTTGTTGTTTAAAATTTAAATCACCGTTCCCCACCGGCTTGAGGGCTTCTCTTGCGGGCAACATTATCGGCCGGGTGCGGATTGGGAAGATTTCACGGTCTGCTGCCACGTATCGATGGTTGTTCAATGGATTTGTTCCCGGTGGCTCAACGGAACGGACCGGTTGTACGAGGCATCCGATGTGACCGGTTTTTGTAAGAGAAATGACCTCTTCCGAGAAGATACGGAGTAGAGTTTTTCCCTCTTTTGGAAGAATGCGAAATATTGTGTTTCAAAACATAAATCGATTAATCTATCTACTTTGACAATTGCAGCATTGTTTGAACATGTTTTTAATCTTGTAATTTTTTCTTGAATTATTTTAATTTATGTTATTTTTGTCATATGAATAGTTTGAAAATATTATGTTTTTATCAGCTTGAGTTGATTTTAATCTTGTATTTTTGCTAAATAGTGACACAATTTTTGAAAAATACGTTCCAAATTCATAACACTCAACACACAGCATATGACATAATATTACGAGCTGTGTTTCAAAACAATTTTTTTATTTTGTAAAATTGTATATATTTTATTTAAACCTATTTTAAACATTTTCTTATTAAATCGAACTTAAGGTTACAGAGTTAATGAATTGGAAATATGGCGCTAAATTGAATGGATTTAATGAATTTTTATCATTAAAATTGCCCTAAACCGTATCATGGACCTAAACAATTACCCAAACTTAATTTATCCATGTTTCCGAATGAAATCATTCTTTAATTATTCTGCTTGTAAAGTCATTGAATGGTTTTACTAGACATTTGCCGGCCAACGTCCGGTTTCAAGTTAAAAGAAATTAAAGTCCCAGTACAGTACAGTCCTTTCCGACAGATAAGATCGCCATGTCATTTACTGGCCATGAAATTTGCCGTTACAACCCGTTTGAATGGTTATGCAAATCAAATTTTCCCATTAAGGACAAATTCTGCTGGTCGAAAAAAATCGAAACACCGTGTGAAATGATCAACGTTAGTCTCGTAGCTCGTTGTGCTCACACAAAAAATCATCCCATCCTCGGCTTTAGAGAAGCTGCTCCCAAAATTCTGGATGAATGTTGGAGAAGCCGAAAAAAAAGGATTCGAACACCCAATTTGCGAGGAAAAAGTGCGGGAAACTAAAAAATCTCTCCTAAAGAACGTTAACGGGGTGCCGTCGACGGGCAAAGTTCATCAACGGGAAAGAATAGGAGAATCCGAAAGGAAACATGCAAGCCTAGAACAAGATCCGACGACCAGATGAAGAATGTCATCTCGCATCTCGCTGGACATCCGAGTGGACGGCAAAAACGAGTTTCCGCTTCCACTGGACCAACGAGGCAACCGACCCACAAACGCCCGATTTTCGGAGTTCGCACGAAAAAATTAATAACACCAGCAGCTTTTCGGCGACTGGTTTTCATCTCGCCCGGTTTCGGTTTGTTTTTAAGACCGAAGGTTTTCCCCCAATTCTTCGGGACACTGCGCTGCGTGAAAGGCGCGCGGAACTTTCTCACAGAATCAACTCTTTCTCGGCAGCCAACTGCTTGCCATCCGGAGATCTGCCGCATCTTCTTGCCCGAGAGCTCGCATCGGGGAGGAACGAAAGAGATGGCAGGGGAAAAAATGACCAACCGAAATAGGGGAACTGGATTCTGCGACAGTCCGGCCAAAAGTACCGAAAGCCCCGAAAGGTCCAGGTCGAAGGGCCAACGTCCAGCGTCCTGCAGAACTTCTCAACATCCTTTGGCGCGCTGTACCAACCCATGCAGTCAGCATCCTCTCACCGCATCTTCGTTGCTCGCGTTCCCGTTTGTGTTTGGTCCCCTTGCCCAAAACAACAAAAAATAACCGAACAGGAGAGTCCAAAAATCCTGACCATTGGACAAGGGAAGGCGCCCACCTTGCTTGGTACGCTCAAAGTTGCACCCCTTCTAAGGATATTTGGTTCCTCGCAATCATCATCATCATCACCACCATCATTTTCCTCATTGTCGTCGAGGGAATGTCGTGGTAGTTCTACAGCACAACCACACTGGCACGCACGGACACACATAACACCGAAAGCTAACCACCGGTGAAGCATCCTGCAAGGACCTCGAAGAGGGCTCGGCACGGTTCGGCCTCGTAATCAAATGGGGTGCGCCTGTACTTCCGCACATTCGATGGTCTTGTTTGAAGTTTGGCGCTTTCACATGAAGGACAAGATGCGTCAGCGAGAATTGGACGGCGTAGCAAAAAAACAAAGTGTCGTGCAAAAACTGATGGATCCACCGATCAGTTCGGTTGACGTACCTGGGAGAATGTCCCAACTTGCATAGAGCATCGAGCTGAGAGTGATAAAAAGAAAAATGTGCCACCCTCTACAACAACGACCGCTGCAAAGCAATTTTAGATTTTCCACACACAAACAATCATTTCGCTGAAGACTGTTACAGTATTTAAATTCCGAATTGAACTACTTTTTACAATTTTGGAGAAGGAGGAGGTCCTTTAGTAACATGACAACCCTGTGCAAGATTCATGTTGGTTCAACTAGCAGATTAAAAGACAAAATAATTTATTCATTCACAAAAATGTTAAGCTCTTGTAAATGATCTTGAAGCCTCAGCCATAACACCAAAATAGTTCTTTTGTGTGTTTTGTTCTCGTACTATTTACTTTAATATATTATTTATGAAAGATAAGTTCTTCTAATTTTTTCAATTTTTTCTTTAAGTTCATCGTATTCACTTCATCGATAAAATTGAAAAAGCACCTGAAATATGTCAGCGCAGTTTTTGCAACATTTCAATACCTTATAGTGAAATGTTTCATTTGCAAATTGCGGGGACAGAAACCGGTTAAGTGAGACCAAATCCGGTTCGTGAGGGCCGACCGTTTCACTCCGGAATCGGTTCTTATCGGTTCAGCGATGGATCGATAAAAACGATAAATGAAGCCAATTTTCGCCGATTTGCAGTTTTTTGTCACGTTCATTCATCACGTGTTGATTGTTTATTATTTTTCAGAAATATTTCCGCCACCCCCACAGTTAGACTTGCGACTTCGTTCTGTAATATCTTTGGATTGAAAGATCGTATAACTCGAAATTTTTTTTAAATGCCTCAAGTAATGTGTTTTGAATAGTTTGATCGAGAAAAAAAAATTGCAAAAACAAATCCGCAATTTTTAGATTTTACCCCTTACATTACGGTTTGCATTTTTCTTAACCTTATTATTTCGTTTATCTTTTTTTTTATAAAAAAAAAAAATCTCTAGTTATTACAAACGTTATTGTCTAAGTTAATCGTTCTGTATTAGTTGTAAGTTGTAAAACATTCCCGGGTAGGCGTTCATAGACGAAAGGTTAAAAAAATACGCTACTGTTGATCAGTTCGTTAAAATGGTTTCGAGTCCAAAACTGGAAAAATCGTTTTACAACCGTTATTGGTACTTATTTGCTTCCGAGCCGCCATCGGGATGAGTTCGCCACACTTATTTAATTGATTGTTTATCGATTTACAATTTTGCATGCTACACAGGATCTCGTAGGCTTCCTTACCAAAGAGATAATGTCTATGGTGAATGTTCGGTCTCATCTATAATACTCTATATTATTTGTATTCTGTAACGATTTCAGTGAACATATTTTATATGTTTTCTTCTGTAAAGCATGACCATAAAGTTAAAACGCTGCTTTTTCGTTCTACGTTGGAGAGTTATTTTCTAAGGCCTAAAGGCATTGGATTCAATTTACTTCTAAGGATTTCGTATCCAGTATTCGTTGAAAATCAATTGGTCACAACATTATTTATTAGTCGCTTTAAACTTGGATGGTAGCGATGGAGTCCCTTGTGATTTTCTTGTTATCAAAATTCTCTCTGAAAATTGTTCTAGGTTCAGTTGTAGATCATAAAGTGGCGAATAGTCTCAAAATACGATAAGTACCCATGCCACACGCGATAGTGTAAATTTAAGATACAGATGGGCCGGATGACGAAGAGGAACGTTTAATTGGATTTAATAAGACCCCGGACAACCTAATGCATCGTTCGCCCGTTCGTTTATCCGTTTATTTTCAGACAACAAGGGTCAGATGTTTCCCGCCCGTTCACTGCTATGTGTTTAATTATATCCGATTGTGACACCCTGTGCGTGATAGAGTGCATATGCGGTGATGATGGGACCTTATCTGAAGATGGCGTGGAGATAAATAAAAACGACACGTTAAGATACACAGATTGACCAAAAAAAATGGACATTGTAAATTAACAATCTTTGAAGGGCTGTTAATAGATAGTCCATATGATAACAATCCTATTTTAGAAAACAATACAAATAAAACAATACTTACATGTTGCAATTCAATTCAAAAGATGCTGGGCAGTAAGAAATTAAATTGTTCCGTTTTCATGGATACAGCATGCATGCGAGAACACGCCAACAATCTTCGGCTCACTGTTTCTCTCCGGTGTTTGTCATCGCACTTCTCACTGGTTTCACCGATCACAGATCGCATCTCACGATCGTACCACGAACATTCGCTTTAAAGAAAAACACGGTTGGTCAGTGCGGCATGGTGCTAAGCGTATGTCTCCGCACGCGGTCGATACTGCAACGCGGTGCCATCCATGTGTACGTCCCCGATGTTCCCATGCATTCCAAACAACCCGCGCGACAGACGGGCGCCCAAAGCTTACGAGCGCCACCGCGAGAGGCAGCGAGAGCGTGCGAGAAGAACAAAAGCGCCATTGCGAGCGAGAGAATCCGAATGGAGGGCGTTGGCGTGTGGTGTTGGCAGCACGAAAGTCAGTTCGCGAGCGTCAGATGTCCAACGAGCGCGCCAGCGAGCGGAGGTGGGTTGTTGTTGTCGCGGTCGTGTCGTGTCGAGTGCGAGGAGCAAGCGACGAACCGTCGGGGGAAGACGGTGGGATCCGGGCAGCGTATTCGAATTGTTCGGGATGACACCGCGAGTGTGATCCAGTGTTTGTTGGTGTGAAGGTGCGACAACCTGAGATCGTGAAGTGAAAACGTAAAGGTGTGCGACGAAGGGTGCGAGAAAAGTAAAAGCCCTCAACCTTCTTAAGGTCCCCCCCCCCCCGTCGTTCCCAACAATTTGTAAAAAACCGTTTTGCCATGGCGCGTGGGCTAGCTGTATAGCTGTTCTCCCGGTGCACGTGTGTTCGTGTGGTCGTGACGGTAAAGCTGTGGCAAATTGTGCCATCGTGCCAGCAGCATTATTGCGGTACAGCGACGGTTCAGGTGTGTTGTTGCCCCCTTTGTACGCCGCACCCATCTTCATCGAAAGTGATAGCGTGAGATAACGCAAGCGCTCCGCCAGTGAGATGATAAACGGTTCGCAAACAATCAACGTGCTTATACTTCCACGCTTTGCATCCGACCAGCGGCCATTGCACACACAAAATCGATAAAATATCGTACCACGCACGAAATACAATAAAAAGCAGCAGCAACAAAGCGCAACAAGCGGGTGATTCATTGCAAAACCGCACTTGATAGTAAGCACAATCGTTTCTGCCGTGTGAGTTACAGTGATTGAATTACGAAAACGCCATGCGTAATGATCCATCATCTTGTGTGTGTGCGTCGCGCTGCGTGAACTTCATCATGGCGGGAGGAAAAACGACACTGCCCTTTCCAGTACCAATCCGATAGATTGCGTGAAAATTCCCGTGACGGGCGCCATTGGCTTACCCAACAAAGTTCATTGTTCCGTTCGTTTCGAAAGCAGCGCAAGCGGTGGAACCAAGCGGCCACTTCTCACCGGGTTCGTGGAAGCCCCGGAAAAATATATGTCCCTCTAACGAATACAGAAAACTTGTTTTGTGCCTCAGCCGTGTATGCTAACGGTGTGTCTGAAATGGAAACGTAGTTCCAAATAAAATCCATCCAAGTATAGCAATGCATGCGTTCTCATGGCAACGTTACACGCTAAACTTTTTCTGAACCGTAGCGTAGGAAAGGTTTAAACAAAGAAAATGGGAAAACAACTTACTATTACATCACCCCGTGGACGGCATTTCCTCCCCCGGTGAGCGGGGTTCAGAAAATCGAAGCAAAAATACTTTCCTCTTCTATGCCCGCGTTGAAGTCCAGTTAAAACGGCAGCAAACACAAAGCACGACGCGACGGTAGCACTGAGTCAGCGTGAAGGAAAGAGCCGCTGTAACGACGCGAACGTACAGCTAGCTCTTTTCTACAGGCTCCACCAACCAACACTACTTTAAGACCAAAACCTGTTTGACCAGCTTGGGGATGGTTTGTAATTTTTTTTTTTTGCTGTGTCTAAGCCCTCCCAAAGTGTGCTCGAGGGGGTTTGTACCGAAGAAATACCGATCGCCGCAACCGCCTTGCTTTTTCCTATGAGCGCTTGGAATCGCCTCAAGTCGCAGTCAGTGCTTCCATCATCTCGATCGGTTGCACCTTCAATACAACGCAAGCCGCCAGCGTTTACGGTCAAGAAGTCAGTGGCTGCCTCTCCGTTCCTTGCGCTTCTCTGTTTTTTTTTCTTTCTCTTGTTGCGCGAACCTTTTACGCTCTCGGGCCGAGAATCGAGACAACGATCGGCAGAGCAACCGAGAAGAGGGAATAAAAAAACACCCAGGCAAACCATGACAACACCGACGTTGAAACAACAAGAAAACCTGTCGACTTTCATGCTCCCATTCGGGTTCGCGGCTGGCGATCTTCTTACGGACTTCCTTTTCGGGACCTTTGCTAATGTTGGTGGCCTGGCTTTTGATCGTTCTTTTTTTTTTTTTGCCTTCTGTTAGCTTATGTTGCTTTTGGTTCCCTTTCGCCCACGATGTTCTTTAAAAAAGTACATCAGCGCAGGTACACGCAGCACCGCAGTCGATACGGCGAGCAGATAAACATAAATTTGGGAACAATGGTCCCTCGTGTGTGTGTGTGTGTGTGTGTGTGTGTGCTTTACCTAACGTACGGGGTGTTTGCTCTTTTCATAAGTGCACAGTTTTCTTTTTTCCTTCTACTCTGCTTACCTTCTAATGCCTTCGGAGTTCGTACATTTTCCTCCTTCCGTTGCTTCGGTTCAATTCTTTCTGGCACCTTTACTTCTTTGGTTAAGTGCTAGTTTTCTAATGGTTTTTTTTTATTCTTTTCGATATGCTTTCATCCCCGCGAACCATCCCCGATGCAATATTATTTTCAATCCATCGGTTTGCGTCTGCTTCGGCAACCGTTTTGTGAGCCCGGGTAGCAAATGTGTTGGGAAAATGACCGTCCACGAACTGTTGTTCCCCCTCGCTCACCACTTGTATGTTTGACGTTCAATTTGTAAGTTTTCACGTTAGTTAGTGGTTGCATTTCGGCCACTCCACGCATCATAGGGCAATGGTTCTATTCCGTTCGTTATGTGTGTGTTTTTTTTTCAATTCCAAAACCAGAAGGGAAAACCTTTCACATTAATGAACCTGCTGAAATTGTTCACCATCTTGCTTCCATTAGCTAAAAGAATTGTAGGTGCCTATACCAGTAATATTGAAAATAGGAAAACATTACCCCTATGTTTCTTTACAAATAATCTTAGACAGCAAAAACTCTTGGTCATGAGATATTGTCATGAAACTCAAATGTTTAATTTGTTTAGCCCTTTGCTTCATTTTCCATTCTTTTATTGTTCGGGAGTTCAATGTGTTGTTTCAACATTGTTGCCATTTCGAGGGCTTTCATTTGAAATACAACCATAAATTATGTTTGCATACTTTCGTTTCCGCCAGTGAATTTGTTTCCGGCAACAATGCACAGAACATGTGAACAAATAATTCCACGCATTGGGAAAAAGCGGAAGTAAAATCAACCGGATAAACAGTGGCTGTTAACAAAAAAAGAAATCAGCCTACCAGCCCTGCGGGGCTTCCTCAATAAATATTTACCATCTTCCGAGGCAATCGAAAACATACTGTCGCTTTCCCGTGTCCCCAATTCTACCGACCCCGTGTGCCGTTTTGAAAACTGACACCATTTGTCAACGAATCGAGTGACCAACGACTCGAAGAAGCAAAACAGGCATCAAAAACCCTTTGCCAAACAACCTACCGTAAGGTGCCGTTTGTCATCGGTTGTCGTTATCGTTGCGAAGCCATTCTGGGAATAGTTTTTGATCGGCGTACCGTCCTCGACAGATAACATCGTCGCTGAAGGTTACAGCGAGAAGGGACGGAGGGGGTTTTTTTTTTCCTGTACGTTGACGTTAACCCTTATCGGGAGGCCAATTTCGTTTCTTATCACATTGATAAGTGGTTTTACGAAACATCAAATCATCAGCCACCTCGCAGCAAACATACACTTGACCCGTTTAGATGCAAAAAATGCTCGATGAAAAAACTCCAATTATTTCACCAATTTATATCGTACCGGAAGGTAGGTTTGGTTTTGGGCTGGTCAGTATTTCGGGTTGGCTTTCGTTCGTTGATCGCTATCGAAAGAAAAACTGCTTGCTCTGCATTTTTTTTTTTTATGTCCTGTGGGATATTATTTAGAGAATGAACCAATAACCAACTTCCACTTCCACCGTCAAGCATAAGTCGATTTATATCAATTGAAACAACCCATGACGGTTAGTGAACGAAACTCAAAGACCTCGTAAACGACGAAACCGAAAGAGCACAAGAAATGAAGAAGCAAGAGCTCTTAAATTGTTGTTATTTTAACTCTTCCTGCTTAAATTTAAAGAGACGCCCGTTAATAGCAACTCCAGCTCGGAAATAACGTCGTGGGAAGATTCACATTAATCTGCCGCTGGTTGCTTTCACTCGCCGTGGGAATTAAATAAGACATTAAGAATTGAAAATTGCATCTTATGGCTGAAATCATGAAACAAAAATCATTCGGTGCAACTTGGAAGTTTTTCGATCACAAAAGCAACACTCCCAGCGCACCAAATCCGATTTGGTTCCGACGAGGGAAAGCGGGGGAAACGAAAACAACTGCCATAATCCATCCCACAGGCCCTTACTTCTGACGTGGATTCATTGCGCCAACGGTCACAGCCCAGTCCCAACCCATTAACCTTTGGCGTTCAATTGAATTAAAGCCCATCTTCGTGGAAGGAACCGAATGAGCGCTAAATTCATCATCGTTCGTCTCGTTGTTGCGCTTGTCGTCTTTTTGCTTCATTACTGCCCTTTTTCCCTGTGTTGTTGTTTTTGGTTCTGCTTGTGGCCAGCGTGTCACGGTGTCACGACCCAATTAATAAATCGTCATCGTTGACGAAGTGTGCGCGACGGCAGAATAAGTGCCCGGCCACCCTTTGGGCCACTTGCGCGATCGGTTGAGTCAGCAGCCACCGGCGGAATCGTGTCTAATTGCATTAAAGCCCCGTAACCTTCCAAACGGCCAACCGGGCCCGGCCTCAATTACGGATACTTGCGACATATTGGGGTTTGTTTGGAGGCGACACATGATCGCGCCAACCCGATCGCGACTCGCGCGCCTGCAGTGAGTAAGTGATTAACATTCTTATTTCTTTTCTCATCAGCAGCTTGTTCTAACGCGGAGAGTTTTGTAGATTACTCATCTAAGTGAGCGGTGTTTTTTTTTTCCGGAGCACCAATGAAATGAGAAGTGAGCAAACAGAAAAGTGACGTACTACCGTAAATCTCACCGAGCGTGGGATCAAGTGATCGTGGTGCGGAAGGTGAAGCCGAAATCGAGCGGAACACAAAAAAGGTTGTACGTCTCGGCAGTTTGTGACGTCGTTATCCGTCGCGTGCTTTATTGGTCTGCGTCTAATGAGCCCGCCGTCGTGAGGGAACCAGACAGGTGCCATCGTTACATCGAAGAAAGAAGCGAGTCCGCGAACCGAGAAGACCAGTCGGTGAATCATTTATCCACCCGGAGGCGTGTGTGAGTGAGAAGCAGAACGTGAGCAGGGCGTGCGAGCGAAAGGCAGCGACTACCCGTTGGTTTTGGTGGTGGTAGAAAAGCCTTCCCGGTGCGTCCGATCGGATGAGTCCGATGTGCGCCGCCCGTGCGTTCGGTTCCACAACTAAGTTGTGCCGCGGCTCCGGTTGGCGGTAGTATGAGGCCGCAGCAAGTGTGGTGGCAAGTGGCCAGGGCGGGCTGGCGGTGGCGGACACTGCCGGTTCTGCTTCTGGTGACGGTCGTCGCGTGGTCCGTGGTGGTTCCGACTGCCGGCCAGTACCATACGACGCGCGATCCGCGCTGGTACTCGCGCGAAGGTGATTTCAACTACAAAGTGCCCAATCCCGGTGATCCGGAGTATCGGTGAGTGCATGACGGTGTCCTCCGGCGTCTAGAGTAGTGTTTTACTGACTAGCGTTCGTGTTTGTGTAGAAACCGTGCTTATCAGTAACGGGCAGAAATCGTGTGCTAAGAAGTTTTTTTTTCAATTTCAAGATAGTCACGTACGTTATGATAGCAGAAAAGAGAACCGAGTCGTCGATCAGACAGCAACAAATTTGAAATATTTTTTTTTTACAGCAATATTTTCATTTTTATCAAAACTTTCACAACTTCAAGTGGATGGAAAAAAACAAATGGTAAAGGTTTGAATAATTGGCAAGTAGTGGTTTAAAATATAAAAGAAATTGGCAAAGTTAAAAAAAACATAATGTGAAGAGTGCAATTTTGAATTTCATAGTGCAGTACCCTAATCCATTCCATGTTGTATTGGTTAGTCATGTCAATTGTCAGTTGTATGCGCATTTCCCGGCATAAGAAATAATTTTTTCTTTCATAATCTAAAATGAATCTTAATAAGATTAAAACGCGCTTGGTTGCGCTATTCACTTTTATTTTAAAGCAATTTATGACTGAATACTGTGATTTAAAACTGAAAAGGATTATAAAATCAACATGCAATTTTGAAAGAATTCCTTCATTACCTATAAACAACTGCATGGACATAATCTAATCACAATCTGGACCAAAGTTTTAACGACAGTAATTCATTAGAGTAGGTGTAAATGCTGGTAAAAATATCAAATGTTGTGAAAATATTCAAGCAAATGCAAAAGAGTGAAAAAAAAACATTGAAAACAATTCCATTACAATAAGTAAAGGAAAATGAAAACGCCAAATTAATGCAAAATATACATCACGTCATCGTCTAATCTATTACTAATTGTGTACCGTGTGCTATGCTTGCAGAACCTACACCTTCAACAATCGTCGGTATGGCTACTATCAACCGAACGGATATGGCCAACAGTACCCGGGACAGAATCTTCCCGGCCAGTATCCGACAAACACCGGACTGGGGGACGATCGCTTCAAATACGATCCGGTAGGTAGCAACCATCATTGTGAACCACATTCCAAGTTTATTCATTTTGAAGCAACAATCAAGCGTTGTGCTGTTAGTTTGGTTACAATCATTTGACTTAATTTTCTCTGATTTAATATCAAAGACACAGCATAGTTTTGACGCGTTTTCATACGCATGCCTTGGGTACCCAACCTTAATCAATGCCACATGGCTTCACTTTCAACGCATGGATCATTATCTTTTCTACCCCATTGGGTGCGTTTCGCTTTCATCAAACATAACTTAATCGGATCTGCTGAGGTAATCTAACACCAAACTGACCTAAATACATACGCCGCCCGAGCGTCGGCCACACAAATTGATTATGATGAATCGAATGAAACGGTGGTTGGAAAAAGAAATTCACCACCCATGCGGGGTAAAGGAACCGGAGGAGCCAAGCATAATGAATTGCAGCATTTCATGCATCCATCCATCCATCCGGCGTTTGCGGTGCATAATTAACAAGCTCTGTGAGAAGATGTACATCAGGGTGCATGCATATGGGCACATGTGTTTTTCTCGGGCTGGATTTCGCTTTCTGGTGCATCGAGCCGCCAAACGACGGCGGATACCCCCTCGGCTACCGGCAGGCTCGCCTTGAGCCCTCCCTTCGGGGTGGCCTCGATTCGTTCATTCTTCTCCACAAACGGTGCCCATTGTGAGGCCGCACGAAACCGACTTGTCGTCGCTGCGTTTGGAGCGGTAATTATCGACACGGTGATCTCAAGTGCACCCTGCGGTGCAAGTGCATTCTGTTCGGAGCTGCACGTACGAGTCGATCTGTAGGTGATTTTGTTCGTTGCACGATTCGAAAGGGAAACTGCATCGCCGCGAACGCTTTAAAGCATTCTTGAGAGGATTAAGCTAACCACATCCGAAATGCCAATTACTATCACGTATGCATTCTTTGCATGAATAATGTATACTATTAAATTATACAATTCACTTCCGTATACTTTGAAATTCACTAAGTTGATTAGGACTACCTAATCTGTAAAAATTGATTTTAAAAACAACTCAAGCTTTAAAATAGGAACATAGGAGCAAAAGAGAAAAATATTTCCTAACGAATGTAACCTTTCAAACTAAATTATTTGTCGATATCATGCCGATAATGATAATATTTTCTTTTATCAATTGATTTTTTGGAAGATAAGGAGGCAAATTGAGATTAGGCATTTTTATTCTCCTATATAAAAATTTAACACTATTTATGATCTTCATATCCTATATAATTCTTCTTTTTTTCCGTTTCTTTCCAGACCAACCCAAATCTCGTGCAGACGCCGTTCCCGGGAGTGCTCGGCGGATGGCGGGAGGACTTGCAGGGCAAGGTGCGGCGCGATTCGATGCAACTCGACCGGGACGTATTTGTCACGACGAACTACGGCCAGGTACAGGGCTTCTTGGTATACCTGTACGACAATCCGGACCCGAGAAGCCTGTTCCGGCCGTGGCACAGCAACGTCGACCGGATCATGGGCAAGTGCTCGACGTTCCTGGGCATCCCATACGCACTGCCGCCGACGCACGAAGGCCGCTTCAAGCCGCCTAGGCAGCACCGCGGCTGGCAGCTAGTGCAAGCAGTCGACTATGGTCCAGCCTGCCCTCAGCCGGTGCAGTATACGGGCGCGACGAAGGGCATCCGCGACATGGACGAGGACTGTCTGTACCTGAACATCTTCTCGCCGAACGTACGTAGATCCATTCTATTCTCTTCGATTTCGAACAACCTGGTTAGGGGTAATGCAATTCTATAAAACAAAAAGCATTTAGATTTCCTTGATTGTTTAAATAATTGGAGTTTAGGACAAGCTCAAGAGTGCTGTAAAATCTAATGACAGTTGCAACGTCCATGTTCCTTTTAATGAATGTACGGAAAGCATCATCAGACAAAAAATTGTACTAAACCTTAACAATCGATTGTTTGTCTCGATTGACTCCGGTTTCAGTTCAATGTCGTTTTGTTACAAGATCACTTGTTTTCCAGAACCATTGCTCACAACTTTGCATAAATAATTTTACAGTGTGTTAGAGGTTGTACACAAGTTTGATAATATTCACGAAAAATAATGTTACTGTTTTCTCAAAATCTCTAAAATTGAATGTAAAATATAGTTGACACCCCTGGTTTGAAGTATGCATTGACGTAATTCCTCTCTTTTGCAGACGCAAGCTGGTGTGGCGCAACGCTATCCGGTGATGATCTATATCCACGGTGGTGAGTTCGTCCGGGGCGCCTCCAACACCTTCCAGGGCCACATGTTGGCGGCGTTCTACGACGTGGTCGTAGTCACCTTCAACTACCGGCTGGGCGCGCTCGGGTTCCTCTCGACCGGTGACGAGAACTCGCCCGGTAACTACGGCATCCTCGATCAGATCATGGCCGTGCGGTGGGTGTACGAGAACATCGAGTCGTTCAACGGCGACCGCAACTCGATCACACTGTTCGGGCCGGGCGCTGGCGGAGCCTCGGCTGGCCTGCTCATGGTAGCGCCGCAGACGCGTGATATCGTGACGCGAGTAATTGGCCAGTCCGGGTCGGCACTGGCCGACTGGGCGCTGATCGTGGACAAGTGGCGCGCGCAGAACACGAGCCGCGTGTTCGCCCAGAACGTCGGCTGCTCGATCGAAACGTCGTGGAAGATGGTGAACTGCATGCGCAACGGTCGCAGCTCGTACGAGCTCGGGAACGCCGAGTTCGCGCCCCAGGTCGGCCTTTTTCCGTGGGGACCGGTGCTGGAGAACAACTTCACCTTCCCGGGAGACAACTGGTACGAGGGGTGGAACGAGCGAGACTGGCACTTCCTGGCCGAGACACCCGAGAGTCTGATCCGGCGACGCAAGTTCAATCGAGGACTGCACTACATGAGCGGCGTCACGCTGCAGGAGGCCGCGTACGTCATCACCGGCAATCGCTCGTTGGCGCCCTACTTCGAGGTGGACGAGCGGTTCTTCGATCAGAAGGTGCGTGAGCTGGCCTTGCGCTTCAACTACACACTCAACCTGAACGGGACGTACGAAGCGATCAAGTACATGTACACCTATTGGCCGGATCCGAAGAACACTACCTTTATACGAGAGCAGTACATTAATGTGAGTAATGAACCTTCTTTGGTAGGAAAGCGGCCACGATCCAAGCAATTCTTGCATCGCCAGATCTACTCGGATTGTGGCAGTGTTTTCCACCTTCACTTCACTTCACATCACTTGGAAATCACCGAATAATTAACAAAACGCTTTTTGTGAACGACATCTTTCCTCAGCTGCTGTCGGATTTCCTCTACCGTGCGCCGACGGACAAGCTGGTCAAGCTGTTGCTCGAGCAAAACGTGCCTGTGTACAGCTACGTGATGAACACGACCATCGAGGCGCTAAAGCTGGCCGAGTGGTGCAAGGTGCCGCACGACATCGAGCACTACCTGCTGACCGGGGCCCCCTTCATGGACGTGGAGTTCTTCCCGCGCCGCGAGCGCTTCGATCGCGCCATGTGGACCGACAACGATCGCAACATGAGCCACTTCTTCATGAAGACGTACTCGGACTTTGCGCGCCACGGCAACCCGACGCCGACGCAGGTGCTCGGTCTTTACTTCGAGAAGGCGCGCAACGGCGAACTGAAGTACCTCAACCTCAACACGACCTACAACTCGTCGATCATGATGAACTTCCGCCAGACGGAGGGCGCGTTCTGGATGGAGGTAAAGATTCAAGCAAACACCGTTGGCCTCAACGACAGTTTGACGAAATGCAAATAAATTAATGTAATTACTCGTTTTCTTGTACCGTTCCAGTATCTTCCGACGGTGGTAGGAGTGCTAATACCAACCTACCCGCCGACGACAGAGTTCTGGTGGGAGCCGAAGGAACCGCTGCAGATCGCGTTCTGGAGTCTAGCAGCTGCCTGCCTCATACTGATGGTGCTCGTCGTGATATGCTGCATTATGTGGCGGAATGCGAAGAGGTATGACGTCCTTCTGGTAAAACAAATTGCTCAACATTAACTGCCAATCGATCGGAACAGCAGGGGATTGTTAATTTTTAGTGGATGTTTGCTAAATAACACTCTAAACTACTGAATGTAATGCCAATGCCAAAACCAATGTAATAATTTCCACAAATCTGGGTAGACTTAGGTTACATAGCAAAGACATTTGAATCAGACGTTATCGTTTAGCCGTTTACCGTTATTGATTAGGCAGTAAAGTGGATATACTGCACGTAAAGTCTGATTGTGCTTGTTGAAACTTAAGATACGAGTTAAATCGTAATGCAAGATGAGTTGAGACAGGCCTAATGATATAAATTTCCCTCCCTTGAAATCAACAGAGAATCGGATCGTCTGTACGATGAGGCCGTGTTCGGCATGGACAACCCGGAGTCCGAGCGCGACACCGTCATGGAAAACTCAATTCTACAGGCCCAACCGTTGCGTGGTCCGGCGGGCAACAATATATACGAGTACCGCGACTCACCGTCCAAATACAGCAAGATGCCGCCGGACGGTGGATCGATCCGGTCGCCGAGCAGCATCGGCATGACGCAGGTGACGGGCAAGAGCGGCTTCACCGGCAGCCAGAGCTCGCTGCGAAGTGCCATCTCGATGAAGGAGGCGGCCTCGGTGTCGCCGGTGCCAGCGAAGGAGTCCAACTTCGATCGGAACATCAAGTATGCCGGAAGCCAGGAAGCCGAACAGCAGCCCCAGCAGCCGCAGAAGAACGGCAAGTTTCCGCGTTCCGACTCGCGCAACATGCTCACGTCGTCGGCGGTGGGCTCACAGCGGGAGCTCGGTGGGGCCACGTCGCCGATGAGTGAGATTTCCTCCATTGCCCCCAGCAGCGTAACCCTCGGTCGCTCGCAGCAACCGACCCCGGTACCGTCGAGTCGCGGCGGCACGAAAAGCAACCACGCCAGCCGAACCAACCTGATCGAAGGCATTCCCCAGACGGCGGTGTAGGCTGGGACAATGTAAGAGTTTTATAGTTTATTTTATTCCTTCAGTTTCCTTTTTTATTTAACCCCATTTTTCAACGAAGCGCAACGCACCTCGTGTGCATTGCCGCATCGTACCACCACGCCCCATCACATTATTTAGTACGTGCCGAACGTAGGTCCAACCTTCCGGTTCTCGGTAAGGTACGGTTCCGGGCAGCATTGTAATAAGGAACGTTTAAACGACCATTTGAAGCCCTGAAAGGCAGTTAGATTTACATTATTCTTAGCGATAAAGAGCAAAAAATCCAGGCAACCGTACTGTAGCCGTAAGTCTTTTCTTTCTAAGGTTTTAGAAACAAAAATTAATCTAATAGACAGTCGACGTCACAAACGTAGGTGTTACATGCATAGCTTAGGGGAAATTTAAATCTACAATAGATTGCCCAACGTCCCACGTTAAACGAACCGAGCACAAAGTGCCTAAAAACACAACAAAAAAAACATCTGCAAGTCAGTGTACTATGTGTAGCGTAGTAATTTAACTGCATTTTTAGCAAACGTACTAGAACAGTTCTCTCAATTTACGAAAACATCGCCGCGCACAGAGGAATGATTCCGCCTAAAAGTAGGCACTCCAATGTGCTTCTATGTTGTGTTATCTTTTAAAGGATTTTAATTTATAATTTAAGTTGATCGTTATTTCTGCGTGTTTTCATCTGTACATATCGATGCATCCTGTGTTGTCAGTGTCAGTGTTTCCGTCCAATTCGTGTTTAGTTCACCACCGTGACACAGTCCGCGTCCCACATTGCTTTGTGTGTGTGTGTGTAGTTGTACTTGTCCCGCGTGAGTTTATGTTAGCTTAATTTTAAACGCTCTAAGTAAGCTAGTTTGTGCTAAGTTTTGCGATTCGGTAGTATTGAATTTAAGCTAGTTTCGTTCGAATGTCACACTACCAGCTTCGGTTGACATCGTCGTTAACTCTTTATTCCTCTACTATCCTTGATTTATCCAGAAGATTCTTTTTAAAACTCCTTTCGACACTTTTCAACCCCACCCCCGGGGGGGAATTGGCTAGAGGTTGTAGACATTATCATTACTTTGTTTTTATGTTTGGGCCAAACTGTGCAAATATTACCGTACTATATGGCAGCCGGTGTGAGCTGGCCAGGAACCGTTTGACGAGCGGTTGGTGTTTGTTTCAAGCAAAGAAAACACTAGACCTCCCGGTAACGCTACATGTCCATGCCATGTTCGCACACGGTATGCCGCCATCTACTTACACCTATGTTTTCTTCATTAAGGTTAGACCTAAACTATTCGTCTTTTAGCTTCTATTGGCTTATGCAGCACCGATAGGCGAGTTTGATTCGCTACCGTTTGTCTGGTGGCGATGGCTACTCTTATCCGTGACTACCGGCAGCGAACAGCCGCTGCGTTTATCCGTTCGACCATCGAAGGAAATGACTGTAAATATAGTTTCATTTCGCTTCAAAATTACCATTTAAGTATTACGTGATTGACACAACGTAGGTAGCATCTAGCGAGCGAGCTTTTTGTTTAGTATCAACATAATTTTAGCACATTTTATACGTAAAGTTTATTGTAAAAGAAAAAAAAACAGAATTAACGAATAAAATTGATGAAAGGCGAAGTATTAGAATCGGTTTCTATTCACTTGGGATACCATAAAATTAGAAATTTAATTCTAATCAAACACACAATTCAAATCAATCAATGTGTAACAGCATAATTTATTGGTTTGCAGTTCATTAAGCTCCCTACACTATCTCTGTTCATGACCTAGAACCAAAATGGTCAATTTGGCAGGATTGGAAAAGGATTTTATTGCTTATTTCTCCTTTGAACCTTTCCCCTGTGCTGCGATACTGCAACAAAACAAAATCAGGAAACTCTTTAAGCTTGGTTTAAAATTAAAACAAAGTACAAGCATGAGTGTAATTTGTTTTTTTTTTATCGTTCACAAATAAGTGATAGGCACGTTTTGGTGAAGATGCCGATGCTGTGACTGTTACGAGGCATCTTTTAAAATGCAACAAACAGCAAACGCTTATCACCATCAACTGCCTTCTTTCTTCAACTAAATGCATCGTTGGTTGCAGCAAAACGACAGTTCTGCTGCGAAGATCATTCCGCCCACTCTAATCCAGCCGTATATAGATCCGGACAGAGCCGCTCATCGGCCTTAGTATCGATCGAACGTGGAAGCGTGCAGGGCACGCTGCAATCGCGTACGAAAGCTGTGCTACAATTAGTCATGCGTGCTCTCGAGTGGTTCACGGTATCGTGTTTCGCCGTGTTGTCGTTGTTACGGCCATCCGAGGCGTCTGGCTTCGGAATGGAGCTGCTTTTGGCCAAGCAGGACTTCCTTCAGTTTGATCTACAAGAAACGAAGCATGCACAGGCGAACCGCGACGAAGGAATCGTCCGAAGCCTATCCCTCCTCCAAGCAGACTCCAAAAGGTTGCTCGAGCTGCTCGAAGCTTTCTCCAAAAGAACCCTGAGCTCGTGCCGGGACGAACCGTCGAAGGTGTCCGGCAAGTATATGCTCCAACTCGGCCTCAATAAGAAACCGTTCGAGGTCTTCTGCGAACAGAACAGCTTCGGAGGTGGCTGGACGGTGTTCCAACGTCGCTTTAATGGGAAGGAGAATTTTTACCGGGGCTGGGCGGAGTACCGTGACGGGTTCGGCAGCATCGGTGGCGAGTTCTGGCTCGGGCTGGAACACTTACACGAGATGACTTCGCTCCGACCGCACGAGCTGATGGTGGAAATAAGGGATTTTGATGGAAACTACGGATACGCACACTACAAGGAGTTCAGAATCGGAAGTGAAGTCGATCAGTACATTATGGCACAGTTAGGTGAATACAACGGCACTGCGGGTGATTCGATGTGGGCTTGCCGGCGTGAAAAATTCACCACCTACGACCGCGATAATGATCGGTACCCAGAATTAAACTGTGCAGTAGACCGACAAGGGGCGTGGTGGTACTGGAAGTGCAGCCCTAGCAATCTGAACGGGCGTTACATCAATGGCAGGGCTTCGATGCACTGGAAGGATTTTCGCAACGACTGGCGAGAGCTGTCATATTCGAGAATGATGATTCGTGAAATAAAATCGTAACAGATAGAATATGATTCATTATCGTGCAGAACGAATGCTTAAAGGTTTCCATTCCGTCGTTATTATTATGTCCTAAAGTCCCAAAATACTAAAGTAATTAAGTATTCTATCTAGGCTAATTTCTGTCTTACTCAAACAACCACCATGACGCACTCCTGCGAATTGCTCCCTATGCCTATTCAACCTTTTGTAACAAATTAGAAAACCTTGTTCGCACATTGTATCAACTTTGAAGTATAAATTTGTAAACATGCGTGTATGTTTCGTGTACGTGTTAAATTGTAAACCTTTCAAATTACAATTTAAAGTATCCTCTCACCAAAAACTAAATTCTCTTCAAACAATTTGGAACCTTACAGCATGTAAAGGTTTATTAATTTAGTAAGGAATGCTTGAAAGAAATTTAAACTTTTGCAATGAGCTCGCGAATCATCATGCATCGAAGTCTTATCGTTCGTAGTGTTCACGTAACGCCCGTTTAGATTGGGATTGGTGCAATTGTAGAACCACCACGCCCCTTGTCGATCCACGGCACAGTCTCCATCGTTCCAGCCATCGTTGTCCCGGTCGTAGGTGGGAAATTTCTCGCCCCAGTTGGACCACATCGAATCGCCCGCGGTACCTCCATCTCCTTCAAATGATATCCCTCATCTTCGTATCCTACCTCGAACTTCTTGTAGTTAGCGTAACCCTGATTTCCGAAGAAGTTTCTCGAACGATTTCTCTCTGTGCCCAAGCTGGATCAGGTAGCTGCCGGACACTGTCGATGGTTCTTCCCGGCAGGAGCTGGAAGGTGGTGTCGTTGGGCGTGTCGCTGGTGACGTCGAAGTAGCCACCGTTAACCGCGATGTCCACAACACGGCTAAGCACTACGCGATAAAATACACACCATCACGCATGACTTATCGCACGTACAACGACTTCCGTCGTGAGCGATCCCGGCTGATCCCTCTACACTTGAGAGCACTGTCGAATGTTATGGCGATCGTCGAACAAGCCGAACTAGTTTTATACTTCCCGTTATCTACATAGCGTTGTCGTCAATGCCGCGTTCGTGCAAGAAAGCATCTCAATCGTCAATGCAAACTGCTCTCTTAGGACTTATTTCGTACAGCATAAATAGCATACTACTTATTGAGATAGAGAAACCCCAGCGGCATGAGGCGTTATGGGCCGCATTTTGTTGGCTGCTAGTAGACAATTAAACGAAAACAAGTTCATTCTTGAAGTTCCCCAAAATTTGGGTTTAGATCAACTTCTGAATTTTCCAGCACAAAATAACTAACAATGGAATCTTTATAAATCTTTGTCAACATTTGTCGTTCTTGAATTCTCGGTTCATCCGTCATGAAGTTTCCTGAACAGCCGATCCTTCCAAATGGTACCTCCTTTTTAAGAGAGCTTGTAACTTTTTTCTCAGTTTCTTTCTTTCTGTAAAATGAACTATATTTCTTTTCACACATTACTTTTAAAACATCTTTTATTTATGGTTGATCGCGAAGATCGAATAATAATGTTGAAACATTTGATAATTGCATTAGTTACATCGACAAACGCCAAGACGACGTTTATTGGATATGCTATCCTACTGTTCACTGAGTCCTTACTGATAGTTTGGCAATGCCCATTGTGCACTATAACGTACCTATTTTATTTAATCAATGTGCGATTCACATTGAACGACGATTACAATGAAATCTTTTTTTATTTATTTTATTATTCCCGGCGTTACACTGCTTTGTAAACTGCTAAAAATGTTATACAATTGCTAATACTACTACTTATATTTCTGTTTATACAAAGCGCAACACCGGCGCTGATAATGACACGTGGAGCGATTTGCACCGTCACCACGACTTGCGGAACACAGCGGAACAAATGAAATCGTTGCTTCGCAAGGTTAAGCGTATGCACGTTAATCGACTATGTTTAAAGGTACCTTTCTCCTCCTAATTGGCAATGGTACTCGATGGTTAATGGTTAAAATGCGAATGCATAGTAGTTACTTTTAAAAATGTATTTTATTTTTACTATTATTATTTTTTTAATTTTCACAGAAGTTAGATGTGTTTAGGGTTTTCGAGCATATAGATATTGTTTCCCAATTGAACGTCTGTATCCCAGGACTATTATGAATATCACAAGTCCAGTCAGGTAATTCGGGCAGAACTCACAGGGCAAAACTGTAGTTGACCCCAAACGCTGGGTTCCAACGAGTGGCAATTCACAGGCGCGTCCGGGATCGAATCTGCTGTTCTTCGCCTCGCATTACCAGGGTATAATTTAATATTATCCACCTTGAGACCGTGGATTCGCTAAGAACAACCGATTACATTTGCTACTTTGAATGTCAGACTATTTTTTATGTGTCAGGCTTCGTGTTTTTTTTTCTATTATTTTGTACAAAGCATCAACACATTGAGTTGCAGCAGGCAGATGTAGTTCATTTATGATTATTATTGAAAAATTGTTTATACAAATATCGATTCGCCCACTGGAAAATTTCAACTGGCGCAAAGTTATCAATGATTTGAAATGAAGACATCAATCAAACGCTATGTCTATTTTTTTTCGACTCATCGGCATAACCTTCTAGATATTTTTTCAGGATTTCTGCAACAAAAGACGTATAACCATGCTTGAGATTGTTTGTAACTGAATGCGTTCCGTTTTAATTCCGCATTCGAACGCGTGAACATCCAGAAAGTAAGCGAATACTATTGCTTTCCTATAGCGGATTTTCTATTCGCCTGCTTACGCTTATTATCCACTCTGTTTAAAAATACAAGATTGAACAAGATCGCGCTATATTAAAGCACTTTTGAAGGTATGTTTGAAGGGAGTTTGTCTAGGATAGGACAGGGATCTTTCGTAACACATTCCAATCAACGGTTCCGGAATTATTTAGAAAATGAAATCTGTTTTATACTAAAAAAAATGATGATGAAACTCAACGCCAGGTCTTGCCCGTATATGTTAGTGGATTAATTGCGCTTGGATAAATATGTTAGAGTATAATTGGGACAAAGCATTGTTCCGTTAACAGTTTAGTAGGATTGGGACGCGCGGAACATGCAATACATGGGGAAGGCAGCTTAACGTAGGCGTTAGATTTTGGTTGGAATCGAAGGACGAATAAGTTTAGTTTGTTTAGTGGAATCCTATCAGAGAGTTGAATAAATGATCCATTTGACGAGGGAAACTGATAGAATATATCGTATCACGTCTTGTTAATCTGTGCGATTGCGATTCCTGGCGTACTTCGAGTGAAATCGAAAGTTTTGCGTGCACCTTTCTGTTCGTGTGTACAACAGTGCCAAACATGTACATTCGATGAATTGATACATTTTTCCCCAAGGCGCTCCCACCGTATCGCGACAAAAGGGGGTACGCTGGCACGAATGTCAGGAGGTCTTTGATATTTTTTGCCCGCCCATCGTGTACGAAACCAGGTCCAAATCGATTCGAAGGATAAATAAATTAAACCAACTGCGGTCTTGAGACTTACTTAAGTGCTATTTCCTTAACAATTACACCATGTCCCGGTGGTGGCTGAAGCTGTGTCACCTCTTGCGGCTGAAGCTGGTGGTGCTGCGGCTGAAGCTGGTGGTGCTGCGGAGGATGCTGTTGGGTTTGGCAGGAACCTCCACCACCACCGGCCGCAATCAACACCATTTCTAGCGACTTTCTGGTCGAAGCGGGCGGCGTTAGGATGCCACTTTCCGACTCGATGTTACCGAGTGAGGCAGGGGAAGCTTCCAGTTGCACCATGCGCGCCGTCGATTCCATCTGCTCGATTTTGGTGGCGACCACATCCTGCGGGGAGAAGGGCGGGGAAACGCAGACAGTGAGCAGAGTGGAGCGCAACAAGCCACCAACGGGAGGATCATCGATCGACATCGGACACTTACGAGCATGGCCAACGAGGTGGTGTGCGTTTGCTTGTTGTAGTAGAGGTCGGTGAGGAGGTTGGGGCTAATGAGCTGCAGACCGTGGCTGGTCTTGATCTGTTCATTCTGCTCCGGGAACGTGAGCGGATAGGAGGCGTTCTCCTCGCAAATCACTTGGAAGAACGGTTCCATCCATTTGGCGCACGGTGCAATATCCTCCCAATGCAGTCCGGAAACTAGGGTGGCCGTTTTCCTACGAAAATCAACAAAAAAGGTCATTGCAAAATCCCATTTCAAGTTTTTTTTAAATCAGATACGTGATGCTATCAATCACGCTTATGTTATACATACTGTTTATCCGTAAGTGTAAGCAAAAAGGAGTGAAACAAGATTGCACAATTTAGATGATATTTCTACGGTAAAGATTGATTTACAAGACAGAAAGGAGCATCTTGAAATCCATAATAGAAAAATTGAACCCGTCGAGCCGGTAAATCAATCAGGTTTTTGCTTTGACAAGTAACTGCAGCCGTACTAAAGAAATAAAACTGTTGATCGAAACTCACCCATCGAACGTGTGGCTGATAGCAGCGGCCGCGATCACAGAATACTTAAAGTTCGCCATCCCGACGTCCAGCGAACAGAGGTCTATAAGTTGTGCCGTATGCGCATACTCCATGGCGGAGAATTGTGGATACACAAAGGCATCATCAGTCTTGGTTGTTGCACCGCCGGCCGACGCTTTCTCGGCCGGTTTCTCCACGGTGATGCTGTTATTGCTTTGAATCATCGTTATCGTCGTCGTCGTCGTCGTTGACGTCGCCGATTTGATGTCTACGTTTTCATCGGTACTTGACTTCGCGGGCAGTTTCGCCACACGCACTTGGCGCTGTCTGCCTTCTGGCTCGCGCGTCGTGACGTTAATTTGCATGTACATCCCCAGCCAGCCGATCACCGTCAGCGGGTTGATGTTCCAGTCGAGTTCGCACAGCAGCAGCAGCTCCTCGCGCAGGATGTCCTCCTCTGTGCAGGCTCCGTCTGTGACGTACGCAAAGTCGCGCAGCTTGGGCGGATAGATCTCTTCCACCTTGAACGCCGAGGGTAAAAAACCGGGGAAGGTGGCAAACAAATTTTAACAAACCGCCAACCGACAACTCTACGCCAATTCACTCACCTTGGCAGCGATGAACAAGGCGGTAACACCGAGCAGCTGAAGGTGCGTCTTCTGCAGGCCCTTCTTGCGGCTTAGGTAGCGATCGATGTAGTCCACTGCTAGGTAGTACGTCTCACGGTACATTTTGTACACCTCGCACACCTCGTTCAGCCAGTCGAGCAGGATCGCACGCATCCGTGGTTGCAGACCTTCCGATGGAACACAAAAAAGAAAGCAATCAGAAGAATGAAGAAGGGGCGTTAAAAAAAAAAAAAGGTGAATCGGCCGATCACCGTCCCTCTGTCAATGCGCCATTTTTCTACCCGAGACGGTTTGAACAATTTGCTTTCCCACGAAAACCCATCTCGGCAGGATCAGGATCGAAGCAGGTAGCTCGCACTTTGGCAATCGAATCGATGATGAATTGTGGGAAAAAATCAATGTCTTTTTTCTTTCGGGGCGAAATACTCCTTACCTGGATGATCGTTGAACATTTTCGGTTCCCGAGCGAGCCATCCAACATCGTCCTTGCGGCACATCTGCTTCCACATCGCGGCGGAATCGACCCACGAGAGGGAAGGCATAGGGCAGAACCGTTGCTTGTACGCCCAGTAGCAGGACTCCACGAGTTCCGCGGCAGCGGAGACGGTAGCTACATTGGCATTCGACGGCTTCTCCACCAACGGATCCACCTTCCTGTTGCCGTGCGGTATCGTGTCATTCGGTAACCAACTAGATTGGTGGTTTGGATGCCGCTGATGATGCTGCAGATGATGGGGGTGAAGTTGGTGGCTGGCAGAGTCATCCGGTATACCGAGGGCATCTACTGGGCTAAGGACGTTCGAGCCAACCGAAGCGGGACTCACTAGCTGGTATAAATCGTACTCGACCGCGTTCGAGAAGCACTCGGACGAACTTTGCGTATCGGAGGTGCAATCGCTGTGGGCGGCGGCGGGTAGACTCTGGCCATCCAGCGACGAGCCGCCCGAGCTCGGTATGCTCGGCATGGACAAGCCGACGCCGGGCGTCGCTGAAGAAGAGGCAGGAACTGACGGTGCCGCGGACGCCAATGCGTCATCGTGCGGTGTCCGCCGGTTGGGCCGTCGTTTCGCTGAGGGTTGCACATTTTCCGCTTCCTGCAAAGAACGAAATGGAAATAGTTTATTTATAAATTGACAGCTTCCGACACTTTCCACACCGTGCTTGCAGGACGCGATCCTTCTAGGAAGAAATCCTCGCTCCAGAATATAGGCCAATAAAAATACCGAACAGAAGATACCCAATAAACAATCGATTGTTCAAATCTCGAATCTCATCAATCGTAAAGAGCTTTTCTCTTACCAGGTCCAATAAGAACCCTTTCAAGCATCAACTCTATCGGAACGGTGTGAATGTGGCCCTTATTAAAGTCCATAAAAGGATATGGAGAACCAACACACTGACAAACGAATGTGCCACACGTTCTTTAATAACGGCATTTCGAACACGACCGTCCTAAACCTTTCTTTCCACCCCTCCACCGATAAGACCGATCTTCCAGTTGATCCCAAAGCGCCGAGAGAAGGACTTCCAAGAAACGAACAATAAAACATGCATCCCCTCGTATCGGGGTACGTAATTATCCGTGCACGTTCACCATCGGTTCTTCGGTGGCGTCGTGCATCGTTGCAGTTTGTGCTTTGCATTTGTTTTTAAAAGGCATTTAATTCGAGTCCTTGGCAGATGTTCGATGCCATTGATGGAAAGGTAACGTTCGAGGCATCATCCTTAATCTTGCGCTATCATCATGTGCCCGCCCTTCCACCTCTTCTTGGGTCTCCTCTGTACGATACAAAAAATGAAGAAGGGAATTAACATTGAAAAAAAAAACCCCTACAACATCTTGTTATTTGTTTCATAATCCTAAGCCTTCGCCGTTGACTTCCTGAATTACCATCGCCTTTAATCATTTTTTACCATTTATCATTTATATCTCCAGTCCGAAGGACCTTTTTTGTTTCTCATTATAGATCCTCTTTCTTGTGTAGTGTAATAATTAGCATAAACTGCATGTAAGGCATCGGCGGTGACAGCTGTTGCGAATGCGACAAGAACACCTCTCCGGCTGTCTCACGCAAGGACGCATTACCTTTCCCCTTACCTCTTTCCGTTAGGGTACGTTCGGGGAAACGTTCCGATTCACCGCTTCTCCTGGTGGTAGGGTAAATAATTCGGCCGTTATACGCTTCGCTAGTTCCCGCTAGAAAACCGGCAGCCACATGCAGCCTAGCAGCGACCACCGCGTGCCGACGCACTGTTTTTGGCGCGAAGGCATTCGATCTGGCGTCTGTGGCTTCACCAAGTCAGGGTAGAAAAATTCCCTCAGTTTCCCGCGCGCGAGCGCTGATGCTACGGTATGCCAAAGGGACGTGTTGTGTTTTTCTTCGCCTTTTCGTGTCGCTCTTCCCTCCCTTCGACACAAGGCTCGATGCTGCCTCCGCTTCTAGAGCCGGTTCTGCTCAATAAGCACCCTCCTGTGTCCCTACCCTGCCCTATCATCGGCGGTCAATATTTCCGGTGTAGTTTGCTGGGCTTGTTCTTCTTCAATTTCCTTCTTCTTTCACTGATTCTCCCTCCGTTTTTCGCTTCGCTTCAGCTTTCAGCGGTCGATCAGGTTTTGCGTTCATATGTCGTTGTGTCCGGGTTTCCCTAGCACCATTGAAGGCTGGCACGGTTTCTGCTACTAATACTACATAACCAATGTGCCTGCAGCTAGTTTTCCCATTGCAGGATAGTCCCTTTTCCTCGACTTGCAGTAAGGACACGAGAAAAGTGTAAAGTTATTAAAGATGGAAGAACCCTTGAAAAGGGACATACCGAGGCAGATAAGGTACACGGTGATCTTCGGTGCGCTGTTAAACTGCACCCGGCCACTTCTTCCATTGGCAGCTTGTTGCCGGCAACCCGGACGTCGCTCTCTTTCGAAATTTATTTCTTTATCTTCTGTTTACATTTCACATTTTCCTAACCGCGTTGCAGAGACTTATCGTGCCCCGAAGAAGACGTTTATTTCAAATTGGGCCTTTGTTGCAATTCGGTTGATTTATTTTTTTTTTTTTTAATTTAAAATCAACGGTCATGGTTGAATTCGTCCTGACCTATTTTAGTTTTCGAACCATCTCGAAAAATAGAAGGGAGATCAAATCAATTAATTCATACAAACAAATTCTCGGTGTCTTCAATTTATGTGCACAAGCTTGTAGTTCTTGAATCAAAACGGAATCAAACACACATTAAATAAAACAAACTTTTTCGATGTTATACAGCTTGCCTGTGTTATGCCGCCTTACTAATGTTATCATACTTTCATTAATGCATAACTTACTCGATCGAAAATTTTCCTCATAAAATCAATGCAAATGTGAACAACAGCTTAACGACATTCTCTTGCAGAATGGTGCGGTTCGAGATCCGATACCGCGCACTCGGCAAAGATCATTAAACTCCAGCGCTTTTTTGTGCTTGCTTTTTGGCGTAGATACCGAAGAAAAGGCGCACTTTTGCTTGCGCGCGCCTTTCAAGCTTGAAGAGGCGCGAACAAGATGGAACGACTGGGACGAACGCAATAGACGAAGCAAAGATAGAGGAGAGTCTAGGTTTAAAACTATATTGGCACTTCCTCTGCTCGGGGTTCTGCCTTTTCCGATTGTCGATTTGATGTTTATTCGTCATTTCGTTATCACCCTCCTCTCTCTTTCTCTCTCTCTCTCTCTCTCTCTCACTCTCTCGTTTTATCCACCGGAAGACAACGGTTGAAAAGATGCTGTGATGCTAGCTTGTCGCTCCCTAGCGAACATTTAACAGCAAAGTTGATGAAGAGCCAATCGAAGGTAAGAAATGGGAAACCACAAGCATACAAAGCACCGCACAAGACGCTCCCCGCTTTGGAGAAGAATTTGCGCGCGCACACGCCGACAAATTCCTTCCTACCGCTACGCCCTAGAACTCTCGCCTTCTCCTCACATCACCAGGTCGCCTTCTCTTCAAGCCGCACCCGAATGGAAGAGAAAGAACAAATGCAAGAGACCTTTAAAACTGGATATGTTTCGGCGTTTCATTCTTTTTTTATTCTTTTAAATTCGCGCCTAACAGGAAGCTCACCAGAAACGAAGGCAGAAAGGCAAGTAATGAAGGGAAAAATAACTCGAGTCCAAAACGTGCCTCTAAGCTGGGCGCGAACGTTGCACGCGTCCCCTCGGCCAGACGGAGAACATTTCAACGACCCCTTTACATAATAAATTAATGAGGGACCTAGTACGGCGACATTTGCACAGACGCTGGAAGCACAGACAGGCGAATGCAAATGTAACCGAACGGGGAATCGCGGTTGGGGGACACTATTTAAAACAAAACACCCCACATCATATCCAAGGCGAGGCGGCAATGAACGATAACAGAAAGCACGCCACTGAAAAGTGACAATTTCTGATGGTCCGAACGGGTTCACCCTTAAAAACAAAGCCACTATACTATGAGTTCACGTGCGCCCCGGAAGTGTCCAGCCGGGGTAGATGTCGGGCCAAGCTCGACCCTGGCCTCCTTTTCCTTGCGCCGCCGAGGATCGAGACAATAACAACATGAAAATGTGTGTCTCGGTGCGAGGCGGGACAGTCAAGGAACCAAAGACAAGGGTAGCCACTGAAACGTGACTGTTTTGCTTTTGACATGACGATGCTGGTGGCGTGAACTGTATGAGAGTTGGAATGTAAAAAATTAGTCACTAAGACAAGCATAACCCACAGCTGGACAACAGGATTCACGGGCTAGCAAACGCCAGGAAAGATCATTCGTCCGTGCTACCCTTTTTCTGTCCCTTTTTTCTAACTATCCAACATTTATGAAAGCTTGCAAGTAAAGATCATGGAACAATCTTTGAATTGATAACTCTCTCATATCAACGAGCAGAAAACACAGGGGAATTCTAGCGACAGAGCGAAGGGGTTTTCTTACCATGTGGTCGAAACCATAAGCTATTGTTTTATCGCCAAAGCAAAACCTAAATGAACACAACTTTTGTGCAGTGTTATCAGCCATTTGTACTACGTAAAAACAAACCTCTTGAAAAACGTCTCCAAAACGTTACCTTATTTTCAAATTAATATAAGTCTTCTGAACGTGATTCTACATTATTTACATTATTTCAAATAATAAAAACTTAAACAATTTCACTATCAGTAGTCGGATTTTTTTTTAAATTAAAAAGTGCATATTATCTAGATCAATGACATCAAAAGTTTTGGAATGCCACCACCTTTAATCTTTTTGTCCAGCTTCAAACCCCATGGTCATGAGAAGGCTCCGTCCAATATTTTGGCAATATTTTCAGCAACAGATTACTTCAGAACGTGGAATTTGGTCCTCAAAAAAGATCTCAATGTTACCTAACTTTGCTCTCAATTTAAATTCTTTAATCCGGGGACATATTGGACACGGTGTATTTAAATCGTCTGAATGTGCGTGAAAATTATTAAGAATGTAGATAATCGAATTAGTTTTTTTTTAATTACTCTACATTAAAAGGAAAATATGATGTACCAGGAAGTTTTGGAATATTTAATGTTATAAGTATAAACAACTCATAAAAGAAAAAAAAATGGTTATGATTTGTCTTTCATTTAGCTTGCGCATATTTTAAGAAGCCTTCATTTTCAATACATGAAATCAAATGTGTTGAAGAGTCACAACAGATGACAACACATTGAAGATCGTTTTGACATTGGAGTCGTTTAAGGCCACCAATGCAAACCATAACTCTCTATTCAAAGATGATGCTAAATAGGTGATAGAATGTTTAAAAGGTAATTTACAAGCGTTAAGTAAGGGAGAACGTTCTTAGAAATCGACAGTAAACTAAAAGCTAGATGTAATTCTTAATGGATCTTTTTTTTTAATTTAGAACAGCCTTTCCTGAGTTTTGTATCTGAATAAACTGAAAATTTGAATACATCATGCACATCGATTTGCTTTCTATACCAGGTCTAGACAGTTGAAGATAACTTTTATAGAAGAAAAACTACATGAGAACATGCATAGTTCCATAGAGTCTGTAGATGAGATTCTTTATATTTTTCTTATATTTTTAATACTACATGTTCCCTACAACCTGCTCGGTCAATCATCTCGGCAAGGTGTACAATGTGCTAGCGGGATGAAAAAATACGCCCATTTACGCAAGATGTTTGCAAGGCGTGTTGTTTTCTGGTTCACACCGCCGGGGGACTGGAGCTGGAAGAAGATTAATCTAAAATGTCATTGACGCGCCTCGGCGACGCTGGCCGTGTGCGTGAGTCGTCCACGTAACGCGATGATTTTACAATTCCCGCCGTGTACTTTCGAACTGTCAGAGAAAAGTTGGCGCCAAAACCGTCGCACCCCGCGCATTCGTTTGCGCTTGCGCCGTGTCGTTCGCGCCACTGTTTCGGAATGCGTGTATAATATTGTACGGGGGCTCGGTCTATCGCGTTCCTCTTTCATATCGCTGCTGTACGCGGTTGTTTGTTTGGCAGCTGATTTTCCCGCGCCTGCAACCCATGCGTCACGTGAATGTTATTGGGTTTTTTTTTTTCAATGAACCATCACTACCGCAAGCTCAGGTTTGTGATTCTTACACACATCGTCATCGTTATTTGGTGTTGGCAGTGGAAAAAAGAGCAGCTAGGAACAGCAGGTAGTTTTGTGTTAGCCGAGACTCATCAGCCCCAAAGCAAGTTCTTCCTATCGTACGCAGGTTCGAAATGAGCAAAAGATGAGAGGACAAAACCCGAACCAAACAGGAAACCCACCAAGTGCCTCGGCCCGATGGGAAGGGCAAACAAACGTGCAAAGTGAAGAGAAATGCGGCGGGGAGGCAAAGGAGAAAAGCCCACCGTAGACGACACATCCCGGACGATATTCCTTGAAAAAGATCAGCGCTTGCATCGCACGAGAATCCAGGGAACGCAAGGGAGATGGAAGGAAAACTAGTTTGTCAGGGCAGAACTCCAACAACCGCCAACTTGTCGCAGAGACGCCTCACTTGCAAGGCCAACCAAGCCTGCGAACATCCAACGAAAGACACACTTTGAATGGTTTGGCAAACAGCTTTTCCGGGATCGAGGAGATATGATGATGAGGAGCGAGAGTCGGGACGCAGCGACCACCATGGAGGTAAAAGGTCGAACCCAGAGGCAAAGCATCCAATTTCAAAGTGCACTCTTCGCACTGCCAGCCTCGTCCCTTCCTTGCGGGAAGAGTGGGACAGGGATACGGATTTTGAATGACACCAGTTTTGAGGGAAAGTTAATAAATGAACGCTCAAAGAGCCATCCGAATGCTGGTGCGTTCAATCTTCCGAATGGGAAAGAGATTGTGCAGTCTGACGCTCCCAATAGAACACGTGCCGATTTGGAAAGAGTGCCGGTGCCGGAAGGATAGTTTAAAACCTTCCTCCTCCTTTTAGCTCCATTTTAAACGAAAAAAAAACAAATTAAAACGCTGCGGGTCCGTGGTTCTACTTTCCCCCGGGGACAAATTGTTCCCCCACAGGGAATTGCCAAAATGTCATCCGTCATCATAATGCGACGGCGAGAGGAGTTAGCTGCACAAACAACTTTGGCACCAATTGCCCATCAATTGCCGTGAAGTGAGCCTTCAGCAAATGGGCAGCAAAGAAAAGGAAAAAAAAATCGTAAGCAAAACCAGAAGGTTTCACACACCTCCAATCCGACACGTTGCAACAAATTGTGATGACGATGTTTGCGCCCTCAGTTCGAAAAAGGGGGACTACGCCGGTAGCTTACTTCTACGACTTTCGTTCCCTTCGACAGGTGGTGCAAGATTACTGACGGCTGCGGAATCGTCCGGAAGGCGACAGCCTTCGCTCACAGCAACGGAGAACGAAATGTAATGTAGCTGATAAGCCATCCTACCATAAGGGGGTTTACACTACACGGGACACATTGTGATACTCTTTATCACGGTGTGATTTCGAAAGGCGCCTCGTTTCATCATGCTCGCACACTGTGAGGTGAATAGAAAGGTACAGCTTGATTTTTTTTAAATTGAAATGTGTGTGTGTCAGTGATTACACTATACGTTTCAGAAAAAAAGAAACTTAAAAAGCAAAATGGTGAATTACACGGCTTTCGTTTACTGCGCACGATGATCCTTTCCATACGATAATTATACTTGGAAGCTTACATTTAAAATAAAATCACTTTAACCTATTTCAAATCATCCATCGCAGGAACAAAGACATTAATCTTCGCTTCCCTTACGCTCTCCCAACTCGCCTTTTCACAACTTTCGGCGTCGAGCGATTCGTGGAAAAATTTAGATAAACATCAATCACGATCCTTCCCTCCTCCCTCCCGGAGTTTCTCGGTTCCATAGGAAAGTTTCCTGCCATCCGCCATCTTTCAACCATTCGGCTGCATTTTTCTCTTGCCCTGCGGCGTGCACAATCGCACCCATCCTTCGCCCTTCGTCATCTTCTTCTTTCCCTTCTCAAATGCATACCCAACCCTTGTTTCCTCTCGTTGGTTCATAGATCGCTACATGCATTTCTCGTCTGCATCCGGGGACTTTGACGCCGATGGGCAGAAAAAAAAGGTTGCCTTTTCCCAAGCGTGTTCTTCTGTTGAGCAACCCGGCAGACCCCGGCCTTTAAAGCCAAGGACCCTCCCGGCTAGGTCCCTTCGTTCTTTCTGTATTCCTTCTCCCTCCTTGCCACCCGGAACGTCTTGGGTCAATAGAAGAAACGCTGAGCAGGGCACAGGATGGCGGCGTTTGCTAAAAGCAAACTGTTGAAAACTGGTATTAAATAACCGATCGTCGTCGCCGTCGTCGTCATGTTTGCCCGGTCCGTAAGGACCTTCTTCCCGTCTGCTTTAAGGCCGCGCCAGGGGACGGGATGCATACATTTTTAAAAGGAATCTTGGCAGCCTTTTAAATGTTTCGTAACGGTTTGTGTTACATTTTCAATGTCCAACGGGAAGCAGAAAAACTTTGGAAGTAAAATTGTGCTGCGAAGGACGCAGAGAAACGGGTCTACTTACCACCAGGCCGTCCGATTTGAGTTTTCGCTTGCGTCCTCTCCGTTGTGGTTGGGATGGTTCCGACGAGGGCACTCTGCTGGCACGATTGGGTCTAGTAGAAATATTCGAGAGAAAAAAACATTTAGCTATATATGGTAAGGTTTGATTGTTCATATGGGTTGTTTTATGTTGAATATTTTGCATTTTTTAAATTTTATTTTTTTGCATTTTAATAACACCTTGTTCATAATTTCTGACACTTTTGTTTGTCAATCATGATTAATGTTTAATAACATTAAATTAATGCTACTGGCATTAAATGCTGTATTATTAGCTTAATTTAAATTGTAAAGATGATAAAATAAAAAATTGAACCAGGAAAAAAATTCGATCTCTGCAGGCTGAATTGCATGAAACTTGGCACACAAGACTCACCACTTCCATTTTGTATTTTATCTTTTTTTTGAACGTCGGAATATAAGATGGCCGCTGTTTTATTGTGAAGATTCTCCTTAGTTTGTAAAGTTGCAAATATAACAATTGAAAAAAAAACATTATCATACCAAATTTCAAATCATCAAACAGAATAAGCTTTGTACAAATAAGGTGTCCCATTGATAGGTTTTAAAATTTTAAAATCGTATCTTGCCAAAGATCAAACCAACGATTATGATGTAATTCCCATATTAAGACAATAAATTGTTATCAAAACAATAAAAAAAATTGTTTCAACAAATTCCGCTCAACCAAAAAATGTTCAATTAACAACAAACAAGATAACATAAATAAGGTTTTACAAAATGTCACTTTAGCTGTCAAATCTGAAACGCACCATGCGCCTCCATCATGCGATTGGAAGATTCAGCGATGAGGTTCTGACCTAAATCCGCGAAACCTCCCGGGGCACGGAGGGATCGGTTTCCGCTGGTGTAGGCAAAAGTTGCCAAAGAAAAACGGGCGTCCCAATCCGACGAATTTCGTTTGAAAAGCAAAACCTTAAACATCATCGATTCAGGGTTTGACAATCGGTCCGTAACTGTCAGTCCGTCTCGCTTTGACACACGTTGACGTGTTGCGAAAACGCGCGCTCCATCGCCCGGTGCGCGCCTTTTCGCACATTCTTTCTTTTTCGCGCTTCCATTCCATTTTCCATTTGCCGCGCAGTCGGATAGCGCGCGCGCGCCCTTCCGAAGCACCAACCAACACAGGCGCAGCGAAATTCTCGATTTACCCGCCAGATTTTTCGGCTCATGCTTCGGTCGTTCACGTTCCCGCGCCTTACTGTAGATCGCACACTCTCTCTCGCTCACGCGCTAACATACGCTGCGATGAGTAGTGAGCGCTTTCTCGCTCTAGCCCCTCATTTCACGACTCATCGAACAGCTGGATGCGGTGCTTTTTCCCGCCGAACTTGCCGATAATGCGCGCCAACGGAAGTGAGAAAGAGAAAGAGAGGTCAAGTGAGAGAGAGATTCAGAGGACCCATACGCGTAGAAATTTCCTCTTCACCGTAATGCACTCTTTTCACTACCGGCGATTATTATTGTCGCTGCTCTGCGGCCACGCAAAAAGAAAAAAAAAACCACCGAACAAGACCGCAACAAAACACGGAAGATCTTCCGGAATCGATTCCATCCGGCAGCAAACTCTCTCTAGCGCTCGCAGTGAAAGAGGAGAGGGAGAGCGAGAGTGTGAGAGAGCAACCGAAAAACTAAACCCGCCACGTAGGACAGAGATGGATAGCAGAGGGAGCAGAGAAACACAGCGGGAGCAAGAAATCGCGAGCACGACCAAAACGGGGGAGCACAGAGACCGAGCAACACAGCTCCCCTACGGAACCGGACCAAGGGTGCGAACGGAGGAAGGTGAAAGGGAAGGCGAGAGGGGGGAGGGGCGCGCGCGCGGTTTAAATGGCCCGGACGTTCGTGCCACCAACACAGCACAGGAAAAACACACCGTCTCTTTAAATGGCCCGCGCTGAGATGTTGCAGTGCGCGAGCGAGCGAGCGAGCGAGCGAAGGCGCGTCACGTGAACAAGACGGCACGATGGTGGCGCACGTACAGGAGGACCCCACACACACACACACAACTACGCGCTTACGAAAATCTTACGACGGAGAAGAGGAAAAAAGAAAAGAAAAGCTCGCGGGAAACACAATCGGGACAGCGGCAAGTCGGTCCCGTTTATGCCTTCTTCCCCTAGACGGAGGGTGCTGCGGAGTACGGTGGGGAACTACCCACCCCACCACACACACCCTCCCCCGCAAATGAGCACGAGGAAAAGAATATTTAATTTTCATAATTTTTTTTCAGAAGACAAAGTAGTTTAAATCTCGCCGGTTCTAACAGAGGGAAGGGAAGGAATGGGAAAGGCAGGGTCAAAGAGATAGTGCAAGTCGTGCATGTAATCTCTTGCCGATTTCAGTATTGCACAACTCGCGATGTTCGCGAACGTGAGCAAAAAAAAAAATTAAATGTCCGTCAAACGCTCGAATTCACAGCAGGCACACCAATCCATGCGTATATACATGTAGTCGGGCAAAAAAAACCTCTCCACCACCCTCCCCCCTTCTAGTCATTCCCCAATCAGTCTCGCGAAAGAAAATAATTGTTTTGTGCTTCTTTTTCTTTATTTCAATTTCGCAAACGTGTATCTATCTGAACGAAAGGGGTTTTCTTCTTTGAACTTACCCATTGTGGTGGTCCATCCTAAGAACGCGATTCCTTCGATGCGTTGGCGCGTGCGTTTGCCACGACTAGTAGTCCGCGGAAAACGGTTCACATACACGCAAGGGCGGGGTAAGGAAACCCCGGCAACGACACTTTCGCGCACGAAAATCGCCTACTAAGAACCTTTTCTTTGATTTCAAAAAGGTGACAAAAGGTATATGATCCGCTTCTCGCAAACACCTACACACTGGTCGCGATGGTATTTCCGGGGGACTCGGGGCCGGAAATTGCGCACTCTTCAACACACATACACACACACACACGCGCAGTTGCACGATTCACAGAGCCATGGATGGGGATTTAATCATTTAAATGCCAATCGACTGGTCACGCCCCTCTCCACTTACTCACTCTTCTCGGCCGGCACCAGCGCAGCAGAAGACAGCTGATTAGTTATCACCTCACACACTCATAACCGCCCTGGATGGACCGTTCAGCCCTTACACCAGCAGCAGTACCCCCCACGGGTTGGGAAGGGAAAGGCGGGTGCGGATCGGATCGGCCTTTGCATGCGCTGTGCACCGTGTGTCCCTGCCCCAGCGAAGACGATCCGGATTCTCTCGGCACTGGAAGGCACTTGGCCTCGACTTTGGCTCGGCGAACACCAAAGTGTTCGATGGGAAACCCGGTCAGACGGCGGGGACGGGTAACACTTCCTTTCCTGCAACCACGAGGCCAAAGCTGCGCCGTCGCGATCGGGGCAATCAAGGGTGTGCAATTCCAGGACCGCAGGGAAGCTGAGCACGGTACGCAGATCGGTTCCGACTGGCCAGTCAGTAGTGCGCCGCCTCTCGCACAGGTGCAATCTAACGTTTGGCTTTGGCAAAGAATCTCTCTGCGGCTGCAAATGTTGCTGCTGGCGCTTCAAGCGAAGTACAAGTGGGCAGCAGCACGGAACTAACCTTACTCGTCGGCCCTCGTTTTTCGCACCAACACACAGCGGCGGCCCTCTTTTAGTTCTTCTTCTGCCCCGACGGCGATACCGATCCGGACTTTGACAAAAAACGTCAGCAATAACGGTGGAACTTTTCGCGCACTTTTCAACTTCAACTGTGCCTCACACCTCCCCTGCGCCGTAGTGTCGTGTCGAGCTTCCCGCTGCACGGTCTGTCACTGTGACACAAACACACAGCGCGCGCGCCAACCGGTACACCGTCAGCAGCAAACTGCGGGACCTGGATGAAGCTGACGACCACCGCGAGTCGCGCGATCTCGCAAGAAAGAAAGAAGCTGCTTTTTCCGTGCACACGCTGCACAGCCTGCTGTTCTACAGGCGCACTTCTTCCACCGGCTGGCCGCCTCCTTTGATCGATGCGACAGGCACACAGCACGGAAAACCTCGCTGATGAGGAAAACTTATCTGCACGGAGGTCACAAAATAACGGTCACTTTTAATGGGCCGATTCCTACTAAACAGTTGACCAGCTTCGCCTTGCGCTTAACACTGGATGTATTGTGTTGGATGGCGTACACTGTATGCTTTCTATGGAACTCTGCCCGCTCCGACACCTCCCTTTATTATCCACTATTTTGAGATCTGGAGAATGCACAACGACGACTTCGGAATTCTCGGGCGACACAATCCTTTAACGGGAGATGATCTCTTCCATCAATGCTTTCGCTTTTCTTCGTTGCCACTTCTCTGCTCACCGTGAGCGCGGCTTCCTTTCGTTCGAGCGTAGTCCTTTCCGCGTTCGTGTTCGCGCAGGATCAACCACGTACCGTGAAGAGGGCTGCAGAGCAAATGGACAGCAGAAGCACCCGTTCTCTGCGCAGCAGCGTTCCTCTGGAGCTTTCACAGTCCGCCAGCCTGCTGCTGCAGACCCGACGACGTTGCCGGGCATTGTTTTGCCGCCTGCCATGCGAGAGTGAACGACGAGCGTTGCGTGTGCGAGCGAGAGGCAAACGCAAACCGGCAAAACGTCAAACCATCTGTTTCTCGCGCGTATATACAGGCGAAATTGGGTACATACAAACTCGCCGCAGCCCAGCAAGAACAACTGCACGAAATTCGCCCAAATTGGGACGGATCTCGACCGAATTCGAGTATTTTTCGGTGACCGAATTTTTTTCGTCGCTCATAAACGGGCACCGCACGGACTTCGAACGAAAATTTTCGATCGCATAGGACTGTCAAATTTCACTCACGTCCCTTTAATGCCTTTATTACACGAGGCTATAATACCCTTATTACACGAGGATTTTATTTGTCATCTTTGCCCAGAATTTTTCTGCCAAACGCGTTTGACAGATACATTCCTTCCTCAAAATCGGAACCAAGTATGACCGATTCCGATTTGCTTTCGACTGGAAGTTTTGTGTCAAATTATTTGTTTACTGTTCGATTTGGTAGTTGAAAAGCGTTTTTGGTCTTTTTTTGAATATGGATATCGATGATGATGTGCTCATGGCTGTGGCAATTTTGTTTGTGACCATACCGGAAAGAAAACGAAGGTCAAAGTGGAGTAAAACTATGTTTCTCAAGCGTAGCAAGCATTCACATACAAATATGATGGAAGAGCTAAGGTTGGAGCCGACTGCTTGGTTGCATTTTGCTCGTATGGATTAAAATTCATACCTTTGGCTTTTGAAAAAAATGAATTAAATGATTGCAAACCCCTTGGTAGAACTTTTCGTTATTACACCAGTGGACATCATTGTTATGTCAAACGTCCTGCCACAGCCTATTTTAACAGTAAAAGTCTGGGCAAAGATGACAGATAAAATCCTCGTGTAATAAGGGCATAAACAGGTTCTTAACCACCAATTTTGAATGAAATGAACTCTTTTGGCAAATTCGTACGTTCCCGTTTGTATGGAAAGAAATCCATGAAGTTTTCATCCGCGGATACTTATTTACACATATGGACCTTTGACTTTTACTTTCTTATCGCGTACAGCAATTTACCTTGATTGTGATAAGCTTTCATGGCTGCGAAATGATAATTTAAAATCATATAAGAATAATTTTAATCAAAAAATGAAAACAAATTTATAAAACATTTCATCTAAGATTTTCAGATAAGAAATTTGTATACATATTAGAAAAAATGTCAAACGTCCATATTCGTTAAGTATCCGCGGCTGAAAACTTCACGGATTTCTTCCCATACCAACGGGGACGTACGAATTTGCCAAAAGAGTTCATTTCATTCAAAATTGGCGGTTCAGCACTCATATTCAAGATGGCAGGTAGAATGAACCCATTTAAAGGGACGTGAGTGAAATTTGACAGCCAGATTCGAACGAAATTTTTTGTTCGAAATGTCTGCTGTACCCAAAAGTGGTTCGAAAATACAGTGGTTTTCAGCCGCTCGAATTTTCAGCATTCTTATTTCCTCCTAATTTTAACTCGGAAATGTTCACGTTTACGCCCTTATTGCACACTGGTTTTCACTTTCATTTGATTTTGGGATTTTCTGTCAAACTGGGCTTTGGAGGGACAGAAATTTACCATCGGCTCGTGTAATACAGGTTATTTCAATGGATAGGATAAGCGTAAACGCGTTCAGCAAAGGTGCAAAAATGGGCTATCAAAGTTGAAACCTGAACAAGCCATGTGTGAACCCATCAAGTCAAATCTCGTATTGATCAGCATAAATACACAATCGAACAAAAGAAACTTACGCTTATCCTATCCATTGAAAAAACCTGTAACGTCTGTTCTGCAAAATGGGTTCTTTGTGACTTTGTCTCAAACAAAACCGCCACCGCCACCATTAGCAAATCATCGTCAAAATCCATAATGCAAACATATTAACCTCACTCCCTGATAAAAACAATAGATAATACTCTTTTGGAATGTTTATAATTTGAAGCATGTTTACAACATAATGAAGAATCGTGAAGAACCCGCTCATTTGCTAGTTTTTAGCAACCGTCCTTCACGCTTCAATCACATATGTGATCATATGATATCGTACTTAAGTTTTATGAAAGAAAGTATTTTTTGGGAAAAAGGACATCAAATAATAGTCCTACCTACCTTTGTATCAAGTTTGGTGCAAATTCATTGAGATGTTTCTGAGAAATATTTCTTTTCCCTTATGTTTAACAGAAAGGTGTACGGGAGGGGTGGAGAGGAATGATTTTTTGGGGAAAAAGCAAACAATAATAAATAATCAAATAATAATATCAGAGCAGGTGATAACACGTCACCCCCACACGACGGGTGTATTCAGTATTTTTTTGAACAACTGAAACGGTTCCAAGCTTATCATGTCTCAGCTGAAAACACACACTTTTGAAATTGACCTGTAAAATTGAGGGGTTGTCTCAAAAATCTCACTTCGTTTGACCAGTTCATAAAGGATTTTAACACTGCTGGACGTGTTGATTGGTAGATTTATGATTTATGTTTAAACGATGCATTGATTTCCTTTTTTGTATTTAAGCAGTTGCCACTCTGGGATTTGCCTATTTTTTTTTTTTCAAATTCACACTTGTGCAGTTGTATTTTGAGAATGAAGCAACTAATCTCCAGTTACAGTTGTATTATGCGAATGAAACAACTATAGTGAGATAAAGTGATACTTTTGGATATATCATGTCACTGGAAGAAATGGAGCCTCTTAACAATTTTAAAAGAGCTTACAGGAGCAGTACGTGTTGGTACAAAATTTTCCCACATTCTAGATCCACGAGAAACTATTCATGTGGTATAACATATCAGAAACTATAATCCATTTTCATTGTTTATTATCTACAACAAATCAACCACGGCATGATGATTCGTAAACAATTAAATGGGCGATTGTTTGAAACCCCTGGCAGCATATTCGGAAGGCGATTCGCGTTTCGGGAAGTTCGGGTAGCCTGGATCTCCTGGAACAACTGCTTCGCGCGAATGGATAACACGCCAGCCGCCCTTGCGTGTCCAGTCCTGCAAAATGTAGCGTGAAACAAGCCAGTTTGTTAAGAAAGCAAATGTAAACAGTGTGACGTTGCGAAGCGTTTTAATGGCGCTGGCTTGCTTACGTTTTGATTATATTTGAAGTAGTAGGCCGTTGCCAGGATGGCGAAACCTGTCATGGCCACCTTTCCCGTCCAGAATCGGATTGCATGTGCCCACTCGAGACCCTATAGAGTGGAAGAATTTAATATGCAACCATTACATAACATTCAACAACTGGCCGTAGCATCTTCCGAGCTGAAACCGTAGGGACACAACTTACGATAACGGGCGTGAGGGCCTTCTGGACCAGTTCCAGTGGTGCACGGTAGGCACGGCGGATCGGGTTGTATCGCTCCTTCCAATATTCTGGCACGTACTTCGGTTCGTTCGGGGAAAGATGTTGATCCTTTAGCCACTGCGCCCTCCAGGTCCTTTCCTCGGCGCTCATCCCCAACAGCCGCTCCCGCTCACGGACCATACGGCCCGTGATGGACATCGGCTTGACGCCCCCGGTGTCGGATGATGCCATCTTGACCGAGCAAGTTTACCTACGAATGAATGAATGGAGAATCCGGCCAAGCAGAGCTGGGCAACTCGTCTCCGTGCAGGTTTTGAAGGTATCCGAAAATTTAGTGTAGATATGTAGTGTTGCAAGTTTCACCCTGCACCCAGTAAGTTCACACCGTTCCAGGTACGTTAAAGATTTGGACCGTAACTGGTTGGTGCAATTGTTTGCTGTGGTTTAAATCGGCGAATCGGTGTCGTTTTTTATGTCTAGAAAATCGCTGATTTTTTGAGTAAAATTATTTGGTTTATTGTATCCAATGAAATTATAAAACAAATCATTACCGGATACTGAACCGGATGCGGTTGGTAAAATCGATCGGTGCAGCCATAATTGTTTGAACCGGTTTACATGTGAAACCCCTTCGAACCGGTTTTGTTCCAAGTTGACCAATTTTGGTCTAAAAAATACCGCCTGCGTTGGACCAATTAAATCGGTTCAAACTTGGAATCGGTTTTTGCGGGCTGCACACTAGTGATGGGCAAAATGGCTCTGTGTCCGGATTCGGATTCAACTCCGGAGCAACTCCGAATTTTTGTTTATTTGTTCTGTGCGGGGGGGGGGGTGTGGGGGGGGTGGTTAAGAGTAATTGCCCAGTAAAATGTGGAGTGAAACGGAAAACGACGAGATCTACTTCTGACCGAAGTTGACGAACGACTGATACAATACGCTGAACTGTAAGCCTGGTGTGTTTGTTGGGAAGAACGGAATTCTTTGGAATAAATAGAAATAAAGTTCGTGTCGTTACCAACCTAGTCACGATGAAAGCGCGAGCGACCGAGCAGTGACTCCAGCCTCAAGGCGGAGTCGGAGTGGATTCGTGAATCCATACTGGAGTTCCCATCACTACTGCACACGGCGAACGCAGCAGCAGCCAGGGGAACTCGCAATAGTCAAATCGAGTCTTTTCTCGAATTGGAAGGCACGGAATAGTGCGGAAAAATCAAGCTCAAAATAGAGCTACCAGTGTCGAGATTTGCAGTAGAATATAGTGATCTGCGGCATTTTGAATGCAGACGGTGTTCACAGAAGCAGTAGCAACGGAGGAAAGGGTCATCTAGTGCGTGAAAATTGAAAGTGAAAAACAGGTATGCGTGCACAAAATGTGAAAATGATAGCAAGAGTGGGAAAAAAAGACGCAGCAGAAGAAAAGAGTTCATTAGGGGGGTTCATCGTGTAACGAGGGTGTGTGTGTGTGTGTGTGTGCGTGTGTGTTTGCTGAGCTCTTGAACGGCAAGATACATACATACATGGCAAGGTTACGCGAAGCGCTGTTTTGACGGTTCAGTTGCAAAAGTTGACAGTTTAGTGCAGCTGTACGATGCTGGCCATGTGTGTTTCGTATGCTCTGCGCGTAATTCTAATCACCGTTTGTTTTCTTTTACAGATTAAAATAGGAAGTTCGGTCGCGAAGCGGCTTGTTTTGGCGGAATACTTTCAAGTCAACCTGAAGCGGTGAAGTGTTGGACGAATCTTTCGGTGGGTTCATCCGTCACTCAATTTTCATCCCGTGAGCAGTGGTGGTGAAAAAAAAGAAAAAAAAAAACAGATCAGCGTGGATGCAGGAGCGTGAATGCGAACGACCATAAAGGTTGGACGAAAAACAAGCTCACAGCTGTACAGTGTTGGCCGCTCGGTGGTGGCTACCGTACGGTGTGCAGTGTCAGCGCGCAGTGTGGAAGGAGAATAACATAAAAAGGGAACGTTTAAGTAACCGCTGCTCTCTCCCCGCGCCATTGCGGGTACGCACAGTGCATTACACAACATACCGAAACCAAAGTCGTGTATTTAGACGAGAGGGAAAAAGGGCACTAGGAGCAACAGCAGCAGCAGCAGCATAGCATAAACCAGTTGCAGTAGTCGGTCGTCGTTGAAAGTAAAGCAGCAACACGAGCAGAGCGCAGCATCGATAGTTGAAGCAGGCGACGACATTCGAGTTCGCCTTTCCGGGCAAACAACAGACGTCATGTACATCAACAACACGGATGCGTTAAAGCTATGGCTCACGGAGGTGCTGGAGCCACTGTGCGACGCCGACCCGGTCGCCCTGGCCCGGTACGTGCTCGCCCTGCTGAAGAAGGACAAACCGGAGAAGGATCTGATCGTGTCGATGAAGGAACAGCTCGACGTGTTCATGGCCGAAGAGACGCAGCCCTTCCTCGAGCAGCTGTTCAAGGTGATCAAGAGCGAGGAGTACCTAAAGGTGGCGCCCGTTCCCGCGGCGCCCGCAGGAGCCGCGACGATCAATGGGGCATCTTCGGTGGCGTCCGCGCCCTCCATCAGCACCTCCTCGAGCAGTGCGGGCCAGCAGCCGGTAGCGACGGGACCGTCGGCCGCCTCCGGTACCACCAGCCACACCGAGGAAGTGACCAGCAGCTCCCGGGTACGGGTGAAGCGTGAATTTACACCTCCCCTGACCGACAGCGGCTCCCGAACGGCCAAGGATGCATCGTCGTCGTCGGCGTCGTCGGGCTTGTCCACCATGGGCGGCAGCATGTCCACCTCCAGCAGCAGCGATCGGGCGTCCTCACACCAACCATCGAAGGGGTCGGGGGTACCTAGCGGCAGCAGCAGTGGCAGCAGCACCGCCAACCACCACAATCCGCCGTCGGTAAGCAGCAGCAGCAGTCAGAAAACCGCTTCCCGCCAGCACTCACCCGCCAGAGGTTCCAGCAAAGACGATCACGTAAGTCATCTGATCACAGGAAGCGCTCGGCAGCTAGAGGAGGGGTTTTCCTGGAGTGCGATGGGGGTACACACTAAATAAAGCATCCGCCGGGTTGTGACCAACGCGCAGTGTGGGCCCGCACGATGCGTGAGTCTTGTCGTTGGCCGGCGGGCGGCAACGCGCGCGGTGCTAAATTTATCTCGCTAGCGAGCGCGCGCGCGCTCGCGCACCGACTCTGGCTATGTATATTGAACGAAGCAGATGGCACCACCACCAGAAGGACCCGACACCATTCTATCAGCGCCACCAATTTGAGGAGGGTCCAATCATTCGGGTGACGATCGTTCGATTGGCCGCTGGATCACGCGTCCGCCCGGCTGGGGATGAGCAATTTATTTATTTTAGATAGAACTTAATGCACCTCGTGTGCGGCGTCATGCTGCACGCCATCCGAAGAGATTCTTTCATGTTTGACGCTACACCGTCTATGGTTTTATTGTTCGGCATTAGTTTGCACATTGCAAATCGAGAGTGAACTAGCGAAAAGGACGTTGCCTTCGGCAGCCAACGGTTGGGGGATACATTCACTTGGATCCATCAACATGGCTGACCTACATTCGATTTTGACGGTGCACAAAATGTTTGTTTTTACGCAAGCTAGGGCAAGGTATAATATGCTTGTTTTCGGTGACATTCAATTATATTTCCGAGGCTTGTTTTAGGAGGTAATCAATAATCGTTCATTTCATGCATGAAGGTTTGTTTTAATTGTAAATATATATTTAGTACACATTTTGGACGTTGACTGATTAACCGATTGCCAAAATTATCTTTTTGTCGTGCATTTTCAAACAGTTGCGTCCGTTGGCGTTTGCTCATTGATTTTTATTCAAGTGAAAATGCTTAAACGATTTTCTGGTTGCTCTATTTCTCGATGATGAAGGACGAAAATTTCGGGAGCCGAAATTTTCGTTTTTACACCACATTTCTTTTGAAGAATGTGGTTTTCAATGTTGGTGTCGAGGTTTTGAACTTATAGGATTGTTTCCGTTAAAACATCCTTCTTTTTCCATCGGTCCCTTGGTAGAATTTTCCCTGGGCCCGAAAACAGTTGTACAATTCCATCCTTTCTGTAATACTTGGTTGTGTTTGGGTTCTGTTTTTTCGCAATTTTTTTAAAATTTCGAAAAAATAGGCAACAATACCTCTAAAATTGAAACTTTTAAATGGCGCAACACAGTCAGACAGACACGATAGCTTTAACATTAGACCATCTTAGAAAAATGTGTTACAATACCTTACAGAGAGATGTATTTTAGTGCTCTTGCGGCACCCGAACAGCTGATGAGTGTTGTTAAATTAAATTTAATCAAATTAATTTAGACTCTCCTGCTCGCAATGTACTTTTCTTTGATTCAACAAATTAAACGACACAACAAAACATTCCACAGCAACTTCCATTGTGTCAGCAGACGGATTGAAAATGATGTCTGCAAAAAGAACAATGATATTTAAAAACTGGTACTGCAACGCACCTTTTTATTGCTCCGTCAAATTAATTTACCATACTGCCCAACATATGCGCCACGGACGCCATCCACACAGGATCATGCTACTCCTACAAACACGCACGGCATCTACAAACTTCTCACGTATGGCCGCGTGTAGTCACACGGAACGGGTAGTAATGTTTAATCGTCTTTATCTTCCTACGGTGGAAGCGATTTGTATTTGTTTTTGGTCACCGACGACGGGGTGGTGGTGGTGGTGGAGGTGGGCGGTAATTTTTTCTTAGAGTCGTAGAAGTGTGGTAGTAGTCCCCCGCCTCATCATCATCGGAGCCAGCATCCGCCATGTGCGTGCTATGCGCTATTTTAAGATTGCGCCTGTGTGCTTCGGTTGCGCGCACTCCTCACGTTACACTACCACTACTTGGTGTATCACTTAGTCGGTGCGCCGGGCTGGCGGCGGCGGCATTGGCCTCAACCTCACGGTGCAGCACAACGACGAACCAATGCACGGTTAGTTTCGTGCATGAACGTGTTCAAACCTGCACGCGTTTTCTCGCGTGATTCCGTCAGAGTTCGACCTGGAAGTGGTCAGGTTCGGTCGCTGGTCGCATTATCAGCACACAACGCAGCGGACAGCGGCGGGCGCCGAGTTGTGTGTGTGTTCTGTTCTGTGTGTTCTGTGCGACAAAGCACACGGACTACAATTTTGAAAGACGCTGTTGTGCTGCGCCCAATCCGTGGACGCCCTCCGAAATGGGTGATGTGCGATGCGGGGAGTTGATGCACCTCATGCAGCAGATCACGGTTGTAAGTCCCGTTTAAAGGAACCTCATGAACGGACGCTCATGCGCAAGTAGTGTGATGTAAACGTTGTGTAAATTTGCATTCCCCTCTATTCAAATTGGTTTTTCATTATGTCCAGAATTGACCAGAAACCATGCACCTCGACATTACCGGTCGCACATGTATTTCGTGGACATTCAGTGGGAGTTATTAATGTTATCTGAAGGTCAAATACTTTCAATGATCAGCTGTAAATTAACGAGAGCGGAAGAGAGTATGAGGGAAAGAACAGAAGAAGGAAAGAAATCGCATAATCCATTTCTCGTCCCTTTTTCCCTTTCGCACCCATCCAGAGCAAAGAGGGAGGCAACAGCGGAGGAAGCGGCGGCGGCAGCAGCAGCAACAACAGCAGCAGCAGCAACATCCGTCGAAGCCGTCGAACGCAGAACCGCTCCCGTAGCCGATCGCGCTCCCGTTCGCGTTCGTTCGAGCGGCCGCGGGAAACGCGCCGATCGCGCTCCCGGGAGCGTGTCCGTGGTGCCGACTCCAAGTCCGGCGGACGCAACACGTCGTCGTCGTCGTCGTACCGAAACAAGTCTCCCCCGGTTCGCGGTAGCGACAGCTTCCGCAGGTACGAGCGCAAGAGCGGTCACCCGAGCAGCGGCGTATACGATCGGCGTAATAGCACCGGGAACAACAGTGGTTCCGTCGGTGGCAGCGGCAGTAATGGAGGTGCAGGTGCAGGGGCCGGCTCTGCCGTGGGAAGCGCAGCGGCGGCCGCGGTCAGTGGCGGTCGCTCGCAGAAGATCCGATCGCATTCGCGCAGTCGTTCCCCGTCGCCGAACTCCGATCGTCGGAAGATGGCGCGTTCCGTGTCGCCTAGTCGGGCCAGGTCGGTTGCGGCTGCGGCAGCGGCCGTGGCTGCAGCTGCGGCTGCGGCAGCGTCAACGGCGAGGGTGGACATGCACCTCGCTGGTGCAGGATCGGTTGGGCTGGCTGGAATTGCGCCTGCGACGGGCGGTGTGGGGCTAGTGCCGGTCGGAGCAGGTGGGCTCGTGGTGCCGACGGTGGCGCCCGTCCCGGCGCCGTCCGTTGTGTCGCCCGATGTCGTGATGAATCCCGTTGCCGGCGAGGGAGGACCGGTGGTGGCGTCGGCAGCACTGGTGGCGACCGCACCGGCCACGACGGAGCGGCAGCGTTGTCACGATTTCGACAAGAAGGGATACTGTATGCGGGGCGAAACGTGCCCCTGGGATCACGGTGTCGATCCGGTCGTGCTGGAGGGCATCAACAATCCCGCGCTGATGGCGCAGATGCGCGATCCGACGGTGGAGTACAACCCGGACTCGCCCGGTCTGTGGAACAAAGTGGCGAACCTGCCCCCACTCGGGCCCGGCGGTCGGCCGAACATCGCCCAGCGGCTGGGCGGCGGCGGAGGTATCGGGTTTGGACCGCGCGGTCCCGGCGGCGGTATGGGGATGAACTTCCGAGGGTTTGCACCCGGGTTCCCGGTGCCGTCCGGTGGCGGCTTCCCGGGCAATCCTATTGGTGCGACGCCGCTCCAGCGTGAGCTGATCTCCGTGCCGGTGGTGGACGCGAACAAGGGTGGTGACGTGTCGGCGCAGCACATCCATCGGCGCTTCGAGCCGGAGGATGCGGTGGCGATTGCGGACGGCCCGCAGCACGGCGGCATGGTTGGTGGCGGCGGTGGCGGTGTTGGCAAACGGGGAAAGATGGCGCTGAGCAACCGGCTTGGGCCGCGCGTCACCGGTGGCGGTGGACACGGCGGCGGTGGGCTCGGCTCGATGCCGATCAACCCGCAGCAGAATTGCTCGCTCGAGCTGCGTAAGATCCCGCGCGGGCTGAACGAAATTGCGCACCTGAACGATCACTTCTCGAAGTTCGGCAAAATCATCAACATCCAGATCCGGTACGATGGGGACCCGGAGGCGGCCATCGTGACGTTCTCGACGCACGCAGAAGCGAACGTGGCGTACCGGAGCACCGAGGCGGTGCTGAACAATCGCTTCATCAAGGTGTTCTGGCACATCCCGCCGGCGGGCGGCGATCAGCCGGCCATTACGCCCCCGGCCAAGACGGAGCACTCGTTGCGCCGGACCTACCCGAACCAGTACAGCATTAACAACAATCTGAACAACAAAAATGCGGCCTCTGCCGCCGGCGTCGACTCGGCGGCTGGCACGCCACAGACGGGGAAGACGCTTCAGGTGGCGAACGCCAAGGTGGGCGGTGATGCCGGTGGCACCGGAAGCCCCGCGGGGGTGGGCTCGGCCAATGGAAACGAAAACCAAGCTCCGCAGCAGCAGCAGCAGGTCACGCCGAAAGGGCACAACGCGAATAAGTACGTGAACCCCGTGTCGGGGATGCCGGTCGGGGCGAATACTGGTGTTGGCGGAGGCGCCGGTGTCGTTGGCAACAAGATATCGCGGGCGGCCAACGAGCTGCTGCGCAAGAAGCACGAACAGTTCAACAAGGGCATCTCGGAGCGCAAGTACGGGCTGCTGGACGGGTACCTGAAGGAGCAGCGCAAGCTGCTGGAGCTGTTGGTGACGTACGATCAGAGCGATGCGCGCCGCCCAACGCTCAAGTCGTCGCTGGACGAGCTGTCGGAGAAGATCAACAACCTGCGCAAGGAGATCGAGAAGGACCAGGCGCAAAGCCTGGCGAAGGTGGCGAGCCTCCAGCAGCAGCAACAGCAGCAGCAACAGCAGCAGCAGCAACAACATCAGCAACAGCATCACCTGCAACAGAGCCAGCCGCACGGTCCGAAGCATCACCAGCACAAGACGAAGGAGCAGCACGAGAAGGAGCAGCTGGATGCCGAGCTGGAGCTGATTGCACAGGAACAGCGCACCTTGCGCGGCCCGGACGGCGCAGCGGTGGCCGCCGTCACTGTCCAGTCGGCCCTCGTCAACAACAACATCAACAAGGGACCTCTCGCGCCCTACGGAGGCGGCCCTGGTGGACGGAAGGGGTCCGGCGCCGGCGGTCGAGTGTTGGCTCCGCCCGGCTCGACCAGCGTCGATCGGCGCCCGACCACGATCGCCGTGACCGGGTTTGCCGTGGACGATGCCGAGGCGCTGCTCGGCCACTTCAAGCATTTCGGCGAGATCACGAAACACCAGCTGGATGAAACGGTGCCATCGCTCACGATCAGCTACAGCACGCGGCAGGTGGCGGAGAAGGCACTGGCACGCGGCAAGCTGTTTAAGGACAAACCCCTCACGATCGGCTGGTGCGCGGTGCCGGTGGTCCCTGCGGTGACGCCGGCGGCCGTGACTCCGGAGACGACGCCCGCCATCGCTGCCTCGCCCGCCGACAATGGTAAGGACGGAGGGAACCCTCTCGTTGATTCTAGCAGCGACGGTGGTGACATCGCGATGACGATGGCGTCGACGGCAGCGACCGGTGGAACCGCATCCAAGGCCGACGGTGGCGCATCGGGAGCGACGGGCGGCGCAGACATCATCCACTCGTCCTCGATGGAGGCACTCAACGAGACGGACGACCTCACGGAGCTGCCGCTGGTGGTGGAGGAGGAGGAGGAAGAGGACGACATCGAACCGGAGCGCTCCTGGCGCCGTTGATAAGCAGCCCACTGGCGTGAGCTGGCGGACGGAAGAAAAGGATTGGGAATTACAATGCGTTTTTGTTTTATTTTTTTAGCAAAACACAGATCCTACGTAAATCCTTCCGATAAGTACAGCCTCTCACACAAACACCCACAGTTCCAAACAGTGAAACGCGAAGTCGATCGCTAGGCAGAGATTAGAAGGAAGCTTTCGGTGTGTTTGTTTGTTTTTTTTCTTTCCTTCTTTTAATTATCTCTTTGTGAAATGATAAAATCCACTAATTCATGATTGTTTGCTAACCACGCGCGTTTATTTTGTTATATTATATTATATATTTTTTTTTTACGGATAGGTGTCTCCAATTCAGCTACCCTACCTCTCGGACTATTCAATTCTCAATTTTTCCCAGGCGGGTTAGCACATCCGAAGCTTCCAACCATCTTCGTGGTTGGTTGTGGATAGTCGATTCTCGATTGAAAAAGAGATAGAAAAAAAGAGAGGCAGGAGGAAGAGAGTGTGTCGTTAGATAGTAGTACACGATTTATTTTAATAGTATCTATCCATAATATATGCCCCAAATTGTGAGGAAAAAATTCGTTTAGGAAAAGAGAAAGGTACAATACACCCACACACAAAAGAAAAACACACAAGAACACACACACACACATACACTGAATAACACCTACAGGCTGGTTATTAGGGTTAGGGAAAGGCGAACACCCTCCGGGAACAGGCAGGTGCGCCTTTCTGGTTTGTAGGTATTTTAGAATTGGTTTGATTGTTTCCTTTTTCTATTTTTGTTGCTTTTTCTGTGTTTGCCTCTTTGGGCCACGGAGGATTTTACCGAGAAGCTCAGAATTGGCCTTCAGTGCGATCATTGAAAGGCGGTTGATGAAAGTATCAGCATCTTTCGTCTTCGCTTGGCTTTGCTTGTCCCGAGCCGCGAGGAACATTAGCACGCGTGTGGGTGAATTTGTTTTGAATTACACGTTTACAAACTTCTTAACGATTGTTCATTGGAACCGGTAAAGTACGCGGTGGTAAGCGAGTGAAGGTACGATACAATGGATCGTACGGGAATGGAAACATCCGGATAGTCGTAAGCTATTGTCACAGATCCACCAAAACAACCAACAAAATAAACGTACTAAACGTACTTCCCCGAGTGAAGGTACACGGGGAAGGAAGGTCGAGGTCCCTGCCATTCAGTCTTTATCAGACGACGGCGTAGTAGTGCGTTAGATAGCATAGGTGTGTTGTAGGAATACGTTTTGTACTTCTTTTAGGAAGGAGATGTAAGCAGAATGAAGCAAAAACAAACAAAACAACCAACGAAGGATAATGAGGGCCTGAGATCAGTTTGTGTTACCGGGGATTACAATATGATTTAGCCGGAATTTATGAACATTGTAAAGCAATTGTAAGACTAATGTCGCGCTCCCCTTCCCATCTTAATACCCCGACACGCGAGGTGCAAGGTGACGAACGTCTTTGGCTCGACGGGTAGATGGAGTGGGGAAGCTGGATGTGGTCGATCAGCAATACACGTATACCGATGCTTTGTAATAGCCCATAAGCTAGAAGCCACGCTGTACACACAGTGGCTGGACAAGATTACACGAAAAAAAAAACCAAGAAGATGGATTCAAAAGATGCAAAATACAAACAAAAAAAAACAAATGAAAGAAAACACAATATGAAAACAATCGAACGCAAACCACACAAAAAAAAGAAAACAGTCCGAATTAACACTGGACAAAAAGAAGAAACAAAAAAAATACACACACAAATCTTGATGATGTGGTAAAATCCATCTGTCTGGCAGAAGAGCAAAATAGAAGGCGAAAAAAAAAAAGAAAACGTTACAAAACGATAGCATCCTAAAGTAATATTAATGATAAATAATAAAGAAAATTAAAGAAATGATTTCACATGAGAAATTCAAAACGCAAACACACAACTCACCTCTGCGATAGGAGTTGTAATAGTCATACAAACAAAATGAATGTCTTTTATTTATCTGGGGAATAGGGTTACTGGGTGGGGGCATGGCGAGATATCTTGAGAAGTGAAGGGGGGGGGGGGGGGTTTCCAACCGATGTAACCAAACGGCTCGTAATACAGTTGGAGGAAACTGATCCACCGACTTTATTGGTCAATTCAGTCCGTAAACGATTTCTATTGCTATCGTGAAAGGCCAGAGGAGGTGTGGACCAAAATTGAGTTGAGAAACGCTGTCGATCGAAGTCGCAGCCAAGAGAGCTGCGAATTTGGGAGTCGGGGGGAATTGATTCTTTGTTATGATGAGATTAGTTTTCATTGTTAAATGGGATCACGTCGTATAATAAACGGATTGTGGACCTTTATTTGCAACTCACATATTTTAAATAACAAATGAGATTTTGCCTGATGCCACATCAGCAACAAAGAAACCTCAAATTCCTGAATAAACTGATTTGAAGCAGATACTGGATTGAAAAATAAGGTTCAATTTGAAATGGAGGTTTCTTAAAATGTCTAGTACAACAACTGTTGTGTCCATAACATTTCTGGAAAACTTATAAACGAACCTCTAAACTATGGTTCTGCGGAACTAGATCTTTTCGATTCCAAAATAAGGAACGGTGTTACCGTGCTGGGTTCAAGATGTAACTCTCCACACTATCGATCTTGAAAACATTTCGAAAACACGCGTGCGACGAAAACGCCGAATAGTTGTACTGTTGATTCTGTCCGGCGATCGTAAATCTGTCGCTTCGGGAAGTGCTATATATCTTCTAACTGCACTGATTGTAAGCAACTACTGGCGGTTGCAACCTAACGGGAATGGCGGATGTGAATGATTTGTTCAATGTGTTTGAGGAAGAAAAGGATGACGATGATGACGCCTGTGGCGTGCCGATCGTGCTCGAGACACCGTCATCCGCGAAAGCGAAGGATGCCGACAACCGCAGAAGCAGCGTCGGTGGGTATGTATCACTTGCCGGAAGGGGGCACGGACACAAGTCCGAGATTGAAATAATTCGTCTAATCTTCCCGCACCCGCAGCGAGAAGGCCAAGAGAAATGCCAAGAGAGAAGTGGAAACGTTAGATGTGGAGGAATATTCGACCAAGAAAGCCAAGGTGGACTCCACGAAAGATGAAAAAACGTAAGCAAATCGGACCGGTCCGGGCGATAAGTAAGGCGATGGAAAGACAAACAATTTTTTCTCACACTTTCTCCCCACAGCTTGAACAGCGATGAAGATGATTCTGGAGAGGTGGTGAAGGTTGAGTCCCTTCTGGATGACATCAAGTGAGTGAATCTGTAGTGCTGCCTGATGGGCCTGGTCGGTCTAACCTCTTATAGCTAACCCCACAACCATCTCTTTCAGCTTGGATAACGTCGAGAGCCGCATCAAGGTCCACACAATTCAATCGCCAGAAGCGTGCACGCACGAGGTCGCCGTGTACCCGGACCAAAAGTATACGCCCCTGGTGCCGCCGACGAGTAAACCGGCCAAGGATTACCCGTTCGTGTTGGATCCCTTTCAGAAGGAAGCCATCCTGTGCATCGAAAACAACCAGTCGGTGCTAGTGTCGGCCCATACGTCCGCCGGCAAGACGGTAGTGGCGGAGTATGCCATCGCTAAATCGCTTGCGGAAAAGCAGCGCGTCATCTACACGACGCCGATTAAGGCCCTTTCGAACCAAAAGTACCGTGAGTTCCACGAGGAGTTCAAGGACGTCGGGCTGGTGACGGGCGACGTGACGATCAACCCGACCGCCTCGTGTCTGATCATGACGACGGAAATTCTGCGCAACATGCTGTACCGCGGGTCGGAGATTATGCGCGAGGTGGGCTGGGTGATCTTCGATGAGATTCACTACATGCGCGACAAGGAGCGGGGCGTCGTGTGGGAGGAAACGCTGATCCTGCTGCCGGACAACGTGCACTACGTGTTCCTGTCGGCCACCATCCCGAACGCGCGCCAGTTCGCCGAGTGGGTGTGTCACCTGCACAAGCAGCCCTGCCACGTGGTGTACACCGACTACCGGCCCACCCCGCTGCAGCACTACCTCTTTCCGGTCGGCGGCGACGGCATCCATCTGGTGGTGGACGAGCGGGGCCAGTTCAAGGAGGACAACTTCAACACGGCCATGAACGTGCTGCAGACGTCCGGGGAGGCGTCGAAGGGCGACCAGAGGACCAAGAAGGGCGGCCTGAAGGCGACCAATGCGGGCGAGACGAACATCTTCAAGATCGTGAAAATGATCATGGAGCGCAACTTCGCGCCGGTCATCATCTTTTCATTCAGCAAGAAGGACTGCGAGGTGTTCGCGATGCAGATGGCGAAGCTGGACTTCAACTCGAACACCGAGAAGAAGCTGGTGGACGAGGTGTTCAACAACGCGATGGACGTGCTGACGGAGGAGGATCGGCAGCTGCCGCAGGTGGAGAACGTGCTGCCGCTGTTGCGCCGCGGCATCGGCATCCATCACGGGGGGTTGCTGCCGATTCTGAAGGAGACGATCGAGATCCTGTTCGGTGAGGGGCTGATAAAGGCGCTGTTTGCGACGGAAACGTTCGCCATGGGGCTGAACATGCCCGCTCGCACGGTGCTCTTCACCGGGCCGCGCAAGTTCGACGGTAAGGACTTCCGGTGGGTCACGTCCGGTGAGTACATCCAGATGTCGGGCCGCGCCGGACGCCGTGGTCTCGACGACAAGGGTATCGTGATACTGATGATCGACGAGGCGGTCTCGCCGTCGGTGGGGAAGGAAATCGTGCAGGGAAGGGCGGATCCGATCAATTCCGCCTTTCACCTGACGTACAACATGGTGCTGAACCTGCTGCGCGTGGAGGAGATCAACCCGGAGTACATGCTCGAGCGGTCGTTCTTCCAGTTCCAGAACCAATCGTCCATCCCGGAGATCTACAAGCGCGTGCAGAAGAAGCAGCGGCAGCTGCAGGCGATCCACATCCGGGACGAGCAGTCGATCGTCTCGTACCACCACATCCGCGAGCAGCTGGACACGCTCGGCAAGCAGTTCCGCGAGTACATCACGCGCCCGACGTACCTGGTGCCGTTCCTGCAACCCGGCCGCATGATCAAGATACAGTCGGACTCGGGCGAGTTCGAGTGGGGCATCATCGTGAACTTCAAGAAGGAGAACGCCGACAGCAAGCAGAACCCGCTGAAGACGGAGCAGAAGGTCATCATCGACGTGCTGCTGCACGTGGCGGACGGGTTCGAGCGGGAGGGCATTCCGCGCCCCTGCCCGGAAGGCAAGCGGGGCTCGGTGGAGGTGGTGCCGGTGCTGCACAAGCTCGTCACCCGCATCAGCACGCTGCGCGTGTACTACCCGAACGATCTGCGGCCGGCGGACAACCGACGCTCGGTGCTGAAGACGATCGAGGAGGTAAAGAAGCGGTTCCCTGAGGGCCCGCCGCTGCTGAACCCGATTGAGGACATGCACATCAAGGAGAAGGACTTCCAGGTGATCGTGGACATGATCGACAAGTTCGAGAAGCGCCTGTTCGGTCACCCGCTGCATGAGGCGCCCTCGCTCGATCGGCTGTACGGGCAGTACATGAGCAAGGTGGAGCTGGAGAAGGAGCTGCGCGCCGAGAAGAACGCGCTCCGGGAGGCGCGCAGCCTCCTGCACATGAGCGAGCTGAAGCACCGGAAGCGCGTGCTACGCCGACTCGGCTACTGCACGGCGGCCGACGTGATCGAGTTCAAGGGACGCGTCGCGTGCGAGCTCAGTTGCGCCGACGAGCTGCTCATCACGGAGATGATCTTCAACGGCACGTTCACCGAGCTCACCCCCGCCCAGTCGTGCGCCCTGCTCAGCTGCTTCGTGTGCGACGAGAAGAGCAGCGAGATGCCGGCGGCCACCGAGGAGCTGTCGGGCCCGCTGCGCCAGATGCAGGACCTCGCTCGCCGGATAGCGAAGGTTTCGAACGAGTGCAAGGTGGATGTGGACGAGGAGCGATACGTGGAATCCTTCAAGCCGTTCCTGATGGATGTGGTGCTGTGCTGGTGCAAGGGTTCCTCGTTCGCGCAGCTCTGCAAGATGACCGACATCTTCGAGGGCTCCATCATTCGCTGCATGCGCCGGCTGGAGGAGCTGCTGCGCCAGATGGTGCAGGCGTCCAAGACGATCGGCAACACGGACCTGGAGAACAAGTTCTCCGAAGCGATCCGGTTGCTGAAGCGAGACATCGTCTTCGCGGCCTCACTGTATCTGTAATTGGTAGATGAGCCTGGCAGGGATGCGACATCGGCAAAGAATTCCAGAGTGTAGAAACAAGTATGGAAGATGAAGATGAGAAACGTGTTTTGTCCTTTTTGATAAGATGTGGAGACGACTGTAAAACTACATGATAAGGTCAATAAAAAATTGAGCCATGTAAAAATGGCTTCAAACTGGCAAGAAAAATGTTGAAGATCGCAATCCGGATGGGGGCACCAGTTGGACGGTGACGGATAAATACGACAAGTGTGTTGCATTGAACCATACAATGGATCGTAACATCTATTACATCATCCATACCGTAAAGATGATCGTACGTTCCTGTACGTTGGCGGTAGTTTTCAAGCTGTGAATCCGGAAAGCAAAAACATTAACGAAGCAAGAATCCTGACCGCAGAATAGATGAAACAGTGTCAGCAAAAATCAGGAACGCAAAACAAGTTAAGCAGAAAGCAAAGCAGGTGAGTTATTTCTACGGTGAGTGAACTCGTCCAATTCTGATCACGAATTGATTCGCAACATGAAATGCTTTTCCTAAAACGATGATTTTAGTTTAAACGCAGTTGAATTTAATTGTTAATTGTACAAATAGAACATAATTACTCTAACAAGTGTCGCCAATTTGTTTTCTCGATTTTGCACTCCAGCTTAAGACAAACAGATAAGCTTCTCGTTCTGAAGGTACGACAGTTGATTTCGTAGGGATCGAATTTGGAGCTGCGCGTCGTCGAAACTGCCGGACAGGACCCTGATCTGGTTGTGCATCTCGCGCAGGGCATCTTCGCGGTTCGAGATGGTGAATGCCGCCTCCGCCCGGCAGCGCGCCAGGTCCGACTCTAGCTGGGCGTATTTCTGCTGTGCCATCGTGCGCTCCTGCTCCAGGCGTTCGTTGGTACGGGCGATGATCCGCGCGCTTTCCGCCCGAAAATCATCCAGTTCACGGCGCGCCTGCATCGCCATCTCGTCCGTCTGCTGTTTTTCGCTCGAGAGCTGCTGCAGCTGCTCCCGAACCTGTGCCAGCTCCAACTGCGAGAGCTGCAGAGCCTGCTGGGCTTCGGCGTCCTTTGCCACGTGCACACTGGCAAGCCGATCTTCGAGCGTCTTCACCTGCTTCAGCGCACGCTCCAGCTCCGCGTACAGCGTCTCGTTGGACTGCTTCAGGCTTTCGGTCTTGACCTCTTCCTCTTCGAGCAGCCGCGGGTACGGCGTGAGCTCGCGCAACTTGTCCTGGAACTTGTGCTTGATCTGCTCGATCTCATAGTTAATCTGTGCCTCGACGCGCTTGTTGGTGATGCGCAGTTTGTCCATCTGCAGCCGCTGCTCTTCGACCTTCTGCTGCGCGTCGAGATACTTGCCCCGATAGTCCTCCAGTTGGGTGGCTTGCTCGCGTATCAGCACCCGGAACTGGTCCTGTTCGTCGAGCAGCTCCGTGCAGCGTTTTTTCAACATCTCCCTCTCGGTTTCATCGGGGGACGGCTCGCTTGGACCGACCTGGGCCTTGGCTAGCCGCTCGGATAGTTGCCGACATTCCGTGGTCTTCTTGGTGTATTCTTGCAGCAGCATGCAGTATTGCTTCTGTTCGCATTCCTTATCTTTCGGACATTTCGATTCCGGATGCAGATCGTATACACAACTTGAGGAACGTTTCGTGTTTGCCGCATCGATAGACTCCGATTGGTGCGCATTGGGAGCAACCTTCGGCTCTTCTTGTTGTAGCGGACCCAGCTCCTTCTGAATGTACTGCAGGGCCTTCTCCATGTGTTCCAGGTTCTTGCCCAGCGTGTCCGTATTTGTGCGGTAAAACTCCAACCGGTGCAGCATGTCGGTCTCGCAAAACCGTGGCACTGAAGCGACCGGTGTTGGCGGAAGTTTCGTTCCCAGGGCAGCTTCCTTTCTCTGCCGCACCTGGCGCACATCCACCGACAACCGTTCGAGCCTTGCCTGCAGGATCTCGATGACCCGATCGCGATTCAGCAACTCCTTCTCGAAGCGTGCCGCAAGTTTCGCTTCGCCAGCCGCTCGCTCCCCAGAGGACGCACTGGACTGGCTGGACAGGTTGGAGTCGCACGAAAATCCAATGCCCTCGTCCATCGGCACGCTGCCCATCGTCCAGGGGCTGGTGCAGTATTCATCGAGCTTATCCGGGCATAACCGAATCGATTGCCACTGGCTTCCATCGGTGCCTTGGCGCTTCTGCTCCGCGATCACTTCCTCCAGTAGCTTGCGCTGTAGCTCCGCCTCCTTCTGGAGTCGGTTCCGCAGGAAGGCCAGTTCCTCCCGGTCACAGTCGGCCTTCGGCTTCATGGATTCCTTTTCACGAATTTTCCGCTTCAAGTTCACCATGAAGTTGCTCTGCCGATCGAGTTTGTGCTTCAGTTTCGCATACCGCTTCGACACTTCCGTTACGGCACCGTCGGAAGCGGCAGTGACATTCGCTTCCTGCGGACCACCGGTAGCCGTCTCCGCAAACTCGCCGCTAGGTATCACTGGCAGTTGGCTAAGTATATTTTCGAGCAAATCGGTTGCATCGTTCGTGACTAAGGATTGCTTGGACATTCTACGCTTTTCGTTTCAATAGTAAATTTTAAACGTGAAGTGGGAGAAACTATTCTATTCTTCACCGAATTAACCAAAAATGAATTTGACTGGCGAAATGTGAGCAGGTCTGCTATCGAAATGGCACGATGACTGCAATAAGGATACTAGATTTTTATGGAAAAATCCTCGCCGGTGTAAACGTCTCTCCGGTTACTTGATTGCAATTTCGTCACAATAACCCAAAAGTAAAGATTGGGAAGAACTATGAACAAGAATCTGATCGTACCATCAACTTAATTTAGGTTCTGAACCAAGTTTGCTTTTTTGTCAATATTTTTGGTTTTGTTCCAGGAAGATGGGGAAAATTTGTTAAGCTGAAATGAAGCTGTGTCTGTAGACATTAATGGGGACGCCAGGGCAAGCGTAATTTGGCCGCACTGTTTCCCCAGTAATAGGGACAACATCTGTCGGCTTCTGCTAGGTAAGCGGATGAAGACCTGCTGCATTTTTCTTTCCCTCGCATGCGGATACACTACTGGCGTTGGAATGTTTGAAAGCTCGACCGCGACGGCACAGGTCGCCAGGAACAGGAAGAACTAGCACCAGAAGAACACTTAAAAGTGGTCAAATGGGCAGTCCTACTTCACACGGTTGATTGCCTACGCCTTGCCATTGCCGAATTGCCGTAAGAAAGCATCACTTTCGCTCATGCCAAGATACCAAACATGGGGTTGATTCGTAAATAGATTCCAAAGACGGGAGCCCTTTTGAAAGCGGTTTCGTATACTACGTAAACTATGCTCTAAGTAGTAGCATTAGTCATTTCCCTTGTCTCATTTCACAAGAACAAGCTCGAAGGCATTAACGGGAAAGGTTTGCGTCAGATGCTCATTACCTCATCAAACTTACTAGATTGCATTTATGTATGACGGCCGTCACCGACAAGTGCCCGGACTTCTATAATACTCCGTCCGCCATCGAAAATGGTGACTGCCCCATGACCAAGATTTGTCTCATTAATCTAAGGGCACCGGCTGGCAGAAGTTGCCTCGTAAGAAAGAAGTGTAAACTTGAACTCGATGGCTTAATGCCTCGATCCTAGAGTTTGCAAATTTGTGGCTGTTATTTTACACAAACGAACTGCACAAATATTGTCCCAAGTTGTAGTTTTTTACTGAGAAACTAGTCAACCAAATGTAATGAAATTTGGCAAATGCACTGCTTATAGCCTCACATTATATGTAGGACGGGAAACAATAAGTAAAACGTTGAGTCACCTTTAATATATTTGAAAGCGTTTTATTGATGTATTTATATAAATGTGATTTTTGTAATCATCGCCTTGAAACCTAAATCATTTTACACCACAAGACTCACATGATATAAAAGTTATGATATACGATGGAGTCGCCTAGTATTTGACATTTATGCAGGTTCGTCGCTTGCGTCACGATCGAATGGTACGAGTCGCTCATCAAACGGAACAAGTATGTTAAATGGTAGGCAATGTATGTTATTGTCTGAGAAACACTGTAATATTTGTCTCTTTTCCTGGAGTTCGAATACAACCGTAGCGTTATTAGATCGACAGCCCGGATGATCACGAAACTAGAAACTTCGTGCCATCATATGAAAAGCTAAAAATTATTCAAGCCCATTGGAGTGAGATTATGGTTCAAAGAAAAAAAAAACCTTTTGAGAAACAAATTTTCAGCTTCTTTCAGTTCTTCTTTTCAAATAAACTCGGAATGCAGCACAAAATGCAGTCCGCATGGAACCAAGTATCTAACCAAGTGCGCGCAAACAGTGTTTGCCTAGCTGAATTTTTTTTTTAAAGCTGAATCTTGATCAAACTCAATAACAGGCATGGTAAAAATAAACCAATTGTCGAATCAGGTAGCAGAGAGGCCAATTCATACTTATCGTAATACAATAAAATTCATAAACTATAACACCTGACACATGCACAAAGAATATTCGTCTATTTGAGTTTTATTACTTGAGGTATTTTATAAGGTAACTAAGCACATGCATATGAGCTCAGTTAACATTTTTTTAATAAAATATACTATGATAACTTTTCTGACGGATGAGTTTGATTGATTCAGTCAGAAAGCAAAAAATTCATACATAACTCTAAACATATTTGCATACTAAAGTAATATAAACGGGGTAATATAAACTGAGTACTTTCGAGTGCAGTTACTCGAAGGATTAATAAAGAGGCTTCCATGATATTTAGATGAATAAAAAGAACCAGTTGTTGCAGTGAAGCCACAAACCATAGTTTGGACTGCAGGGAGGTATTGAAAATGTTGTGTTTGTAACAGATTAAAAATGATTTATTACTACCAAAGCTAGTGTAACATTTAACAATAATTTTAAATGTACAACGGACGGAGGTCCAAGGTATCTCATTACCTAATGAGAGATCCGAGATGCACCTTCTTGGTAAAGTGACGGCGGCCGTTGTAAAACAGGAGAGTAGCTAGTATTCTGGAGAGAAAAACTTAGGCGAGCTGATCTCGTGCCAAAATGCAAGAGAATCAAATGCTAAAAGTTATCCATCGACACGATTGGCTTAACATTATCGACTGAAGCTAACAGTATGCACCTTCTTCTTTCCGGCACCTTTGCGCATGTAGCAGCCGATTCCAATGCACAAGGGTCACGTACTGAAGAGACGGAGGTCGCTAGCACAGCTGAATGAATCTACATCCATACGATTCAAAGCAAACCCTGAGGAAGAACAGTTCGAAACCAGACGAGGAAGTTAAACGTAATAACGTGTCCCACAAAGTTACTCTGCAATGAAACACATTGACAAATTGTAATGTTTCGAAAAGATCAAAAGACAAATCGATACATTCGGGGGAGGAAAAGATATATGTAGCCATATTACTTATACCTAACGATATATGTACAGTCACTTGACACAGCACTAGACGTTTATTACCAAACGTAATGCATCTTTAACACAAAGTAAAATGGTTTTTATTACTTTGCACAACGGATTCTCGGAGTTCATATATGCTAGTGTTGCCTAATGCGTTCCAAATGTACAACGACTGAACACATTTTCGTGTGCTCATTGAAGTGGCGCTCATCGTAGGAGTTTGTGAATTAAAAATAGATCATGACATGCATTCCAAGGCAAGCGGATTGCTTCACGACAATCCGCGAGCTGCGTACAGTTTAGTTTAAATTAGTCTGCGCCAGTAGTCGGTTCAAGTTGTCGGCATGTCGGCAGTACAGCTTGAGTGACTTTTAGTTGAATGAGAGTTTGCATTGCAATCAAGGAATCGAATTCAGCAGTGAGAAATCTAAAGAAGAGTACAAACAAGTTTGAGCACAACAATGAACAGTTTACACGAGCAATGTTAGCGGAGGGCTGGATAAGATGGAATGTGTCAGATCGAATGCAGGTGCTTTCTTTGGGCTTAATGTTAATCAAACCAAAAGGAAAAACCTTCGTGACTGCACTTACGAAAGTAGAAGTTTCTGTTGGTATTCTTGCTTGCAACAGCATGTTCGTATGATTGCCCTTTACAATCAGTGTGTTATTTGGTTGAGTTGCTTTTTAAATCGATTCATGCAAGCGTGAATTTCTTCCTTGGGCAGAGAAAATTAACAAAATGAGCTAAGAACTTTTATATTTGCAGTAAAAAATATTTATATTTTTATATTTATATTAATCAATATAAATTGTATTTATATTTAAATTAATCAATTGCATCTAATTGGAGGTAAATATTTGTTTCACAGCCAATATCAAAAACTCATCTTAACGAGTGATAGGAAAGAATTACAAACAGCATTTTTGCCGTTAGAATTTGGGCGGAAGTTTAGAGCATTCAATTGAGGTACAGGTTTTATCGTCGAGCAACATTTACGTTTTACAGATGGCTCCAGAAGTAAACGGTGTGTTTGAAGCAGTCCCATCCAAAGGGCTTCCTTTCTTTTGTCGACCCTTTGAAGGAAAACTTCTTTCGAAAAGCCTTTTCAGTTTTCCCCCTGAAAGCGAAGGCCTTCCTCTGACACGAGAGCCTTTTCGAGGCTCGTATCGATCGGTTAGTGTCAGTTTTCCCTGCCTAAGCCCCCCCTGTCCCACCACGGGAATGGAAAACGCTTGACAGGCAGGCAATGAGCAGGGAGCCAGTGCCTCAGCAGATGCATTACGACGGCGCTTGTGACAGGAAAGCATCGGAGAAGGCTCGCGTTTTCTTTCTCCCTGGCGTTACAGTAAGTGTTGAGTAATACAAGGATGGTGCTGGAGGCGAACAGTGTGATGTGATTGTGAAACTGCGTGCCTCAAGCGGGCCGTATCGTGTCGGGCGTAGTGATTTTTCGCAAGGCACATTCTTTTTCCCCACACAGCCATCCGCGATGAACTGCACGGGGCACGAGAACAGGGGCGGGTAGTGCGTGCAGCATAACGAGGGGGCCGGGGGGGACAGAGGCTTGGTTCGGAGTCGTCCGCACGCGTGCGCCTGCGCTCCCTCTGTCGGTGAAAACGAAGCCCGTTTCGAACGCAGGTGGCGGAGTTGTCTAGGAGGGACACGTAGGGCGTCAAAAAAAAGGGCGGAAAAAGGATTCCTTCGCTCCGACGGGGCCAAGGAGCAAAAAGGGCCTTCCCGAGGAATACGCGCGCTTCACATCGCCTTCGGGTAGTATTGCCTGGCGTTCGTCCGTACTTACACCACTCGGCCGTCGGGTTTTGCGGTCTCCTGTGGTTGTGTTCCCGTGGTTCCCATCGTTTCCGTCGTCGTTATCGAGTGTCCCCTCCAGTGCAAGAAAAAACGGATAAGACACACACCAAAAAGGTACAGGACTCAAACAACAAAGAGAACATCGTCACACGTTAACGCAGGAAAAATGAACGAAACCCAGAAACGAAAGAAATGAAGAAGCAGAGCATTTTGTGGCCATGAATTTTCACACCATCGAGTATCGGCACGGTGAGTTTCTAATGAAAATGGGCCAGCCCCGAGGCTGGCGCTTTCACGCTGCAAAATGTTCGCCATCACCCCGCCACGACGGTGCAGCTACCGGATCCAGTTTCAACCCGCGCCGTAAGCGGAAGGACGAATGCTACCGTCGCTCCTTCAATTGATTTAATGTGCAGCGGGCGTGTGTGTTCCATGTGTGTGCGTGTGTGTTTGGGTGCGATGGTTGTGTTAATTTATAGCTAGAGTGCATACAGGCAGGAGCCGCGCTCTCACCGCTTTTCTTGCAAAGGGCGCTTTTCTGTTGTGCGAAAGCGAAGTCCGGACCGCATTGTGGCTAGAGCGCCTCCCTCAAAAAGCGATAGAAAAAGGGAGACAGAAGAAACTACAGAAGGAAAAGTAACCATCCATGCAGTGCCGTGTTCGACGTGGGGCGCGGGGAGCTGGGATGGAAAACCCGCGCGCTCCTGTTTGCTCTTTGCACCGAACCGAAAAATCGTTTCCATTTTGATTTGCGTTCCCCGTTCGGCGGTGATTATACTAACTCGATTAGGCGACGGGACGCAACCCGCAGCAACGACGACTCCCACCCGGTGCGTGCGTCCTTCACCTCCCCCCTCTCTCTCTCTTTTCCGCCCGTCTCCCCCATTCATTTTCCGCGGTGGCACGCGTGCGTGTATGCGAGCGCGTGGAAGCGCGCGCCAGAGTCGAGAGCATGTGCTTTTTTTTGCCATCGCTTGGCAAGGATGGATGAAATAGGCTCGGTTACATGGCAGAACCTATTCCAATGGTACACCCTTACAACCCTCCCCCCGCTGTTTCACCAATCCCCACCGTATACCGGATGGACAGTGCGAAAGCAAAGCGCCGTCTTCTCATAAGCTTATATTCTCATAAGCGTATACGCTTTCCGGAACCTATGGATGGTAACGGTGTGCGTAAAATCAGATTATCCTTTCACGCCGTAGTGATCGAAGGAATTGGTTGAAGCAAGGGGAATGGGCTCCGACGCCCATCCTTCCGACAGGCGGTGGGGGAGGAGATTGCATTTGCGCGCGACGTGACGGTCGAAACTTGCTTGGCCTTGAAGCATGTGACCTGCGAATTTTCCCTTCGGTGCTCTTGCTCGCTCGATACTGCACAGATGCATACTTACTCACACACACACACACACACACACACATTACACAGGGTGGTAGATCGCAAGTGAAAGCACGCCTCTCCCCCCACCACCTCCTTTGCCCAACACGGTAAGGGTGCATTTTTTCAACCCTTATATCACGAATCACCTAATTTCGTGTGGTGCAACCGACGCCTCAAGAGATCCCGATGTCTCCGCTGTTCTCATATCTCCAATGGTTAGTTATGTGTGTGTGTGGGGGGGGGGGGGGGTGGAGGATGGTGGAAATTTGTGGAAGCAGTTGTATGGAGAGTACTATAGCGCTACTACGCGACCAGAGAGTAGTAGCAAATAGTACTAGTCCGTGCGTGGCGAGATGCACCGATGCTCCTTCACTCATCGGATTTTCGTAGCCGTGGCCGAACGTTTCTACAGAGCAAGGGGTTGGAATTGAAAAAGAAAACGTTAGGATTCCTATTTTTTTACTACGCTACTAATAGGACATTGATGTTACGGTGGCACGGAGCATCGCAGTAGCTTACGGTAGGGTAGCGTAAGGATAAAAAAGGTTGCCGTGAAAGATGAAACGACACTGCCGTCCTTTTTTAGAGAGCAAGGAGAGAGAAAAACGTACGTACGTAACAGAGAGAAGAAGTGCAACAGTGTGTGCGGGTGACAGGGAGAGAGCACCATGAAGCGGACGGTGGTATCGGTAAATCAGTATACGGAGTAGAGTATTAATCAAACTAGCGCCGATGGGTCGGCTCGTGCTGTGGATCCTTTTCGGTCAAAAGAAAAGCAAGAATATTGGTGTATTGGAAGATTTTGCAAGACATTCGTGAGGTTACAGACGGCAGGAGCAGTGCAAAGGTTGACCAGTAGGAGTTTCGCAAGCATTTCTCCCCCTTTGATTGAATTTTGTTTTTCAGTTTAAAGGCTGTTTAATGCCAGTACCAGGGCTGTCGTTTTACGTTTTTTTTGATTTTGCCTTAAACGGTTTTTAAGTTATTTCGGTGAGTCACAATTCGGTTTTTTCTTTTGTGCGGGTAAAATTGTTCTGATTCTGCATCAGTAAAATCCACCTTAACTGCAATTGCAGCCTAGGATCCGAATGATCGTATTAAAAAAAAGGACAAAATCAGGTTACTATAAAGTGCAGTTTTGCATCGACACACACACACACACACGCTTACACACGATCCCACGCATATTGGCATCGACGGGAAGCTCCCACAAGGTCATGCGTGTGAAAAGGTGAATCGATGGCTCGTTTATTGGTGTGCACCGGTAACCCTGCCCTTCGCGCCCTCACCTTTGTGTGGGGCCGGAAAAGTCTCTCCCACGAGCCAGAGCAACCGCCGACGTTGCTTCCCACGCACCACGTGCTCTTACGTGCTGCTCTTACGGCGTAAAGGGAAAAGAAACCATCCAGCTAGTGTGGCAGTGTGTTGCATCGGAATCGTGCCGTCCGAGTGTATCTGTGTGTGTGTGTCTGTGTGTGGGTGCGTGCTAACGGTACTCGAAGCGAAACAATCGTAGGCAGGGAAAGGCGTACTATTCCCCCGAACAGCCCCGTCCGGACTCGGAAGTGGAAGGTAAACGTACAAATGCACTCCTTCGTTCGATGTGCTCATGTGTGCATTTGTGTGTGTGTGTGTGTGTGCGCGCGTTTGTGTGCCTGGTGCAGCTGCAGTTTTCAGCAAGTTGCTCCGGAGAGTTTGGTTACTCCTCTTCGGTGAGCTAGCGTGTCGGTACGCTCCGACGATGCACTGGCCCGAGCCTCTTGTAGGTTTTGTGGGGAAAGGTGAGGTGCCGATGTGAAGGTTTTTCGAGCGTCCTTGGAGATTGTTCTTTTTATAGTAACCTAAAAGAACTGTTTGTGCCAAGAAAAGTAAAATTCCACGGCCCAGTCGGTTTGTGGGAGAGCATAAACGTACAGAAAACCCAGCTTATACTGTTAGCATTAGCAACGTGGATCATCATCGCCATCGGCAGCGGTGAAATTCTGGGGGGAAAGGAAAAGTGTACCGAATCTAGTGCTATAAAATGTTATGTACCCCCCCCCCCCCCCCCCCCCCCCCGTAGATCCCCTCTTCCCGGACGTGTTTGTGTTTGCGGGGGGGTTGTAATTTATATTTAAATTGAATATTTTATTGATACATACGACACGTCCGAAACCACGTCCTCTTTCATTGTTTCGTGCAGATTTGTTTGCAGTGCTACCAGCGCCCGTTTAAGGATGAATTGCCAGAGTGTGTGCCGTGTGAGGGTCGCGTTTGTGCGCAAGGGTGTGTGAGTGGCAGCTTGTGCATATAGTGGTTACGCTAGCTAGACGCTGGATCGGCAGGATCCTTCGTCGCCAAAGGCCTTCATCCCAGCGAAGAACCATCCCAGAGCCAGAGTTCAGGACCTTCAAGCAAGCGAGGAGAACGAGGGTGTGTCCCGGAGAGCCGCGTGTGTGAGGGAGTGCGTTCTCGTGGGTGTGTTGCAGCGTGACGAACCACGGCACGCGTTGTTTCGTTCACCATCAGTCGTAAAGCAAGATAAATAAACCATAAAACATAGGGCAACCAAGGCGTGCGATTGCGAAAGGGTCTGTTGGGCCAAGTGAAATTCGAATCGGTTTTGGACGAGCCGGGTGAAACGGTTCTCGAGGTGTTTGAGTGAGACTCGTCGTTTGTTGTCGCGAGGCGCGAGGAAACGGTTGTTTGTGGCCAGATGGAGCCACCCCAGGGTCGGTGGAGGTGTCGTTGGAGGCGGCGCCATTTGCTGGCCGGATCGTTGACGGTGCTGTTGTGTCTGCTGCTGGCACTCGATCCTGCTCCGGTGGGTGCCGATCCGGATGAGGACATCCCGCACAACGAGTAAGTACGACGACGGTGCTGTTTTCGGAGGGTTGTCTGACGGGTTTATTCTTGTTTCTTCGAGACTCGATTGTGGAGAGCCATATCATGTAATACTTAGCAAATGCAAGGGAAGGGTTTTCAGCAAAAACGGAAATTATTCTATTTTAAACCCAATAGTTTGCAATGCATGAAATGGGCAAGGTAGCGGCGGCTCAATATACTAATATCCAAAAAAGCGCAACACAGAGAGTTCCAATCTGAAAAATTTACCTGTTGCTGTTCCTAAGACAAAATAACATATTCTTCCTTTCGTTCAAAGTACTTTACCGTCATATTTTCATTTACTTGTGAGTTTTACTGTATGGTGAAGGTTTACAGATTGATTGCCAATTTTGGAATGCCATCGTCGATTGTGAAATAAACGTCATCCTGAAAATCCCACACACCTTGGAGTTGATTTGCAGTTTAAAGACGAACAAATGGATTCTGATGTTGCAAAGAAAGTCATCTTAAGAGATAAAGCTCGTATTCATCTTCGATTTATCTTCATTCCGATAAATAGAAAAAAAATCTCTTTGAAAGTGTCTCTATGTGGTTTGAATCATCGGTTGAAGGCATCAGCCGACCATTCTTCGGAGAATTTGTGGATAGTCTGGGAACGGCATTGTTATTTTTTGATAAAGATGTTTGAACGCAGACGATAGCGAGTTTTTACAAGACACTGCAATAGAACACATTTAAGGGGACAAAGTCTCGTAAGCCCTAAAAATTGGTAGGCATGACTCAACTGGTCATTACGCCAAGAAAGACGAAGAATATATAAATAGTTTTTGTGGTTCATACAAGGCATTTATTTCTCATTAAATGACATTTATTTATTACTCCTAGTATGTATGCACTTCTGCATTGCATATTTACCATTGTTTAACCGATCAATCGATGAACTCAAACAATTTTGACGAACAGAACCATCTCGACTAAGGACACGTTATTGGAGCTCGTGAGTGGTTTTCCCGGTACGTGAATATGTACGTACCAATGATCTTCTATGCTGTGGCGGTTTTTTCTGCGTCTTCCTAAAAATGGGATTAATATGATCCGCAAGGCTGGCAGCAAGCATTCGACTGGTTTAGTTCAAATCGCAAAGTTCGTTCGAAAAGCTGGAGTCGCTCGAAAAAGAAGCAGAATTTTGCGAGTTCTTTTTCCATTTGATGATGGCTTACCGTTAGCAGAGTCCTCTTATCACACTGACAGTGGGCAACGGCTCACAAACGTGCAGTTGACTGCGCGATGCCAACAGACTGACTGACTGACAGGTTCGGTCTTCTGGAGCGTTGTATACTTCCGAACGCTAGTTTGGGGAGCCAAATGCAGTTGCAACCATTCGAAACAGTTGCGTCCGTTGGGTTGCATCTTGGTTTGTCGTTTGAAATTTCTTCTCCCACAAGGACTACTGTGCCTCAAACAATTCCTATTTTGGGCTTCCCAAGCTTTCCCCCAAGCAGTGCAGCATTTCTCGTGATTTGAGGAAAACGAACGTCAGGCTAGGAGCATGATTGGGAAGGGATAACTAGAGCCCGTTAAATGCATGAATCGGAGTGCGACGAAAACCTCACCTTTGGGAGTCCGTCGGGTGGCATCCTTGGGAGGTACACCGCCTACTATGCTCGAATAGTTGAAAAGTTTAAATTGTTTAAATTATCTCGACAAAGAAGTCCGTCGGGTCTGGCAGAAACCAACGAGAGTGCTGGCCCAGTGCATACCAAGCAACCCACCGAAAATGCATGTTGGTGCAGGTCGAGCCGAACAGTCGAATTTTGGCCGCTTGCCTCCTTCCTTCCTTCGGACTGGCGGCTTTCCACATCCCTCACCTTCCCGCAACGAGATCTAAAGATTTAAATTTATTCTTAAAAAATACATAATCACCTCGGGGAAAAGTTGTCCCCGAGCGCACAGCCCAAGCACAGTTGTGCAGTGTTTTCGCTCTCCCACATCTTCCCGCACGGACCTTCTGCACACCGTCATCTTCGCTGAGCCTGTCTACTTTATCGTACGTGGTCCACGAGTTCTCGGGAGATGGCGAGGCCGATGATATCTGCACATCGTTGGAATGCTGTGCTCGTGAGCTTTGCCGAACTGAAGGAGCATTTTCGTGGTTTATCCCGCGTGACAACTGTGGCGACAACGGTGGCGAAGACAACTCCCCGTGCGGGTTGAAGCACAAAGACGCTTTCATTACCCACCCTCGGCGTTCGAGCTCATTACAAGCCGCGTTGCGTCGTGCGTTGAACAGATGATTGCATCGAGATGGTTGAATCTTTCCAGCGCCAGCGTGCAGTTGCAGTGACAGGGACTCATACACATATCCTACCGACAGATCCACCCGACCACGGGAATTGGACTTTTCCACATGTTATGCAACCTTTAGCGTCGGTAACTGTGTGTCGCAGAAAGCAACGGTTGTACTCCATGCTGGAGGCAGATGGCAGCCACCCTCAGCCCAATGGATGATGTCTTATAGCGGGATTCTCGGCGAGATTAGAGGCAATCAACGTGATTGCAAACCTTGTCACGACTCAGCGCCGAAGATGCACTAGCACGGCCATCAGCCAGAGTAACTTCACTGGATGGTGGATTAACACAACTGTAGTTATTCTTGATGGCAGTTGATTCTTACGATTTTGCGTTTTCCCTGCGTTTCTTCGATGTTTGCTGTGCCGCGGTCATAGAGAGACCGAGATGATATTAAACGGTACCCAGCTTTCTCGTTGGAGCGTACGAATCAACCGAGTTGTGGCGGCTTATTTTAATACAAATGTTAAAACAATACAATAAAAGCTTACATACTTTTTCGCGGTATGCATACATGCATGCGCCAAACCACGGAACAGTATCTGAAAGCTTTTCCCCTGGCGTTGCGTAATGTTTTTCGATTGATTTCCTCTTACAATGCCACCATGTTCCGCCATTTGATGATGATTTTTGTTTCGTCTAAATGAAAACGTCACTTGCATCTTTTATTGGCGCTGCCCGGAAGGAGGGCTGGTATGGTTTGGTGGAAAAGCGAGGCTACAGTAGGGACGTTATGGCCGTTACGATCGATGGAGCGTGTAGTCAGGTCGTAAAGAACCAACAGCATCGTTGTTTTATGGATTTGTACGGTTGCTTGGAGTTGATGAGGGGGAAACAAATGGGCCAGAAGGAAGAAGGAAGAGTAAAATAAAAAGGAAAATATGCAGGAAAATGAAATTTCACAGCCCTAACGATCATAACTTCCTCGAACGTGTTTTATGGCGTTTAAAAGGCCAGCTTTAGAAGAAAAAAAATGTGTGTAGAATAAAACAAAAATGTGGACAAGTGAAAATAAACAATAAATGGTAAAGTGAGTTGATGATGTGTTGTTCTTTAAGATATTATATTAGTAATGTCAATACATAAAGAAGTCGATGTACTGATAATCTTTGCCTCAACCATAACAAATTACTACTTGCATTTTTTTAAAGTTAGCAAAACTCGATATGATCTACCTCGACAAGGGTAATCAGGATATTGACAACATTATTCAAATACGCTCCCAAGCCACAAGTCCTGAGAAAAAGCATCTCAGGGTGGATGCTCCGTTTATTCAGCTTGCGTACTTGGCGATTGCCACCGATCGTGGCGACATCTGATTCGATCAACCGAAGTTCCAACGTAGGAATGTGCAGGAAGGATTGCAGCTTCCCACGCCTGCCCACGGAGCGTTGCTTGAGGTTCGTTGAGTGAAAAGAATTTTCAATAAATCTTTCCGCCAGATTGAATGTCCTCGGTGGCCCGGCCTGAGTCCAGAATGGGCGAGATCGGAGCGGTTCGAGCGGTGAAACGTTGTTGCTGTACTCGAAAGAGTTGCAATGAACTTCCGACACAAGAAGCTAGCGAGGAGCTCTTGCCGAGGTCCTTCGGGTTTTCAATACATTCGGCGTATACCAGCAGCAGAAGTTGTCTTTTTTTTATGTCGCGTGGTTGGGTGTGGCGTTGTTGGCTCCCGAAGAGTTCGCTATTTCGCTGCTTGTGCCAGCGTTGTTGCTCGTTTCTTCAGGAATTGAATGCGCCATCCGGTGCGACAGGACGTGTACGTGTACGTTGTTAGCCATGGCAGGCCACGGGAAAACATCCCCCCCGGGGTGACCGGGTTCAGAGAGCCCTAGCGGAAGGGGCAGGAAGCGAAGCACTGTGGTGTCGAATGGCGCGAAAATGCGTTTCCAACCCACGGATGGCTCGGGAATGGGTTCGGTAGGAAAATTTATGTAGGAATTTGAATAGAAAGGAATGTGTGTTTGCCCGTTCGTTCGCTCCCACTTGTCGCTTGAAGGGTTCTCTCCGAAACATGCTCCCAAACTGCCCGTCCTTCTTCCTCATTCTTTCCTTCACTCGCTCCCTGCTTCGCTTTTGCCTCATCCGTCACTAATGGAAAATTGCCCGCAGGCCAAGGGCTGGGCGCTATTTTCTCTGCAGTATTGACAGATATTACATTGCCGATGCCGCCGTCCACCGTTGCGCAGTGGGGGGGTGGAACGTCACGGGGAAAGGATCATTGCTCCGTTTAATTCATCCACGCTGATGTGAGGAAACCGGCGGGAAACTACGCTTTTCGAGGATGAGTCAAAATCGCTGGCTGCAGTAGATGCATCGTGAAGCGATATGATAAATCTCACCTACAAGCGTCGTGTATGTGTCACATCCATTCGGTATGGTTTGTTTTCTGTATAAGCCAGCGGGGTGGACCTTTTTATTCGTTGGGATAGCCTTATGTACACACTTCACAAGCTTGTGCACTGGTAAGCATTGTATGGATTCCAGGTATTGTAGTTTGTGAGAGAGTTCCTAAAAGAAGAACAACAAAATTAAAAAAATACTGCAACCGCCTTTAAATATTCTTTTTGATGTATGTCGTGAAGCGGATATGGATTGGCTTACAACAACACAACATAAACAACATAATCAGCATTCATCAGATGTTAAAGATTCTTGGCATTGAAATTAACAAACATTCTCCAAAAGATCTATTACTTAATATGGTAAAACATGGTTTTTACTGTCCAAACCCTCTCTCTGCATTAATCTCGTATGATAGTGACAGAATGTTCAATATATTCTTCTGTGTACTCACTTTACCTTTTTCTTTCTTCTCTTCACGCAGAGTCCGGAACTGGGCCATACGCTTCGGTGTCGACCTGTGGGAGTTTGGGCGGCAGTTTACCAAAGTGAACGACATCAGAAACGTAAGTACCATTTGCTAAACTTTTCGCAGGATGATTGCGGCCCTCCGGTAGGATTATTTCGGCCCGCCAAACAACGGCGATCGCACGAGGTGCTTTTGACTTTACCGGTGAGCACTCGGTCGGCTTGGTTGGTTGGGTCTTCCGGTAAAACTGGGCGAACGGATTAGCGGCGTTGTACTTTGTTGTACGCCCATCGGCCAACGATTTTCCTTGCTACTTTTCCGTTGCTTACCTACTTCCTGGACATCGCATACTCAAGTCCTTTTTGCACAAAATGCGAATCCTAGCTACGCCATACAGCAGGATTCTCGGTGGTGGAAATTTATCCCTTTAAATGCTTTCGCTATGCGGGTACGCTTTGAGCCAAGCCTTTGAGGAAGCGTTTCGAAAATTCACCTGAAGACCCAATAATGTCTGGCGTACGCTTCGTACGTGGATTGCTGCATAACTAGCTACGTGGGTAGAATTAGGTTTCATGGACAGGGGGAAAACGAAAAAAGAAGTGGAGAGGACATGAACGAGCTGTGGAAACCGTTTGGAATATTAGCTGGAAAGAGATACTGAGAAACGACGAGCTGCGTTGGAGAAGGGAAATATGGCACAAGGGTTCGGTAAAGGCTTCATAGCGACTTGAAGGATATGTGGGAGCATTTCTTTTCTTGCTACAAATGAATGATAGCTCTCCGTTTTCCTAGTGGCATATATTCTAAACTTTCATCTAGACGGTTACGCTACCTCCGTATAGTGTTTGCCTATCTAAGAAGCTCCTCTTTTTCACTGCTGCTGAATGTGTAGGACACCCAGCACAGTGTGTGTAAGTTTCGGTAATTCTTTCCCTTCACTCTAACCCTTCCCTTAGAAAGCCCCTTACATCATTTTACAACCGCCGTTCGAAGCAGATCACTATGCGGTATCCTTGGAGTTAACACATGAAAGGGGGAGAGGGAGCGAAGGAGAGAGAGAGAGAGAGAGAAAGAGAGAAAGAACAGGGGAGGGATAAACGGTCGCTAACAACGAGGTTGCCTGGTGAAGATGTGTGCTGAAAGTTTTTCTTTCCAGCAACCTTTCCCCCTTGTGGCCATTCCAATTTCCCCCGGCATCCAAGGGGCATCGCACACCCATCCCAAAGGATATGAGAGTGTGTGTTCACGTGAGGGGGGGGGGGAGGGGGAGTGTAGAAAAATGTGTCCTGAAAGAAGTGAGTGTCTAACATTGACAACTCGCCCGGTAAGTTTCGCCAAAGGGCTGCTCGTCGTTTTGCACCCAACGGCCGTAGTACCTGAGTGTGGACGCAAAAGTGACTAGGCGTTCGTTGTGGCGGGTTTTTACGGCTTGAGCATCGATTTTATGTCCTACGTTACTTTCCTTCCCACCTTCACTGCGGTGTAAAGATAGAATTCGATGATGTAAAAGTGATGAAGGCGTATCCTTGCGAGGTGGGTGGATCGATAGGAAAGGCTCGAACCATACGCCAACTACTCGCTCACTGGAACGCGAACCTTTTACCTAGCCCCGGATGCCAAGTAGCTGAAATTAGTTTCCTTTCAAACGCATGCAGCGGAATCACCGGCATAGAGTGAAATGTGAAGCAAACGCAACACAAATTACTCAGGCGGGGTGCTTGTGGCTTTCGTGCACAGATTGATGTGGTTAATCTTCCTGCGCTCCATTCATCTTCCTGCGCTGAAAGGAGCGACTTTTATTACAATTTATTAGTATATAGACAGCGCCCATTCGATGGAATCTATACAAGTGAAGGCACAGGTTATGTTTTATGAAATGCGTATCAGGGTTTTGCATACGGTGAGGAACAGTATATTGGGAACCAGCGCGTTCGATTGAACGAAAACTATCCAAAGAAAGTGAGGAACTGTAGGCCTCTCTGTTATTACTCACGTTTTTAGTTCCGAAAAGATAGCTGCTGGGATACATTTGTCTGGTGCATGTTTAACCCGTCGAAATATTTTAGGTATAGCAGGCTGAAGCAGGAGATTAATTTATAAAAGCTTCCAAATCAACGCGTCATATTAACAGTACTCCTCTGGCGACATTATCAGTACTATCAGTACAAAAAATATTTTATTTCAATCAAAAGCCTATTTAAAAACGATCATGCGTCTCCATATGAAGAAAAATACCAGGCACCTCCATATTTATTTGGTGTATTACGTTATATCGTATCGTGTCGAAAGAAGAATTGAAATGGCGTAGTATGATAGAACAATTGAATTCATAGATTAAAAGGAATGCCTCGAAATGAATTTTGCATTTAAAGAATACTAAATTAGACGCTAGTTTTATTTTCTCTCTAGCGGAACGTGTCTTGGATAAATCGAGCTTCACACCAGAGTTCATTATCATTCCGTGCTTGGCTTCCTTGCATAGGTCCAAAAGCAGCAAAAACACGTTTCTCGCCGGCTTCGTAATCCCTGCGTTTCTGCGATGATGGAAGATAAGAGTAAACGCTGGGAAACAATGATTTTTAACGTGTTCATGAGGTGTCGAGTTAAATGTTGATTGCAATGTAGCACTCCACCGTGTGCGCTAACATTTTTCTTTCTGTTTTCTCCATGCCGCGTAGCGGAGAGTACGTGTAAAAACTTTCATCGCTCGCACTGGAAAGGTGCAACACCGTGCAACGTCGGTCTTTATTGTGCGCACACGTATTTCGCATTTGCATTGTGAGGTGTGCGGCGCTGCCAGAAGACGACGGTTAATGCATTGGTATTTTTTTCATGTTACGGGAGTTTCTGTTTGCACGATACCTAGCACGGGAGTTTTCACACTGACCATGGGTAGCATGATTTAGTAAAAAAAAAAAGAAAGAAAAAAAGTAATGCAGCATTCTGTACCCAAGTTGCTTGCATCGTGTACAAATATATCTTCCCTGTTCACTCAATAGGACAGTGGTTCCGGGCAGGCAGTCATTACATCATTAACATTTCTGACGGTGAAACAAGACAAAATTTCCATGCGCCATTATAGACCAAACAGCATGTTCCTTAAAAATACACGAACACTTGCACATTCTTTTTAACCATACACAAGTAGAGACATGTTAACATAAGCTTGCTTCAATTCGCAGTCTTATCATATTTTACTCATGATTGCATGTTTTATGATTAAAGGTTTGGCTTTGTTTGATATTGTTTGAAGGTACCAATTCCAAGCTAAGACTTTTCATACCCATACTTATACTCACAATTTGAAGAAAAAAAAAAACAGTTCCAGTTCAATTGAAGAGTGAGAAAAACGAAGGGTTGAATGCATAAAAACGCTCAAATTATCTGCTGACTCATCGTCTTACCATTGGCAGTGCAATAAACTTGGGAAGTAGTAGAGTGACTTGGCCGTAAGGTACGTTGCTAAGTAGTCCGGGTACCGTACCACACGAACTTTGCGTGAACTGGATCTAACCTACTTGCCGTGCCGAAGCGCAAGATTCCAGCAAACCCTATTCGTTTTCCACCAGTTCACACGCTCTGGTTTCGATAGCCGGGTGAAGGAAATCTCTGCAAACCCCTTTGTCCTTCCTGTCTTCTCGTTTTACGCCTGCACGTCAAACGACCCTTGTGTTTGTAGGATGAGTTAACAGGTTGTGCTCCCTTTGGCCGGAGCAGCGCGGCATAAAATATTCGCCACGCTCCGGCACTTAGCAAACGAATATATATGTATTGAATATTTTATCCCCTGGGACGTAGATTAATGGTGGCTCGTGCCTCCATTTCTCCGTCACCGATCACGGTTTCGTGAAACGTTCTCGTGCATGCCGGCGCGGTGGATGATTCCTTGGGATGTGCTTGTGTTAAGAGCGGACGCGAACGGGTCTTGAAAGAGGCGAACGAGTGAGTGATACACGGACCATTCAGCACCACCATTACAGCTAGCAAACGACGATTGTCCCGGCGATACGTGATCGGTGTGCAAAAGTGACCAACCATTCTACCTCCAACCATCCAGCAGGGCTGGACGGCGATCTTTGCCCAGCATTCGGTGTAGAAAGCGGGTTCGCCACTAGCGGAAAATGGCAAATCACTAAATTAAGGCTCATTTGCGGAGCACTACGAGCGATGCTTAAAGATTTCTTCGCCTCCCCAACGAAGATCTGCGATCGACGATGTACGACCGGCAGTGTTCTTGGTTGCCAGTTGTTCCCGAGACTCTTGAAATATTAAGTGAAAACATCCGAGGTCTGAATCAAGTTCTCGCTGTGGGAGGATTTCAATTACCAGCGAGCGCATTCGTAGAAATCACATCACCAAACACACTAACACCCACACACACATTCAAGTGGAGCGGCGAACCGTGCGAAAGGAGCCTGGTTTCAAGTGTTGAAATGTTCATAGATGGTAGCTGTCGTCGGTCTGCTTGCTTGTTCGCGACTCTCCTGATTTGCCCGGTCGATGCGCCTTGGGCAGCCAGTATCCTCTACGGAGCAATGGCGAATTGTTGAAGGGTAAAGTTTAAACAATTTTATCAATCGTTGCTCAGTCCACATTCCCATAATCGCATCATGCTTTCCGCTGCAGCGATGCGTTTCTGTTTGTGCCGGCTCGTTGGGTTGGTTTCTATGATTGAATTCGATACTGCAATAGGCAGGAAGAATGCTCCTTTCTTAGTTTTAAGTTTACAAACACACTCAATACCAAACTCTGATATACATTTAAAAAAATACTGACGATGTTTCATACAGATCTGTTTATCTTTGCGGTATAGCATGGAACGAGTTACATAATTTATTTTTGCTCAATCTTATCGTAATGATGATGATAACTACATACATCGATTGATTTGTCCATATATAAGTTATCGCCGAGGTTGTCCGGGACGATTTAAAAAAAAGATTTTATTAGACCTTTCCAGTTGGAGTTTAGAACAAGACTGACTTTATTCTTCTCGATTCTTGTGCTGCTGTCCCTAACTATGCTGGTGATATTTATGCTGAGTGTGCGAATCCCACGATCGTCGCTCGCTGGCGTGCGGTAGATCGGTCGCTCTTCGTTGGCGCGCAGAAGAATGTTCGCCCTTTGTTGGCGCGCGGGAGATCGGTCGTTTCTCGTTGACATCCGGTGGGTCGTGTCGTCAGCATAAAATGTGCCCTATGTTTGATGTTTATGTTGCGGGCCGTAACTAAAATGTGCCCTATGTTTGATGTTTATGTTGCGGACCGTAACTTATATTATTTATAAAAACAAATGCTAAGTAACATGGAACATTTCTTTACAGAATTCTTATACCTAGTTGCGAAAAGAAGATAGAGAAGAAATGTTACTGTCTGAGTCAGTGTAACGAACATAATTTTGGAAATATATCATTTAAATGCAATGTTTGGCTTTTTCTGCCATTATAAATGCATTTTGTTTAATTGATTTGAACACACGCTGTTTAAACTAAGTTTATCAAATAAAAGAAAAGATCAAAATATGTGCTGTGAAAGATAAAAATTGCTATGAAATTATTATTGCGGTTCTGGCGCGTGCATACTTGAGCTGTGTAATGGATTTTCAATTTCAACATTGTGTTATCTAGACTAATTGGTTTAATTGCAATCAGAACTGATAGGAAGAACTAAAAACCTCTTGTGGAGAGTAATTGTACGTTTGCTTTCATCGCTTCAACGCAAGTCTGTTATTCCTGCAAACAACAATAGACTATCATTTAATGGGTTTTGTGTCTAATTGAAATGATTCATTCAATTTTCTTCCACCAAAAGCATCAAGCAAGCTGTTACGGTCCACTTCGCTTCGAAATCATCAATTAAAAACACCACCTAGACATCATTAGCAACCATCCCGGAGGTAAACCCGGGGGCAACCTTTAAAAATCTTCCACTATGCTGGCTCTTCGAATGTCTGCCATTCGATCTTATTCGGTGCCTCGGTGTGCGAAAGCAGAGCTGCACTGCGAGATGAAAAGGATCCGCTGCTTTCCACTCGACGTGCTTTGCCCATGTGCGCCCCCACCATTCGTTCGTTTTCTGCGAACGGCAGAACAAATCCTTCCACACTTCGGCGAGCCCGAACGGATTCAGGTAAATCGAAAGGAAAATTTCTCGGTCTTTCGTTTTCTTTCCGTTCACTATATTGACACCAGGCCATTATCGGCGCACTGGCGGGGCGTTACTGCTAGGAAAGGCAGTGGCTCAAATGAGACGGGTAAAGGTTTTTAATTGCCTCGCTCCACATTTTCAACGTCCAACCGATCCCCGAAGCATTGCCACTGGAATCCACCTGCTCGAGGACGAGAGCCAAAACGGAAGTGGCTGTTGTTTTTCCAAACTGCTGACTTTTTGCCCTTTCGAGATTCGTGCGTTTTCCTCGCGGTCATTTTTCCCCAGTCTTCCCAGCAGCACATCTGCTATCACTTGCTCGGAAAAGCCCTCGGTTCGTGTCCATCCCGCGCACGTCAAGTGCGCGTGAAGAGTTTTACACTGCGGTCGACGTTAAGATGGAAAAGCGAACCCCCTTTTTCCCACACTGTTTTCCCCCAATGTTGTATTGCAGCGGCATTGGAAGATGGCACTGGAACCTTTCGTTTTGTCAGGCTGGAGAGTTGGAACGGTGGGCGTTGGACGACGGACGCATCAAATGGGGCAGATTTTCCGGGAAATCATTTCGACAGCATTAAAATTCAAATTGAATGGATAATTGTTATTATCGTTTCGCGCTTCTCCCTTCCGTTTCGGCGCTTATTCTTGTTCCGCAGGGCTCGTCTTCAGCCAGCAAGTTGAAGGTGTTTCATTTTTGTCCCACTCACTCACACTGCGTCAACACACCTTAGCTAAGCTGGCACCCAAGCTGGGTCCGGCAGCCGTTTGCCGCCTCTTCCCGCCGGCCGCGTCCTCTACCAGGTCGAAAAGGTGCGAAGGCCCGTTGCGGATTGAAATGTTGGAATTAATTTTCCGAATCCGACGGTTTATTGGCAGGTGTCAGCGTTAATCGCGCTGTCACTGGCTGACGGATGATGACGGCCGGCCGGTGGCTTCGAGCGTCCGATGACGGATCCGAAGCTAGTGTACAGCCAATTTACGTCACCGGCAAGGATTTAATTAAATGTATGTCCCTTGCGGCACACGTGTGGAACGGTGTTGTGATGAGGGTTGAAGCAGATTTTAAGACCATTTTAGTGAAGAAGCTAAGGAATTGACGGTGACCTTGCGAGGAATCAGTTGTTTAGTAGTGCTATTGCCAGGGGATACACTTAAAGTTTACGTTTCTATTCAAGTTTTAATGTTTAGTGCACATAGTGCACAGAAAACTGAAGGCTAAAATAATCATACTTGATTTCTTGAAGTTGCTACATGTTTTGTTTTGAATTTGTAGCTGCGTTTTAGACGCAAATATGTCTTTACTCGGTTCTATCAGTTTAAGCAAAAATGTCTTTACTCAGTTCTATCAGCTAATGTTTTTCTTACATGTTAACAAAATTTTCATTTCTCACAATTTGTCTTCCACAGCTTTCGTTAGGGCTGCAAAAAGTTGAGGCATAATATCGACTCCCGCACTCTTAAAAAGCTCTGTTCAATGATCCAGATGTTATGTGTGTTATAGAAAGCACTAGTACTTTTACGTGGCTTTGCTTGGGAACATATAAAGTCTTCCGATGAACGCGGCCTTTGTTTATAGGTCTTTGAAGTAAAATTCATCCGATCGTAGTTACGTTTTTCCTGTCCTTTTAGCGTAAGGTTCCTTCAATAACAACTTAAGGAAATGTTGGGCTTTCTTCAAAGGAACAAACAACAGAAATATTCCTTTTATAAGCAGGAGAAAAGAATAATCATAATCATCAATATTATGAAAGATCTTTGTTTCTTTGTTTAAATATTTTTTTATGGTATCGATGTGCCTAGTATGTTATATATATCCTTATATACAGCTATATAAGGAAGGAAAATATTTCTTTCGAAAAGCTTTTCAAACCAGCTTACGTCAATTTACTCTTGGTGAGGAAATTGGTGGTAGATGTAGGTATGGTTCAAATATTTGCCTGTTCTTGCGAAATAAAATGAACTGTGAAACGCTTACTAATTCCAGCGTTTAAGGTTGGACGGCTCCCTACACTAGAAATATGTGCTATGCAGAGGTTTTGGGACGGAATATTCTGCGCCGCTTCGTACGCTCAACTAGCACCCGGGAGAGCCGACTCCAGGACAGGTCAAGGATAGCATTGGCAGCAACTTGACATAATAACACAAATTCCAGACGCTCTCCAGTGCGCTGCTCATTCGTACGCCCAGTTCCGGCCGACTCACCCGGTGACATGTTTCCTGCCACTCTCAGCCTGCCAACCGCAGCGTTTACTACCCTTCGTGTCCGTTTTCCCAACGTCCTAACCCAACGAGCGCATTCCAGCGCTAATCATCGTAGGCCAGCATTCCGAACACTCCTGCCGCCATCGCCCAGCGACAAAGAAAGGTCCTGGAAGACAGAACCGGTGTCACTGGTGGGTTTTTACGAGGGAAGGCTCGTAATCGGCGATGGTTTGCCGCATCGCTCGGAACGGCCGGAAACTCGCACACATATCGTGGACATCTCGGTCTCGCTTGAACCCACCCATACTTTGCTGCATGGCCTGTGGGCGTGTGTGTGTGATTGCGGCAACATTGATTGGAAAGCATCATCCACTTTCCTTGTTCCTCCGCGGAAGCAGCCAGAGAACGGTTTCCGGTGAACAAAAGCGCTAATGACGTGCCGGTTTACGTTTGGGGAGGTTTCTGGACAGCAGGGCGGGAAAGCACGGCCTGGTGGATCGTCCTTCCTTTGCCGTTCGCCTGCAAGTAGAGCCTGTGATTGTTTTTAACACACACCTACCCCCACCTTGCGCCTCCGCATCGATCGTAGCATCGTGGACAAAAGTAAAGTGTACATTCCGAGTCACAAACACACACACATAGGCAGGAGAACACTAGTGATGCTCCGGCAAGGGGGGGGGGGGGGGGATGTTACACGATCCGCCTGCAGGCGGGTGTTCCGGCGGACGGAAAACGGTCACACTCCGGTGACCGCACGTCCTCGAGCGAACATGATTTCCGAATTACCTTGATTGATAACGGATAAGCGATAAAATATGATTGATAATTAGATTAATATGTCATTCGACACTAATTCGTTTTACAATTCATCCTGATTGGTGCCCAGCCACATACTGTGTAAATCCGTGTGTGTGAAGCCATGTGTGCATTTGACGTGGCTTTCATCTGCGATTTGCTGGAACATTGTCGGTTGGGCTTCGATCGATTAGTTAAATGTGGACCGTATACAACACGACGCTCTTCCTAATGGGAGATTTGGTTTAATTTAATGGAAAGTGTGAATGTTAATCGCTCATATCGCATTGCGTGATCCAACGTATGAGTAGAGGCGTAAAAGTTCTTGCCAAATGTTCCTACCTAATCTTGTCTGTCGGTGTCTACGTGCATCATGATAGTTTATCACACTCGCAGTCGCATCACTTGAGATTAGCATTAACGGATGTGCAGAACAGTGGCTTAGTAAGGTAAAACAATCTCACACGTTGAAGATTATTTTGATGGACTTCTAGACCCATTTTTATATTGATCGTTTTGAAATGCAGCAATTAACAAATGTTGGCCTTTTCATGTTCATATGAATAGCTCTTAATAGTAAGAAATATTTTGATTTCTGTACGTCTTTCATCTTCTGATCAAGGCAATGATTTGGTAAAAGAAACCAATAATTTATATTCTAAAGCAAATGTGAAGGAAATCGAGAAACTGTTCTGTTGTACAAGCGATTGTTATCAAGTTAAAACCTTATGTCTTCAATAGGGACTATGTCGTGTGTGCTTAAACTGATCTTGTCAGCCTACTTTCATATAGATTTAACTGGCAAAACTCAAGTAGCTCAAATTTTATTATTTTCATACTGTCTTGCAACACAACGAATTTTCACCTTGTAGGTATTTTAATCTCGAAGCAAATCGAACCTCACTAGGGTCCACCATCATGTAATCGATTACTAAAAGTTCGCCTGATTTTGCCTTACATCGTTTGTGTACAAACCGGATTCACCGGTTTTTGTACCTTCCAACCCTGAGTTCGATCGTCGGAAATAGTGTTTAAAACCTAGGCTCGAGCCGAAAAATACCAAATCATTATAGAAAACAATTTTTATCTCCATGCTTTTCTTCCTTTCTCTCACACAATCTCTTTTTCTCTTGGGCTTATTGTCATTGCAGCGCTTCAAGGACTCGGACGTGGACGTGACCCGCAAGGATGGCATCCTGCTGCTGCGCGAGCTGGCGGCGGAAGTGAAGAACTTTATGGATTTCAAAATGAACGCCGTAATGGTGAGTAGCGCAATGCGTCCGTCATACAACCGAAAAAAAAAACAGGGAGAAGACTGGCTGTTGTTGCAGGGTATATAGCAAATCTTCCTAGCTGCCCGTGTGTGGTTTGATCTTGTTTGCGTCTGGGCGGAACGTTTCGTCGCAAGCCCGACCCGAACCTGCTCCTCAGTTGAGGCCTCACGAAGGTTTGATGCTTGAGGCTTCAGTTTTGAGCCTAGCGAAGGATTTTCGTTGTGCTTGCGTTCAGCTGCCGGTTGGCTGAGGCCAATCGTAGAAAACTACAGTACTTTCTGCGGAGGGTGAGGAAAAAGTGGGTTGAAAGAACTAAAAGCAACCTCGTCGATTGCCACAAGCACCCTGCAGAGGCTGAATGCAGTGCAGATCCGTGGCTGATTTGAAGGAGGCTTCGGTGCTGAACGACTTCAGCGTTCCGATTAACGTTTGATTACCTTTCGAACGGAAATTTCTCCGTAAATTGGATTTAGCCCTTGGCTATCGGCCGGCACCCACCCTGCTGCCCTGTTCAATTGAATCTCCATCCATAGCGTGAGGTGCTGGAGGACGATTTGCTTCAGCGGAAGGACTCCTCCGGGCGAACGACGGCGCACCGTTCGAAGAGTTTGAAATTGCACGAAGGGATGGAAAAAGTAAAAAAGGCAACTGTATGCCCGTTTCGCCTCGACCGAACGGGAACATGATAAATGAGGCTGTGGAAGGATTTCGATGTTCGCTGCCGAAAAGGTGGACCTAGTTTTCTACTTTCTATTCCCTTCCAAACAGAACAGCCGCAAAAAAAAAGGAAAAAAAGGAAAGGAATGAACATGAACGAGGCAACGCAATCGATGCTGTTTCAAAGAGTCAATCGCTTACGAAGCTGATTTGATTATTGGCTCCCCGTGGGACCGAAACACTTTTGGACAAGGGTCACCCGTCGTAAATAGTTGGCCGGTTTGCATTGAGGGATGGCATGAGTTTGAGCAAATTTCAAAAACGGAAGTAATGTTGGAAAAGTTTGCAAGGGAACATAAATCATTTTGGTAAGAAAAGTAATCGAAACAAAGAATCGCCACCGTTGCTACTGTGAGTTATGGATTGCAACTATGCAAAATATTCTACTTCAAAGATCTAAGCGAGAACTAATACAAAATCAGAACATTCTATTTCGCGATGTATAGGTTTTGTATTTAAAATCATGGCTTTGTTTAGAATTTATTTTAAAACACCTATACAACACGAGACTTTTTTTTTGGGATTTGTAACTGATTTAAATTTGAGGTCCGGGATAGTCGAGAGCGTACGCCAGCTTGAACATGACCCACGATGGCGTGGGTTCGAAGCCAAACCGGACCACCTCCAGTGCGAAGGACTTACTATCCACGTACTTGAAGGGAAAGGTCTCGTAAGCCCTAAAAATGGGTAGGTATTACCAAAAATTGGTCGTTACGCCAGGAAAGAAGAAGCTGATTAAAATAACACTTCCAATCCTTGAAACTCAAAAGTTGTCGGCGTTTTAAACCACAAACACTGAATGAAAATATATCACAATAAGTAAAAATGTTGACCTGAAGAGGAAAAGAAGGAGAAGGATTATTCAAGGAGAAGGAGAAAAATTATTCTATCTGACGATGTTTTAGAGCACAAAAAACCAATAAATAAATAAATAAAACCACCTCGAAGCGAAGGACGGCCCATTGTAATGAACTTTTTTACTTCAGTTCCATCAAGAGGCAAGCCGGTTTAATCCTTTCCCCAGGAAGAGGCCCCGAAGGGCTCACAGCACCGGCCACGCAAACTCGCCAAACCAGTGTACGAATATTTATGGGCACCCAGAAGAAAAGTAGCGGGAAAAAGCTCTCTATCTATTGTACTTCCACGAGTTTTCGTCCGCTCTTTGCAATTTTTCTGCTGCATTCTGTAGCGGCAAGAATAGAACTGGCTTACTTTCCACCGTCATAGAGAATGTTTAGAGGTCTTTCCGCGCTGCCAGGTCGTCAGATTTGTCTACAATCTGCTCCTAGTTTACCGGTGGGCCGGTTTCTGCGAAGAATACGATTTAATTTTCAGTCTGCTTACATGGAGTGCTCTTCGTTTCGTGAGAGCTCTGTTCATAACTCGTCCTTGCCGTTCCCGCCCGGCTGAATACGAATTGTACCTTTAGGAGGGGCGGGTGAACCTTTTTGCACAAGAAAGAAATTGTGCACACACAAACACAACAAAACGAGAGAGAGACACAAAAAGAGAGAATGAAAAACTGCTTAAGAGTTAAAAACTGTTTGGGTTCAACCATTTTTGTGTGTGTGTGTGGAGTAAAACATCAAACGAAAATCGCTTACTTGATGGAAATAAGTTGGACTCTGCTCTACGATTCAGTTTGTTCGTTTGTTATCACCATTTTTTCTTCCCCTCCTTGGGCAAGCCCCCCCCCTCCCCACAGAGGCTTCCTGGGCTGTTCCAATAAACTGAACCCATCGCCACAAAGAAGAGAGCGGAGCACACCGAGAATACGAAGAAACGAAAAAATGCCAAAGCCGTGTGACACTCTAGGCCCTCCGCTGGTTGGAAGCATATTTGAAATATGTGCGCCTCGGCAATTCCGCTCACTGCCCGGCGAGCCGACCCCGGGATGAACTTGGCACACATTCCTCCGCGGCACAGAATGGAAGGTATGGTGTTTGTTAGGCTGGTTAGCTGGCCTGACGGAGCGGATTGAAAATGAAGCGCCGGAGATAGTGGGCTAATAAATTTTCCATATCCCCACCAAAGCCCTCCCCGTGGATGGCATGGTAACGGAAAAGAAAACAACGCAGAAGAGGGAAGCTTTTCGGAATTGGATGGCATTGTTGCAAAAGGAGCGTGCAAAAATCCAAACAGAACTTGTCACGGCCACGAGCGGGCCGGATAGCATCTTTGAACAATATTGACATACACACATACACAAGCGCAGCGCCTCATACGCTCATGTTCTCGCGACACACATACATATTCGTACGTAATGTAAGAAAGGATGCCATGGAAGGATAAAGAGAGGTTTAACGATAGCTTTGAAAGACCTACCAGGAATATTTCCAGCACCATTTACCACCATTTTGGCTTGAATCTGTTTCTTTTTATTGTGTTTTATTTTTAAATTACTTAATAGATTGGCAAAGGGGTCAGGGACAGCCGAGTGTGTACGACGGCTAAAACACGACCCATGATGGAGTCGGTTCGAATCCATACCGGACCTTTCCCTTGCCCGAAGGACTGACTATCCCAGTACGTTAAAGGAAAAAAAAAACATTACGTAAGCCCCTAAACATGGATCGGCTTGACCTAAAGGTCGTTACGCTGAGAAGAAAAAGATTGGTATAGGAAACATTTGAAGAGGGGTTTGTTTTACATTGTCAGATATTTTTTGACAGATTCACCCTGTGTTGAAATGTAGCGCTCATTTGGTGTATTTCCAAATGCTTTTATTTTGAAGAACTCCTCCAAAGAATCTCCTTCTTATACCATCGATAAGCATGCGAATTATGAATAATCTCAATTGATTGTATGTTCATATTGGTCCACGTTTTCCAGTTTCAACACGAAATAGGTTTTAATTTATGAACTAGCAAAGTATCCTTCATTAATGAATTTATAAGCTTTGGGCTTTCACAGCAATCAATTTCCGCCTGTGAGTAATCCATTTGTGAAATATCGTTTTCATAATAATTAACAATTTCACCCATGAGCTGGTAGGAATAGGTGCTGGTAGGCTAGGTAGAGGGCGGTCGTGTTCGGCTTGCATGCAAGTATCCGGGAAAGTGTCAGAAGCAGATAGGCATACCGGGAGGCATCGATGGAGGGAGATGGCGACGGGTAAAGGTTACGGAAATTGGTCAGAGATCAATAGGCAAATCCAGCTAATCCACTAAAACGGCAATAATAATCAGTCAGCAGTGATGAATTCGTAAGTGGGGTCCCCTCCGATAAAACCGCTCCAGCGGAAGCGCCGAGGCGTAACATCGAGTGTCATGACGAGCATATCGAATCGTTCCACTGCCGTCTCCCCTCTCCGGCGCAAGGACGGCCTGTAGATGACGTGGGCTAGTTCCGGACGTGCGCTTTTCCTGCGGAACGCTTACTTGCGTTTTCGCTTCGATGGATTGAGCCGAAGTTGATTCGTTTGTTTGTTTGATGGTACGTGCCAGCCCGTTGAGTTCCATCTTGTTTTTTTTTTCTCGGCGTTGCCCAAGCGCTTCAACCCCGTTTTGCTTGGCCCCCCTGGTCGCAACGTGTCGAGCCCGGAAAGATATAAAAACGAAACCGGCACGAACCGGCGCTCGACGTCCAAGTGAAAGTACAGCTTGGGCCTCGTCTAATTTGGCGTCCTGGCTGCGTTTGGCAGGCTTTTACCACCAACATTCCACGTGGACGCAAACACTCGACGAAATTCAATTAAAAATTCCACTTCACATCTGGTGGCGCTCATTGGGAGGATGCGTTAAACATTCCACCCTTACCGGCCCTTTAACCCTTGGGGGGACGGCGACGATTCGTGTTTCTCATGCTCCGGTGAAAGCAGAATTTGAGGTATCGATCCTAGGGTCCACTGCCCGGGAAAGCGGATAGCGTCTCTTGCCAGGGGGAAATGCGAAACGTGCAAGCCAGCCCGGTGCTGGTGCGAGGGAACATGACGCCGGCAACACTGGCGCGTGAAGCCAACAGCACTTCCGGCTCGTGCCATCAACAGTTAATGTTAAGTAATGGTAAACAATATGACGAAAATTCGCCTTGTTCGCTCGTTAGGGTACGCTGAACGTCATCGACCCTCCTTTCTTGCCATTAAGGCGTCCGATGTCGTGCGTTGGACGCTGTTTTACGACGCCAAAAGGTTCAATTGCGCGGTGCCGAATGGCAGCATTTCACAGTGTCCGATGTGCTTTTAAGATATCATTTTCTAATGGAAGGATTTGTTTGCTTCTTGCAAATGGGTGTTGCTTACTTAAAGCACTCGGTGGTGGAGGGATGGACAATTGTCTTTTCGAAATCTATAGGCTGCTCAGAGATTATTATTTTATTTTGAAAGACAATCATTTTAAATTCATGTTAGATATTGTATACCCATGGATGAAATCTACGGAAGGTACCATTTTTACAACTTTCAACGTTGCATTTTTAATTAAACAGTTTGTGCTGGGTTGTCTATGTTACATCATGTAACTAACTATTGATCCACTGAATATCTGCTGTAACGAGCGAAATTTCGCCCGTGCGAATGACACTAGGCGCTACTGAGAAGCCAGGCGAACTGTCATTCAGGAGCGCGAGTAATTGGTAGCAAGTGGTTCCGGCATCCCTTTGACAACGAGCAACGGTCGCGCACGGACGTACTCGCCGGACGTCCACTCGTTCTTAAAGTCATTTATTACCTTTCTTTTTCTTAATAAAATTAAGCTAAGTAAAACTAAAAAACCCGAGTGAAACCACACTTTCTTTACATCCTTTAAGAACGATCGAACAATGAGTAAAGATACGTGTGCCGGGTGCCAAACGGCAGAGAAAGAGGAATCGTTCGTGCAATGCGACGCGTGTGAGATGTGGTGGCACTTTTCGTGTGCAGGTGTAGGAGATTCGGTGAGCGAGAGAGCGTGGATATGCACAACGTGCGTTGAATTACCGTTGGACAGCAGACCCGCTACCGCCGGTAACTCTCAGATGGATGCCGGACCCACTACGGCCAGTGCCACGCATATAGAAGCCCGACGCATTACGGGCACAAATAGGCCAGAGAAGGAAGCCGCACCGAGAGCATCGACCCACGAATTGGTGTCCAGGAAGCTTGCGCTACTGCGCCAACGTGCGGAAGCCGAGCGCAGAAGGGCGGAGATGGAGGTGGCGGTAAGGTACCTGAGGGCAGAGGAGCAGCTGCTGAGGGAAGAGTATGAGGAGATAGAGCCCGACGGTCAAGCGCACGCGGTTCGCACGTGGTGTGGAGGCGAACCGGAGGAGCAAGTGCGAGAGCCGTTCGGTACATCAGGACCCTCGACGACGACAAAAGGACAGCTGACTAATACCGACGCTCAAGCGCACGCGGTTCGCACATGGCATGGAGGCGAACCGGAGGAGCAAGTGCGAGAGCGGCTCGAAGCCCCAGGTCCCTCGATAACGGCAAGATGGCCGCCGACTAAATCCGACGCTCAAACGCACGCGGTTCGCACATGGCATGGAGGCGAACCAGAGGCGCAAGTGCGAGAGCAAATCGGATCCTCAATGATAACAAAAGGCCAGCCGAACAAACCCGACGGACAAACGCACACGGCTCGCACGTGGCAAGGATGCGAGCCGGGGGAGCCAGTGCGAGAGCGGGACGGATTCTTGGGCCCTTCGCTTCCGAGCCATCCGTACCTGCGGAGAGCCGAGACGAGTGAGCGAAGGAACATTGCGATCCCGATGGATCTGCCCACGTTCACGGGCGATCCGGCAGATTGGCCGTTATTTCTCTCACATTATCAGCACACGACACAGATGTGCGGGCTATCTGACTGGGAAAATATGCTGCGACTGCAACGTTGCCTGAAGGGCCCTGCCTTAGAAGCCGTTCGGAGCCGACTGATTATTCCGTCGGTAGTTCCTGAAGTCATTGAAACCCTGCGGTTGCGTTATGGTCGGGCCGATCAGCTGATCGAAGTGCTGAGCGAGAAAATAAGGAGAATGCCTTCTCCTAAAACGGAAAAATTAGAAAGCTTGATTGATTACGGCACAGCAGTACAGGCGTTAGCCGATCACATTGTCGCGGCAAATGAATGGGCGCACCTGACCAACCCGACACTGATTAAAGAGTTGGTCGGAAAGCTGCCCAAGGACCTTGCGCTTCAATGGGCGCGCTATTCAAGGAAAGCCACTGTTAACCTGACGGTATTCTCGCAGTACATGAACGAGATAGTGAAGGACGCGTCGAGCTTGGTAACGGTCAGCTCCGAGTCGCTCTGGAAGAAAGAGAAAAGCATGCGAGGCCACGTAAATGCTCACTCGCTACCCGAACCTAGCGGATCGTCCTCTCGGAGAAATAGTGAAATTTGTGAATTCTGCAACGAGGAAGGACACGTGCCGAGTGCATGCGGTCGGTTCAGCCGCCTGACAGTCACCGAGCGCTGGGAAAAGGCACGGGCACTCTCCCTCTGCTTCCAGTGTCTGAGGAAACATAGTCGTCGGAACTGCAGAGTGACTCAACGATGTGGTATCGACGGTTGTACGTACCGACACCACCACCTCCTGCACATGACCCGGGAACATGGACCTGCGACGTCAACGGCTAACCTCTTCCACGATGCCGATGGAGGACTATTCAGAATCGTGCCGGTTACCCTCAGCGGACCAAGTGGAACCGTGCAGACATACGCCTTTCTGGACGAGGGATCCTCGCTGACGCTGATGGACCATGAAGTTGCCGAACAACTGGGAGTTTCAGGACCACAGGAAGCACTCTGCATCCACTGGACGGGGGACAGCGCACGGACGGAGAGGCAATCGATGCGTGTTGCCTTGAGGATCGGACCTGTTGATTCTCCTCGGACCTACACGGTCGAAAACGTGCGCACAGTATCGCGACTGAATCTTCCCGTTCAATCATTTCAGCTTGGGAAAGAGACAGTAAAGTTCCCGCAATTAAGAGGCCTGCCCCTACGGAGCTACGAAGATGCTAAGCCACGCATATTGATTGGGCTGGATAACTTACATCTTGCGGTGCCACTGAAGACGCGTGAATGTAAAGGCCCCGGACCAACGGCAGTGAAAACCCGCCTCGGATGGTGTGTCTATGGAGGTGGAACGAGGTGCAGGACGAGTCACTCCTTCCACATTTGCGAGAGCAGAGATCAGGACCTTCACGAGACCCTAAAGACCTTTTTTGATCTCGAGCAAGTGGGTTCAGGGAAACCGATTCTGAGGAGCCCTGAGGACCAGCGTGCTCTAGACATACTGGAGGCTACGACCGAGCGAGTGGGTAACCGGTTTCAAACTGGTTTGCTGTGGAAAACGGATGCGGTGATGTTGCCGGACAATTATGCGATGGCCCGACGTCGACTTGAATGTCTCGAAAGGAGGATGCGGAAGGACAACACCTTACGTGAAAGGGTGTGTCAGCAACTCCGAGAGTTTGAGGCAAAGGGATACATCCACCGAGCAACGAAGGAGGAATTGAGCACCGCGGTCCCCGGCAAAGTGTGGTATTTGCCCCTAGGGACAGTTACTAGCCCCAAGAAGCCAGGGAAGCTGCGGATCATTTGGGATGCAGCAGCAAAGGTGAATGGAGTTTCCCTGAACAGCGTGCTGCTGAAAGGACCAGATCAGCTGGTGTCCCTGGTGGGCGTTCTTTTTCGTTTTAGGTTGTATCAGTATGCCGTAAGTGCGGACGTGAAAGAAATGTTTCTGCAAATCCTGATGCGCCCTGAGGATCGTCACGCGCAAAGATTTCTATGGCGAACAGACCCCCGGAAGGATCCTGACGTGTACCTTGTGAACGTGGTGACGTTCGGATCCACCTGTTCCCCCGCGTCAGCCCAGTATGTTAAAAACAGGAACGCGCAGTATCACGCGGAGCGCCACCCTCGAGCGGTCGAAGGCATACTCAACGGGACCTATGTTGACGACTACCTTGACAGTTTCGCCGGCGAGGAGGAAACCATTCGGATATCGCAGGAGGTGCGCCAGGTTTTCCAGGACGGAGGGTTTCAGCTACGAAACTGGGTGTCCAATAGCCCAGCCGTAGTAGAGCATTTTGGAACAGGCGAGAACCCCACGTACAAAACGTTAATGGAGACTAGCAAAAACGAGAGAGTTTTAGGAATGATGTGGAACCCGGAGAGTGATGATCTTGCCTTCAATACGGTAACGAGCCCGGAACTGACGACGCTGTATGAAGGGGATGTTACGCCTACCAAACGTCAAGTGTTGCGCTGCGTTATGTCACTGTTCGATCCGTTAGGCTTACTTGCGACCTTCATCATCCATGGGAAGATTCTGATACAGGACCTCTGGCGTGCCGGAACTGGATGGGACGATGAGATCAGGGACATTCAGTTAGTTGACTGGCGACGGTGGATAAAGATGTTCCCATGCATCAGAGACCTGCGGATACCGCGCTGCTACTTCTCGCGAGCCACAGAGCAGTCTTACGCGAGTGGGGAACTTCATGTGTTCGTCGATGCCAGCCCTCTGGCCTATTCATGTGTCGTCTACTTAAGGATTGTCGACTCACAAGGACTACCACGATGCACGCTGATCGCCGGGAAAGCTAAGGTGGCACCCCTGAAACCGGTGACCATCCCTAAAATGGAGCTGCAAGCCTGCATCATGGGAGCGAGAATGATGAAGTTTGCGATCGAATACCACCCCATACCCATTGTACGAAGAACCCTGTGGACTGATAGCTCAGTTGCGTTGTCCTGGATACGAGCGGACCCGCGAAATTATCGTCCATATGTTGCGCATCGAGTCGCGGAAATTCAGGATATCACCACGGTGGAGGAATGGCGATGGGTGCCTACGCTCATGAACCCGGCAGACGAGGCAACAAAGTGGGGAAGCGGTCCATACTTCAAAGAAGAGAGCAAATGGTTTCACGGGCCGACCTTCCTTCTCTCACCAGAAGCTGATTGGCCAACGACACCGCGAGCTCTCGGAAGCCCTACCGAGGAAATGAGGGCGACGCTTCTGCTACTTGTCGAATGGGTACCCCTATTGAAGTACGAAAGATTCTCCAAATGGGAGCGTTTGTTGAGGACCATGGCATATGTACGACGGTTTGCCAGTAATATTCAGCCAGGGCGTGCTCGTAAGATCGGTCCACTCACCCAGGAAGAGCTGATGATGGCTAGGGTTGAATTATTGAGACAGGTACAGAACGAGGCATTCCCAGATGAGGTCGCTGAGCTCATGACTGACTCGCCGACCATCGAAAAGACAAGCAGTATACACACTTACTGCCCCATAATGGACGAAAGAGGATTGATAAGGCAGCAAAGTCGACTCGCAACAGCAGACCACTTGGAATATGATGTGCGTTTCCCGATCATTCTACCAAGGCAACATCCCTGTACAACGTTACTGGTCGAGAAGCTGCATCGCAAGTATCGTCATGCGCATTCGGAGACAGTAGTGAACGAAATTCGGCAGGAGTACGCCATACCCAAGTTAAGGCCGTTGGTTAAGCGAATTATCCGGAACTGCTGCTATTGTAAAGTACGTCGAACTATTCCGGCGCCTCCCAGAATGGCAGCTTTGCCAAAGGCGCGACTCGCCATCTTCGAGCCACCTTTCAGCCGAACAGGAGTCGACTACTTTGGTCCCTTTCTGATTAAACAGGGACGAGCGAATGTAAAGAGGTGGGTAGCGCTCTTTACGTGCCTCACGACCCGCGCCGTTCATCTTGAAGTGGCTTGCGATCTATCGACCGCTTCTCTCATTCTGTGCGTGCGAAGGTTTGTTTGCCGAAGAGGTCCGCCGAAAGAGATCTACAGCGACAACGGCACGAATTTCCAGGGAGCAGCGCGTATTCTGCGGAACGAAATCAGCCAGGGGATGCTGGAAACATTCACCGATGAGAACACCAGATGGCAGTTCATCCCTCCCGGAGCGCCACATATGGGGGGCGCTTGGGAACGTCTAGTGAGGTCCGTGAAAGCTGCGATTGGAGACGCCTATACGGAGGGCAAATTGTCGCACGAGGAGTTTGAGACGATGTTGGCGGAAGCGGAAGCCATCGTGAATTCCCACCCGCTAACATACCTGCCATTGGACTCGGCGGAATCAGAAGCCTTGACGCCGAACCATTTTCTGTTGGGTAGCTCGAGCGGCCGCAAATCATGGGATGAGACCCCTTTGACCAGACGGGGCGCGTCGAAGGAAGCTTGGGCCGGGATCCAACTACACATCGCCAGAATGTGGCAACGCTGGCTGAAGGAATACCTGCCAGAGTTGCGTAAGCAGACGAAATGGTTTGAGGAGACAAGACCCCTACAGGAAGGCAACGTGGTATTGATCGCGGATGAAAATAGGAGGAACAGATGGGTCAGAGGGCGAGTTACGGAACCAATCACGGGGGCGGACGGACGAATACGCCAGGCCTACGTGAAGACGACGCATGGTATACTGCGGCGGCCCGTGACAAAGCTGGTGGTTCTTGACATTGGACCATAAGGTGCGATTCATTCGCAGTAACCGCACCCGGGGGAGAATGTAACGAGCGAAATTTCGCCCGTGCGAATGACACTAGGCGCTACTGAGAAGCCAGGCGAACTGTCATTCAGGAGCGCGAGTAATTGGTAGCAAGTGGTTCCGGCATCCCTTTGACAACGAGCAACGGTCGCGCACGGACGTACTCGCCGGACGTCCACTCGTTCTTAAAGTCATTTATTACCTTTCTTTTTCTTAATAAAATTAAGCTAAGTAAAACTAAAAAACCCGAGTGAAACCACACTTTCTTTACACCAACAATTTCTTTGGTGTTCCTAGTATGACAGTTTCTGTGGTATTTAACGTTTGTTTACCAGGTCTGATAGTTTATATTTTCCGAGTTTTTTCGATGAAGAATAAAACAATTGACAGAAATGAACAACAAAACGGTCATAGTTCGCTGGTTAGCTCAGAAGTACATGTCCCATAAAACACTCCAACTGTTGGCGCCTTCTTCACATGTTGACAGCTCGATACTGCCATATAGGTTGGCAAAGGGCTGCGTCCTGGCGGCAGAGATCCTGAACGCAGCTGATGCGTCCGTCACGCGGTTGCCACGGGACGGACAGGATGATTGAATTTTGACCGAGTGACGAGCTGAGTTTGTTAAATTTAGAACCTACGGTACTCGGTCTAAATGACATCAGCAGAATCGTTTACTCGGAAGATTAAAGAGTCTGGCTACCGACGTTTGAAGGGCTGTCGTTAAGTGTAGCTTGTCATCTGATCGTGAGTTTTTAAAAGAATTACAGTGGAAAAGATATTGAATGTAAGAGAAGAAAAGTTTACGTACCAGGTATCAGATATGTTAGTTTAAAAAAAAAAACGAACTTTATTTTGTTCAAGTCGATGTAGTCATTTGAGATGTCCACTAAAGCACTACATAAAAAAAGTAACTAAAGCTCAAAAAAGTAACAAAAATCGTTATGAAAAAATAAAAAAAATCATTTGTGAACGAACGAACGCGAAACATTTTCCATTAATGTTGCATCCATGCATCAATGAAAAGGTGCAGAGTTAGCCGTTGGAATCTGAAATTTGATATTTAATTGAATATTTGATGTGACGGTGATTGAAGAAGGTATTGGTGAACGTTTTGGGTGGCACGTGAAGTTCGTTCATTGACTTCGGTGGGCAAAAGAAAATGTATGATGTTCGCTGGACCGAAGGAAAATGCGCGGAGTGTCCATCGTAGCGGCATCGGTTTTGGAACCCTTTTCGACGTGACTTATTGATGAAGGTATTCGCTTATGAATTAATGCGATCGACAAAGGGTGAGATGAGTGTTGGAGAAATATTGATGAATTGAATCAGGTAAGCTCGTGCCGCTCCAACACAATGGAATGCCACGTGGATATTTATGGCCCAAGTTGTGGGGCTCTTCGCAATTAATAATGCAAAACAATTTTCATTCGAAACAGTTTCAATTTCTTGAAGAAAATTCATCCATGATCCGATTCAAATTAAATTTTTTATTAGCCAAAGAAAATTGGTAACGATTGCTGTTGTGAGATTCTGTTGATTATATTAGAATGTAAAGGAAAACCAATCAGAACACGTGAATGGAAAAGTTGCATTTGCACCACGATTTTTTTTGAACTTATTCTTTGTTTGTTTGGTTGGCAAACGAACAGGAGAAAAACGATGTTTTCAGATGAATTAGAACGTTATAAAGGGCCGAAGGACGCGCTTTCGACCTCTTTTTCACCATGTACCGGCAGGCAAATAAAGTCAATTTTTTTGGTACATTCCAGTTACAAAGAATTACCAAAAAAAAGCAAAACGCCTTCAGTTTTGTAACAAATAAATGAAATGTGTAATAGCGGAGCTGTGGTCAATTCGGGGATATATCTTACGATCAAGTCCTCCATTTATGCCCAACGCCAAGTTAAGCAGCAATGTTTCGATTAAAGCATCTAGGGTAGCTTATAAGAAACAAGTTGGTGAATGAAATAAGATGTAAGATTACACTGTACGGCCACTGCAGCCTCCTTTCCAAAGAACGGCTTTAAATGATTATAAAATGTAAACGCTAAAGCTCGCTCCTGGACAGTCTGTTCGAAGTAAGTACTTTCGGTAAACATGAGCCGGTTTTCCTTCTACCGTTCGTACAGCGACCAATTCCAGATGGTATTACATGGAGGATGGGTGGGAATGGTATTGTAATATTTATTGTTTATTACGCCTATTTAGAGGTGTTCGATGGTGGTGTTGGTAGTGGTGTGTCCTCCAAATGACGCCAACGATTTGGGTAGTTGCGCCTTGCGGAACGGCATACACGCATACGAATAATTTTCCGACGGTGAAGCTGTTTTCCTTATAAAGCGAATCAACCCTCCCTCCCCCCCCCCCCCCCCCCCTCACCAACGCCCTGCTGCTTGTTGGCCAACGCAGTTCTGCCGCAACATTCTCGCGGGAATGCACCGACATCTTGTTTACTTCTTATTTTTTTGAACCGACAACCACCGCGAGCGGGAAAAGGTTCATCCGGAAAATGGAAACGGTTTGCGAGATAACGGCGGACACGTAGGCCTTTCCTTTCCTTTCGGCTGAGGGTGGTGGGTGATGGGGAAGGAAGGCAACAATGTGTCGCGAGAAGGAAAAGAAAAATGGAAATGGGTTTGGCCGGCTGTTTGTAATAAGGAAAATGTAAGAAATTTCGAATGAGGAAAAGGGGACCAGGGGGGCAACAAAAAAGGAGCGGGGAGAAAGAATGAACCGCGTGTTGTGCTTACCCTGGTGCCTTCGGAAGCGAACAACAATCGAGGGAACGTTTGTTGTAACGCGTGAACCTCTAAACTTGTTTGAATGAGCGAACACAAGACACCACACATAGCGGAACAGAGAAGCGGATCTGGACTAAGAACGTGTTCAACTTAAAGTCAACGTAAAAGACAGTGAGCCGTCGACGAAACTGCCATTGCGATGCCAAAGATTTGTCCAAGGGAGTGTAATGCAAAAAAATGAAAGAGAAAAAAAAGATGTGAAAAAGAATCTCTTCCGGGGAAAAACGAAGAGTGTGACGATAATGGTTGATCATGGCAAGGACAGAGCGAGAAGGAAATCTTGATGTTAGGAGCAACGGAGTACCCGTGGGAAAGAGAAACAAAAGCATGTCGAACGATTCGCGTCACACAACGGTTGTTTCGAAACGGAACCAAGCACGGGATAAAGGAAAAGTGAAAAAATAGCTAAAGAAAAAACACATTTCTCTTCCTGAACGGAAAGCATAAGGAAAATGGCAAGATAAACTTTGCGATTGTCTTCCCTGCTTTTTCTATTCCGCATGTATGTATGTGTGTGAGTGTGTTCTCGGCTGCTGACTTGTGCTGTGGAGCAAAAGGACACACACGGAACGCATCGCCGTGTAATTGTGTGTGTTGGTACATGTTGGATGGATATGAGCGTGATAATGGAACGTAATGATGAGTGGGGTGGTGGCGGGTGGAGGGATGTTTTGAATGAATAATTATACTTCTTCGGGTCGATTATGATGATTGAAAGAAACTCAATGAGGAAAAACAAATGAGCAAGAAAATGCGATCAATTAAACTTTAATGATTTTGAACACTCTTGATTGATGTTTGTGTAACCAAGCAGCTTAGCGTATCGTTTTCAGGAGTTTTGGCAGATAGATGTTGCTTTCCTTAAATGAATTCCTCGTCTGGTATTGAATTTAAATACACGAAACAAAAAGAAAAGTACAACGCCTGAAAAAAGATCATACACCCAAATTTGTAACAGTCACGTCAGTCGCTTATTTTTTATTCATAAAGTATGGTTTGTAATATGTGTGTCTGTTTTAAGAAATCGACAAAAGTTACTCTAAGTTTGATTTAATTTGCCATTTCCGAGTGCAAAAGCTAATCAGATGTGCTTATTCGTTGGATCCGGCTGGTTGGTGTTTGAACGATAAACTCTCTGTTACTTTCCCCTGCTTCCCCGTGTTGCTATTCGTTGCAGCCAATCTGGAAAATCTACCGTCTAGTGAAAGTAATCCAATCTCCCTGCATGAAGCGCTACTGGGTTTAGTATGCTGGAAAAAAAAATGCAGCAAAGTAAGCGTTCGTTCGATCATTCTGCAGCGACTGGCGTGAATAGCATCTTTAAATTGCTCTCGAACGCTCAATCCGTGAATCGTTACAGGCAAAACTTTTCCTAACACGAGTACGGCACGGGGAAAGTGGCATCTCATCTTTGCCCGGTCGAAAATCGTCGAAGTTTTGCCCGCGAAGAATCCGTGCACGGGCGAACCGATTCCATCGGAAAAGTTCCATCGTTTCAACCCGTCGTCGTGGAAATTACTCATTACGCTCGTAACTTAAAGCTACATCGACAGTGCAGTGCGCCGAAAAACGCGCCCCGGGGTTTTCAAGCGGCCAAGTGTTGAGCAGGGAAGGCTGGTCTACGGGGGAAAAAGGGGTGTGGAAACGCCCATAACTGGGCACCCTCCCACCCGAAGGTCCCACCCTTTGCGTAGATCCCATTTCCATGAACGGACGTCTTTTTTATTGTTTGTACGAGAACAGATTTCCGAAAGCGCTTCTGCCCCAGCTCTGATGCAACGGATGGTTCCCGGGTGGTACGGGAAAACGCAGCGGGTTTGCGGGGACCCGCATTTCCACTGCTTCGCCCGCTCGCCACCCACTCGGTTACGCTGGTGTTACGATGACAAACGAACGAACGAACGACCGAAGGACCGACCGAACGCACCGCGGTGGGCTGACGAACTTTGAACTGTCGTTCCCAACAATTTCCAACAATTCACAGTAAATGATCGCACCATGGCGAACGCTTTTTCCACCCAGCACCAAACGCGGGGGCGCGTGAATGCGCGTGTTGCGTTTTCACCAAACGGCAACGAAAAAGGGAACGAATCGTAAAATTATCGTGGAATTTATTGTCTCCCATTTCGAGCGTCCCGGTGCTGCTCCCCGGCCTTGGATTGCCTCTTTTTTTGTTGCTTTCATTCATTTGTACTGTTTATTCACTTTGGCACGGTGTTAATACGCATTGTTTTTCCTTCTGTTTCATGTTGTAGAACGTATGTGGGTGCGGGGGAAAACCCCTGCTCCCTCCCCGGAAGCAGATTAGATGATTAAGAAGAGGTTAATTTATTTGTAGCGTGAACAATTATTTTCCACTTAGCTGGCACGCCGAGCGAACGGGAAAGCCGTGCGTCGCTTGCTGCCTCTTGCCGGCGGCGGTGGAATCATTGTGGTCTTTAAGTGAATGTTTTACGGCGACGAGTGATTCTGGATCGTTTGTTTAACCGTTTCCGGCAGTCGTTTTGTCGTGTGCTTGGGAAAACGGGTTCTCTTTTCATCCGGTGTCGAAGTTGATGGTAATGTACCATTTGAGCTCTCATAAGATTAAATCAGGTGGTTGTTTGTGGCAAGCATGAACTAATGCAGTTAATCGTTTAATTCATTATGAAAGCATCTGTATGCATTTTTCAACTCAGGAGCAATTGTGTGAACCAGATTTATACACTACAAGTTATCGTTGTTTTTTGGCAAAGTCTAGCAGTTCTATAGAATTAAATATCTCTTTCAATTGCTCCTGAAGTAGGTTAGACACTTTCAAAGTTCACCTATTTTTCATCTTAGTTTTTAAACTACATGCATTCATACATAGTTTTTCTACAGCTTTAACAATATCTAGCTTTAATCAAAGAGTTTGAATAGGATTTCATTAAAAGTTACGTAATTGGAATTGGACATTACATGAAAGAGTTCTCCCGTTTGGTTCGCTCAAAAACCCTGCGCGTGTTGCTAGGTGCACATGCACAAATGAAAGCTTGTACGGACAACTTTTCCGATTCGCTGGCGCTCGCGCGTGTGCCGAAGAGATTTTCTACCCGTTTTTATCGTGTTTCTCATTTTATAACGATAAACCTAAACAGACATGATCCAATTATGACGGATTTAAGTTTCACTGCAGCAAGCTGCCGACGCGGGCCAGCGTACGTAAATTGACCACCGCATCGCCTTCTTCTCCTTGCGAATTCATCCCATTTATCGGTTGCGAGTTGCAAAACTTTCGCTATAACTTATCTGTGCATTAAAATCACTTTGACACCAATTTGCTGGCATACATCTGTACAACTTGGAAACTTTTTATGCCTGCTTGGACTCCCTTGGTATCCCTTGAACTTTTCTTTCATACTCATTCCCGTGCCAGGCCATTTTCTCTCCCCGTTCCCATCCCGTGTGTAGCTTTTCTTCGTTGGCTTCGGTCTTCCGTCCGGTTTCGAACGTCCTGGCTCTCCCGGAAGGTTCTGTGACGTGCCAGTCCACATCCGGCACGGTTCCCCCGACCTGAGAGGAAGAATTTTGTTTTGCGATGGGCGAGTTTTCTTTGTTCTTGCCCCATGTAACGCCCCCTCCCCTAGTGACGGTGACTTCCTTTCCCACGCATCCAATTTGATGCAATTACCAGTTTGGTCAGAAGCCAAAGATGACGAGATGAGAATGGGAAACAGGGGAAAAAAGTAGTGAAAAGATTCCACATCCGTTCATTTTCAATGGTTTCCGTCCTTTGCCGAGGAGTGCCGGGTGCTTAAAGGTTTTGATAAGAAGGAAATGTTCGCCGATACCGATGGAAACTCACACACACACACACACGAACGCGCTCGCATACACACAGGCATGAAAGGGAAGCAAGAAAGAGATCCTTAGAGAATCAAGTTTTTACCGGACGACGTTTTGGGGGTGCGAAATGCAGGAAGCATCGGAAGGGAAAGTTGGAAAATCGTCCTATCATTGCTGTTGGTTGATTTCGTTATAATTTCCACTGGTTCGTTGGCCAAGGGCTTCCCACTTTTTCTCGCCAGAAGCCTGAACATTGCAAGATTTCCCTGCACAATGTCTGGTTCGAACGAAAAGCAAGAAGGGCACCGGCGTTTCTTGCGAAGTACCGGGAAACCCGGGAGCAACTGCAAAGGATCCCGGTTCGCTTGCTTACACCAAAGCGATGCTAGGAGATGGAAGCGCCACGTTTACGAGTTGGACTAGTGTCGTTTGCCCTACGTTCTTTTTTTTTCTATTCACCCAACTTTTGCTCCATTCCGGTCTTCCCGTTGCTTAATGATGAAAGTTTTATTATAAGTAATCATCCATAGCAATTAGAGCTTCGTTTACTCTCTCTCGTTCGATCTGACTTGCTACATTACCAGGGATTCAGTTTGCTAGAACCGCTGTAAGTTGTGTGTCCCCATCGAGGGGCAGTTAAGCTTCCTCAACCTTTAGGGCCCCGTTGCAGAATTATGCATCACGTTTTGTACAGATGTGTCTTACTATTTTGTCTTTCTGGTAAGATTTACGGAAAGGCTAAAGCTTAGGCACTTAAAATCATGTTGAAATGACGTACCTTTGTGAGCAAACAGGAGTAATATTGTCCCACAATTGTGCATTGAAAAATTATTACCCTTGTATCTTGCACAATTTATTACAATTCATTGTGGATGTGTTGAATGAAATAAAAAAAAGGTTGTTTGAAAAAGATTGTGTTGATCGCTAACATGTTTTTTTCTTTCCGCACTTTGTCCAAACTAACTCGTTTCCCTAATTACTAATGTATATTTAATTTTCAGATGACTAAATAGAACTGTACAAAAATGAAGTTTATGAGTTATTTGGAATTTAACAATTGTATTTTTAAAGAAAACAACAAACAGTATTTAACAATTGTATTTAATAAAAAACAAATAGCAACATAATTTTTAACTTATTTTCCCCACTTAATATGGAAGAGCGTACAATCGGTAGTAATTAAAAGAAAAGAATTGTGAGACAACCCACGGGCAATGGGTATAAGTTTAATATTTTGTTTTTACTTTTAAGCTCACGTAGCTAGTGCCTCGAAGTTAACATCGTCTGCAAAAGTCTTTTCTGCTGGTAGGGAGCTAGAGACATTTCTAGTCCTGAAATTGGGCTTCTCCTCTGTGTCAAAAAATTGAAAAACAAAAACGATGTAGGAGGAGCCGATTTTCCATGAAACTTCCTGCAAGCATTGCAACAAAAGAAAGAAATTAAACAGAAGCAAACAGGAACAGTGCTGCTCCGCGCGTTGTTTAACAAGTTCTGTGCTTTTCACTACCCTTCCTGTGTGTGGGTGTTGTATTACAATTATACACGCGCGAGACGTTCAGCCGCGTACAAGAAAGTAATGATGAAAGTGTACGTTCCGCTTCCGTTGGTTTTGTAAGCTGGGGACCGATGCTTCACTGTTTCCCCATTTGGTGCAATTGGCACCTTTTTGTCTTTGCTCCTTCGGCTGCTGAACCGTGACATCGAGAACCCGGCCAGCGTTGCCTGTTCGCTCGAAGGAGCCGTCGTTGGGCTGGTTCGTCCGATTGCACCGCAACCCGCTTGTGCCTCCTTGCATGGAATCCACTTTGTTGGTTTTTGATTTTCCGATTGTTCTTTTCGCAACACGAGGCAGAGGAGCTACTCGACCCACGCTGAACGCCACGCTCGCGTGTCCCACTTTCTCCGACAAGTAGCGTGATAAAAACACTTCCTTCTTGTTGTAGTAGCTCGAGAGGGTTTTCAAGAACGCACCACGCAGCCTGCGGGCAAGGCCAGCGTTGATTTGATGATCTGCGTGGCTTCCTTTAGGGATCCTACAGCGGTTTTACTCAACCTTCCCTAGGGGCCTTTGTTGAACGGATGGGGTGGGGATGTTGGAGAACGCGATCGAGAGGAAAAGAGGAAACGCTTCAAATCTTGCAAGAGTGCGTAGTTCAAAGGACGCGCTACGTTTGTGCGGGGCGCACGAGATAAGTGGTACAAATTGAATTGAGATGAAGTTATTGTTGTGGCTCCGAGGATCGGGAGCCCACGGGACGCCCTTGACTGAAAGCTCGGTAGCCATTGAATTTGAATGGAATAATTTAGGCAAAGATTTGCTTCATCGCAAAGGGTACAAATTAAAATGGCCATTTTTTATGTGTTTCGAAGTTTGCGAGAAAAGTAATTTCTTAGGCGTAGAATTTCACCTTTTTCGCGATTTTTGTAACGGAAAAAAAACTAATGAGTGCAGCAGAGGCAGCAAGATTATGCAAACACCTCATTGTGCTTTGCAAAGTTAAATTTGATGACCGGTTTAAATCATGGAGGAACCCTAGAAGGGATAGAAAAATTATTCACTTATGCTAATTAATTTAAATGTAATCGCAGTTTCGACGATTCAAATGATTTTACTTCAATTCAAAATGAACTCGGCAATAAGAAATTCCAAAAATACGTTATTTATGTTTTTAGAACAGTTAGAGCAGATGCTGTAAAATAATAGTAGTGATTAATTTACTGGATAACCAAAAGTCCGACGGTGATTATGACCATGTAAGTCAAGAGCGCTAAGATTGCACTTTAAGGGATGCAGATAAAATGTTCGTTCCCGATACTGCGCAAAGCCTTGAAACCAGTAAGTGGAAGGTGTAAGATGCGATTTCAATTTTGTAAATTTTTGGTTGTAAACTATGCATTGATTCTGCGTTTCTAGATCGTTAAAAGGCCAAGCAAACAACATCTGATGCTCACGATTTGAAATTGCTGTTTCAGTTTTTTTCCTACTGGGTAACAATCTGCGTAATGAATTTAGTTGCAGGTTATGCATAGTACATTAGGTAATTAAATTATGTTGCGCATTATGTGGTATAATTGAGCTGGGATTCATCATATTTAGCAAGTTCTTTAATCACGAAATTTGTAAGTGAAGTATTAGGTCTGCAAATAAGTAACGCCCGTTTGATATCGATGGGACCTGCGGAACTATGCGCGGCATTTTGTTGTATCCAAAACATTTTTGTTTTTTGGAATTTGCTAGAAATATTGCATAGAGTTAAAGTCAGCGATGGGCAATACTTTGGATGATCCATTGCTACTAAAATAGTCACGATAAATCAAAATGTGCGTTTAAAAATAAACGGCTGTTATTTAATTGCGCATCTAATATCATTTGTGATGATGGTTTCAGTTTGTGGACAGTATACTTATGCTAACGTTGTTCCTGTTCAATTTCATGCCAAACCAATTACAAACCAGTTAAATACTCATGTCTCATGACATTTGAAACTAATTGGAATTGGAAAATTGAATATCATTCTTCTGATACATTTTCTTGAGGTTAATTCAATTACTTTGATTTTTATGTAATTTTTTTTTCACTATTTCATTGTATATAACACAATTACGAATTGCAATGTTATACAAAGCATCACGGAAGAGACAGATTCACTGAGAAACCAACCAAAGCATTAGGATTCCGGATTTTCATTTTCATTAATGTTTCGGAATGATTTATTCCTAATTTTCGCTGGCGATTTTCATCATAATGCCCAATCCAGTGTGATGTGCTTTTACCACCCATTGACAGATTGGAACAGTAAATGTCTTTGGGTTTTTCTTTTTGCTCCTTAACCCCCCCCCCCCCCATTCCCTGGATTGCTTTGTAGCGTTAGTGAAAATGGCGAAAAACGAAGTTGTGAAGAGACAAACCTTTGCAGCAAGATGTAGCCATTCGAATCAAGCTCGAACCACCGGAGCACTAATCCCGCCGCCGGAAGGTGGCGAAAGTAGACAAATGTTTCAATTATTATCCCTCCACTGCGTAGCGCTACAAATTGGAGCGCATTTGTGACAGGCCGAATAAACACCCAGCCCAGCAGCACCTTGGTCCAAAAATCCTGATCTCGCCCCAACCGGAGAGGGATGGATCGGGCGGTGAAATTAGATGGAAGGGCTATGCGGTAGGAAGTGTGGTAGAAAGTGGAACAGTGGGGAGGGGGGGGGGGGATACGCATTAACATTTCCTTTTCAACTTACCACAAGAACTACCAGCCACTGCCGACCTTGCTCCCGCGCCCCGCACGAAGTGACAATTTTGCGTCGGCTGCAAATTCAATCGGACCATCGTGGCGGCGATGCCGTAAGCCGAGGACATAAGCTGCCTTTTCCGGACGAGCTGGATGTCCCGGCCGGCTTCGGCTGAGCGAGCCAGCGAGATGAAATGAAATGGAACGGAACGGAACGGTGGCAATGATTTTCCCAGACATTAGCCTGGAATCTTGACGATTATTCATCATGTCAGGTCGTCTTGTGCCGTTCAGCGTACCCAAGCCTGCGGCGTGCCTTTTTCGTCCTTGAGGGCGCATCGTTTCTTCTTGTTTTTTTGTCTAATTTTCTTGATTTGCCCACCACGGGATGCTGTGTCGCATTGGTTTGTTTTTTTTCTATCTGCAACATCGCTCCATCTTTTTTTCTTCCTATCTTCTGCTCGTAATATCCATTCGTGTCTTTAGTTATTTCATCAGAACGCTTCATTCTGTGAACGCTCGGGAAAAGGAAATCTATGCTTGCCCGAGAAAGTCCCCTTTAGTGATTTTCTTTCGCTGGCCCTGCACAGCTTTCCCATGCTTTGCCAAAACCGGGCAAAGGTTTTTTTCTTCTTGCTTGCTTGTTTCTTGTTCTCCCTTCATGTTCGTAGGTTAGTTTGACAAAGGACGACTCGTAAGGGATGACATTTTTCTACGCCCTTCGAAGCGGAAGTACAGTGACGACCACGAGCAAGCCGAAGTGGAATACATCGCAGCCAGACACACTCGGTTGCCGAGCGGATTGTCCTTAAAGTCAGGCCTTGTGCGCTGCCCTGTTGTCGCATAAGAGTGTGCGTGGGTACTAGTCAAACTGAGGGTCGAAAGGCAGGAGAAAAACACGCGAGCGAGAAAAAGAAAGAAACGAACAAACCAACCACGAGCCCTTTCCCCACCGCCGAGTAAAAATGATTACCAGCGTCGCGGAAACATTCCCGGTGGCGGCGGCGGTGGTGACGACGGTGCCGGTGGAGGCGAGAATTAAAGATTTGCCATTTTGCGTGACAGATTATGATTAATTGATTCTAAACCGAACCCGAACATTGGTCGGGTCGTTTAGTTTGTAGACTTTCCGTTGAACTGAAAACCAACCGAACCGGTGACAAGGAAGAAGGAACGACATTTTCACGACATGCGACGCCGGTTTTTCCTTAGGTGACTAAAAAGCACGCGTGTGTGTGTGCCTGAGTTTGTCCGTTTTTCGAGGGTTTGTTCGGCTGGTTGGTAAATGACAGATAGAATGACTGATGGCATACGTTCGCACGGTGGCGTGCTGTGGCGTGAATTTCGTGCCTTTTTAAAAACGTTTCTGCCTCGCGGGTGTGCCAACCAAGCGAGGTCGACAGGAGCGCCGATGAACCGAGCGCGGGCGGATCCCCCGGGCGTTGCTTGCCAGAGAAGAATTATTATCCGCCTGCAGTAAAAGTCAATATTACGGCAATAATAAAATATTTGCTGACTTCAGCATCCGTCAGCGTGGAAGCCACCATATTGGCGTGCGTGGAAACTTACACGAACGAATTACGCCCTAGTGAAGTCTATTGATCTAACACGCTGGGGATTCGGTTGAACGCAGCACTGTTCGATGGAGGCGCCTGGTGCTTTTCAGAAAATGTACCAGCATGTACGCGTTATTACAATGCTTTAACAGTGATAGACATCCAATCGCATGGCGAACAGCCATTTTCCCTATATCAACACAAAACTGAGAATCCAACCAAAAAAAGCCCCTGGCACAATCGATCGATCGATTCATTCCGGAAGCCGGATGGTGGGAAGGAAAGGCTCGAACTAATGGCCTATCTTCTTCGGGTCACCCCCCACCGGTAGACCCGCTCCCGGTAGGGCTTGGGGCGATGGGCACAGATAGCAGAGGCAGCCTTCGCAGCTGCGTATGGCGTGGCCCTCGCGGTGGGTGGCGGCGTGAATTATGATAGTGCGTCAGCGATTTTTATTCGATCCGGTGCGGGATTTAATGAGGATTTGGTGTCGGCAATGGGTGCGCTGGTTTTGGGTGGGCGAGAGCCTTGATGATGGATGCGGTTGGCGTGTCTACCGTGGGCCGAAAATCCGAGCCATTCCTTTCATGTATACGTTTAGTGCACGCAAAAGACGCTCAGCATTCAGCAAGACTGTTCTGTTTCCGTAGTTATGTTTAGAGGATATAATTTTATCTCATTAGTACATTCAGGGTAAAATAAAAATACATGCAAAATAATTATAGGATTATGCATGAGTGTGTGCTTTGAATGCTTATCCACATAAGATTACCTAAATCAATAATATGTTAAAGCTATCGTAAAAGTGAAACACAAGTGAAGTAATTTGGCATTGTTCTACATTTCGGAACTAGCAGCGTTATAATACAAGGATGATAAAACTAACGAAACTTTTTATTATATAATTGTATTCATGAAGCAATGGCATGTACATGCATCTGGTTGAAACTCGTTCCTGCCGAATCCCTTGACTTCAGATTGAAGTAATCAAATAAAGAAAAAAAAAACAGCACAATCTGATATCTTGTCATCTCAACCACCTTCTAATGCATTTGTCCTCCATATTCCCCGGAGGAAACGTAATACCCTTCAAATCCCGGTGCTCTCGTGGCTTAATGTGTACTGAAACAGATAAGCTACCCTTTTCGGCTGGAAAACGGGAAGAGCTTCCCAAGTGTCCGGGAGCTTAAGCACGTGCTAGCATCAACAACCCTACCGCATTGCTCGTGTGCGACAGCTTCAACAAGGAGGCCCGGATCAGCACTTCATTGGGCCAACCGGTTGAGGTTAACTTTTGCAAAGGTCAATGGCATATTGTTCGGACCCCGTTCGCTGGTCCCGATGGCCCAGTGGTATCGATGGGAGTGGCAGCACGAAACAAAACCCACTGATCCCTTACAAGGGCCCGGTTTTCCATCCACCCGATTTGTCCTCGCTTCCACCGACCGTTGACCGGTTTTCCCCGCACGACTCGAGAGTGTCCTTTCGGGTATCAGGTCGGCGAGGCGAGTGCGCTGTACCTTTTCCTTGTTGGTGAACAATTTCGTTTGGAACGAATATGTATTATTAAGCTTTATCGGTGGCGGTTGACATTTTAAATGAACCTGCCCGCTCGGCCGGGGCAAGCGCTAAAGTGGTATCGTTTTTTGGTTTAAATTCTAAAAGAACTCATATATGGCTTTATTTTTCAGACCACAACACCTCGGAGGTCGATTCCAGGCCGGTTGAAAGCACTACATAGTGACTGAAGTGGAGAAGGGTCAGTTTTGATTGAAAACTGCTTCGTGCTGTTATGATTGTATGTTTCGGAAATATTGGAAAATTATTGGACGCACAATTAATGCATTCAATTTTGTTGCTTTTAAGGAGCAACACTTTGGAAAAGTATCTTGTTCAGCATACTATTCAAATGCCATATTGTACAGATCTTACACTTCTTTTGTTCTAAATGTTGTACTAGTGTTAGTAGTTAGTCTTGTTACTAGTAGCATACCTTAATATCAAGATGGAAATGACTAATTTGTCCACCGTTTAGACCTGCAATTAAAACGTGGCACGATGAGTGGTAATTTAACAAACTTCGAAAGCTTAAACGGTTCACCGATTTAGACGCGTTCCGATCGAAACGGCAGCAGCGCTAAATCTTCGAACAAACAAAAGCTTCCAGCTGGATGTTCTCTTTCTTTGAAGGAGATTTGTCCTCATCTACGATGCTGTGTGGGTTTTTTATTTTACTTGCTTTCTTTTTTTTTTATCAAACCATAAGCATTTTGTACAACGGGCTTCGTTTTACTCCTCGCCTTTTTTTCTATTGCCGGAAAGTGTTGTTTCGAAAATTGTCCTCCGTGTGTGTTTTGCAAAATTTGCCACCATGTTCTTCGCATACACTTGTGTGGGTATGTGAGTTTGTGCACGTGTATGTGTGAGCCTCACTGTTGTAGGCTAGCGAACGACGGGCCGGCGACTGCTCGTACGACGTGTTTCCGTGGGCGCACCTTTCGCTTACGTGTTGTGTGGAAACTTTTTCTGTTACTCTCGCGAGGACGGGTTGGCGCATTGGGCCGAGTTTTTCTCCACCCCCTACCCCACCACCCGTCACCTCACTGACGAATGGGAGGAAAAAGGTGGTGGTGTGTTGTTGCTGGCGGTTTGGTCGTGTGCAAACGCCTTGTTTCCCCAGCGCTGCCTGGTGCGCTAACAATGACGTGCTCGTTCCGAATCGTACGGTTTGTTTCGTTTTTGGCGCTTCCGGTGTTGGATCTCTGGTCCGGACGATTTGCACGCCCCGGAAGTTGGTACTTGTTTCGGGCGAGGTGTTTACCCTGGCGCTGTTTGTGTCGCTGGGATTGGGGCCAGAGCGAGGAAGAATTGTTCCCCGAAGGAGTTGGTAAGATGTTATGCACTCAGCGCAATGCTTCCTTTCGGTTGGAGTTATTGATTAATGTTTGTATAAGTAGTCCATAAATTGTAAGAGAAATAGGAGGTGCATTTTAAGCATGTTAGAGGCAATTAAAGTGATTCACAGAGTCATCTATTGTAGATTTAAATTATGGGATTTGGATTATGAAAGAGTACGATCTATTGAAGCGTGAAGTTCATGAAAATTATTGATAAAACATCAAATAACAGAGAATTGACAATCAATAAAATAGTAATTAAATTGACTGCACTTACACCATCGATTCCACCATCGATTGCACTTTAATGCGGGTGGGTTAATTTAACTCGAAACTATTATTTCGTGCACCAATTTTACGCCAGAACAATGCAATTTATCGTGAGCTTTGAGCGCAACGGTCCAAACCACGCTCAAGGAACTAGCCCTAGTAGCATCGAGCGGTGGAAACATGTTTGTAAATTTATTTCCTAGTGAAGCGTAATATCGAAAACGTCCTTGCCATGTAAGTTATACTCTTTAATTTCGATATTTTTATTGTCCCCGGCATTGTAGAAGCTTTCCCCATGCGGGCGTTCGGCGTTGTCGCAAGAATGGCGTACCGGAAGTGCCTGGGTCTTGTGTTTTCTACCCACGGGAAATCGTTCCTTGCTGGCTGGCCATCTTGGCCTGAAGAATGGTGATGTTAGAGGTGGCCGGTAGGCGAAAGAAAAAGCAGCTAGCAAGCAGCTTTCCCAACGTTACCCCTAGAATTCTGCACATGAAGGCCAATAATGTGGGCTGACTTTTGAGTCCGTGTGTCGTTGTCCAAGAAAACGGTTTTAGCGGTGTAGGCCAAACCTGTACGTTCCTTGGTCGCGCGATGGTCGGCCTCGAAACAGCGGAATGACTCGTAGCGGCTGGGTCCGCGGCGAGAGGAAACGATGTTCTCTATATTAAATTAAAATGGAAAATATAGTTTATATGTACACGCGGCTTACCGTCCCGAGCCGATCGCAACGGACGCCTAGAGCACAGACGGAAGACCGTGGTTCCAAAGCGTCACTGACATAGAGATAAAGCATAGGCATGAGGAGCAGAGAGCGCTAGTAAGTTCGAAAGGGTACAAGGGGGGAGGGAGTTGATCGGAGCCGGAGGACGAGGGCCCGGAAATAACGGCATCGGGCGGAATAGAAGCAACAGCACGTACTTCCTTCTCCGCTGCGGGCCGCCGGGAAATGTTGGTCGGACCAGACCGAACCTTTTTAATTTTTTTATTTTCTCCGACGCTCTGGGCGACCGATTGGGCGCAGGGAGAAGCGTCGGGCTAGCATGGGAAACCTTTTAGCCATTGTTACCAAACTTGCACAAGGGAAAAGATAGTCCCATCGTTGTCGTCGTCGTCGTCGTCGTCGTCGTCGTCTTACATCCGGAAACGTCGCAACACAACCCGTTGTCGGGGTAGGCCGGGAATGACGGGGGGGTTCCGTTCTGCTGGTGTGCGATACAGTGCGGGACAAAATGATAATAGTTATTCCACTCACGTTATCTATTAAGGAGGCGCGCGCGGGCGCTTGCAGGCGAAATCCTCGCTTGGCTCTCGGGTTGGCTATGGGTTTTGCCATATTGTGCCTGGGGGAAAAAGGTTGAGCAGGGGGGACGACAAAAACGGTTACAACATTTGTTTAACGCCAAATCGAATTAATTTGTATGGTTTACAAATAACTTTATCGTTTACATAAGGACGCAGATAAATTCGAACAACGTGTTGGGAAGGGGATAAGAATTTATAATTTTCGATCGATTTTGCATTTCTTTAAAACGGATTGTTTTGGTGGATGGAAAACCAAACTAAATCCTCGCCTTTGGATTAAAACTTCGCTTCATTATCTCAAATTAAGCAATTATCAACTACTAAAGGATCTCCAATAAAATTGTTTGAACATCCATGCTTAGTAAAACTTCCATGAGTTTATTGTTAATCACAAAATTTTACAACCCCTCAACACTATCGGCTGCATTGAACAACCCTGCAAGGGTACTTCGAACAACACGCCTGCCAGCCCTATCTGTAAACTTCAAAGTGGAATAAAAATCCTTTTTAATCCACAATCCTCGTCGTGGACAAAGAGCGTCCATTAGCTTCTTGTAAAAGTGAGGTCTGATGTCGTTTTTCTTTTTCCTTCGAAATGGACCACTTCGGCAAGTGGTTTCGGCTCCTAGCAGCTCGGTAGTCCAACGTTTCAGCGGTGCGAGTGAGTGAGACCTTAGAGGATCGGATCATTAACAATTGCGTCTAAGTAACCTAAAGGAGTAAATACAAACATAAAATCTATCTTACTTGAATGGGGCGGGGGACATTTTACACCCTTTTTTGTTAGTAAATTTTACTCCAGTGATTGGTAAGAAGCGTTGGCAAGCATACATACAAGTGATACTGTCAGGAATGTCTTGTTTGCAATCGAACGGCTCGAACGACTCTTCGTGACACTAAGGGTGCACAAGATTAGTCAGTGGCAAGTGCTCGCGGCAAAAAAAAACCCATTGGGAGACGTTTCTCAAGTACCGTCAATCTTGAAAGCGAATGGACGTGATGGAAGCATAATGCGGAATGGAAGGTGGTCATCACAACAACTGAATGACGGGGACTGTGTGCATTGCCTGGGAAACGGATTAGCCCAACTTAATGCTTCTTTTCAATGAGGAGCACGGTTCTCAACCCGGAGGACGTCAGTATTGCCTTCCGGATAAATTTCACTCTGTCCAGTGGGGAGGAAGGTTAAGGCATTCGGATTTTTTTTTTTTTTGTATTACACGGTAGAGAATATGGGTGAAGGAAATAAAAACTGCCGTAAGCATATGGATTCATTGGATGATTAATATTGAAAATTGTTATTGAGAGTTTTCTTAACAGGTCTTAAGTGTTCGGTTGATTCGTGAATTCGTTTTTCAAATGATTCCTTCATTTTTTTCCGTCTTCTCGAACAGCGAATAATGGACTCGGCGGAGCAGGCCGCCCTGTCGGAGTCGGACCCGGATTCAAGTACGGCCAAATCGAGCCCGGGCGGATTCTACGATGCGCGGCGGATCAACGAGTACCAGTCGGATGGGCGGCTGGCGGAAGGCTCTCGGCAGATGCTGCTACGCCACATGCGTCGCTTCGAGGGCTACCCGGTGAACATCAGCCTCAGCTCGGTGCTGCTGCCGGTTGGTGCCAGTCTGGACGAGCCGGAAACGCAGAGTGCAATCAAGTGGTCGTCCCACCTGGACCCGCTGTTTGCCAACAACATTGAGCGCGATTCGGCTCTCTCGTGGCAGTACTTCGGCAGCAGCACCGGTTTCCTGAGGCGCTTCCCGGGTACCGCCTGGCCACCGGAGACCTCGTACGGGAGCAAAGAGATCAATGACTTCCGCTCGGAGGACTGGTTCATCCAGGCGGCTTCTTCGCCGAAGGATGTGGTAAGAATGCGCATACACGGGGAAAATTTCTCCTAAAGATCTCGAGAATTTCTCTAAAGACGAGATCTCCTATCCCAAACCCATTCGTGTAGATTATTTTGCTCGACTCATCCGGTTCGATGAGCGGCAAAGAGTACCAGCTTGCGATGGCCACCGCCGGTGCCATCCTGGATACGCTCGGCGATGACGACTTCTTCAATCTGATCTCGTTTTCCGATCAGGCTCGCGTGATTGTACCTTGCTTCCAGGATAAGATGGTAAGGGTTGTGGTGTAACTTTCTATTCCGCTCTCTCCTTACCAATGGACTATGTTACCCTTTCCAAAAAATATTTAAAAAAAAAATCAGGTACGCGCCACCCCGGACAACGTGAAGGAAGTGAAAACGGCCATCAACGCGGTGGAGTGTGAAAATACGGCCAATTTTTCCGCCGCCCTGGAGACGGCATTCGAGCTGCTGCGAAAGGTAAGTGAATCGACCCGAGGAAAGATCCGATAATTGACCGCATAATCGCACATTCTCCGGCGAGTGCAGCTGATTTCGGTGGGTCTTGTTTTTCCTCTTTCGCTGACCATACGTCTTCTTGCTTTGGCCCTCTGCCTTGCAGTACAACCAAAGCTCCCAGGGTAGCCAGTGCAATCAGGCTATTATGCTCATTACGGACGGACCGAGCGATACGTTTCTGGACGTCATCAAGCACTACAACCATCCGCATATGCCAGTCCGCATCTTCACGTACCTGATCGGCACGGACAAGAGCGGAGGGAAAAATCTGTACCGGATGGCGTGCGAGAACAAAGGTGGGTGGTTGTGGAAGGCGCGAATTGTTGTAGGTTTTCTTTTTGAGTGGAGGCTTACATTTTATTTGTAACTTCTTAAAAAAATATAGTCTTAACTAGTCGTTTAGATTATCAATTTTCAATTTCAAATTTCACTTTTAAACCCGATAGTTTCGGGTTCGGGATCGGGTACACACCTTGGAGTCTGTCGAAAACGATTCGATGGATAGATTTTGATGAATCTTGTTTGGTATCTTCCCCATTTATTCCAAATCCTCTCCTTTGCCGCTCAAGATCACATCTTAGTGAATAAACAATAATGTTCCGAAGGAATATTTATGCCAAGTTCAAATCCTGTCCAGTTTATTTAATCAAACTGTTAGCATGACAAGTCGTTAGAGTTGAAAGTTTTTGTCTAAAATATCTTAAACCTAGCGACTTGTTCGCCATTAAAAAATTTTAAAGACATGGTTAACAAAAAAAAAACTAGGTAACAATATCTATTCAAACATTTGGTAATATTTGCTTGTATTTCATTACATTGATCAACTTAAAACATGTTATAGTGATTTAGGATATTAGGAAGGGTTTTGTTGCAGTCCACTGGTGCTTGGTGCTGTGTCTTTGAGTATTACTTGAATCACGAAATCAATTTTCCAGGATTCTTCGTGCAGATAAACAGTGCCGAGGAGGCGCGTAAGAAGGTGGTCGAGTACGCGCTGGTCATGGCCCGACCCATGGTGCTCTATCAAGCGGACCACCCGGTGCACTGGAGCCCGGTGTTCATGGGTGGGCGCAGCGGGGTGTTGGGACGAGAAAGCGAGAACCGACGCAAACTGGTCACCACCGTCTCGACACCCGTGTTCGACCGGCGCAACCATTCGGCTCGAGCCGCCAACTTGCTCGGCGTGGTCGGCACGGACGTGCCGATCGAGGAGATCCAGAAGATGATCCCACAGCACAAACTGGGCGTTAACGGGTACTCGTTCATCGTGGACAACAACGGTCGGGTGCTGTACCATCCCGACCTGCGCCCGCTCAGCGACAACGACCAGTACAGTGCGACGCTCAAGCACAAGTACAACTCGGTCGATCTGACCGAGGTCGAGCTGCCTGAGGTGGACAGTCCGAGCAACACCATCAACGATCGGCACGATCAGCGCTACGCCAACACGTTGCAGGAGGTACATTGCCGCATCTGAATGATGCTATATATAAGAGTCTTGACAATTAATCACAAACATTTAATATGCCTACAGCTACGCAACGAGATGGTGATGCAGAAGGAAGGCGAGAACGAACTGACCGTACAGACGCACCTCGACAGCATGAAGCGTGTGTCGTTGCGTTTCCAAAAGTATGACGAGTCGACGGGTCCGCTTTGGCATTATATCCTGACATTCGTTTCTCTTTCCCTCTCTCTTGTCTGGCAGGTACTTTTATGGCCCTATTGACGGCACGCCTTTCTCGCTGGGAATCGCCCTGCCCGAGTCGTACGGCGTTCACGAGCTGAACGCTCAGCAGGAGATACGGCATTCCCACATAAACGGTGAGCTTGGGACGGTACTTTGCGGATTAAGAGAAGGAAGTAATTTTGGAAATTGGGTTTCGGTTCGCTCTTGCCACCCATAGTGACCGAGCACTTTAAGGGCAACAATTGGAAGGTGCACCCGGATTGGGTGTACTGCGAGTACAACAGCCTGAAGGACGCAGACGGCAATGGCGAGGGTACGGCGGAGTCCACCTACCGGGACAAGGACGAAAGCTTCGACACGCCCGAGGAGCAGATGCTGCACTTCTTGGCCCGTGTTGGCAGGCCCGGTTGGAAGTGGATGTCGGTAAGCTGTGCAGAACGTGCCGCGAGGGACGCCCAGTGGTCCACGAAGGGAAAGCCTTCTTAACCACTTGTTCTCTTTCTTCCCTTGGTCCGTCCTTGAAAACCCTCGCTTCCCATTCCCATTTCTTCTTGGTGTAGGTACGACCCCGTTCGCCCCAGCCACACCACGGCCACGGTGGCATCCCGGTGGGGCATTACGCCCAGCACCACTTCAACTCGCAGGGCTCGCGCAAAGCGGAACCGTACTACTGCGACCGTACCCTCGTGCAGAGCCTCGTGCGCGACGCCATCGTGACCGACGGGTTGGACCGCGCGCCGAGCCACCCGGCCCGGAAGGAGGACCGAAGGTAGGTCGACCGCCGTGGCACGTTACCGAACCCTATATGAGTTGCTTATCACCACCGTTCACCCGCGGTACCACACGCACTTTCTTCCGTTGCCTGTTATATCATCCTCTCTCCCACGCACCATCACCATCACAACCAACACTAACGAATAATTCTACTAACACTGCACTCTTCTTGCACCGCCGCAAATGTGTCTTTCTTTACCGTTTTTCCTCCCACCATCGCTATGGAAAACACTCTTTCTTTTTTTTATGCGTATTCTATTCACCACTTTATAGCCCCATTGCCACGTTGATGGCATTGCTGCACAGGTAAACCTTTGAAATGTGTTCGTCGCAAATAGTCATCTTTTTTCTACTCCTTTTTTTTTCTTTACTGTTCTACTCCTCCACGATTGTGGGCAGTCGCATTGGGAAGGCACTTGTTACTAGCTGCTCGTTTTCTTTAGCCAATTTCAATTAAATTTACTGTATTTAAGTGTTTTGCGGTATTGCAGGTATAAGTATGGCGACGGAAAATCAAATGAAATTTTGGGGGTAAAAGTAAACTTTTGAGCTGAAATTTTATAAGCCAGTTTATTGGAATAAGATTGGTTTTTTTTAAAACGCTAGACTTGTATTGAATCATAACCGATTTTTGTTCTAGATCGAGCGAGTCGTTTCGTATAGGATCGGTCCTAACAAACCTGGAAATATAATTTAAATTTCCTTCCTACGAAGTGTAATTCTGACTAACGATCCACCAAAATCTAAAAATTAATCCATCTGAAATGAAGCTGCTTTTAAAATGTAATTGAATTTTAATTGCTTTGAGTGTTGGTTGGATTGCATTCCTTCTTCTTCTCTTCTTCTGCAAACTAGCAGGAAACTTGTGGTCGCAATTAGGATCTGCCTTATTTAATTAGGAAATTCAAGATGTTTGGTCTCATGGGGATGCACACGTAAGACTGTCTTGTCTGGTTAGATGTTATTATGATGCTCTTTTCCTCGCAGAAATATGGAACCTTAGCTCAGTATAATTGGGTTACCTTACAGGAAAGCCATAATCACGTCACATAAATCAATTAAAAGTTGTCGTGGTCTCGTCAGTTCGTGCGAGGTATGAGAAAAATGGTTGCATGATACAGTCCTCTGCGGTGTGTACTTCCGCTTCCAGTGGCTCGTGATTCTGCACGAGCGAAACACAACATTGGCACCCTGCGCCGTAAAACGAGGGATGAATTATCCTCAACTACACGCGAACAGTACCGTAATGAACCGTTCGTCCGGTCGGGCGCCTGACCACCGAGCGTACCATTTACGCTGATGGCTACTAATCATGATCGTTATGAGCGGCCAGGGAAAATGAAGTGGTGCGGTAGGTTAATTAATTTAAATTTTTCACCCATTAAACTACACCACCGAGCAGCTACCCGGAAGGCACCGGAACGTAACGCGCTGGATGGGCACGCACGGACATGGGATTTTGAGATGTATACTTTCCGCATTTCCTCCCGGGAGAGCGAACGGAAGCCTATCGAGATAGATGAGCGGAGCATCCCATGGGGTTAGTCCCCTTTGGAGCGAAACCGTAATCATTAGTCCAAGGCCAGGACGAACGGGATAATGAATTGGCAGTGCGCCGATGAGGAAGCCCCTGTTTTTACGACCCGTTGGTGACCCTTTTTTGCTGGTGTCGCCATTGAATTTACCGTGGAAGGGAATCTCAAGGATAGGACGCATGCAAATTTAATTGGCTAGTGGTCAGCCAATCGGGGATTCAGAAGGGGATGGACAAATCTGTTCACAAAAACACTGGACCGGGATCGGCTCTCGGGTCCGGAAAAGATTGTCGCCCAAAGATAATCCAATAAAGTGGCAGCTGAACCAAAGATGATATCGCCTCCGTCTGCCTGGATGGGTTCACCGACGCATGTTCAACAAGTACTTTAACTGGCTTTTTTCTCTCCTTTGTGCTTCTCTTTGCTGTCCCGCTGGACCTGGTGACTACCTTCGCTTGGATGCTGGCCAACGTTTTCAATTTATCACCGAATCGAAACCTCGGGATCGTGCAGCCGGCTAGGGTTTAGCATGTTCAGCGTAAAGACAACGTTTGTGGCCACGCGATCGGGACTGTTGCGCTGGATTGATCATATGCCACACTCGGATGACTCGTCGGAACCGTAAGTCCCTTGTTTTCTGTGTACCAACAACAATCTACTGGAGTTCTATGAATGCCTGCTTCACAGACACTTTAGTGAAACGAACGCCAGGGCCATGGATATGAGCTGGTACAAGCGCGCCGTCGATCTGTATGCGACTGAACCGGAAGGATTTGTGTTCAGTGTTCCCTTCAACTCTGGGTAAGGATACGCACCGTAGGAAAGTAGATTGGTGTACTAAACCTAATTTATCTGTGCAGGTACTCCGGCAAGAACAGCTCAACGCTGGTGACAGCAAGTCACGCGATCTTCATTGATCACCGTGGGCACAAGGCCCCGGCTGCTGTGGTGGGTTTGCAGTTCATGCACGAGTCCCTGTTCAAGCACTTCATCAACATCACATCCAAGGTGAGGGTTCACTTGACGTTACATTCGTCCGTGTACTAAACTCCGACACACACGTGTTTTAAATTCTTCCCCAGTGTACGGCTTCGACAACCTGCAAGAAGAACTGCGCCTCGGACGAGCTCGACTGCTACCTGCTGGACGACAACGGGTTCGTGATACTGTCGGAGCGAAGCGAACACACGGGCAAATTCTTCGGCCAGATCGACGGCACCATCATGGACTCGCTCGTGCAAGACCGCATCTACCGCCGGGTGCCGCTGATGGACTACCAAGGCATCTGCTCGGATCGCGACAACCCGTACACCGGAGCGGGCGAGCCGCTGAAGCCGGTGCGGCCCATGTCATGGCTGCTGCAGTACTTCGTCTCGTTCGCCACGTACTGGCTGTCGGTTCTACCGACACCGATCGGAGCCTGGCAGAACTCGAACTACAACTACGACGGGGCGGAAGACACGGACGACGACGACACGTACGACTACGAGCAGCCGGACTACGAGCTCCCGCCGGAGCACAGCGACGTCACCACGCCGGACTACGAGCAGCGCTCAACGCCGACTCCGCAGCGCTCGCACATGCAGGCGGGACCGCGCGTCGTCCCGGATCCGGCCCATGCGCGCCCTTGCGATCTCAAGACGGATCTGTACGTGCTACAGCCGGACCGGTTGAACTCTAGCGGACAAAATAATCCTTTGAAGGTACGCGTCCGTTATGATTTGTTTCTTGACGTTCAACGTGGTTTTGTGGATGGATGTTCTTCATTCAGGATGTAATTAAGCCTCTTTGTAGGTTTTAGATTACATAGATGTCTTGTTACCTTGTTTTTTTTCTAACTATAGCGACTCAGTTATTTTTCAACCTGGCGTACATAAACTTTACGAATTCGTTCATGCAGAGGCATTCTATTTATAGATCAACACACCAAAATTGCTTTGTGCATTTCATTGCCAGTCAAAGAGTCAATCTCACCAATGAAATCAAGTCCCTTCTGAATCATTCCACTTGTATGGTCTCGCCTTGCTCGATTAATATTCTCAAAAGAGCAAACATATTAATGTTTGTTATAAAAAGTTGAGGGTGCGCACCACAGGAAAAATGAGTGGAGCAGAGTGTATGTTTGATAAGACAGGCCAAGTTTAGGGGCAACTTCCCTTTATACCCTCGCAACGTGAATCTGCTGGAGGTTATTTGAAGATTTTGTTTCACAAATAAATGTGTGACAATATAAGACTGCTTTCAAGACACAATTTCACTAAAATGTGTCCACTCATTCTAGGGCAAACTCACCAACTGCCATTCGTCCGGCTGTGAACGGCCGTTCAGTGTGCAGAAGATACCGAACAGCAATCTCATCCTGCTGGTGGTGGACGTACTGTGCCCGTGTGGCTCCAAGCAGCTCGACATCGAGCCCCAGGAGGTCGTCGGCGGCGCAGGTAAGCAAGGCGCGTTTCCAGTCGTTCTTCCTCCGTTTCGTCCTCACTGTCACTGTGCGAGTTCTAATGCTTCTCCATCTCTCTGTCGCTACCTTCCACTCTACCATGCAGGTGCTTGCGGTGTGCGTCGTATGGCCAAGGAGAAGATGCTCCGGAAGCGCCCGGGCAAGTGCATCAGCTACCATCCGGAGGAGATCGAAATAAAGCAGTGCGGCACGGCGACGACTCTCTTCCGCGCGTCGCTCTACTCGACGATAGCGACGTTCATTGTGATATGGGTTCTCGCCAGCGCGTGATAGGAAGTGACCGTTTAAAGCGCTGCGAGGGTGCGACCGTCTTACGAACGAAATGAAAAAAAAAACCTTAATGCTTGCTGAAACTGGGAAAAAGGGTTCCGTGAGGGGAGCGATCGGATCCGTCGGATCTTCGGCTCTCCCACCTTTCCCATCCTCCCTCCTGGGCGGCGAGCATTCTTTTGAGTGCTAGTTTAATCTACATCATACAAAGGCACGCGGCGAAGGAGAGCGATCGGACCGGACGGAAGTTGAGTGAAGCTACGACGTCGCGTAAGGATAAGGATATGCGCATGAAATGGGTGGTTTTGTTTGGTTCGTTATTAGCTCCTTTCTGTGCGATTTTTTTTTGGCGCGTGCTAGAATGCACTCTTGAATGCGTTGGAATAGAAGACGGGAGTCTCATTCCATTTGCATGGTAAAATCGTTTCGAACATCAAACCAGACGAACGCACGTCGGAGAATACAGGCACAGCAACGTCACAGGGTTGTGCTGGTGGCGCTACCGAAATCCAAAACTATCTAAAATAAGCTAAAACGTTATAAATGTATACAGTTTACGGCAATCGTGCGATCAGATGCACCAGATTTAAAAAAAAGAAACCCCATTTCCCAACAAACTAAATTCTATTGGGATCCCTCCACCGGTGGGAGCAAACCAAGACGTTGATCCATATGCAAATCCATATTTTGAGCGCGGTGTCAGCGACGATTCGACAGCGAGAGGAGAAATAATAATCTATCCACCAAACACCGCTGGAACGCTGAAAGCGGAAGCATGAACTATATAACATAAGGTCCTACAGTAAATGTTTTCTAAGAACCGTAACAACAAACAACAACGGCAGAAAACGCATCGAGTTTGTACATTAGATGACTGGTAAACCTCCGTTCAGCGTTTCACAATGAGAAGAAAATTTAACACTTAATCACATGCTACCAAAAGAGAAGAGTGAAGACAAGAAGACCAGCAGGTTTTGCTCCGGGTTAACAGAAACGAAGGTTGCAAAAGGAAGCAAGTATCTCCCAACTAGATATAATTGTGGTTAAAGGGAAAAGCATCACCCTTCCATGCTCACACGAGCAAGGTTGCGGTTTAGATCTAAAGATAAGAAAAGAAATCGAACTTGCTCCAATAACGATAGGCGATGGAATTTTGAATATGACTTTGCTGGCATTGTTTTTAGTTGAATCTAATAAGATATGTTTTTGTCAAACAATTATTATTAATTCTGACATTAGGAATACTTCCCTTTCTAGTTTTAGGTGAATTTCGAAGACTGTGGTGTTTAAAGATTCTTATCGCTTCAGATTTCCCTTTGTGTTTAGTTTAATAGTTTTATTTTCTCTTCCATCTCGTCTATTGTAGTTATTTGGCCAAAGCAAAAATCAATACGGCCAAATACTGTAAGATAATTCCCCGAACTCTACATGTACATACTCGACATACGCTAAGCGAAACGCAACTCCGCCGAATGAAGGCGGATGGATGCAATTAAATTAAAATTAAGCAAAATCAAATCATTAGCAACCAATGCAAACTGCAATTCGCTGATACATACATAAACACATGACACACACACACACCTAATTAAAGCAAAATTGTGGACAATACGAAACTCGACACAGAGGAAATTATTCAATTTTGGAAAGGATCACCATAAAATGAAAACCATATATAGCGAAAATCGAAAACCGAGAAAGCGGGCAAAGCTGGCAAAAGATTAAAAATTATTGAAAATTTAAACTTCATCCTTCATAGGTAAATTGTTAGCCAAAGAAGAAGCCGGCAGTAAAGGACGAGGAAGCTGTTGGAAGTGTTTAGTAATTAGGATTGAATTTAGGTTTGGGCTCGGTTCGTTTATTAAAACCATCAACTATGAAATAACAGACAAAAACCCGTTACAGAAACTGCAAAAAGAAAATTGTTGTTGAAAAAAATAGGCGGCTAGAAACTTGGAGGAACAGCATTTCAATTCTGATTCGAAACAGAAAAGGTTCGTTCGGAGGATTTTGCGTTGCGCAACCAGTGCGATCGGCGATGTTATTGTTTCTTATTAGTTATAGCGAATGTAGCCAATTGTAAATGCACAGTTGACACGGTAGAGATTGACCAGATTAGTAGCACCCATTGTACGGTTAGCGTTAGTTACATGATTTACTACTGTCAGGGTGTATAAAGCAGAAACTGATGGGCTGAAAGGCAGGGCTTAGCGAAATCGAATGCCGTCTTTACGTTTTGCGGCTGGACGTCCAACGGCAGGCATTGTAGTTTAGTTTAAGGTAGCCATTTTGACGCTCGACGCACGTGTTGGGGTTCTTGGTGGGTTGGTTTCTTGACGGCAAACACCTGAGCTTGTTAACGAACAACAATACTGAAACTAGTTTAAACATTGCACCGTGCTATTCCGTTCCACTGCCGCCGGGTCCTTCCCCAGGGGCGTATTAGGGAATTACTTTTGAAGTGTCTTGGCTTGCGCTAGTTGAATAATTCTATGACCTGAACGACGTGGAATGAACGAGCTTAGTTTGGGTATGCTCTTGAGTTTGTTGATTGGGCAAGGTGCAGCATGGAAGCACCGTACACCAACGGTTTGCCGGAAGATATGGTTAAATTTCAACGGGAAAATTATTTTAAACTGTCCAAAGACAAATCGTTGACATCGGCGTTTGCAGAGATCAAAATGGGCTCTAAACGCTTGCCGAAAACTTTTTTCAATCTTCCCCTCGAGTTATTAGTTACGAAACTAATTTGTGAACAAACACATAAAATGAGAGTTAATTAAATTATGTTGATGTTCAGGACGGAATTCAACAGGATATTGAAAGTTTTGGAGCCCCGCTAAATTTTATTCTGTATATGAGATGATTTAAATTTGCCTTCAAAACAGAAGTGTTCATTATTTTCGGAACGGTAAAAAAGTGTATATCATGTTGTAAAATCAAACCGCTTTAAACATTTTAACGTTATCATTTTGAGAGTCTTTGATAATTTGACTCTAGCACAATAATCTACCAACTGTTTCTGTAATCCCTGTATCCCAAAGAAGATCGATGGGAGTTTTATTTCAGGACAGTGAGCATCTCTATCGACATAACTGTGCGAAATCGGATCGTTAGTAGAGGATAAAATTGTTATGATGAATTTATCAACAAGACTTGCAAGTGAAACCGGACGATACAAATGAACGAGCAGCAATAATAGGAAACGAAGCCAAGGAAAGCATTGCAAATGGAATAAACGATTCAAATGGATGAATTCGATTTGGCGAAGGGCAAGGCATACAACACCTTTACCATTAGTAATCAAATTATCGGTTCAGTTCGGGATAAATTCAGAGCCCCCCCTACAAGCGAGGTTGGTTCATACTATATTCACTACACACGACACTGAAACTACTTATCACACAGATTTATCTCTTCTCATCCATTGCCGTTTACCATATGGAAGCTTGTACATTTAAACATCTATTTCAAAGTTATGGACAACTCTGGATCTGCACATCCATCGAAACGGAACGATTTCTTCAGTGCAAAAGAAAGAGAAAAAAGAGAATTAAGCAAGAGTTTACAACCCCATACACAGTCACATACATATGCGTACATTTTTCTAACGTCAGGTTCATGCTCACGCTATATCATAAACTGTTTAAATTAATATTCCAATGGAATTCATCTAGCCGTAGTGTTCTAGTGTTATAGGCTCGGGTGTCAGCGGGAGGATGGGTGGTTGCTAAACGAAGCGAAGAAACGGAATGCGAAATGAAACGATCTGAAATTTACACAATTCAACAGGGGAGTTTTCTTTGTCGATTGGCAATCAAATCCCTGGCCAGAGGTGTTGCAGGTGGAAGGTGGTTAGCAAAAGGGGCGAAATAATTTTATATAATGTCTTCCATATAGTATTGTAATGTGCAGCGAAAGCGGGGCAGTAAGAAAAACAAAACGATGGTTATAAACTATAGGTACACGGCCCTACAGTGTAGGTGGGAGAATTTCTCCAAACGCCGCGGGGATGAGGATGGCAAATGTTGCCCGTCAGAACCGAACGAAACGAACGGAGCTGGAGTAGAGAAAATTCTATTAATTCTAATACTCCAACACTGACAAAACTGACAGAACGATGTTTGTTTATTTGAAGAAAGTATATATACACAAATAAAGTATAGAAGTCTACTAAAGAAAACTCTAGCTAGCTATTAAGGTATCTGAAATATTTTAAACGGAACAGACAGTTGGCTCTCTGAACTGTGAAACGAATGCACTCGGTAGTAGGGGCGGGCGAGAAAAAATAAATCAAAACCCATGTATGGTGGAAACTTGATTGGTTCGCCGTCGATTAGTTTTTCTTTTCGCCAACCGTACGTATGTGTTTGAACGGTGCCGATTTACGTGTGTACGCGCAAAGCATAAGCTTCCCTGGGCCTCGTGGTTTGATGTTGAGCTGATAGGTTACGCTTTGGAGGGTGCATCAAAAGAACACTCATTTTATTCCCACGTGTAACGTTTAGTTTTCCGCGGGCACGTGACTTTTCCGTTCTTCTTGAGTTCAATAAGACTAGCGAAGTGCATGAAAGTGCAGGACTGCAGCATACGCGATCCGGCCGCTTGATGACGAATAAAAAGGAAAGAATTGATCAAAGGCCAGACTGATCAGCAGCAGTCCGCGGTCCTTTTCGCTTTGTGGCAGTAAGCAGCAGCATCAGCAGCAGCAGCAGCGGGACGGCGCAACTAAGTGAAAATAATTAGATAGTTCGATATTGTAATTGCACTTCAAGAGAAACAAAAAGAAACAAAAAAATCCAGAACAAACAACAAAGACATAAAATATACGAAAATCCATGCACACGGGGAGGAAAACGGGTGGAAGAAAAAGAAATATACATCTCACACATTAGTAATGACACTATTCACGTGAATTGAGCGTGCCACGAGAGCTGGCGCTCCCATCTCTTACAACAGGGCCGTTATTTCACAAATACTGTTTCGATTGAGGCATTTTTGAAATTGGCAGCAAAACAGTACACATCTGTAAATAATGTCAAAGTTCAGAGAAAAGAAGAAAACAAACTATGGCAGGTGAAACAAGAAAAAAAAAACGAAGGAGAAAATTGGATGCATGGATTTATATGAAAAAATCATCACCACATAAATACAACCAACACGGAGATGAGGTGTAGGGAAATCTGGACAAATGTTGAAACAATCCTAGAAACGAATCAGAAATCTGAGACACTTCAGTTTCTGTGTGAATTCCCAGCAGGTATGATGATCAGAAGGAGGTATGAGGATCAGAATGGTAATAGAATCCAGGCCAGACCATCTGGATGGCGTTCTTGAATCGTGCTAGGAGTGCTTTCCAATCCCCTTTATCGAGGTGTTGTGCCAGATGGCAATGAGTTTCTAGGTAAAAAACGCACAAAACGGCAATTGTTCATCACGGTCTCACCATACCAGAAACACGCATATCGGATGACCAACAATGTTAATTTAGTTTTGGGGTCCGCATGGTAAACTGCTAACAAACCATATCAGGAAACAGCACATTTCAGAAGTCTCCACTGTAAGAGAGGCAATATCTTCTCATTATATCATTAATGCAGGATAATACACACATACGCAAACACAAAAGCATCGCGATGGTCTCGCCGATGGTCAGGGAATGCAATGGAACAACCGGTACTAATTTTGCAAACTTACAAAACACGACGTCTTGGGTGGAACGCTACCTGTTCGCAGCGAGTATCCCACAAATTACTTAACTAACGTACCAAATGGACTGGATAAGAACAAAGCTTAAGTCACCTGAAAAAAAAATATTTAAAAAAATTGATGTGATTAAGTTTACATATCCTTTACATGTATAGTTTAAGGTTGATTAGGACCTCCTTTCCTTTCACAGGCAGTAATGAGGATGATTATAGTTTTACATTCAAGATCGATTCGGATTGCAATTGGGTCGAATGGTACAGTTATCGAGGATTAAAAGATGGATTTTCATGCTGCATCATGTGGTGGCATGCATTTTTTTTTTTTGCAGGCGTAAAAGGTTGGTTTACACGAAGCAAAACATCTAAACTGTTTGAAAAACTGGTTGATCGTGAAGAATATTAACCCATCACATGCAATTCATACAGAAGAACTTGAACTAACATTATGAGCACATGCATGAGGAGAATGCAGGAGAAAGAATCAGAGCAACAAGCGCCCCATAGAACCAATAACAAAATATCTGTGTACGAAAAAATAAAAACGAAAAATGCCAATTGCTGCAACGGCCTGCACACCACATCAACAGCCTCCTAATGAGAAGGACGGTACACCACACATTAACAAAATCACACAACTCTCTTTTGTGCATGCTAGAGTTGCATGGAACAAATGGAACATTCTGGGCGAAACGATGTTTTGAGTGTAATATAAATGAAAACTTATTCGATAAACCAGTGAACGTGCGTGTGCGGGAACCTGATACATGGACGGGAAGAATTTTAAGCCAGACAATGTAGAGCTGAGAGCATTCCGAGAAACGAACAAGCAAAATGTGACAGTAAACCTTATTAGCGGTCGAGAAATGAAAAACACTAACTATTATTAATAAAGTCGTAAAGTGAATAAGTGACAAATAAATTAAATACAGAGATTGGTTCTTCTTTACCCTACGAGAAATTAGTGTCGAAATTGATGTTGAACGACTAGTACGCGGACCATGGGGCTTGCGTATAAAGGACGTCCTTCCTATTCGGGGGTAAGTTTTACAACTTCGTTTTTAAAATCATTGGATTGAACAATCTGTGATGACCGATTTTCGTTCGTTTAGGCGAAACAAAAAGTTTGGAAATCATAACTTTTTTCAAAACTGCAAATCGGTAAAAAGAGGATTCATTTATCGTTTTTATCGATACCAATTCCGGTGTCAAACGATATGTTCAGGATTTTGTCCGATAACCGATTCGCAATCCTCGATTTAACTTAGTTCCAAAAGAACACTTCCTTCAGGTGAAAAGCCCAGCTGAGCTGGTTCCGAAAATTGCCCAACCCTAGGACATGTGTCATTCCGATTTGTTTTAGTTTTTTAATATTTTTTTCAAGTTTTAGCTAACGACAGCGAATTCGATACATGGTAAAATTATCACACGCGGGCGAGACGGCCGCCGAGTTTAATCGTGCCTGTGAAACAGCTTTTCAGAAGAACCGTTTTGCATTCAAAAGACCCACAACGAAAATCACATCGAACTAGCAGAATGCCGAAGAAAAAGCATAACGCGTTTTTCTACTTCATGCTCGATTATAAGCGTCGTGAAGAAGCCAAAGGTCGTAGATTTCGCGGCATGGAAGAAGTGTCTCGTCTTGCAGGCCCAATCTGGCAGGTAATTTCAGTACGGCAGCGATAAAGTATCAAATAACATGCATGTGTTTGCATCCTGGATTTATTTGCAGAACATGGACGCTCGTAAACGTGCACCCTTCGTAGAACAAGAGAAGCAAAATTCAGCGCAGCGATCACAAGAAAAGCTAAACGCGGGTTCGGCTGTATCGCTTATCGCTAAGGAACAAACTGTGGTGTCGAAAGCCACACAAATCCGAAACCGCGTTGAAGCGATGATAAGCCAGGCGACCGACAACAACAGTAAGCAAGATCGGCCGTTGGTGGGATGTTAGATTTAACGTTGATCTTCATGTTACAGGGCTGGAGCGGCTTGAGTTTTATTTCATTTCGTTCGGATATTTCTGCGCCCTATCCGACGGGAGATATGTTCCCGCTGAGGTTGGTGCCGTCCGCTACAGTCTGGAGGGCGGCATTTTGGACACTTTTCACATGCTCATCAATCCCGGTCCGCTCCCTGCAGGAAAGCGTTTGGATGCGAAACAACACTCGGAAAATTTCCACCAGCTCCCGTTACCACCCGTTGCACTGGGCGAACAGGACTTCGACATGATCGCTCACCGTCTGGGGATGTTTCTGCACAGCTCCGATAAAAACAAAACATCTGAAAACCCCCTACCATTACTGTTCACCGATCGCGGCGATATTCCTCATGTGGAAAGTATCCTGAAGGATATACTAAATGTGCAGGCGACCGGTATGGAGGTAGTGGTTTGTCCACTGTCGGAAATGTTCTTCCTCCTGAAGAAGAGCGTTTTGTACTACAGTCTTAGTCTCCCGGAAGGCTTCCCGTCGGAGAGCATCCCCCAGATATTGCTTGATAGGGATATTTATTCCTACACTCCCAAAATCAGCTGTGAATTTCACGAGCAACAAGGAAATGGAACATACTGTGCTCTCTCTCGTTGCGTCCGCTGGGCATACGTAGTATCGGACAGCTGCTGCCTTGATCTACACATTGAAATGATACCTGGAAAACACATTCCTACAGACTGTATAAGCCTGCTTGATGTGTTGTCCACTAAAGACGATTCGGTATCGGTACTATCCTCTGGAAATGATGCTATCTGTGGGCAGACTACGGACCGATCAAGCGACAGACACTCTAATCTCAGGGAAAATGAAGGTAGTGAAACATATCCCTCCAGTAGCAGCCATGCCAGTGCTTTCGGTGGCGATTACATCGATCTGGAGTCTTCAGCGTCTCGGACGATGGAAGACAGATTTAAAATCCGTGATGATCCGACGGCCCAGCAATTGCCGACGGCCGGCCCTGGCTCTATGTATTCAAGGGGATTAATACATCCAGTTCTAGGGCTTGGCCGTGGTCGCAGAGTGGCCTACGACAACACTCCACCGGTGGTTTCGAATCGGAAATCGTTTAAATAAGTATGCCCGACAACAATGTAATTTTTTTTTCGGAATCTTCATATCGATAGGAATAAATAACTTACAAAATCATGAACATTACTTTAATTTATTTTTATAAAACAAATCACAAATTTTTAATTACATGAATTATTCAGCACAGCAAATTCGAACTGACCAGCATTAAAATTTATCTGAATGTAACGCTTGGTAACGCGTAGCTCCCAATGTAAATTCCCTAACTGAGAACGGAACGAACCTATTGGATGTTGCGGCAACTGTCATCAACAGAGCGGTAGCGCGTTATTCAGTAAAACGTAAACAAATCGAAAATTAGTCGTACAAAAAATGGATTTCGAAGCAACTGCACACTTCTCGGCAGGCGTAATAGGACGAAACAAGGACTCCCCGTTCCAGATACTCGATGTTCGATCAATAAATGGAGCGTCGTCATCCTTCCACAATCCACCCGCGTTTGAAGACACCGGGTCGATGTCCGACGCTTCATCCGGCAGTGAAAAGGCACTGGTGATTGATATGGCGGACGAGGAGGATCCAGAACAGGAAGCGGATGAACCGAAAATGAGAAATATTAAACTAAGTGCAAACATCGAAGGCAAGCGGAAGGAACCCAAAGTCGCGGAAGTTTTTAAAGATCGGGTCAGCAGAAGAAAGAGCCAGCACGTACCTATCGCAACCGATGATGTTGTTTTCGGCGTGCCGATTACACATGCGAATGCAAAAGATAAGGAACGATTTGAATCAAGAAAACATATTGCGAAGCATACCATACTGTTGCGAGAAACCATCAATCACGTACTGGAGCGACGGTACGATAGGAACTTCAATTTTGAAGCAGCAAGTACAGACAGAAGCAGTTTATCGCAGCTACGACGATGGGTTAATTGTTATGAAAAAATCAAAAAGGAATCGGCTGCTGAAAAGGCATTACAGGAGCCAGAGGCGGAGGATGCGCAGTGAAATCATTTTATTTTTTTCAACGTCGTTTCGGATGGTTTTGAAACTCATTGCTTCGAAACGGTCTCATAAAAGTGTAATTCATGTGTGCCCCTTTATTTTGATTTTTTTTTTTTTTTTGAGAGATGAAACTACTCAGAAAGTCTGGAATATGCGATGGCTTCGGCTTTATACAGGAAATAAACGGTAGATCATAAAGTCAGATTCAAAGGGATTCATAAAGTCGGCAAAGCAATCACTTGATAACGATCTTTTATTTCAGAACACTCCACCCTTTTCTCGAGAACAATTCAGAGCTATGCACAATAGATTCCGCAGCTACAACGGTTCTGAACGATCACTTCGCTTTTCTCACTTATATTTTACAATAGAAAACAGGGATTTTTTTTATCGCATCACATGGCGCAAGTGTACTTTTACAAACAGCTCTGCTCAGTAAATGCAGGGATGAGCAATTGGCGAAAAATCGACCGTTCGCTCCGTCCCTCGACCCTCGACCGGTCTAACGTGCGACGTGGTTTCGTGCACTTCAGCGATGTGCAGCTGCACGTCAAACGCAGCTTTCGGGCACGCGTGTCGTCAACAGTCGGTCCTTGATCACGTTGATATCGAGCTCGGAGCTGCCGGGCCCGGGGCCGCATCTTGTCGAGGGTAGAATCCCCACTATGCTGCCCTGCGCTCGGTACTCGAGCGTATTCAGAGACGGTGCCGCAGCAGGAGCGGAAGCTAGCGGCGATGACGGCAGGTCGGCCACTATCGATGTGTGGTAGTTATCGTGATTCGCTAGAGCGACCGTGCTCGCCTGATATGCCAAGGGAGGCGGTGAGAAGGACCCGTACCGCAGGGAGTCCTGAAAAACGATAAAACCAAGAAACAATGGTTAACGACCAGAAAGCGATGATATGGCGGAAAACATTTCAAAAAGCATTTACCTTCTCCCGTGTTGTAGTCTCATTGTGCTGCGGCGTTGACAGTAATGGTGACGATGAAACTGTAATATGTGTGGTTACAAATAGGTAGAAATAAAGTGTATTAAAAAGATGTTTTACAAAATGCATTTGGTGTCTCTTTTTTATGCGGATCTACGGATAGCACAAAATTGAAGCGAAATAAGGACAATTGCCCGCTACAATCTACTGAAATTCTTGTTGTTTTACGAGAGGTATAGTTTTGATTTCATTTGTCCAGGGCCCCCCTACGCAAGCCACGTGGGAGCACTGGAACCGTTCAGTAGGATGTATGAATTTTCCCAGAGCTCAACCCCATTTCCTTATAGGGTCTGCCGTGTCCCATCGCTCCCGAACGTACCTAAATTGAATTGTGCCGGTATGACGTCTGGTTCCGGTTCGTCGTCGTTAGAATCCTTTGAAGTGTTTTTCTTCCGCGAACTGTGCCGTCGAAGCATTTGCACGTTTTTCAGCTGCCGAATGGGATGCGAGGGTCGCGGTGTTCGATGCAATTGTACGGGAATGTAAAATATGAGAAAGTAATTGATAGCTGATTATTATGGTGCATCGCATGGTGAAACTCGGTGGGGAATGTGCATATTGTCAGTTCAGCGGAACCTCGCAGTTGTAAGCCTTCCGGTTTGATGGAGACCCTTTTTTCATTTTTGAACACTCAAATTAAATATCAAGCTGCTGCCCACAAAAGTGTGCTTGAGTTTAATTTTGAAGGGTAAAAAAACCTTTCGTATTGTAGGTGGGTTTTATTGAAGCATCGGCGGAGCATTGGTGATGGGTTACGCCGGTTGGTTATGCCGGTTGACCGAACTTACCTTCAAACAGTGCGCTCCACATTCGAACTCGTCCGGCAGCAGCACGTTGTGCGTTTGATGCTCACTTTTGCCGTTGGTGTCGCACCGTTTCGTCTCACTGCGGGCCGGCCGCCAGCGGCCGCACCAACCGTTGTAACTCCAGCACCGGCTGAGGTATGTTTTGGTTGAAATTGATAGAGCTAATATTATGACGGTAAGCAAAATGCCAACGGCAATAGGAAGCCACTCGACCGCGTCCTCCCGTTCGGCCACTGAAAAGGTGAAAAAGAGAGGGAACGAGTGGGCTGAGGTGAAAAAATACATAAAACGGGTCGACGAGAGAAAGAAAAACACTAGCTGCCCGATGGGGAGCTTTTTGGTGCAACCGTGTGTTGGACGGGAGTTGCCGGTGCGGATCGGGGACAATTCGTCAGTGCGGCGCTGGAATAACAAAATTCATATCGCTTTTCGCGTCGTCGTGTTTGAGTGGTCGCCCCTACCCCGCCTCACTAACCGCTCCCCAGCCCACTTACCATCCCACCACTACCGTACTTACCGGCTCGATATGGCTGGATGCGACCAATCGCAAAGTCCTGTATTAGCACAGGTGTGCTGCGGCCCTTTTGATTGAGTGCATAGACCACGCAGGATAGCGAGTTGTTCTCCAGCGTCATCAGTGCACTGAGTTTTTCCAATCGATCGAGCACAAAGTACGGTTCGTTTTTGTTGGAAAAGTTAAACCTAGTGCGAAAGAGGTAAGTCAACGAACAGGAATGAATATGTGAAGATAAAATATTTCGACCAGCTATTTGCTGTCAGTTTCCGTATTTTTACAAGCATTGCGTACAATCTCCTTCATAATCATTTCTAGTTTTCTCTAAAAAAAATTGAATGGAAGAAAATAAAAATAAATGTCGTAAGTGAAGTACTAAAAAAGTCCAGATTTTAGATAACGAAAGCGTAAATCAGAAATTGCTGCAAAAAGGCTCTTCAAGAGCAATAGTTAAAGCAACTACACAACGTAGCATCGTTGAGCAAAACGGAAATATGAAACAGTCCATGCCGGATGTGCGTACCTCCGTGTGCCGGTCCTCTTCGATACCAGCTCCAACACAAACATCTGCGGTAGGCCTCCGTCGTAGCCGGGCGCACACTGGATCTCCACGTGCTGTTGCGTCCGGTTCGGCAGGCTACAGTTGCTCACCGGCGAGGGAAGATCTGCGGCGGACAGAAAGATAGACAACCGTTGCGTTAGGGTGCCGTGTGTCCCGGGTTGTCTTAGCGGACCCAGCCACGGTTGTGACGGCTGGACGATGGCCCACTCCGTTTGTTAGTGTGCCTGCTTCCACTTCTACTTCTTTACGACCCACCATCTTCAAACCAGTTGCATGGACGGAATGGAAAATCGCTTCCGGATTATATGCGATGATTGGAAATGGAAATAGGGTCGTGTTTTTCACCCGGTACGCGGCGTTTGCCGTTTTGTTTGCGCTGAATGTTGTGCCGTTGGATTGTGCGTGAGCATGTGTTTGTTGTTTTTTTTTTATTTCGTTTTCCCCCCAGCTCTCTCCAAATGAAAACTACAGAAAACGTCAACCGCAGTACAAAGGGAGGGACGGAGGGAGACAGAGGGGTGATTTTTTGGGATTGTGAGGATCCTCATCAATGAAGCGACCATAGAGGGGAACATGTCGCGAGGCGAAGATGGCGCTAAGCGTTTCATCGGTAGTTTCAGCACCGCACGGCAGATGGCGCTCGACAGATTGACACGTTGATTTCCGTTCACGAACGATTCGTGGTTTTGTGTTCAATCTATTCGAGGAAACACGGAGGGGGGAAAAAATAGAAAAAAAAAACTTGTTCCGCATTGCTCTTCAGGCAGGCAAACCGTTTTACCGAGCGAAATGATAATGACCGAAACGAAGTGGATGAAATTGCCGTGATGTGACGAGCGATGGAAAGCAAAAGGGCTCTTCTTTTCCAATTCGATCGGTATCAGGCAGTGAGACCAAACAGATCCACTGGCGGACGAGCGAGTACAGAGGAAGAGAGCTGGTGGGCAAAATGATTGATGCCTTAAGCCCTCGTCCATTGGACACCGTGTGGGGAGGTAGGATCATTGTCGACATCGCACGGTGAAATTCGGACATTTGAAAAATAACCATTTTGGATTGAACTACGCATGCTAGCAAGTTCATCAACATTTCGTTCTCGCCATAAATCGAGCCGAGGAAAGAAGCCATGATGTACTTGGAGATCCTCTTCTTAAATTTTCCATTAAAAAATCTTAAAGCTCTTATGTAAAATGTATGCATGCTTTCCGGATAGTTTGTTGTCATTTCAATATAAATAATTTGCACAAGAAAATGTAAACTATTTCGTGATCCAGCTTCGTTTGATATTCTTGGAACATCAGTTATGTTTTCTTTGAAAGTATATAGTATGGCTGCTTTTTCAACTGTCCGATTTGCCGTCTGGCAAAGTGTACAAGCACACATACCAATGCGCATCATTCACGTCGGACTGCAAACGCGGCCGGGCAGGGAGTTTTGCTTTTGTTTCCCATTTAATCCGTTCCCGATTCGCGAACTCTGCTCGTCCCGAACGGAGTGCTTTGGCGTGGCGGTGCATTTGACAGTGATCCAAGCTGGCGTACCGTGCCGACGATGGCGCATTGGGAACATATCGGAAGAAGATGATGCGATGCGGTCATATGAACCGGATAGGCGAATGCGAATGTGTGCGTGACATGCATCGTTGGCAGGCCAGTCTGTCAGTCGGTCGGTCGGCCGGTCGATCTGGTCCGCTAGTTGAGCAGCGTTGAATTTGATGATTTGACTTGCCAAACCCGATCCACCAGGCAACGATGGCGTGATGGTTTATGGATATTTTTGTGTGTATGTATGTGTGTATGCGTTCGTGGGTGAGGGAGAGGGATGTGTTATGCGGAGTTGGATTGGAGTAAAAATCTAGGTGAACCCAGCGTGTCGGGATGATATCGATTTTGGACGAGCCCCGAAAAATCATTACCTGCCAGAACGAGCTGAAACGTGCACGGTTGACTTTGAGGGCCAACTTCGTTAACGGCCCAACACGTCAGCGTGCCAAAGTCCTGTCGAGAAAGAGAGAATGATACGCAATCATTATTGAGCAACGGAGATATGACGAAAAAACAACAGGGCAGTAAGGAAAGAAGCAACGTGGTCGCATTTTGCGAATATTAAAATTGGCGTTTTAAATTTTTGCGTAAACAACTGATAAGATTTACATTATCAGTATCTATACTTGCTAAAGTAGTCTCAAAAGTATTCCAATGATATTTAACAAAAATGTAAAGTAGAGCAGAAAATGTCAACTCATACGATGAAAAATAATTAAATATGTTGTCTTTTATGGAGGCGCCCAGTAGTTTGTACTGATTATTATTTTCGAGTGTGCCACTAAACATTTTTTTTTTCAAATCCTTTGAAATTTTACACAAATTTTCATTCTGATTCCGATGGTTATTGCTCTTCGTTTCTCCATCGTTCCGGTTTGGTAGAGCCCATCATTACCTGACCATGTAACATTGAGGTTAATTTTTTCTGTTCTGTTGTTTCCAGGGCAATTCCAGGGACAGTTTTTTCAGCCTCGCCCCATAACTGCCCCTTGTTACAGTGAGAGAGAGGGTCAATCAATTGGTCCTTTTTCCGGTTTGATGACCCAGCGGCACCAATTTGCAGTGCCGAGAGGAACCAAAAGGAAAACAAAAAACGTCCATCATGTCCATCGCATTTGCAGACGGGGAGTTTTTATGTGTGGAGTAGGAAAGACTCTTCCCTCCATCCGATGAAGCTGGAGAGCTCAGCCAGCCGGGCGTGGCGGTTGTGGTGAAGCAGTGGGCAGGACATAAGTGACAGATCTTGTATACTCTGGCGAAAGCACCGGAAGTGATGAAAGTGAAGCCGCACACAATACCACCGAGTAATCGCTTCACTTTTATGCATAATTCGATGCCAACCGTACATCATAAACCAATTTTACGGACATTTGCATGATGGACGTGGTAGATGGGACCGGTGGATGTCTGGTGGTGGATGTAGGTGGAAAGGAAAGCCCACTCGGCTCGGTGGAGGCAGATAATGCTAAGCCTTCCGTCGCATACAATAAAAATCTGCCACAGGGGCATGCTTTCGAGTTTTGACTGCTTGATGTGGCGTGGATATTTTTGAGTTTTTAGCTTCTTCCTTACCTAATCATCCCGCACATGAAAGATCTTTTCGCAATTTTCGACATGCATGCACAGGGCTTCGTAATACTACCATGATGCGAGTTTTATTGCTACGAAGTGGCATTGTGATGTGGCAGCGATTGACGCATTTCATTTTGTTCGAGTTGAAAACATTGTAATAAGTGATGTAGTTAAACCTACCGACATCATGTGAAAGCCGTTTTTCGCAATGATTATTTATGTAATTAGGTGTGCACAAACTTTATGGGCACTGCGTGAACACAATATACAAAACGATACCTTAAAGCACAGGGAAAACTTTGTTTTCTTAATTGGTGAAAAACCAGAAATCATGAATTTAGAAATAATTGGTTTTGAAATGAGAAAAAAACTATGATGGAGACGCCTGGTGTTTGATGTGAGGGAAAAGCTCCACCGAATGATCTTGAAACGTTTCTGAAAGTTGATTGCTTCTGGGAGAATTGGTTGCTCATTTACATAGCTATTCCAGCTGACCTTTCGAGAAGTTGAGAGTTTTACATAGTTTTAATACCGTTCTACCAGCACGATTTACTGAACGCATCTGCTTTTACCGGTTGAGAACAGTAAGCGTCTGCGAGAAACATCAAACGTACCCTAGCAATCCACCAGCCACTCACCTGATCCGCAGCCGGTGCGTAGTTGAGAATGCTAATATTGCCCTGGTTTGTGTAGCGATGCGCATCCACCTGTAGGATTTCGGCGGAATTGTTGAACCGCCAGTGGAACGACCTGCGGAGAGAAAGCAGTTGAAAGGAGTCTGAGTTTATGGCATGCGGCAAGCTTGTGCCTCGCCCGGAAACCGGTTGGCGTTCCAGGGAGGAAAGATATTTATTTTAGAATTTTCACCGGTGACCGGTCGGCAAAAGGGACGGTTTGTGTTTACTGGCGTGAAAACCTTGGGGAGGTGGTATATTTGAAGCAACATGCAATTAAACGTGTTCTCCAACTTTTGACACATTTGAACCGATGCTCGATCGGATAGTTTTCTCAATGTTAAACAACATTGGGCCAGCATCGTGCCGATCAATCGGAAGAATTTTCCAGTGAAACACTTTGAGTTTGCCAAACTTTTCCCCATCTTTTGGCGTGCGGTTTCACTCGAGCTCGGTGGTCAATAATTAAACATGCTTTCGGTTAAGAGTTTGCCTCCCCTTGGCAGCGCGAATCGTGAGGAAAACTCTTCTGCGGTTTGGTCGCAGAATGGTTAAGAAAAACAACCTAAGAATACTTGTAGCATGAACGTACATCCTACAAAATTGGGAGAAAATGCTCGAAGAAAGAAAATGTATGTCGGTAAAATAACGAGACCATTGTAAGCAAAATTACCGCACCAGGGCCCTCTTTTCAGCCTTCCCCTTTCGACGTTCGGCCGATCCGTTTCCTAAGCTTTCGCAGGTATTTGACTTTGCATCCTCGGTTGTAAATGGGGCAACTTTTTAATAAGTAAACATGCACCAACATCAGCCTCCCTGCACCGCGCGGTATCGGTTGAGCGTTCGTTCCTTTTCTCACGTCCGTCCACCGGTTCCGCACTTTCTCCGCGCCGCAATGAACCGGAAAATGCCCCCGAACTTTACCACGAGCAGCACGGGGAGACCACGATGCTGCGAGATTGGTTTGCGTTCGGTTGTTGTTTCGGTGGGAGGATTTGGTGTTTTCCGTTTTCTTTTTCTTTCCCTCCTTTCTCCCTCTACGCCTGCTCAGAGTTTTGGTTTGTGTGTGTGTGCTCGTTTGCTTTCCGTCTCTAGCTACCGTTTCCCTCTACCTCTAATTCGGCTGCATTTTTGTGCCTTCTCGTGCACCACATTAGTGTGCAAAAAGACACTGGAGTTGGTTTGGACCTGTCTGGTGATACAACATGGTGCTGCAATCAACACATATTAATATACAGCGAGAAGGACGACAGCGTCTGGGATGCCGGACGGTGAGGAGCCTTTTTTTTCTTTTATTCGGCGCTCGAGCTTTTGCCGTACCCGAAAGCAAAGCCCCAATCGACGGCATGAGGCAACCGCTCTCCGCTGGGCGTATGTTTATGTGCTTTTTGTTTGTTCGTTTGTTTTTGGGCTCATAATGATCCGGGTGGTTGATTATGATTCTTGTTTTCTGGCGACCGCTCTGCGGGAGTTTCGTTTCAAAAGTCTTCCTTTGGCTCGTGCGTTACCACACTTTTTAAGCTTGGGAGTGTGTTCGCGGAATATTTGTTGTTCTCATTACTTCAAAAAAGCTTACATTTACACACTACACAACGATACAGGTTTGCTCAGCAAAGCAAAAAGAAAGAAAAAAATGAGCAGAACAAAAGGCTCATGGAATAGTTTTTAATGAGTTTGGATTTACTGCGTCAGTCTTTATTGAATCCACAGGTTAACGAATTTTGATGTTACAGGGTTTCCCATTTAATAACATACATTGCTATAACCATATAACAGGCTCGTCCCGTTCGATAAACATCACGTACCATTCGATAATGGTTTCGTCCCACGATCTTGCCCTTTCAATAACTGATTTGTCAAATGCTCTGCGGTTTGTCTTGGTTTTAGGCCTTCAACCTTCAGGATTGTGCAAATACTGTTAAGCTCACCTGTAATTACTATCAATTTTAAAAACATAAAATTATTTTGTTTTCTATTAAAAATTAGATTAACGACCAACAGTCACGATCAAATCGGTTTTTTTAATCGTCAGTGGCTATACATACAGGCTAAATATTCTGACAGGCATCATATACAAGTTATAAGTAGTAATATTATGATAAGATCCCTCAGACATCTTTTGTGTCTCACGCGACTACATTAGAATAACAGTTAGTATTAGTAACGAGTAACCACCTTTTGGTACTTCAGGTAGTATCAAATGGGTCGGTAGTTAGGCTAGAACAAAGCGCTTATATAGAGAGGTTTTGTTATCCCGAACAAATCGCTTTGATTCCTTTAGGAAACTAAACGAAATTGTGACAATCAGGGGCACATGATGTTTTGGTTTTCTTTATGCCGAATGTTGCATAAAATAAAACTAAAATTGGCACAACAGTTTTGTACGTTGGTTAACAATTTTCTTCGAGCAATTCCTCCAATTCTGGTAATCAAATAGATTTCCAAAGATCGTTTTTGTGAGCTCATGGTAGTTACAAACATTACTCCAGAATGTCAAAAATCCTACTAAATATGGCTGGAACGGGAAGCCTTTGATATCACCTTTCTACATAAGCACTTTGGGCTAGAGCATGCGACGAGAAAAGTTGTATAAAATAAAGTCATTGATCACAACTTACATGCCCATGCCCATGCCAAACCAAAACGATGTATGTTTTCAACTGGGAAACTCTGTAAACATTCCAACAACGTGTTTTGTTTCAAACGGTTTATAGCACAGGGCTAACATGAAAATTTATGGACTTGTGACAAGCCGGGTTTGTCATATCGTGTCAACTATTCTAAAGTAACGTAAAGATGTAATGAATGATTACATTCATGAAATGTGCCTATTTTAATCGCAAGAAATTGAAATTTTGGCGGTAATCAATATAAAGATTTGTTCAAATCCTTCAATAATAAGCCTGACTGAACAACAAAGTCGTTTGCTAAATTGCGAATAAACTCCGTCATAAAATTAAACTCGATGTGGGCCACGCGTGATAAAAAATATTTTACTTTATTTCATTCGCTTGTGTTCAGGAAAGCTGATGACATTCATCATGTCGTGAATCAGCGATAACGTCACAATCCCTGCATTCCAAATTCTCTTTTGTACATTCGATGTAAATGCAATTTATTTTGAATGATGTTTAACGGTTCCAAAAAAAAAGTATTTCTTTCTCCCTTGAAAAGCTGCTGATAATCAAGAATTTCTAACGAAGCATAAGATTAAAAAAAAAAAAACACATCATATCACATCCCTACGATCGATGGTGTGTTTTCCTTGCCGGTTCTTCGTCACATTCTTTCGGAAGTTATTTCCCAAGCTGGTTCTCCAGCTCACAACCTTCCGCCACTACCGTAGAAAGAGCAAGCTCACACATTCACACACTTTTATTCACCTACCTGGCCGGCGGGTCAGCAAGAATGAAGCACGGAATTTCCACGTTCTCGTTCCGGGATGCTCCAATTAGTGTGCCACTTCGGGTTGCAGGAACGCCATCGGTCCCATTTCCCGGCACATTTCCGGCCAGCTGATCTGTCGCACACACGGGAACATCTGTAATGAGATGATGGGAGCGGAACCCGGGACCGTTAATTACTTTCATCAACATTCGCCCGGCAAATGGCTGTGACCTGTGAACATCCTCCTACTCAACCCTCCTCCCTCACAACCCTCACACCCTTCCCTTCTTTTTCCCTCTGTGACCTTTGCGTAACATAAATCCAACCTCGCTTTCCTTTCGGCTCGGGTGGATTAAAAGGCACCCTTCCGCCCTTCTTGCACAAGCGGAGCACGTCCGGCAGCCAGTTATGAAGCGCAATAAAATTAAAAAAAAAACACACACACACACATTTCACCTGCATCGTTGCATCCACTCACACCGATACACGTGCAGTGGTGGCACGGTTTGCGTCACAGCCTGATTAGCGACTCGGTGCCGTTGGTTTTTAATGAAGGATGGGATTGCGCGTAATTCCGTTGCAGCCAATGGACCTTCCAGTGCCCTCTGCTCCACTGAACTGACTGCTCTTTCTCCCTGTTTATCCCTGGCAAAGGTGGGTTAAAAACGGCCTCCCGATAATTTAACCCGCGTCACGTGACGGGAGGAGAAAGTTGTTATTTATTTCAAAGGTGCACGGCATTAGCGTTTAGATTATGACGTCTAACAATGGCACAGCCTTCGTGGTCGTCTCAAGTGGCACGCGATTACAACCGACTCCCGGTTAGGGTGCTCCATTTCTGGGGAGAGGATTTAGGGATAAAATTTTATTGTAGAAATTTAGGGTACAATATTTAAATATTGATACTGTTGTGCTTGCCATGAACAATGTATGATCAAGGGCGTCAGATGACAGCTTTATTATACTTTCTAGCTTGTTACTTTGAAATTGTAGCGTGTACAAGTTCAAGCCTAACACGAGCATCCGATAAAGGTTTGTGCATTTCACTTCAAAGCAATAGTGTATTCCAAACGTTTTGTAATATTAATAATTGTTTTGCTTAACTAAAGCAGACTTCGCTTATGCTCCAGTCTGATTTAAATTGAGGGGTTTACTGATGCTCTTCGCAGAAATGTTGTAGCACAGAGGGTAACATGGCAGCCGGGTTCCGGCCAACGAAATGTTTCACGTGTGATTTCCTAATCGCGGAATTAGCAACAATTGCTTGCACGTGAAGCCGGTTGGGCTTCCGGTGGAATGAATCGTCGTTCCGTGACGTAAAAACGTAACCCCACCGCAGTGAGGATTGCCCGTTGCACTTGTAAGCCAATATTGATTGGAAAAGCCGTTTATCGAAATCGAAAAGCCTAAGCCGCGCACCCTATGTGCTTTCCCTTGGCAGAATACGCTACTTCTCGGTCGGTTCACCGGACGACACTGGCCGACCGTGCAGGCGGGTGTTGGCTTGGTGGTGTTGCAATCCTTTTGTTTCAGTTTTTAATTCCTAAACCACCGTGCGTCCCCGGAGGTGTGACATGCACCGGCCGGAATGCACGGGGCGGCCCGTGTTGGTCACGTAAGCTCCCACCAAATGTGCACCATAAATGACAATATTGCAAAATCGCATTTGCAAAATAATCTGATTACGGCCCGGGCCTCTGCGACGGGGCGGGCGCATATTTCAATAATATGCTAAATATAATTAATCGAAATCGGCGCTCGCCAAGGGCTTAGGGATGCAGGAATTTTAAATGCAGTGCATCCTACTGGCTGCTGGAATTGTTTTCCCAGGTTAGGGAACGCAGTTTTGTTTTTGTTTTTCCGCTGCTGTTGGTGTGTGTGTAGTTATTCGCTTTGCGCTTCTAACGAACCATAACGCCATTATCGTATGCAAGCGGTCACTTCATCATTGCGCCCGAAAGCATAACTCGGTTCACCGGAATGCCATTTGCATATTTATGCGAGCCGCAATTCGCACTTTTAATTCGACGGCGCAGAATTTACAAACAAAACGCGCTACCGCGGGAACCCGAGTGCTTTTTAGAAAAGCGATCATTATTAAGCGCGCATTAATGAGGGAATGTAAAATCGTGGTTTTAAGTGTCGGTATAGATCAATGGGGAACTGTGGTTAGACAATGTTTCTTTTTCAACATTTTGATTATAGTTTGTAGAATTCAGGGGTTGCCAATTGTTAAAAAATAAAATGCACTGTATCCTTGCAACCCTCAAACATCGAGGAATTCATGTTTTGAATTAAACAAGAAGTCTACCTCCTTATAAATAAATAAGAAGGTACACATCTTGCATTTAGAAAAATAAAAATATTGAAATGAAATATGTGCTTGAATATGTTCTTGAATTTAATAATGCATGATCCATCAACAAGCAGCTTGTTTTGAGACAAAATAGAATGAATTTGTTGCCGAATATCCTCAATTAGTTTATAATCCGTATCATTGAAAGTTTGAGCCTTATCTCCTTATCTGGTGTGATAACCAGAACAGTTTCGGCACTGTATTGTGGATTGCAACATCGGCACGGTGCTACACTTTCCGATTGAGTATGGCGAAACGCTTAGACCTATTTTCGGTGAAGCCAAAATAAAAAAAATAAAAATGACACAAAAAAAATTCAAACGGTAGGGTGAAAAGTGCGCATCTGACCCAGAGTCTGCCAAAAACTGCACTCGACTGCATGATCGATTGCTGGCAGGACCTTCCACCGGTGCCACCTGCAGCTTCCCGGCCCGACCACCGTCGCCCAAATGTGTCGAACCGGATCTCAAAATATATCGAACGGAAAAAGAAGAAGCCATTAAAGCCACAGCTGGCCCACCGAATCTCAACATGGCGCGGGCGGTATGCAAGAATCCTTGGAGAAGAGGGTGGGATGGGCTGCACTTCACGGCCAGACACACCACACACACACACACACACACACACACACACACAGACACGGGGGGCGAAATGATTCGCAATGCACCGTGCTCACAGTGCGGTGTGTTGCTGGCAGCCGGTTTGCTTGCCGGTCGCATTGGATTCGAGTCCGCTCAACTATTTCGACATATTGCAGCAGCCGACGCAATTTCCCCGCTTTTCCACCGGGCCATGGTGTGAAAGTGAGGCTGATGGATACCGCGTTCGGCATGCGGCCGTATTGCCGTAGGAAAAGCTCCGATCTGATTTTCGCCGTCGGTCAGGATGTGTTTACGTTTCGCGACGAGGGTGGGAGGGGGTTACACCCGCATGAAAATCTCATAACCCGCCTGCTTGATTAGGACACACCTCGGCGGTGTGCATGTGTGGGTGTGTGTGAGTTCGCGTGCAGCCTGTGTCCACAGTTCGTTGACGCAATTTGTTGCATTTGGGGATTCCGGTGTTTGTGAAGAAAAAACATTGGTCAAATTATCTGCCGGCGCACCGCGTGCGGCAACCTATCCCAACCATACCCCACGCTTTGCCGGAGCATGGAAAATATCCCTCCTATAGCACAGGAATCGAGTCAGATTGCGGGAAAATTTCCGACAGCCGGCTTGGGGGAAGCTTTTGTGGTAGCAAATATTTAGTGCAAGCTGCAACCGAACCGTGACCCGTTTCGTGTGGATGCCAGCTGGTATGCAGGATGTTGGTGACGGTGCGGTTACGTGATCCAAGAAGCGAGGGGACTGTGCTGCGAAACCGTTCGGAAGAGGTCAGCAGTAGCAGCTGCGTCTATCTTGGCAAATAATTTAATCGTACAGTTTGTTAGATAAGTCAAATTTACTACGCTTCAAGGACCTGAGGATTCTAGTGCTCCTTTGTGGGGTGCACACCAACCCCGGGGAAGGGGCGAAGGTGCAGCCACTCTAGTACGGTGCACGATGCAAGGATAATGAACGGAAAATGGGCCGAGAGAGTTGTTTGCTTTAGCCACCCGGCGCGAAACGGGAACGGAAAGCACTCGCATCCCAGGGGATCCTGCCTGTCAGGCTTTGCACCAGAGAGCCGCATGTGTTTAGGTTGCTCATAAGCCGTACACTTATTCCCCCTCCTCTTCCTTCTCCTCCTTTTTCTCCCACTTCTTGGTTCCCACCTCCCGTCCTTCACCCTGGAGCATAATTAGTTTCGTTATAAATCCGCAGTGCAAATTATATGTTTGCCACTTTTTAGCTGATGTAATTGCGGCGCGAACCGGAACACCCCACGGCATCGACGACAGTCGTCGGCTGCACCACGCGGGAAAACGTATGATATAATCACATTGCCAGACCCATGGCTGGCCGGCTTGGGCATACGCATTACTCGCCCGAACGCCAGCAGCATTCGTATGAATTAGTTATTCGGATGATAGCGTCAAAATGCTTGCGGTTTGCTGGGCAAGTCGTCTTGCAGCGGTAGAGGACGGCTAACTGGTTCGTTAGTTTTGTAAGGCTGGTACTTGTGACAAGAATGTGAACCGTACTTACTACTTGCTTTCTACTAGGATAACGGTCTCCTTAAGAAGTTTCTCTAATGATGAAAAAGGCGTTCCTGCAATATAGTTTTATAAATATTCCATGACGTAGAGTAAGCAAATATCAAAATTGGAAAACCTCTCGTCAAGGTAGAGTATCTCCGAATAATCTTTCATTAGTAAAACTATGAGAAGTAATTGATATTGTAATGTAATTTATCACCGGAAAGGCTAGCAACATGTTTGGTTCAAATAAAAGAGGAATTCCAAGCACAAATAGTAAAAATATAGGAATGAATTGTACTCTGGAATGTGTTTGGAATGGAATGCTGACATTGGAGTCCTGCAGGTTGCACCAGATGTGTGTCAAGCGGTCAATCGGTTGACTCGGTGAACGATTCTTCCCTTCTCCGGAAAGTACCGGGAACCTCCCGAGGTGACCGCAAATATCCGCGGCACCGGCTTTCGATGTGCAGGAAAGCGACAATTAAATGTAATTCCATTCCAATCAACTATCAATTTCCGCTACCGGAGGCGCCCGGAGTCGGTCAGCCGGAATGCACCACCGGACAGTCCACCGGTTATCAATGATTGCAATGAGCGGAACTTCCGGAAAAGGGATTGAAGGAGCCGATCGGTATGATGCATCCCTGACGATTGCAGGTTGGGGCTTGTGGCAAGAGGCAGTAGCCCCCCTGTCCGAGCGGTCACTACGAGTGAGAAAAATCCATCAACTATCAATTTCCGGTTCCAGCATTTCCACTCTGTGGCGAAGAAAGTGCCCGAAGAAGTATCGGTGAGCGGATTAACACGCTGATGAAATTTTCATTAGTGAAAGAAATGGGTTACAGTCAATGACATAAGAAAATCGTTAGCAATGAAGTCGCTAGACATTGACCGGAGACGATGTCTTCGGCTTAGTCTTGAGCGCACTTACGCTTCACTCGCAGGTGCTGCTGATCGCTGACGGTTTCCCCCTCGGCGTTGATTGCACTGCACGCGTAATATCCGGCCGATTGTTTCGTCACCTTCTGCAGCACGAGACTCTGGCCGCTCTGGATGACGCGCGCCGACGCATTGTTCTGCAGCAGGATATCCTGAAAGGGGGTTGAGAGAGAAAAGTCTGTATAAAGAATAGGATAAGTGTCACCGGTTGGACGGAAGTGTTTTCACTTCTAAACCGATTTACTTTTCCCCTCGCATCGCCATCCACCTGTTGCTGGTCAAGTGGTCAAGTGTTTAACATTTCCTTAATTTTATTACCCTGAGCTAAGCCCCGGGGAACTTTTCCATTGATACAATTGGTTTAATTTGTTGCTGTTTCAAGTTCTTAGAACAGTATATTTGTTTTCTTTCTTTTTGAAATCAGGACTGCGTTGACGATAAAGATTGATATTCATTTGGCTTAAGGGATATTCTCCATTTTTTTTAAATTGAAGTTAGCTGTTAAGTAGTAATGTCGTTTAAGTAGTAATTTAGCCAGGGAATATAAAATATCCATTATATTCACGGAGTAACAGGCTCGACTAAAATGATTATTTCGTTAGCATGATACAATATTGCCAAAGGTACACTCTGCCTGCAACGCTGTGTGATCGATAGCCTATTAGAGCTGACTAATAGGAAGAAAACGGTCAACTTAATCGCAAGCTCTAAATCCTCAGCACTTACGTTGTGAAACCACTGCAGCTTCTTCCAGTCCGGGTTCGAGCGCACGTGACACTCGAAGTACACGTCGTCGCCCTCCTTGATGTCATCCACCACCAGCGTCGGTCCGAGCTGGATCGAAACCATCGGCGGATCTGGACACAAAAAAAAACAAAAAAACAACGGCAGACAAAATTAGCAACGACACTTCCGGGGGGGGAGGAGAGGTCATCGTTCGTTCCAGCCGCGCACGTACAGACAACGTTCATCTTCCAGTCCGTTTCCAGGAACAGGCCGTTCACGTTGGGATTCTCCGCCCGGCAGGTGAGCGTCTTGCCGTCGTCCTCGGTCGTCGGCACGAAGCTGAGCGTCGATGTGGTCGTGTTGTGGTCCAGGACTTCGTCCCGCGTCCGCCGCATCTGCCGTTTGCCCTTGTACCAGGTGATGATGGCGTTCGGTCGGGAGCCTGTGCTCTGGCAGGTGATCTCGTACCGCTTGTCGGCCACCAGCGTGTTCGGCGGGTTGATCACCTTTATCGTGAGCGGTTTCACTACGGGGAAGAAGGATTGCGTCATGATAATGTTAAGGTTGGTGATTCCGAGTATCTTAACGTTCACTTTAATGAATGACGAATCAGTCAGCTCATGAATTAACCTGTTCTTTCAAATATTATTTCAAATTATTACAAAAAATTCCTGTTATATCAATGCTACTTCAAGAAATGCGATGTTCCTAACAGCTTTCCGCTTATTATAATTTAGAAAAAAGATATCCAGAATTTAAAATAAAACTCATTAAATCTGACAAAGTTCTCAGTGAGATAGTGTTCAACAAATATGTTTTCACCATGTATCATTATCGGGTATGTGATGCTTTCCAAACCTGTTACTTTTCGAACAACCCATCGTGCGAAAATCAGGAACTGAAAGTCGATAGGGGAAAAACGGAAGATTTTCTGCAGAAGCATTGAACGAGAATAGAAATTCGTGCCTGCAACGTAACGCGGCCTGTCTGACGGTTCGGCTTGGGCAAGCTGTACAAGCAGTACCGTTTTTCCCCAACAGCATGCCCCTTTCTTCGCCAGACCAGGGGGAGGGGGGTGAGGCTGGTAGCGCGGTTTGCAAATATTTTTACAATAAATATCGCCCGATTCCACGGGATACTCGGACGGATACTCACGGTGCATGTCCAGGACGTAGCTCGTCTCCTTCGGCTCCACCAGCTTCGTGTTCATCGTCTGACAGGTGAAGATGGAGTTCAGGTCGCTGCGCTGGATCGTCGGCCAGAGCAGGCGGTTCTCGATGACGTCACCCGAATTCTGCTCGTACTGCTCGTCCACGGTTACCCCGTTGATAAGCCACCGTACCTCGGGCTGCGGTCGTCCTGGCAACGAGTGATACGAACGAGGGAGGATGAGGATCAGTGAACGCCTTGGAATTGGGAGGACTTGTACCTGTGGCGTGCGGTGCAGTGTTTTTTTAAACTGATCCACATGTTTTTCATTTTATCGTTTTTCAAGTTTCATTTGTAGTCTCAATTAAAGCCAAACAGCAAACAAACCCGATCTGATTGAGTTATGGCTAGCAAAAAGGGGTTTGAAATCCTTATCGGCCATCTGCCTGCTGACCACTGCATTCAGAATGTGTTGCAAAATTTAGTGATTTTGTTCCGTCATATCACATAGAATACGAAATAACGCGTCAGTTGTTTTCTTGCGGTATTGTTTTTTTATAACTTGATTCCATGAACATTCCGGATTCTCTTTCGTAAGTTCAGAAAAGCATAATATACCATAATAAATCTTGGAATACGTAGCGAGTAATGTAAATTTGAATGGAGGTGGGATGGACAAAAAAGAACACCATAAGTCAGGTTAAATTTACGGAAATTTCGACAACTGCTTTCATCACAAGCTAATCCTTTAATTCTCCAATAATCTCGAACTTCAACAGTCGGAAGGTGTGAACCATGCAGTCCACATCAACATCCGTTGCTTGCCCGCATTTCACGACGGCGCATTTCATTTCTGCCTTTATCAGATGAAAATTAATTATGTACATCACATTTCCACTGCAAATCCATTAACAATTCATCATCCTCTTCCGATAACTCTCGAAAATGGCGCCCGCTGCGAACCTGTGGGTAAAACTTTCTCGATCCTTGTGTCAATCATTGACATTCGAGAAGGCCTTGGAGATGATCCCTGTCGTCCCATTGAGTTTACAGCCCCTCAGGAGTGGTCTGTAGGGGATTTGTCTGATACAATGTCCCTGTCCCGTGCGACCGCTGGTCTCGTCTGTCTCTTTCATCACAGTGTATCGCAGACCGGAAGTGCAGTCGAAAGCGCACTGTAATCTGATGAAAAAGAATAAAAACCGGGCAAAAGTTATCCAATATCTGCGAACTTTTTAAATTAACCATCATTTCCCATCATATTCCATCGGTTTGTTGGTGTTGCGTACGGTTTTCCTTCCCCTATTGCCTGTTTGTCTTCTTCCCTCTTTTGCAAGCCTTAGAATGAGTCTACTTTCTACAGCACCATGAGTGGGAAGCTGTCCAAGCTGCCCCAAATGGAACATGGTACACCGTGGAGAGGCAGTTCGTCGACGGAAGAGTGTTTCAACGTTTCAAATTGCGATTGCCTGTCGGGGAAGAACCTTGACGCGGGTTGTGGTTTTTTTTTCTGATTCCGAAAGTGTGCGAAGGAAGATGGCAACAGACAGGGAAGAGTACAGTGTAAGTGTTCTTTTGCTGCAGCGTCTGTAAAGGCTTGTATATTTAAAGTAGTCTCGCGGTGATAATGAGCTATTCCTATCCCGTCCTATTTTTCCCTTCTCACCAAACGGGAGGAATGCGTCCTGTTACGGAATACTCGGTACGGCAAAGGAAAGAATTAGGAACGCGGAGAAAAGTGACTTACGGAGGTAAGGCAAGTGCAAACAAAACTGTATAAAGAAGGAGCCGAAAAGCACCATGGAAGATACAACTTGGATGCACTCTGCTATGGAGCTCTCCTGGAGGAACAAAAACAAGCGGACGGCTGCACACGGATCCAGTTGGCAAGTGGATTCCTTGCGAGCCTTGGGAGAATGAACAGGGAACGCCGCTTGGAATGTTAACGTTCTTTGAGCGTCCATTATGGCACCTTTCCTCTCCGACGTTCAAACCTCCGCACGAACCCGGGCGAGTCAGGATGAGCCGAGGACGACGAGATCCTGATTGACGGACCACATCTGATGCCAAAGGATTTGCGGCGAGTGGCGAGGTCTCGGGGCGCGGGTATTTACACAGTCGCCGGAGAATCGCGATCGACGTCAGGGCCAGGTGTGCCGTTAATGGATTTAAAGGACGCTTAAATCCTTGATGAAAACAGCTAGGGACCGATCCGACGAACCGCTTTCGGAGCCTTCCAGTTTGACAGGCCAATGACAGGACGACGCCTGGACCGGGTTGGTGCAGGTGACCGGTTGACTTACGTGTGGTTTTCGTAGCGTGTGTGTGTGTGAGGGTGTGTGCCGACTTGGCTAGACTTACCGCCGGAAACACGACAGGTGATAACGACGTCATCACCCTCCTCCTTTGGGCCGAGCTTCGTGCCGTTGAGGTGACGCCCCCAGCGATCCAGGACCACCGGTTGCTCTGGAAGCACTGGAAATATAGCGCGATATGGCCGAAGGTAGCGATGGGGGTATTAGTGATGTCTTATTCAGTAGCCACTCATTTGTATGTGGGCGCCTAATGCATTCATTCGTTGCACAACATTACGCCAGAGAGAATGGCAGAATACTCATACGTAGTTCAACTATCTCCAGTTAATCTTACTCGAGGGTTTAATGTTACCTGGCTTTGAACATGTTATAAATTACATGACATGACGTTCAAAATCATGTGCCTCATTTAAACTAAACTAGTCCTAAAATAAAACACACTTACGAGATAAAAACTTGAACTATATCGTGCATTAAAACTACAAGCTTGGTTTGGTTTAAGCAATGGTTTTAATTTACAGCTGTTCTATTGCATTTTAATTTAAAAAAAATAGCTGACTTAACGGTTCTCATGATGTTAAAAGAACTTTTTTGAATAATCGCTCATGACATTTCATGAGTTGAAGTGTGAAAATTTTCTCAGAGTTTTAGAAGCAAAACCTGGAAACCTTAAGTCTCACTGATACAATTATTTGGAGAAAAACCTATCGCTGGTGGGAAACGTTCTCCACTTACGTCTTCATTCAAGTACTATTCTTTCCCTGCCTGTTGAAGAGTTCAGCGGGTTCTTATTTGTACATAAAACATGCATGATCTATTTATTCTGCTCCGCGCCTCGGCGAACTGAACTTGAGCTAATGTATGTCGGAGATGGCCATTGAGGAGAGGTTTTCCATCACACCCCCATTACGTTAGCAAGTGTGAGTTGAACGATGGGTGTGATTTTCCTACGTTTGTTGCTTCGTCTGCCTGTTGCTTTGGCCGGCGATCGTTAGACATTATCAGTGCGAAATGCACCCTCTTATGCGACCACAATGATGTATGTAAATGCGTAAGCGTCTTCCTTGAGCCATTATTGCACCATTAGCAACCAATTGGCAGGTGATTGTCGTGCAATATTAGCCTCGATTCCACGGGCGTTGGGGAAGGAAGAGGAAGAACTTCTTCCTCAGGACTCAGGCTTACAAGAGAACAGTACAGCACAAGCCTGAACGTGTGATTATTTTTTCGTAATAATTTAAATGCAGCGACATAAAAAGTGGAAATACATCACTTACCAACGACGGACAGGTTGTAGCGGTACGTTTGTGTTTGTATCGTACGAAAATCAATCCGACACCGGTAGATTCCTTGATCATGTCGTTTCAGGTTCTGTAATGGAAATGGTTCAATGGACGTGAGATTAAAGTAATTTTTAAAACATGCTACGTATGTCCGTACAATTTATACAACTGGTATCCGACTCGCACTCAAATAAATGTTTTCGTCACATTTAATTCAATCGTACTCCACAAGTTTTTACAGTTGTCATGTCATTGATTTAATTATGTTTATTTTAGTTTGCCATTTTTATCAAAAAAGTTGTCAGAAAAATCAAATCCAATGACACTGTTAAATACAAATTGATTTCAGAATTTCTCGATCCTGCTGTAACTCACAAAAAATGCGTGCATGCTACAACACTACAAAAAAGCCAAAATGCCGTCGTAAAAACCAGCTAACTAATGAACTCGCATCATTCGCTGCAGAGCGCGAGCTTCGTGTCGATGCGATTTCCTATGGCAGGAAAATAAAAATCCGCAGAAAGAGGAAGCTCGCGGGATCGCAGCGCCAGCTGACAGTAATGCCAGTCCACATTTTTAATTAAATTAAGTAGAAATCCCAGCGATTTTTAAAAACTCTTCACCCAGGCTGGCCGCAGACCGGTGGTGGCTGCGAAGGTCACCAGTGGAATAAACAAACGTTCATGGCATGGAGCAAGCAGAAAAAAAGGACACGGACTGGTGCGAAACGAGGAGCAAAGAAAACAAAACCAGTGGCTGCAATAAAGGAATCACTTTTGCCATCGAATTCTTCGGATAATTACGCACGTACCATGCGGGCGAAAGAGAGCTAAACGTCCAATCGTTTGTGGACGCTGCGGTGTTC